>JAUPFR010000002.1:101657382-102305553 GCA_036925125.1 Oreortyx pictus | reverse complement strand
CTAACACAGAGACGTGTGCGAGCGGTGGAGGGGAGGGCTGGGGGAGAGGAGGGGGAGGCAGCACCTGAATTATTCAGGAAATGCAAAAAAAAAAAAATAAATAAAATAAAATAAAATTCAAGAAACTGCGGAGGGAAGGGACGTGGAGGGGTCTGACCCCGCGGCCTAACGCTGAGCGGTGCCCCCGCAGAGCCCCTGCAGTCCAGCACTGCTCTGCCACCACCCCACCTTCTTATATTTTTCCTCCTTTATTTTATCCTTTTTTTTTTCCCACCACCTTTTTTCTTCCTCCCCTTTTAGGCAGAGAGGTGCCTGACAGTCAACTGCTACCCCTGCATCCCACTGGGGCCCTTTTCCCATCCCTTCCCCCATCCTGTCCTTTTCTCCAAGCTCTCTCTCCTACTCATTTTCCCATTCTTTTTCTCATGCCTTCTCCATTCCCCTTTCCTATCCCTTCTCCTGAACCTTTCTCCCTATCCTTTCCTATCCTTTCTACCATCCCTTTTTCCCCATCCCTTTTTCCCCGCTCCATTTCCATTCCCCTTATGATCCCATCCTTCTTCTTCCCATCCATTTTTCCCATCCTCTCTCCCGTCCCCTCTCCTTGCAGCTGGAGCCCACCCCTTGCCCTCACCCCCTCCACCCTACAGCTGGCCCAGTGCTCCCAGCAGGAGCCCTGCACTGGCCAAAGTCAACCCTTACTGGAGGTTCCCCTCTCAAACCCCACGGCCTGGGGCCCCCCAAATCTCTTTGCAGCTATGTGCGTAGACCCTCGCCTCTGGGATGGGAGCAGAGATGATGGCTCGTGGTACCTGGGACAGCTCCTTGCACCGCTCCAGGGTGCTGCAGGTATTTGGGGACAGCCCTACCGGGCGTGCTGTGATGCCGCAAGGAGCCCGTCGCGTTGCGCCGTGCCAATAAAGCTCTTTCGCTGCGGGTTCCCGCATCCTCTCCTTTGTTCGCGGAGGTTTCTTGCTCCTCTTTCCAACCTTGGTTTCCTCACCAAGGTCCAGGCTGGGGGGGGGAGGGGAGGGGAAGGAGGGGGGGAAATAAATATTAAAAGCCACCCAAAATAAAAACCCTATTAAAAATTGGGCAGCCCACAGTTGCCTGCTCAGCTTTACGAGAGCTCATCCTCATCCTTGACCTCCAGGAGAGCCCACGCTCCTGTTTAAGGAATAGCAGGGAGAATAGAACTGATTTGGGATCCCTTCCATTTGGGGTCCTTTCGATTTGGAGTCTCTTCTACTTGGAGACCTTTCGATTTGGGGTCCCTTCACTTGGGATCCCTTCTATGTGGAATCCCTTCCATTTGGGGTCTTTTCCAGTCCCTGCACACTGAGCATCTCTGCATACAAGCTCCCCTCCACTGCCAGTGAGCCAGCCAAGCTGCTTTTCTGTTACTGAGTATGGGAGAGGGAAAGCTATGGAAATAACCACCCCCCCCCAAAAAAAATAAATAACCCATTTATCCCTTGCAAACGGGCTGAGATGAAGAAACTCCAACCCAAAGGCCTGGGACCACGATGGGGTACCACCAGGAGCTGCCGAGGAAGGGGAGCTCTTATTGATGTTAATCCCCATAATAATTACAGTGCCCAGAATAAATCAGGCTGAGGTTTCCCTGAGGCCTTTGCCCCTGAGATGAGCTGCGAGGTGGCCCCTCTCTCCAGGGTGGACACTTTGGGTACAGGAATGGCGTGGGGTGAGGGAGACAGATGCGTTCAGGTTTGGTTTTTTTTTTTGCTGCGAGGCGGAGGAGGAGGAGATGGCACGGGTTTATTCCGAGCACGTCAGCTCTTCATGTCCCCTCCTTCCTCCCTCCGCCCGCAGTCCGATGTAAACACAGCGACTCAAACCCGCAGCCCCAAACCCTCCAGGAATACCGGGGGGGGGGAAGCAGCGCCATTGCCGCAGCAATGCCCCAGGATAACCCCCGCACATCCGTCCCCAAGGTCGGGCACCAGAAGGGGGCAGGGATGGGAACAATGGTGGAGGAGGGAACCAAGGTGCACAGCCGCATCCATCTGCACTTGTGCCATTTTTAGCCCCCTTGGCCATGGCCACCCCCCTTCCCAATCTGCTTGCGCTGGTTCGACATGATGTTGGAAATTCCTCTCCTTCCTTCATTTCCTCGGTCTCCATCGAGGAGTCCCAGCGTGGCTGATGGCCCCAGGCAGCACATCCATCCTCCCATCCCTGTGCAAGACGGTGGGTTTCACACAGCAAATTCTTCTCCTCCACGTCCCTGTGGCATTCAGCTTCTGTTCTGGGTTTATTTGTACGCCGTGTGCCTCCTTGAGCAGTGACCCAACGCATCTCCTAGCAGCAGCAGTCCAAGTGGGCGTTTCATTGGGAAATCTAATCAGGATTCGAGGGGAAAATCCGTTCTAAATGTCTCGGCTAAGCAATGAGCTCGATTCAGTTGGCTAGGCTATGAAAAGGACCAACAGTCCCATATTTTTTCCAGGACCGTTTCTCTGGGATCTGCAGCTCATTCCCAGCCACACACCTCCCAGAAGCAGGGCCACAAGCCACCTCCATCATCCTAAATTTAGCCTGATGATGGGATTGTAAGCATGGATCTTGGTGGCATTATTGGGGTTGGGCTGCGATACCCCGAGGAGTAGGGATGGCCGAGCATAGCGCAGTGGTGATACTCCCACATACTTCCCCATACGTGTTATTAAAACATCTCCAAAGGAAGCATCCCCTAAAAATATGTTTCCCAATACCCAAAATGCCCAGAATCAGGTCAAAATGAGACTAATCCCAATCATGACTATGGGGACCCGAGAAGGGGGTTTGCTTCAAGCTCACACGGGTGATGACTGACCAAAGGAGGAAATCCTACAGGCTTTGTCCATTTGGGGGCTGGGATGAGAGAAGCTGGAAGGCAGTCCTCTGCTGAGGATGCAGTTTTCTCTGTTTCCATGGTACTTGTGCAGTTGTGCATGCGTGTGCACGGTCCCAAGCCATGCAGCAATGATCGGGTGGTGATGCTGCCATGGTATCCCAGTGTGTATAGGGCTTTTCATGTGCTTTGCTCCACAGCCAAGGAACAGGGCTGACAATCAATGCTCAGTGGGGAAAGAGAACCAGGAATCAGCACTGATGTCGTCCCAGGTTGGAAATGAGGCTGCCCTGCAGGGGGGGATGAGTCTTCTGGGGGATGAGTAAGGAAGAGGGGTCCCCATGGCTTCTATTACAGTCACATAGACAGATCCTGACCTCCTCAATAGGATTAGATAGGTTGGAGAGCAAGATCTGTGGAAGAAGAGTTCAAGAGATTTTGTCCTCATCCAGAGTTTTAATGGGGACACAATGTGAGATGCACAAATCTTTAATTGCTGCCAATCCTTGGAAGGATATGAATGGAATCAGCACTCCTCACATGAACCTGTACATCATGGCACATAAACACATTTATACTTGTCCCAGAAACCCCAGTCCCTAAAATATCTGTCTTGTCGCTCAATGTATACTTCAATATTTTAGGGCACGACACTGTCCCAGACCTAAAAGGCATTTTAGGAGGATCCTGGATCCCTCTCACCCCACAGCAAGAAAGCAGCATTTCCAAGTCATACTGGGTCTCACTTAACCGTCTTTTGGGACCATTTCATCCGAGGTATGGGATTTAGGTTAGACAGGAGGAAGAAGTGCTTCACAGAGAGAGTGGTGAAGAGGTAGCACAGACTGCTCAGAGAGCTGTGGGAGCCCCAATCCTGCAGTGCCCAAGGCCATGGATGGGGCTGTGAGCAGCCTGGGCTCGGGAGATGCTCCTGCCCATAGCAGGGGTTGGGGCATGGGGGATTTAAGGGCCCTTCCAACCCAACCCATCTTGATGCATCCACGCTTTTTGGTGACCCATTGCTACCTTCCCAAAGACACTGAGGTTTTCAGCAGCACACAATGGCTGGAGAACACTGCTTTTGTCCTGCTGGTGCTTTGTGCTCACTTTGCCCCACTGATGACGAATCAAAAATAAACCACGAGCCCACCTTCCCTTGAACATTCCCTCCTCCCCCAGGCACAAAGCACAGCACAGAGCATATCCAGGTGGGGAAAGGCAAATGGCTACGGAGGGAGGAGGCTGGGGATGGAGAAACTGCAGCCTTCAGTGCACAAACCTGATAGAGATCCCTTGGCCACGGCGACATATGAGGACTTCTCCATTCTTTTATTCCTTTGTATGAATATTTGCTTATTTGTACGGAGACGTTTTTATTTTAAACCAAGATGTGCTGAAGTGCTTCCATGTGGCACCAGCTGTAGAGATGAGCTAATACAAAGCTCAGCAATTTCCCTGTGAGCACGGGTCTTCCTCTGCAGTCATCAAACTGATAATATCTTATACGGGGAAGACAAAAGTAATGCGTATGCGTGTGTAATTTTCAATGTCAATGTGTTCAACTGTGTGTCAGAATCATAAAAGTTATTTCATTTATTACAATCGTGCATAAAGCCTCTTAGAGCGGCAGACTTGGAATAGGCAATTATGCCCATAGGTTAATAACATACAGCCATTTGACTGACAACTAGAATTAGATTTAAACACGGCAGAGTGGTATACTAAAGGCACTTTATTAAAACCGTGGCTGGGGATTTGTTCAAAATACCAGTCTCATACCTTTCCTGGTAAACTATTTATGAGCAGCACTAAATCGTGGCCTGTTATATTGCATTTGCTCTCCTTTCCCCTTCTACTTTGAGTCGTGCCATATAGCGAGGGATTTGGCTGGTAGGGTTTTGCTGGAGTGAAGGCAACCTCTCCAGTCAATAAATTCAGCTGATATTGTGTTTTTCTTATCCTGTTATCAGGAAAGTTTGCTCTCCTGAGTTAGTGCACCACAGGGATGGATTGCCCGCAGCAGGGTTGGGATCTCTGCTCATGAAGGGTTGTATACCAGCTTAGGAAGACCGGAGAGCATATTTCATCCTGCCCTGGGACAAGGGTTAGATCCACTATTTCCCAACATCCTTTGGAAGAAAAACCAACACGAAGTGGCTTTAGAGATCATCAAAGTTTAAGGGTCATCAAAATTTCTAGTATTGGACCAAGTGGCATCTAAAGGTCCCCTCCAAATTGTATTTTTCCATGAGTCTAACACTAAAAACTCAAAGGCTCTTTTTGCTCAGTTGCCAAAAGACAAGACACACTACACTGGAAATGGCCATAAAATTCACTCTTAATTCTGCTCTCTTGTCTCCTTGCCTTGTGTGCATAGGGTTGTAGGCATCTGCCTACAACCTTGCTTTTGGCACAGTTCAGACAAGGAGCTGTCCTTGGATCAGGGGTTAAAAACCACTCGCCTGAAGGCACTCAATGTGATTCTATTTAAAATTACAGAAATTGAAATGTCCAGATAGGAAAGGGCAATGTGTTTCCCACTTCTGAAATACTAATCCTGTTTTTAATGCACTGAAGTCAGTTGGTGCAAGTGGGCCTCCAAGCTGGTGGTCAGTCCTGCAAGGTACACGGGAGATTACCCATGTTCATCACTGGAAAAACTTCTTGCCCATCAGAATATATCTCCAGATTCCCAAACTTGTAAAACAAAACATAATGAGAGCTGGAATTTAATCAAAAAGTAGATTTTCTTTAGATTCAGGAAAGGGGAAGCTGAAGGAGAGCTTGAATCCACCCATGCTATGGCTGAGCAGATGTGTCCCTGCTGGGAGCAATAGGTTCTCCACCAACTCCAGCTCCGCATGTTGGTCCTACTGACATCTGCCACCAATCTGGAGACCAGAGTGATGATTTTAAAGCACTTACAACCCTACAATTAAACAAAAAATATGACCCCTGAGAACATCCCCTCCAGCCTGACCTGGTGGGTGGCAACCAGCCCACAGCAGGAGTTGGAATTGGGTGGGCTTTAAGGTCAAAATCCAAACAAAATCCAACCCAACCCCTTCCAACCCAAACCATTCTGTGACTCTGTGATTCATTCTCTATAGAAGAATCACCGCAGTACTCCCCATGCACTAAACTTGACAGTCTTGTGATGCCCAGCAGTGATCCCAGTGCTGCTACTTCTTCCCCAGACTTCCATGGGCTGGCAGTGCCCGTGGTGACAGTGGCCTTGTCCCCACACCCCCAGCCTTGCCAGCAGCTCTCTCCATTGGATTTACAGTCCTGACAGCAGCTTAGAAGGACAAAGTGCCAAGGGATGAATTCACCAAGGAATGAATTAACCAGTGGCACACCGAGCTGCATGGTGATCACCAATTCCAGCCCAGGACATCTCTCTTTGTTAAAACGTCCGTGGGAAAATAAACTTCTTTTTCTTTAAGCTTCTGGAAGATTTATAATATTTGAGTCACTCCTCAACCCTATCACTGATATAACTCATCCTGGCATGACTTCAGCACTGGATCAGCCTTGAAGGCTCAGCAGAGATCTCTGTGATCTAAAGCCCTTGGCTCTACCCCAGTGTGCATTCAGGGATGGATCTGAATGTCTCAGGCCAAGGGGAAAGGATGCACGTGTAACAGCCATGGGCTGGGGCACGGAGGGCAATGTGGCTGAGCCAATGTCTGCCCTCTCGTCTCAGTCCTGGGAAGACATAGAACAGACTGGGGTATGGGTGGCTTGTCGCACTTTCAAAGAGATGCCAGCTCATGTTTTTATGCAACTCATTTGATGCAGGCATGAATACATGTAGGAATACATATGCATTACATACATGCTGTTCTTCTTAAATCCTCAGACCTTGTAGGCAACTGCTTTGCTCAAAACCTCGATTTTCAGGAGGTTCCAGAGATGAGCTGGGTTTACTGTAGCCTCTAAAAAAAAAAACAGAAGGCAGATTCTAAGCACATTAGAAAGAGCACTAAAAATACGATTGAGAACTTTGAGGCAATTTTGGGAGATGGGGGCTTCCGGCTGTGATTTCTGGGTGTTTGGAGTTGGAGATAATGGAGCTGGGAGCAGAGGGAGGCATGTTTTCATTTCAGGATCAATACCAGGGTGGAGCAAATGGTGTATTTATCTGAAAGCAGATGCAAGTCTTAAAAGGTCTAATTGTGCCCTGCTTTACACTAATGCAGCTCTGCGGTACTGCAGGTGTGTGCCAAGGAATCCAAAACATGCTCGATTTCCAGCCCTCCCCCTGGTTTTGTCCTACACTGTTTCCATCCTGGTCTCACCCCACTGTGCATGGTTTGTTGGGGGGGGTTATCAAAAGGATCCCCAAAGCTGCCCTCTGTCACTCACGCCTTTGAGATTATATAAACGACCAGCACCATCTTGGAGGAGTTTCTGGAAACAAGCCCACAGGATTGATCTTAGCTGGGACAAAACTTCAAGGACATAGCATGAGACATCCAGGAGAACACCACAGGGAGCCAAGATTCCCGGGAGTCCCAGCCTAGCGCCAAGGACACGAAACCACCATTGTCATTTGTGATGAACACCAGAGAGGGGAGCATACAGGAAGCAGCAATTAAATCATTAAACCTTGGGCAGCTTCCCAGTGACCGGCAGTCCTTATCTGTATCAGTATCTCACATGGCATAAAAGCAGCTATTCTCTACCCGTTAAGTGCCCCCAGTGACCTTCCAGAGGGACAGCAGGGCAGAGATTTCCACCAGATGCACCAAAATGGCATCTTCTCCTCTCAGCGTGGAGCAGCACATCTAGGAGGGGCTTTGGCTCCATTTGGGTGAGCATTTCCCATTCCTATCTTGCCAATGCCAAGAGGCACAAGTGGTCTCGGTGGTGGGGGAGTGCAAAGGAAAGCAGTGGGCTTGCTCCAGGAGCACAGGGGGCTGTTATTACTATACATAAGTGTTAGGATAGGGCTTTTTTGATTTAATTTGAACTTTTTATATTCGTGGTTTGTATCATGCCCTAAATACCATGAACCTGGACTCACCCCAGCCTGTGGCAGATATTGTGACACCTGTTATAATTTCATATAATAGTATAGTACATATATGGACACATCAGTAGGGCCAGAGAGCAACTGTGACTCCCACCCTTCTATTACTCTCTGCACAGGGCAGGGACCAAGGTGTTCTCCTGCAGTCTCAATGGACATATCCCCTTGTCAAAGCCCCAGCTCTGGAATCCAAGGGACTAGCTCTGCTTCTCTCTTTTCCTTCTTTAAGTTCCCAGCCACCACCACAACAGGGAAAGGGTAAGGCTCCACGAACAAGCAGCAGAAGGGAAATCAAAGGAAACTCCTTTTCATATGGAAAAGTCCTCAAGCAGGGACACCATGGCAATGGGATGGCTCCGAATAGACAACTGAGACACAGGGACCCCAGTAGGAGGGGGAAGTATTTGATAACCTCACCCTGGCACCAGTTAATTTATTGGTTCATTGCTCACCAGTACAGATATGGCTTTAGAGAACACTCCCAGCCCATGGGGCTTCACCCTACCTGCTTGGTGCAAGGCCCCAGGCACGCATAACTCTAGCTCATTTTGAACAGAATTGTTTCCTCAATGCTAAAGAGAGAAATCTCTCATAAGAAACAGCAGGGAGGCAATTTTTTTAAGAATGGATGTGTTCCCTGCAGCAAGAGACATGAGCACAGCTTTGTGTCAGTGCCCGAGCATCAGCCATAACTGGAAACCCTCCTGTTTATTTTAACAGTCAAGCTGAGCAAAATGTAAAATAACTTGATTACTGCTGAAGAAATCTGGTCAGTAGTTACAAACAGTGGTCCTTTAATTAGCCAGGGGAACGCTTCTCAGGCTGAAATTGGAACAGGACTCATCCGAGGCAGATCTGAGACCATGAAAGACAAGTAGGACGAAAGTTTTCAGCACTCAGAAATCATTCTTGGCACTTAACAGCACGGCCACATGTTCTGCTTGTCGGGAGAGCAGCGACGTGGCTGGATACCAAGACTGATTGCTCCATTCAATCTGGAGGGGTTTTGTGAAAGCGATCGACAGAAGGTTTAGTGGTGTTCACATTGAAATTGTCGGGTTTTGGATGCTGGGACTGCTTTGAGAGGTCTGAACGCACAGCCTGCAGGGATGAGTGATCCAACACTCCCAACTTCATCTGGGCTCCAGCAGACCCAGATGTTCTGAACCCAAGGAGGAGTTGCTGCCTTGCACCCCTGCCATAGCCCCATCCTCCCAGCATCTCCCAGTTGGACAGAAATGCCCTGCATACACCACCTTGTTCAAACCTACAACGCACACAGTGTTACATTAGCTGAGCTCCATGCTGATGGAGAAGAGCTAGAAGCGTTGGTGGGGATCTCACACCACAGCAACGTTCCTCCCTTCCCAAAAGCCATGGGGTTGTGCTGCAATTCCTCCTGCAGTGAGGAGTGGTGCTGCAGTGAGAGTGTGCCTGCAGGATGATGAAACGCAGAGGAGCTGTAATGAGATTAAAACTAAAGCCAGCTTTCACCCTGGTATGCCTGCTCTGGATGAACCCAAAATGTTAGCAGTACAAAACCCTTGAGCAGATGCGTGCTGCATCTCCCTAGTGGGGAGCCTGCTGCATCTCTCCACATCCACACACCCCTCTCTGCCAGCTCAGGAGGACATATCCCACACTGCAAACATCCCATCAGAATGAGTGAACACCTAGAGCTGCATCGTGGGCACAAGGCAAGTGGAAGCTGTGCTGTGGCTCCAACATCCCATCCCGTAGGAAGCACAGATCCCTGGTGCACGATCTGATTTTGGCACCGCTTCCCAGAAAGCAGATGAAATTTGCAGCTCGTCTCTCGGCATCTCAGGACAGCAGCCACTAGAGGGAGGGCTCAGCGCTGCGCAGGCATGCAGTCCAGGATTGGGACTGGGAAAATCCCTGCAGTTTTGGGGAAGGGGCAACTCAAAACCTGCATATAGGAGGCTTGCAAGGAAGCAGTGCATGCAGGAAACCACAGGCAAGGTAAAGCAAAACACCCATGTGGCTCAACCATGTGCTGTCTCCGAGCAATATATCCAGTTGTTGAATATCCGTGCGCACCTATGCAGCAAGCAGTGCACTTCTAACACTGAAAAGCTGCAAGAGAAGGGGAAACAAAATAACCAACAGCGACACCACCCAAAAAGTTGGTTTTCAAAGCAGAGGAACGCAGCGAGAATTTGCTGCTTCTTAAACAAAGCTGCTGTAAATGGCCGTGACTACTCTCTACAGTTCAGCTTTGTGCTTTCTATGAAAAAAGAGAAGACTCAGCAATGGAGAGCGGCCGCGTCAGCCACGTGTTTAGGATGCTAAAGATGTAAACCTGCGGTGGGCATGGCCAGCATCTAGCTCCTGGGGTCCTGCCCACTCTGGGAGCAACTTATTCTGATGTGAACGGTGTTTTTTGGTAGAAGTGGTAGTGAGAGCACATCCTTTTGTATTAAAATGACCACGTAAATGCAGTTGTCTCAGACAGGTTTTGAGCAGTTCAATAGCACACTAATGAAACACTGCCCTCTCGTGCTTTTGTTTAGGGGTGGGGTTTGAGTGGGGGTGATTTTAAGCTGAGGTATAACATTCCTGTGCATTCAAACTCTTCTATGACCTCCATTCTCATTGGAAAATCTGCTTTCCTGCCCATCAAACCACTGCAGGTTTATTTTCTGGGACCACATTCTCAGCATTCAGTGCAGTACCATGCTGTCATATGGTAAAGTTTTCTTCCTAATTTTACACCTGTGTCACTTACCCACCAGAAACATCGCCATTCCAACGCTCTTTCTGTACTCCCAAGTAGTTTCCCCTCTTATTTATATGTTTTTACTTTCTATCCCCTTGAACTCCTGTTCCCCTGTGCACAGACTTTATCAGTGCGACAATCTGACAGATTTTCAGCCTTTGAACAGACACCATTTCTTGAAATAATTACGGTTTATCTGTCTGAGTTTATCTTTATGTCAGGCGCAGAGCCACCAGCTCTAGGAAGGATTTCTCCTCTACATACCCTGAAACCTGCTCAACAGGACGAGGTTTTTCTTCTCAAAGCTTTCACTGCAGTTTCAAATGAAAGTTAATTTATCTCCTACATCCAACTTGCACGGAATGAGAATTCCATTTGTATTCACAGCAGTACTGCAGCCATCAGACATCGCTCTCTCCATCAGCGCCTGCAAAAAACTCTCCATCCATGTATGTATGTTTCTTGGGTTTTTCGGCAAAACAGCTTTTGCAGAACAGTTTTTTTTTCCTGTTGCTGCTGCGCTAAGCAGTCAAGGATAGCATTTAAGTCAAATCCTTCTGCAAATTTCTTCTTAAATGACCTCCTGCCAGCCCTTCACTCAGATTTCCAGCTCCAGCTCCCACTACAACCTCAGATTCCTTTATCCATTCAAACATTTCTGCTCTTATAGAGTGGTGATGCAGTGGCACAGCTGCACAGGGGAGGTGGTGGGGTAACTGTCCCTGGAGGTGCTCCAGAACCGCGGGGATGTGACACTGAGGGACGTGGGCAGTGGGCATGGCAGGGGTGGGCTGAAGTTTGATTGGGAGAACTTAGAGGTCTTTTCCAGCCTGAGGGATTCTACAGCTGACAGCAGGGACATGCCCTCAGCTTCTGTGCCGATAAAGGATTTGAAGGGGGATTCGAGTACAGATTGACATCAAAAATCTGCATTGTACCTTCTATTTGTTTTCTCATCCTGATGGAAGAACCCCAGCAAAGCCCAAACTTGTTTACCAGTTCATCAGTCACATGGATCTTTGGAAAGCATCTGACATGCTGCTTCAATATGAATAACCACAACAGCAACATATAGATTACTTATTTGTTTTCCCAGTGGGGAAGTAAATTAGCAAAAATAAACAGCAAGCGGCTATGACTTATCCCATTTCTTAAAGGCCTGTTTTCACTCCATATTTTTGTTTATTTAATGAGATCTTGATTAAATTCTCTCTAGCGTTTGAACTAACATGAAGACACACGATATAGTTGTTTAGAATTCAAACCTTCTCATTGTTGTAAGGGAAGAGATAGCAGCAATCTGGGCTCTGTGAGCCTGTTTTTTCCGAGTTGGATGTGTGTGTAACATCAGCTAAGCAGAAGATCTCACGTTAAGCCCTACTGCTTTGATGGCTTTATATCACTAGGTAGGATGGCGCACAAAACATAATGTATGGGCTCCCCCTTCTGCCTCAGAACATCAGTGCATGAAAAAGCGGGGCCAGGATAAGTGCCAAGGACTGACAGTTGCTGTGAAATACAAAGGGAAGAGTGCTGAGCGCCTCTGAGATGCAGAACAACGCGGTCCCAGAGCCACAGAGGTTGTTAATCCTATTAGTGCTGCTGGGGCAGGGGAGTAGCAGCAGGGAGTGAGAAAGTCCCACCTGCTCCCCATCCAAACCTTCAGTCCATTTCAGAGCACCCCTGTAGGATGAGATGAGAAGCCAACAATGTCACATCACCAGCACTATTTCAGAGACAACTTACATCTCGAGAGCAGAACAATCTGAAGACTGTAAGGAAAAAGTAAACCAGTTCAAACTGGAGATAAAGCTCCAGCAGCTCTACTTGCAGAAGGAGTTGGAGGTTTGGGTAATGAATCAGTGTGCAAATGCCTGGTTTACGTAATGCAGCAGGGTCAGAGAGCTCTGTCCCAGCAGAAGGTTTTATCTTAAGAGGCAAATTATGTTACAGAACATATCTAGGTGTATTGCGAGTCTAGAAGCAATCACTCCAGCATTTCTAGTTCTGCTACAAATTCATGAGAGTGTGCTTCCTGCGTGGAGTAATTTGCTATTCTAATCTATGTGAATATTCAGTGTGCAGGTGTCTATTAAAATCCAAGTCCTGCCACTGGTATGTATACAGTGTCACTGTGAACTCAGATGACTTCTAGAGGGGAAAGCGAGAGATGGCCACTTTCCACACAGACATCCTGCATCCCTGAAGGGATGCCCAGCACCATGAGCTTACGCCCTGATAGAAGGAGACACTTAGAACTGGGTGTTATAAACCCATTCATTTTGGGCTGAAAATGGTGGAGAAAAGGATGTGCAAGGCTGAAAGTAGAGTAGCTGCTGCAGGAGGCAGAGGAATAAGTCCCCACTGACCTCTTAGTTAGCAAGAGGGCTTTCCCTTTTGTTTGTTTTTAATACTGTCAGTTCATTACTTCCAACCTAGCAGTGACTTGACAATGAAACTCTTAATACTACACGAGATAATGGACCAGGCTAGATGTGTGTCTGAGCACCTGGCGGACCTGTTCAGTGCAGGGGAGTTGGACCAGATGGTCTTTCGGGGTCCCTTCCAACTCAAACGATTCTCATAAGTTGTTCAGGGCCACGAGGGCTGGCAAAGCCCTGCACACATCATTTCCATGGGAGTGCCCAAACACAACTATCACAAAATATCTGCATCAGCCACAGGACTTGTTAGCTGGATGATTCTTCCTGATGCTTTACATTCTAATGCTTTCATTTGGCTTTTTATCATTGTAACTTTGCAAGTCAAAGTACTGTGGTTATGTATTGAGCCTAAGCAGGGATTTCTGCATCACCTCAGGGCTGTGTACACCTGAGATAGAGATTGAAAACTCATCCTTTGCTACATCTCCACCAGTGGCACTTAATGAAGAGAAAAGGGAGAGGGAGGCGGGGAAATGAGTGATTAGAAAAGCCACAGGGCAGGCCTGCCACACTGCAAATCTTGGGGGATGATTGTTTTGGAGTCACCTTTTCCAGATGCAAATCTTTATCCAATATTCATTGAATATTGGTAATGACGTTATGTTATGTTACTGCCACAGGTTGCCCAGAGAGATGGTGAGTGCCCTGTCCCTGGAGACACCCAGGGTCAGGCTGGATATGGGTCTGAGCACTGAGCTGTGGGTGTCCTTCTTCATCACTGGGGGGTTGGACCAGATGGTCTTTAAAGGTTCCTTTCAACTCAAATGATTCTGTTTGACTGTGGAAGAGTTTCTTACGAAACAAGTGCTAGGCCAAGCGCAGTACAACTGTACCTGAGGGATGCAGAGACAAGTCTTTAGTTGGTTGGCTTGGTCCTTCTAGCAGCTGCACTTGTGCCTTGCTTTTCTGCTCACAATGCTATGTTCTGTGCGAGTAATTCTCCTCCAAGATCTTTGCTCATAATAATGAGGTTCATTTCCTTTTTGAAATGTAAAGTTATTGGTACAAAACAACGCTCCTTCCTTTTTTTTTTTTTTTTTTTTTCAGGAGAAACACGAGTGAGCCCAAACTCCAGACATCACTGCCAGAGAGATAGAGGGCTGGAAGCAGAGGAAGCAGCAGAGCTGGGCTCCAGTTTCCCAGTAAGATGAACCAAAATGCTTAGACTCAAACTTCAAGCTGGGTTCCTGCTATAACACACTGAGATGTCAATAGGTTCCTTAAGAAGCACATACTATCATGGCTCCCCACATACCACAGGGACTTTTGAGTTCAATGGGCACTTTCCAGCAGACCCACAACTCTGGCTTTTAGCAGTACACCAATACAGCCAATGCATATTTTATTTTTTTTTTAATAAGAGCAACACTCTCTGAGTGATATAATTACCTGGGCATCTCCATTTTCATTTCTACTAAGTCCAAAATAAAGTCCAAATGAAGTATATTCTCAGTCCTTCAACAGCATTTATCACCTTATTGTTTGATTCTTTATTTCACATGCAGACTCAAAGAATCATAGAGCCATTAAGGTTGGCACAGAACTCTAAGATCACCAAGTCCAACCCCAACCCATCCCCAGCTATCAATTATCACTTAGCTGATGGTATTAATGGTATTAATAAATTAGAGTTATGTCCACACTAGTAGTCAAAAATGGAACTTCATTCTTTTTGCTGCATAAAGGGGTGCACCAACTATTGCTGGAGACACTTTGCCCAAACTCATTGTGCCAGGATCAAATCTGTGCCTCTGTGCTTGGCAAGAGCATTTTAGGAGGAATGGGAGAGTTGCCAGCTTCGCTTGGCTTTGCCCTGACAGAGCTGGTTCAGGGGAATCAGTGCCACCAGGCAACGGATGCTGATGCTGTCAGGGGGATAAAACAGCCTTCTCAAACATTGTTAACAGGGACAGGAAAAGGAACTACTGCAATCAGACCTGATTTATTTTGCTCCTTAGCCACCGGGTGTCACTCTTGTCTATGGAGTCAGAAGGCACTTTTGGTCTCTTAAAATCCTGTTTCATGAATAAATTCTGCTGCTGGCAGTGGTGACAGCAGCATCCCCATTTATCACACTTTCCCAGGTTACAATATCAAATCGCTGCCTTATTAAATTTGAGGGTATCTGGAGCTGGCATTTTAGCCTGCAGTGCTATTTGCAAAACACAGGCAAAACACATTAAAATGTTTTTTTCTATTATTATTGGTGTAAACGTAGCTGGAAAATTCAGATCTGGGCTTGGATTAGGAGCTCTGCTTGTGTCTGGGGTGTCTGGCTCTCCATTACTTGCCTGGAGATTGTGCAGCCTCTGCAGGGAGGGAAGCTGAAGAAGGGAGAAAGTGTGGAGGAAAAAAGAATGTATTTTTGGGGGGGAGGAGGTGAGGGGGATTCTCCTCTGCAGAAGCAGTGCAGGAGCACCACGACTGAGCAAATGAAGCTGTCGCATACTCCAGCCCTTGAAGCCATGGCTGCTCAGCTCTCACAGCTCATGTGTCTCAGAGGTGCCAAGAGATAAGTGCTGCAAACATTACACAACTCTGTAAATATGCATTTTGTGGTGTACCAGGGATGGTCAGCATGCTGTTTTTTGTTTTGTCTTTTTTTCATTATTTTCCTAGGACTACACAGTTGTCTTGCAACTGCTCCATTCTTCCATTCTTCTGCTAATTTGGTATTCTTTGAGTTCTCTGGAGATTATCCTCTTTCTCTAAAAATAGAAAATCCATTTTCTTTTCAAACAAATGAAATGCAGTGTCAAATCTTTACCTGAGGAAAGCTCAAATAAAATGCCACAGGGCTGGTAAAACCAGTTGCTTTGAATCACTCGGTATCAGCAAACCGAATTGCTGATAAGAACAATAAAAGGTTTTAGTCAATAGCATAAAGAAAATTCTCATCAAGGCCTCATCCAACAAGCCCATAAATTGCTGATATTACATGGCCTTGCTCTGCTATTGGATGCATATATACCGAAATCTCACTCTGTGTGTACATCTGAGTATGGCTATAGGAAATCTCACTTTCAGGGTTTATGAAGAGATCAGGGCTTGGCCATTGACTCAGGATCCCCTCTGGTAATACAGGAAGGGGTGCCGTGTCTCATAATGCCATAGAATTTATGACCAAGACTTTGAACTTTGGAATAATGAAGAAAAAAAATGGAGGTAGGTGATCAACAAAAAGTTTATTTCAGATTTTACCCTACATTACAAACTAGTACAGCATGCAGACTTCAAGAGTCCATTTATTTGCACATGGATACTCTTATACTAAGCCCAGGATCAGTAAAAAAATCAGCTATACATGTCTGGTAATTACATATACTTCAGTTTTACAAAGGTACTGTTAAAATGATCGAGTACAGAAAGCAATTTACCAATATTAAAGCCTCCTGAGCTTGCAAATTTGTACAAACTGTGTTGCATAAGAAATTTCAGTAATTGTTTTAATAAGGAAGGAAGGAGGGAAGGAGAGAAGAAGGGAAGGCAGGAAGGGAGGGAGGGAAAGGAAAAAAGGGGAAAAGGGAAAGAAAGGGAAGGGGTAAGATATCGACAGCATATTTTTGATCCAACTGATTTGGAGAAAATAATTTTGTTGTATCCAGAGGTTTTTACCTGCTCTTATTTTTCCAAATTCTAGCAAACTTGTCTTTTTTTTTTTTCTGCCTACACATTTCTATTACATTCATGTGTTTGTGTCTCCCAATGAAAATGCAAAATAAACCAGAAGACAAAATTACCATATCCACAGAAATTCAGTAGTGACATAATTACCAGTGTTATCCCAGGGACTGTATTAATGATATAATAATAATCAATGAGGCACATACAACAAGTCTTATTGTGTGGATGTGTCACTGCACAGTTCCTTACTGAAGATGTGATCATGGCAGGTGCAGGGCTGCTGGGTGCCCCAGATGCCTCCCAGTCCCTGGTGGGACCACCCCAGCAGTGTTCAGCTTCCTGCAAAAGTGAATGGCAGTGACATTTCAGAGCTTCCATACGGATAGCAGAACACGGATGAAATCTTTTCTTTTAGTTTTCCAAGCCCTGAATCATTTATGGGTAGAAACTAGGTCTCCAGCAAATTCATAATTGATGTGTCTCTTTTGATACACCATCTTGCGGATGAAAAAATTGATCTAAAATATGCTTGATTTGTTGCTTGTTATGGTTTAGAAGAAAAGACATTCAAAAGGCTGCCACAATTTCTGGCTTGCCCTGAGATATAATTAGTCTAGATGATCAGAGATCTGTTCATACCTTCATCTAGATAAAAACAAAATCCAGTCTCTTCCACCACAGCCCACTTACATGCACACTCCAGGCATCACAGTCATGTGAGACATAGGGAATCCTTATGACTTTGCTGCCTTTAAACTTTCTTAGCAGCTTATGAAGTACTGAGATGAAGGACACTGATCATGTTGTCTCCCTTCCCTTCCCTTCCCTTCCCTTCCCTTCCCTTCCCTTCCCTTCCCTTCCCTTCCCTTCCCTTCCCTTCCCTTCCCTTCCCTTCCCTTCCCTTCCCTTCCCTTCCCTTCCCTTCCCTTCCCTTCCCTTCCCTTCCCTTCCCTTCCCTTCCCTTCCCTTCATTACTGCTTTAATCCCTGCCTCAACCAGGTGGTATAATAACCCTGGCTCCTCAATCTGATGAAAATTAGTGTTGCACTCAGAAACTCGATAAATGAATGGGAGGGACTAGCAATGCCTCCCCCACAAGGATGTTTTGTTAATTAAATTAGCATTTAAATAGCCAGAGCAAATCTGGGAAGTCAGCCCCTCATTACAGTAACTAAGAAGGGGGAAAAGAGCTCTAGACAATTCCCTACAAGACAGGGTTAAGTTGGCGTTTCACAAACTATTTGCCAGGCCTGTCCCTCCCAAGTGAATGCTGCCATCCCCCCCCCCCCTCTTCCTCCCAGTATAATTAGCATGTTCCAGTGCTGTGAATGGAAACAATATCCTCCCTCCAAGCTGTGCCCCTCCAGGGAGATGCTTCCCACAGATTGTGAAACCCTGAGCCAGGGAAAGGGCTTGTCGAGGAATTCACTGTGGGGTAATTACACTGAGGTAGTCTGTGCCAGTGCAAGATAAGTTGCATTACCGTAATTCATTGCGGGAGACAGCAGCAGTGTAAAGGAAATGTGCACAGCCATAACTGCAGAGAGCCAGGAGAAGTTACTGCTCCAGAGTCCCAGTAAGACATGATGCAAAAGGACATCCAAGCAGTGGAGAGCTCTTCATGCTCTAAGGATGTCTCATGGACTTCAAACAAGTCTGGAGGAAGTAGCAATGATTGCCTAAAAGAGATGCGTGAATCTGAAGTTTCTCTTTGGCAATCAAAGCTAAAATGTTCACTATTTATGATAAATTCTTCGTTCCATGCAGAAAAACAGAGCAAAGTTTGTGCAAATGTTATGCTGTGTCCATGAGAAATAAAAAGACATATACATTTTTTTCCCCAGAGGACTTACTATTTGATTTTATGTACAGCAGGGATCAATGGTAAAGAGCTAATCCAGAGGAGAAGATGCACAGCAAAGGCACACACTGGATTTGGGTCACACCTGCTACACACAGCAGTATGCACATCTGGCTGGTTTCATCTCAGTTATTTAAACCAGATTCCAGGTGACTCCACCCTATGCAAAAACCCTCCACTCTCTGCTCACTGTCCCAGCTGTAAAGCCAGGATTATATTTATCTCCATCACAAAACACTCAGTTTCAGAAGACATCGGTGCGGTTTGCTGAGGCCCCAGCTGGAAAATACCACAAGAAGTTCAAAGCCTGGTTTCATCCTGTAATCGGATCCTCAAGTTCACAAGTGCAAGAACCAACTGTGCAGGCTGAAAGAGGAACACCCGGCTCCCAGCAAGAAACTGCACACAGCACAGGGCTGAGCGTGGCACACGGAGGAGTTAAGAGTCAGAGAATCATGGAATGAACTGGGTTGGAAGGGACCTTAAAGATAACAGAATCATAGGATGAATTGGATTGGAAGGGACCTGAAAGGTCACAGAATCATAGAATGAAGTGGGTTGGAAGAGATTTTAATGATCATCCAGCTCCAACCCATGGCCATGGACAGGGTCATGGATGCGTTGACGTGTTCTGCTCCCACCTACAAAATCTCAACTTGTGTTCTTTCAAAGCTTTGGCCACTTGGTCTGACCTGCTGCTGCTGGCATTGTTATTATTATTACTGCTATTGTTGTCATTATTGTTATTATTTACCCTCAAGATAGCCTGCTAACCTTTGCATGCATTTAGGACGGTCTCAGATAAATGACAGATTAGTACTGGTATTCTCACTACCTTGACTAGATATTCTTCAGGTCAGTCAGGCATGAGATGATATATACTGAGTACAATTCTTATGGGCAAAAAGTGCTACCTCCTGAAATCTTGTGTCAAAACCTCTTGGAGCTGTGTTATTTATTTCTGCCACTGTCACAAAGCCTCGTCCCCATCCTTGGTGTTGATGGGACAGAGGATTACAGTTCTGAATAATTTTTATCCGTCCTTGTTGAAATCTGGCCGTTCAAAATAATACAGAGACAGCCCTTGTTTTGAACTAAAATAGCAGCGAAAGGTTTTTTCAAGCATGACCACTTAAATGAGATTTTGCATCTTTGCATTAGGGTTTCACTGTTGGTCTTTGTGAGCAGTTGCTGTGGTTGAGCAGTTGGGCCACACGAGGGGGAGAAACTGTAATACTGTTCAAACCACTTCCGATTATTAAGTTATTATAGTTATTATTTTACTCAACTGCCTTTGCTAATAAAGCTGTAGTTAATGACCCGAAAGGAGGTTGCGGTGAGGTGGGGGTTGGCCTCTTTTCCTAAGTAGCAATGATAGGAGGAGAGGTGATAGAGGAGATAGAGGTGATGACCTCAAGCTGCGCCAAGAGGGGTTCAGGTTGGATATTTGGAAACGTTATTCCTCTGAAAGAGCAGTGACGCAGTGGCACAGCTGCACAGGGAGGTGGTGGGGTCAGCAACCCTGAAAGCATTAAGGAAAATGGAGATGTGGCACTGAGGGACATGGTCAGTGGGAATGGTGGGGGTCGGCTGGGGTTGGACTGGATGATCTCAGAGGTCTTTTCCAACCGGAATGACTCTGTGGTTCTATGATCTTTATGTGATTTCTGTTATCCAAAATGCCACAGAGCTGCAAAGCAAGGCTGGGGTGCTTCTTTAACTTGTAGAGTCAACCTCGCAGAGAGGTAAGGTTTCATCTCAATCCAGTCACCTCACAGTGCACACACTCCAAAGCATTAAATGACTTCCAGATGCTCAGTTTTCAGGCTTGGATGTTCACAGAATCACAGAACTGTAGGGGTTGGAAGGGACCTCTAGAGATCATCAGTCCAACCCCCCTAGCCCAGGATCACCTCCTCTGACCTGTTGGCCGTGCTCTTTTTAATGCACCCCAGGATCCCATTGTCCTTCTTGGCCACCAGGGCACAGTGCTCATGTTCAACCTGTCATCCACCAGGACACCCAGGTCCCTCTCCTCAGAGCTCCTCTCCAGCAGCTCATCCCCCAGCCTGTACTAGTGCATGCAGTTATTCCTCCCTAGGTGCAAGACTCCACACTTGCTCTTGTTAGACTTCATCTGGTTCCTCTCTACTCAACTCTGCAGCCTGTCCAGGTCTTGCTGAATAGCAGCACAGCCTTCTGGTGTGTCAGCCACTCCTCCAGGATTCCTATCATCAGCAAACTTGCTGAGGGTGGACTCTATCCCCCTCATCAAGGTCACTGATGAAGATGTCATATCTTTATTGCTGTGAATTCTCCCAATGAACACAAAGTTATCATAGAATCACTACAGTTGGAAAAGACCACTAAGATCACCTGGCTTCCAAATGCGTTGTTGCCGATCACATCAGACATCATGTACACTCAGATAGGCCCTTCCTCATGCACAGTGCTCCCAGAACTCAAATTTGAAAGAAAATATCAGTTCAAGGGGGGAGGGGGGGGGGTTAATATCCTTTTCCTCCCTCCCTCCCTCCCTCCTTCCTTCCTTCCCTCCCTTCCTTCCTTCTTTCTCTTTCTTTCCTTCTTTCTTTCCTTCTTTCTCCCTTTCTCTCTTTCCTTTCTTTCTCCCTCTCTCTCTTTCTCTTTCCTTTCTTTCTCCCTCTCTTTCTCTCTTTCTTTCTCTCTTTCTCTCTTTCTTTCTTTCTCTCATTCTTTCTTTCTCTCTCTTTCCTTTCTTTCTCCCTCTCTTTCTCCCTCTCTTTCTCCCTCTCTCTCTCTTTCTCTCTTTCTCCCTCTTCCTCCCTGTCTTTCTCCCTCTCTCTCTCTCTTTCTCCCTTTCTTTTCCTCTCTTTCTCTCTCTCTCCCTCTCTCTCAGCAGATAATCTCTTAATGCCACTCAGAAGGCCCTGAGGCACTTCTAGGAGCCGAGCTGCCACCCAGCTCATCCACAGCCACCCAGGGGACAACTGGCAGGGCCTGGAGGGACCCACTCTGCCAGCACCCACCAGCGGGGCTCCACAGTGGATCTCGAGGACTACATATCCCAGCATGCAACGCCCTCGCTCCACCCCGGGGCCGCGGGCGGGACTACATCTCCCAGCACGCACCGCGCCACACCGCCTCCCCCCCCCTCTCCCTGCGGCCGCCGCGCTGCACGCTGGGAGCTGTAGTCCCGCCGGACGTTGGTCCGGCGCGGCGCCTCCCTCCCGCTGCCGCCCGGCCTCGGCCCCCCCCGCCCCGCTCCGCGCTCCTCCCCGCGCCGCCGGCGCTTGTCCCTCGGCAGACGGAAGCCGAGGAGGGATCGACGGAGCCGGGGAGGTCGGAGCGGCGCGATGGGGGATTCCAAAGTGAAGGTGGCCGTGCGCGTCCGCCCCATGAACCGGCGAGGTGAGAGCCGTCAGTGCCCCTCGGCCCGGCCCGGCCGTGAGGGGAGCGGCCGTGCGTGTGCGGGAGCGGGGATGGATGTGCTGGTGTCTGTGGGGTGCGCGGAGCCGGGCCGCCCCGGGGAGCGGCTGTCTTCCCTCCTGACACGTCTGTGCCGCTGAACTACCCTCTTTTTTTCCTCCTCTCTCCCCGTTTCGTGGTGTTTTGCTTTTCCTTTATGTGTGTGTGTGTGTGTACACCGCTGCCCGCTCCTCCTGCACCTGTTTTAGAGCCGGGCCCTGCCCTGTGCCGGTGATTTCTTCCTTCTTCCCACTCCTTGAGGTGTTTTTTTTTTTGGGGGGGGGGGGGGGGGAATCGCACCATTTCTGACTTTTTCCTTCACCTCCACTGGGTAACCTCTCCGCTTCGGGTGAGTGGGATGGGGTTAAGCGTGGGGAAAGCACACAAAAACAAACACGGAAACATGGAAGAGGAAGCGTGAATAGAGGAGAGGTTTTGGTGGTGTTTTTTTTTTTTTTTTTTTTTTTTTTTTTTTTCCCCCCCTGAACGAAACTTGCCCGAGGGTTTTGTTAATCGCACCACGGTCTGGGCATCTGTTTAAATGTTTATGACTCGTCTTAATTAGAAAAACTTGCTCTGGATGATGAGGAAGCAAGTATGAAAAGGGAACTGCAGCCAGGGAGTGGGGAGGTGAAGAGGAGGAGGCAGGGATCCAAGAAACGTGTAAGGTTTTGTTTTCCCACATTCTCACAGAAGTATGCCAGTAATTCCTTTGGGGGGATCGAGTGAAAGCAGTTTAATTGCTACAAGGAGTGATCTGAAACTGAATAACGCTTTTAATTCGTTTCGGTAAATAGGAAGAATAAAAGTTGAAGTTGCTGCCTGAAGTGTTTCCATGCCTTTTGAAATGGAAGTGTCCAGATGTGGAGTCCTCAGTTCAGGAGAGACGTAGACCTCCAGAGGAGGGCCACAAAAATGGTCCCAGGGATGGAATGCCTCTCGTGTGAGGTTGAGAGAGCTGGGGCTGTGCAGCCTGGAGAAGAGCAGGCTGCAAGGTGACCTGAGAACAGCCTGTCAGTATCTGAAGGGGGGTTGTAGGAAAGGGGACAGACTCTTTATCAGGGTCGGCTGTGACAGGACAAAGGGAGATGGATTTAAACGAAAAGTGGAGAGGTGTATGCTGGGTACAAGGAAGAAGTTGTTAGCTTAAAAGCACTCTTAGGGTTGTCCTGAGAGGTGGTGGTGCCCCGTTCCTACAGACAGCCACATCAGGCTGGTGGGGCTCTGAGCACCGATGGAGCTGTGGGTGTCCCTGCTCACTGCAGAGACTGGGACCAGGTGGCCTTTAAGGGTCCCTTCCAACTCAATTTTATGATGCTGTGAAATGTCAGACTTAAGTTCATCAGAGCTTTCAACTCTCACAAGTGAAGTAAAGGAGATGGAGTTAGGCAGATGGGTTAGGTCAACTGAGGGTATTTTGACCCAAATCTGCTCTTTTTAAAACAAACAAACCAAAAAACCCAACAAAAACCAAACTAAGCAGTGTGCAGAATTGAGGGAGAGTACATCCTTGTGGGGGATTGGTAGGAGAAGATTCAGGGACATTGAGGTGGGAGCTGGTGTGGAGTAGACCTGGAAGGTTGCGCTTTGTTTCAGGGATAGTATCATGGAATTGTTTGAGTTGGAAGGGAGCTTTAAAGGTCGTTTGGTCCAACTCCACAGCAGTGAACAGGGACACCTACAGCTCCATCAGCTGCTCAGTGCCCTGTCCGGCCTGAGCTTCAGTATCTCCAGGGATAGGGCACCCACCGCCTTTGGGAACCTGTGCTGATGATTCACCACTCCTGTTGTAAAAAAAAAAAAAACATTTTACTTATATCCATGGTTATATCCAGGGCTATGTTCCTTCTAGCCTTGTTCTTCCCTCTTGCTCGTGTCCCTTTCCTGTCATAGGTCATTTCCATGGCTGTGACCTAGATATCTTCTGCCTTGTGTTTTTTACTCCCTGGATTATGGGGATGTACAGTAATTCTGGTTGGAAGGAACCACTGGTGGTCTCTAGTCCAATCAAATTGGATCAAGTTGCAGATGAAATTGGGTGAAGTTGCACAGGTTCAGTCAAGTTTTGAATCTTTGAGCGTGAGTAACACACCTTCCCCTTCTGTTGTATGTATTTCACATACATTCAGCCCCTTGTTTGTTCATGTGTGGTGCTTTTCAAGCTATGGATGCTGAAGAATGCAGACATAATAGAGGATGAAGAGGTGGAAATAAAAGGGATAAAATGGTGTAAGGTTATAGATTTAGAGGTGCATATATTTGGGAGGTGAGAGGTTGTGTTTTGTTATCAGGACCATTTCATTCTGTACTAAAAAAGGTAACAGACCAAAAAGGCCTGCTGTAGCATTGCTGTTAGGATACAGTATAATTATCCTGCTGAGGATCATCCTGGAGCGATGGTTGTCTGAGGATGCTCCCTGTTCAGCGAGAAGGAGGAGCACTTGTCCTGCACGTAGCTTGGCAATTGGGATGTGCCTCCTCTCTGTGAGAACTGCTTCGCAGCTGTGAAGTGCCCTGTTATTTTGAATTCACAGGAAGATAGAACGGCTTGGGTTGGATGAGACTTCAGGTTCATGTAGGGCCAGCTGAAAAGGTGGAACTCTTTTTTCCTGCCCCAAATGAGATTTCCTGGAATTGGTGGTTGTTGTTGTTTGTTTGTTTTATTTCTGAGTGGGTTGTTTGTCACAATCCAGATGTTTTGGGCAGTTGTAAACAAGCAATGCTGCTGATGTTCCTAGAATTTACAGACATAGTGAGCGATAAGCCTGATATTTCCTTACCTCCATGGTGTTAAATGTAAGTGTTTGTGTAACTGATTTTCTTTGGAGTCATCTAGTTGTTAAAAGTTCTGTGGCTTTGCTTTTTTAAGAAGCTGTGAGGTTTTCTTGGAAACTCTGTCGTATGCGCTTTGTTCTAAATAACATTTGTACGAAGTGCTGGGACTTTGGACGTGAAGCAAGTATTTGTTTTCTTCAGGGTCACGAGTAATGTTCTTTCCTTCCCTCTGCACCAAAGGGCTTAAAATTGCAGACCTGTCAGATGGCTGCAACTGTAGGAATTTAAGCTTTGAAACGTTCTCAGTGTTTACTTGTGGCGGTGGTGGTTGTCCTCAGTGTTTGAATTATGAATTTCTTAAGGCGAGGGTTTATTAGGTTAATAAAAGCTGTATGTTTAACCATTACTAATTTATGCAGCTCATAAAAGTATAATAAGGTCTGCGTGGATGTTGGAGGGATTTCTGCATCAAGTAGTTGCTCGTGGTACTGCATTTTGAGGTGGTCTTATTGAGGGTCCTGCTCCAGTCTCGTGTGAAGTGTCAGTCTACGAAGTAAGCTTGCAGTACTCGTTTGTGACAGTGAGAGGAAGCGTTCATAATTGTGCTTGAATGGCTTACATCTTCAGATCTGTGTTATTTTTTGCATTATGCTTCAAAGTAGGCCCAAATCCTACAGGCTCTGTATGGAAGCTGTACTTTATAAAAACAACTTGTATGTTATTTCACTTGTAGCATCGCTTCTGAATTTGTACGCTCCTTGGGGTAGTAATCATGACTTCTCTTTTGTACTTCATAGAGTCATTGGAGTTGGAAGGGACCCTTAAAGGCCATCTAGTCCCACTCTCTGCAATGAGAGGGGACACCCACAGCTCCATCAGTGCCCAGAGCCCATCCAGCCTGACCTTGGCTGCCTCCAGATCTGGATCACCACCACCTCTCAGGGCAGCCCATGCCAGTGCCTCACCACCCTTACTGTGAAAAACTCTTTTTCCTTACATCCAGTCCAGATCTTCCACTCTTTTAGTTTGACACTGCAAACCATACTTTTGAAACCATACTTTGCATAAAGATCTCAATTGACAAGCTTTTATGAAATAGAGAGGTTTGCACTGTTTTCTTTGAAATCTTTTTTTTTTTTTTCCCCTTGGTTTTGTGGCAATGTCATATTTCCCAGTGTAGCACTTGTTCTATTTTTTTTTCATAATAACCAGGGGTTTCTGTTGCTGTTGTTGGATTTTCCTTTTGACTGTTGTCACTGACTTCACAATTGCAGGTATTCATCGTATTTCAGGTAAATGCTGTGCAGAGCTCAAGTCATACCACGAAGCAGAGCAAAAGACAGCTGGAGGCTTTTCAATAAAGGTTTCTTTTATTCAGGGTTCTAGTCTCAGGTGATCTTAGTGTGCAGGCATCCCATAGGCGTGTTCAAACCTTTGTGTTTCTCCGTGAATTAATTCGGTTGAATGTAGCGTTAATTAAAACACAAAATCTTTATCAGCACTGGCAGGATATGAATTACACTCAAGAATGATGCTTTAAGCCAGCATAAATGTCTGCTATCATAGAATCATTAAGGTTGGAGAAGACCTCTAAGACCATCTGCCAAGCCGTCGCCACCATGCCTGCTAACTTACGTCACTCAGCGGGACGTCTGCCCTTCGTGTGTTGTAGTGCTTGGAAAAGCATCCCAGGGGAACAGCAGCAGCACGGTGCAGGCAGGAGGCAGTGGGGAGTGCAGGTGGGGTGCCCGTGCCCAGCTGGGTCCGAGCTGTGTGCACCCAGCCCTGCTCCTGGCTGCGCTGCTGGAGTACACGGCTTTTGGAGGTTTGTGGCTTCCAGTGAAAATAGAGCTTGTAAATGGACACACAGGTATCTATTATGCTAATGTGCATCTTCGTCTGGACTAGTTTCTGTGTACAGACAGGGATCCTTTGTGCTTTGATGATAAAGCTTCTGTCTCCAGCGCTTGTCAGGAAGGAATTTGCTCCTCTGTCTGCGGTGCTAGGTTCTCCTTTTCTGTCCTCCTACCCTGTGGAGGTTGTGCTCCCAGTCACTTGACTTGTATTTGTTTTGGGGGAAGGAGGCAGAGGTTGTTCTGTTTGTTTTCCTAGTGAAGATTGCGACAGAAACATTCTATCTATAAATTGGAGTTTGTGCAAGCAGCGTTAAAAGATTAATTATGGCATTAGAGTACATGAAATGGCACCTGTTATATCCTGATGGCAATATATGAGCACCAGGCATTTCTTCCCCATTGTCCTGGTGATAAAAGGGCACCTGGGCTTTTTGTATTTCCTGTTTGCTGTTGATAACCTATGAAATAATGTTTGTGGTAGGAGCACCCTGGAGACAGGGTGACAAATGGGAAAAGCAGGCAGAGTTCGTGTTTCACCTTGCATTCCTCGGGCAGGCAATTGTATTTTAAGGTCTCCTCAGGTGTTACGAGTTTATTCCCCACTGCTGGAGAACCGGTGGGACTACCACGCGGGCAAATGGGGATGCCACAGAGGCAGGCAATTCTTGTGCTAATTACATCTTCAGAGCTAGCCTGAAGTGCAGTATGAGATTACCTTTCTGCTCTGGTTTCACGTTTGCTTCATCTTCACCGAGCCGACAGAGGATCAGATAATGCTCGCTGTGAATAATTCTACCTTGGCTTTTAGTGGCAAAGCAAACGTTATTGCATTTCGTTCACTTTGAAGCCTGAAACAAAGCAGCACAGACTTAGGCTCTGAACTTCTTCCGAGCTCTGTGCTGCATCACAAAATCATACTGGCTGCTGTATGTCCTCGGTTTTTGTGATCTGGGCAGCAACAGCACTGGCCATAAGGTGGGCGTCCACATAACACCTTGTGCCTTCACCAGAGCCAGTGGGCTGGCTCTCCTTTTGCAGAAAGGGAGACAACAGAAAGTAGGGTAAACTTGTCACCATTTGGGCAACGTGGCGTTAACAAGTGAGATGAGCTTGCTGGCGTTTGCTGTGCTCATGTGTTTGAGTTGACTTAAGCCTCATCATCAGGATAGTGTTGTGTGCCCTTCCAGATGCACTCATGCATATTTGATGACTTTTAATTGCCTCAAACTGAAAATTTCATGGATGATATTTGCGCAGTGAATGCATAGCAGAGCAGCTTGAAGGACCCCTCCTTCGACTTTGTGTTGGTAAGCATCAGGGACGGGTCACATTACTGCATTTTTGTCCCTGGCACCTAAGTACAGCTTATAATGAACATCCTAAGAGTGCTTTTAGGCTAACAACTTCTTTTAAGCTCTTTGCAGGGTCATTTAGATCTAAGTTATTTTCACTCTCTGTTGTGTGGTCAGTTAGTTTTGCCTTTATTTATGTTGGCTTCTGCGTAGCAAAGGGCAAAGAGAAAAGTCACTCTAAGGCAACAAACACTGGCAGGGAGATGTGAGGACCTGTTGTGCTTGAACCAGTTTTCAGCTTGCTGAGGAAACAACAACAAAAACAAAAGCCTCTGTTTTTTTTTTAGTTGGCTTTCACTTAGTGTGTCATAAATAAACTTTTAAATATTTTTGAATTAGTATTTAAACATTTCTGAGTCATTTTGCTGTTTGCTTTTGTAGACTGGAAAAGGCAAAAGGCACTGACTGCAATTTCTTCTTCAGTTCAGCTTGGAGGCTCGTGCTGCAGTGTCCCACTTCCAGCCTTCAAGGGAATGTTAAGCTCCTGAAAACCCACTGGCAATTTAAAAAATAAAATTTCTATTGTCTCCATCTTTACAGGAGATTATACTGAGCTTTTGCATTTGGGGCCAGTTTTGACTTGTGAGCTTGGTACATGCACTCTAAGCCTTTCCCATTTTCCTTTCTGTACCTCACTCCTGTCTCTGGGATACCGTAGGTGTTAGTGCAGGTGCAGCTGCCCCGCACATCTGGTAGTGGGACCAGGAGGGTTCTGCTTCAAATTTATTCAACCTGCCTTATAATACCAGGCTCACATCTTTCTTTCAGTAGGATTTGAGATCAAAATGGCTGCCCATTTGTGAAGAGAGTTCCCTAATTGATCTGAAAACAAAAGTGGAGATTTCCTAGAGTTGAACATGTCCAGCATTTTCCAAAGTACTTCTCCTCTCCCCATCCTCCAGGACTCACATCCGCTCTTTGTCGCTGCCCCAGCCCTATTCAGTACATTTTATAGTTCTATCTCTGCTCATGTTTCTTGACTCTGCTGTGGAAAATGTGCTGTGCTGAGTTTATGATTACCAGAGGCGTGACTGGTATTAGAGAAGGAATGGAAACTCCTACCTGTCACTGGGAGTGTACCATCACGTTGCTAGCCTGCTGAGCCTGCCATTAGTTACGGTGGTACATTGCTCCAGGGGCTGCTTTTCCTGCTCTCTCACTTTGTCATTTTTCTACCTTGTCTGAAGCACGTTGAGTTTCTTAGGCTGGTGAAAAACTGTGAAGCGCGTGGATAATGCACTGTTGTTTTTGTTGGTGGTAGGCTTTTTTTTTTTTGCAATGCCTGTAGGGCTCATCCAAGGCACTTGGGGTTGTCATAGTCATTTAAGATTTGCATGCTTGTAGGGTTTCACCTAAGGGTCTGCACTGCTAGAGTTCGTATTGTCGTAGGAAACTTTTCTGTGGAGTTGAAAAATCTAGAGAAGTGGTGAAGAGAAAAAGCCAGGGTTGCGTTTGCACTTAGCCCTGCTTTCTTAACACATCCATGGCTCTGAGATGCAGCTGTGGAAAATTAAGGCAATGCCTTTTCATTATGGATATCACAGTTCTCTTACGCTGTAACTCTGAAAGACTTTCTTTTCCCGTAATACACATTTCTTGAGACGATGAGTTTTAGTTTCAGTTTTTCCAATAGCAATTAGCTGATTGGTTTCTTGATTTGATGAAGCAGATGAGTAGTTGGTTGTGTTTGCTCGGTGATGATTGAAGGTAAAAGAAGGTTAGCAGTGATCATGGGTGAGATTTTTAGGTCTTGTTGGTATGATGATAAAAACACAGAGCTACAAGATTTGTGATACATGTCCAAAGTTTGGCTGTGTGAGCCATGTCTTCTCAAGTCCGTGCTGTCTTATCTGTGTCTGCAGTGGAAAGAAACAATACTACCCAACCTGACAAACGAGTCCTTGCTGCAAGATGAACTAATCAGCAGGTTTTGTGTGTGCTTATCTTCTCACCTTGACACATCCTCCTTCTCCTTGTTGTTCGGGGGCAGAAAGTGTGCTACTTACCTAGGAGATACTGAAACTAGTAAAAGTAAGGGTGGAGTACCTGTGTGATCTTAGAAGAAGAAGAGGAAGATAATCTGTCTATGAGTCTAACCTGCTTTAATAACAATGAAGACTTAATGAGGTGGAAATTATGATAGAATTTGCAGTAGTGGCTGATGTCAGGTTCGTCTCTAAACCTACTGGAGTCAGAAACAAGCCAAGGAATGTGGTTTGTAACAGAGAAAGAATTGGTACAAAACGTATGATGTGCTATTGAAACAGATTTTAAACTATTTTTCAGCTAAAAACAGAGCTGTTTTGTGAAGCTTTTGTCAGGGCAGACAGAAAACATGGCCTTAAGGATATCTGCTAAATAACCCAGCTTAGAGACCGATTGCAGCTGTTTCTTGAGGTTTGTTTTGTGAGTCACCCTGAGCTGATGTACCAGCTCAGCCTTTGCTGGAAGATCTCCCTTTTGAGCCTCCTCGCTTCCCACTGTGAAGGACTTGTGTACAGAGCGAGCATGCCTTGTGCTTTCCATAAGGGAAGTGGCATGTAAAAACCTTCAGTGCTTGAGGAAAACAGGTCACTGCAATACGGAATGTTAATCACTAACCAGTCGGACCAAGATAGTGGCGTGTTGGATCTGGGATGTATGAAGAATATACTTTGATCTAAGGAAGCATGTATTACACACTAATGATAGGTAAATCAGCTTTCAGGGTGTGGAGAGACATTAAAATAAACATCAGCTTCTGAAACTTGTCTGTCTCTTCCTTCCACAAAAGCAGAGTGTAATAACAGAGTAGTTCAGAAAGAACTTGAGTTTCATGTGACTGGTAGGCTCCAGTTTGGCCTTTGTTATCTTTCACATAGTGAAAGACCTGTAACATCTCTTGCAACAAAAAGCTGATGAGAGATACTTTGTCTTCCTATCTTATTGAACTGTAGTGAGGAACCAGCGAGGTGCCCTACAGTTTATTAAGATCTGTGGTCTTTGCGTGAGAGATCTGCAGTCTGAGTTTATAAGGTGCTGCGAGGTGAATGAGCATGTAGAGGTGACAAAGAAGGAAAGAGCAGAGGTGAAGGAGGACCAGGATTATAATTAATGTGATTAGACACGGGCATATTTTGGTGATTGAGGTGAGATGTTGAACTCCATACGGAGGTTACTGTGTGTAGCCTGTCTTCATCACAGCATGTGAGAGCGTTGGGCATTCACTGGGTGTGATCTGTGGGTCATGGTTGTAGGCATCAGCATTGGGGCGCGCTTTCGAAGTTTGGCGTCAGGACGTAAGAAGATAGGAGTGGATTGCTTGTGCCCAGACCCGTGTCTGTAGGCAGTGATTTTGTTTGCAAGTGGCTCTTTGTTCTTTTGTATCTAACTCCATTTGTCATTGGGTGGATGCCTTGGGCGGTTGTCAGTGTTATCTGAAGCTTTTATTTTGTTTTCCCTGCCTCTCCAGCTAAGAATTCTCATCCATTCCAGTTACTCTTCTTACTCTCAGGATATATCCCATTGCTTAGCATCATTTGGAAGAGTTGGGCTTTCCAGCTGGCCCTTTTCTCCACACTCATACCTAAATTATTTTTGATGGGGCTTGAATTTCAGAGAGCAGGTGCCCCGGGACTGACAGCTGGCATGGCATGCTGCAGCAGCACAAGAGTGGCCGGGAAAACGTGCTGCAGATGGCAGGGGCTGCCTTCCCTCCGAGCAGGAGGCATTGAGACAGCAAAGTGGAGGGCTGTCAGAGTGGTACCATGCCTAATGGCCCTTTCCCCAGAAGAAATTTCATACTGCCTTGTACGTGCCGATTGTCCTTCAGAAAAACCCAAGTGCTCTTTCTTGTTTTGAAAAGAGTGCATGCTTTAAAGCTGGACAAAATCCATCCCGGCGGAATATCTCCAGGAGAGGAATTTGGCAATAGTCCTGTTTCTATTCTCTGGCTGATGGGTGGCTGTCAGGCTGCATGAATAAATTTGGTGTCTGGAGGAAGTAATGGTGTGTATAATCCTAGTGCTTTAAGAGCGGCACTTGACACTTTCTCATTTCTTTATAGAGCTTGATCTGCATACAAAATGTGTGGTGGATGTGGATGCAAACAAGGTTATTCTTCATCCTGTAAACACCAACCTTTCAAAAGGAGATGCCAGGTAAGATTTTTTTGAATGAGGAAGGTCAGGTTATGTAAATTAAATGAGGCAAGCAACTGAGAAGCTGAGGCTTTGATAGAGGGCTTTCAGTTTAAAAAAATTATATACATATACATGTATGTATGTATATTCCTTCTGCTATGTACTTACCATTGTCTGTAAAGTAGGGTTGACTTCACTGTACTGGGATAAAGCTTTGATAACCAAGTGCTTGCTGCATTTTAAAAATGAATGTTTGCTTCCTGCTATAAACAGTGTGTTAGCAGCCAATTGGTCTGTGAACTGTTTCATTTGTTCTCGAATGCTGTTATGGGACTGAAGATATTTAAACCTGCAAAATAACTTGAGCTGGGCATCGTTTTGTCCATTTGGATAATAAAACTTGACTGTTATTTTCTTATATTGGGCTTGTGTTCGGTATATAAGAAGGGGAACAGAAACAGGGTGGAGAGGTGTAGCTCTAGGAGGGTCTTGCCAGTGAGACACCACATGCATCACAATACTTGGAGAGGTGGCTAAGGGCAGGAACTAGTTTGTGTAGGAACTGGCATCAATTTGTTAGGCTACTGTGAGAAGTCCTGTAGCGTTTGTTAGGGTTAAGCTTGGGTCCGATTAATTTATTGCTTGTTTGCAAGGGGAGGAAATGTGAAGAATGTATGTGTGAAACAAAGTAACAGGGGTCCAGGAAAAGGCAGAACCCATTACTGGACTTGTACAATCAATCATGATCTGTTTTCTGGGAAAGAAAGTAGGGGGGAATGTGGTGTTAAGGGTGACAGAAGTGAGAGAAATTCAGTTAAACACACAAAAGAGCTTTGTTTAAATACCATAGTTTTGTCATGTAAACCTAGGCAGTATGCCATTGGTCAGTAAAAGTCTTCTTTCCCTGGTCCCTGCCCATGTAAACTTTATAAACCTCAAGTGGTAATACACAGAAAAGCAAACTATCTAGTGCAATAGATGCTTTATTGACAGCAGCTGAAGGACTTACTCTAGACGGTGGGATTGGAGCTTTAAGAGGATACTTAAAAATGGCTGTGTGGGGTGGACTGTTTTTGTTTGCGCTGATATCCGCCTCCTCCAGAAACACCTGCTTTGTTTAGCAGACAGATACCTTTGTTGATGTGAACCTTTCAAACTGCAAGAAGATGACAGGTAAACGAGTGGTATGAAGAATGTTATTCAGAGCTTCTCTAAGGCAGGATGACCAAGCAAGTGCCGCGTAGTTCATCGTTACAGATGTGTTATAAAATGTTCGTGGTGTAGTCAGCAGAGAATACGTCATGCAAATCATGCCCCCTGGCAAGGGAGGAATCGTTTGGCAGTTGCGTTGGCTTCCCAGACAAGATGGTGAGTCCCGTGTGAGAAACTGGCATGCCAGGCTGAAGAATGACTCATTTGCATTTTCACAAATAGCCATTGCTAATCTAAGCAGCAAGCACAGTAAATTTATACGGGGTGATTAATAAAAGAGAGAAAAGTAGAGGCCCGTTAAGTGCGTGGAAGATTTGCCTACAAACATTGAGACAACAAATCTCAGAAACGTAACTGGAGTGGTGAGGATGTAGAGCAGGGTCTTAACCAGGACGTCATACCCTTGAGATGGGCACCCACTAAATTGTCTGTGTGCAGCTCTGTCAGAGAAATCTTAAGTATCAGATCGTGGGAGAAGTTAGTTTTTATTTGCTTTTGGCTTAAGAAAAATAGTATTGTAAATTAACCCTATAAGGTGTGCAGAGCAAGCAGGACACATTTGAAAACCTTAACAGCTTAGCTTAATTTCTCATTAAGTTGACAAGGTCAGTTTAGGAACTGTGAATAAAAGTTTAGAGGCAGGAATCTGTGCGTTCCCATCCCTGCTTATGCATGACTCAGCTGTGCTCTGGCTGGGAGCACAGCCTGTGCCTTTTAGTACCATGCCTGTTTTCCCACTTCCATCCTCCTCGGGTAGAAAGCAAGTTTGAGGGATGGGGAGGTGTGTAAATAGCATGCTTGATAAGCAAAATAGCCAGGGCTGTGGTTGCATCTATTTGTCCTGACTCCCCAGAGTGCTTCTTGCAGGCTAAAGAATTCTACGTAAAGTGTCTGCCTGCAAAAAGTGACAGAAAAGTCTGCTCCCTAGCTATTGCATATCTTGAAGATAACTGACTTGAGATGTATGAGACCTGACTTTTGGACATAGCAAATGGTATTAATGCAGTTGCCACTGGAAACTTTCAGGTCTTGAGGAGAAGAATCTGGCTTCTTGAACTTTTCCGTTAAAAATGAAAGAATTATTTGAAAGTCCAGGTGACAGCTGGTCAGCCTCACTTTCCTCTGTGTCTACAAACTGAATATAATATTTGCACATTTCTCTGGGGACTGGAGTTTTAATTAATGTGAAACACTTGGTCAAAAAAAAGGAAGTCTGTTTTTGTACAACTTCATAAATCTGGCGTCCTGTTGGTTTTCCTTAACCAAGAAATGACCTTTCTCGAGACAGAGAAATGAATCCATTCATTTCCTTGTGTGATCCTTATTAGTGCTGCAGTGGTTTCTGTAATCTGATCTTGTACAATGGATCAGTTTTGGAATTGGATGACCTCCAGGCTGGGCAGGCTTTGTTCCTAACCTTGGAATACTGGGGTTGGGTTGGTTGAGTGGTGGTTTCTTATACTGAAATGATCAACCTTTTTTGAGTTGCTTTTATAACGCTACTTGCTGCAGAGCCTGGAGTTTGGTCACAAGATTTTCCAAATGACCTCTTTAAATCAAAATCTCTTCTTTCGAAGATATGTGAACCTCCTGGGAGTCTCTGTAAATGAGCAGCACCATCAGCGTGACTCGACCACTTCTTTTTTTTTTTTTCCTTTGCCTTAAGTAGTTGTCTGTTCTCTCTGTTGCAAATGTCAGGGTTAAAGTTCATCAGCACAGGATTTACTGTGCTCTGCAAAGGTTGCTCAGAACATTATTACTTAGTGGCCAGGGCTTGAAGGAGAGTGTGAACTCATTCAGATTGAAAAGAACAGAGAAATCCTACAACAATTGGAATGCCTGTAAGAATTCATTTATGAAACATTGAAGGAGTCTGTGATTTCTTTAGGTCCTTCAATTTAGCTTTCTTTTAATTTTAATTTTTTAATCTCTGTTTGCTTGAGCTGTGATCGTTACCTTTCCCCCACAAAAAAAAGCCTATTAATAAAAGAAAGTTATTTTGATGAATGAGAGAAAGGACTTTATTATATTCTGCAAGTGTAGCTGTAATTGGTGTGTAATTGATAAATGCTCTGGAATCAGTTGTGTATCAGTCTGGCACGTGGCTGTGCATGAGTCGTGCTATCTGTAAAACAAAGCATTAATCTTCCCAACAAACCTTCTTTGAGCCTTTTCTTTATGTGACTGTGCTATAAAAAGATTAAAGGATGCTGACTTCTGTGTACTCTTGTCTTAATTTGTGGTTTGCAGATGCTTTACTTTTTATTGTAGATGCTTTTCTTCTACAGTACAGAGCAGTTCCAGAATTGAGGCAGCATTTGGGTTGAAATAAACAGTTCAGTGTGTTAAATCCTTAAGTAGGTCAGCTTTGGACTAAAGAGTTTTTTTCCTCTTAAAAGCTGAAGAGCCCTTTAAGCCTTTTGAAGAAGTGAAGATTAGGACCAAGAGAAACAATTCTGTCGAAGACAACCTAGGGGTTGAAAAATGGGAACTGGAACACAAGAACCAGGGAGTCTCAAAGACAGAGTGCCATCATTCACTCATTTTGAAGTGTCAGGTGTGCACTGGATGAATGACTGTAAATGTTACGCAAGCTTTAAATTAAAAAGAAATAAAAAGAAATAGGAGGATTGCAAATGCTTGCCAGTTGTCAAACACTGCTGCTGTGGTCCTGCTGTGGAAATTAAAATACATCTGTTGAGCCAAGCTTTGCATTGCAGTCTAACTGGCAAGTTTATAAAACGCCTAGATGCAATGCTAAATAATGACTGCAGCTCAGAGAGCTTTTGCCAAGCTCAAAAAGACTGTTTAGAGCTAAACAAGATCTTATCAGATTGTGCTTTCACCTATTCTTTGCTCAGCTGCTAGGAGGTGGAAGATGTTATGTGGGAAATGCCTGGACAGTGGTCTGGTGAAGCTCACTGTACTATTGGACTGTGTTGGTGCAATTAATTGTTCCTCTTTGCAACTTCTGGAACAGCATGCAGATATCCAAAGTGCCCAGGGAGGAAATGCTGGTATGATTATATATGTGTTCATGTATTTATTTATAAATAAGGACTGGAAAAGCTCACCACTAGAACCAATGAGAACACTTTGACTTTTAAAAATAATCTGTGGTAACAGGAGAGCATGGGGTTGCATGCTTCAGTTGTTCTGCCTTTGGAAAGGATCATCATCAGTAAACGAGGAACATGTATGAGAGCAGTGCTGTACACGGAGTGAATCTGCAAGACTCCTTGCCCATATGAAACCTGCGAGAGGCAATTATTGGTATACATTAGTGGAGAAGCACACACATTTCTGAAAGCGTACCAGAACCCTGCCTGGTGGTAGGTTAGAGCCACCTGAAGAGCTGCCTCATCTTAGGCAGTGTTTCACATAAGGGTCCGCAGCTGTTCACACACTGTGCTTCGAAGGACCAGCTGTTGGACGTAACCAGGAATTGAATATTGAGCTTGGCGGAGCGTTTGCACGATGCCGTGTGGTTGCTGTTCGACAGCAAGGCAGTTTAAATGAGGAAACATGATTGCATTTGAAGATGGGTGACAGCTAATTGTGCCGCACGCTCCTTGGCCTCTCCTCATCGTTCCTGGCATTGTGTTAATTCCCGCTGTGTTAAACTGCTTGGGATTGGAGCAAATCAGCTTGGGATGTGAGTACGTGGAGACTACGTTAGTGGCAGAGCTGGCTGTGTTGCCCCCTTAAGCTAAGGGGGAGTTACTCACCATGCAGCTAGGGGCTTGTGTATTATTTGTACCTAAATATTCCTCGTCATCGCAGGGATCTGGACTAGATGACCTTTAAAGATCCCTTTCGATTCCTGTGGTTTTTTGATTCTGTAATAATTGAGACTGAAATTTTGGGGTTAGATGCTAGTTCAGCTTTGTCTCACGGAGAGCCGATCTCTGTGATGTTTCATAATGCAGAAATGTTCCAGGAAGTTGTGGGGGAGGGAGTGTGTGTGTATTCCCCAGCCTGATAGCTGCCATCCAGAAGAAAGGGAAGCCTCCCTTTCCCAGCACCCATAGTGGTGGTTTGTGAGTGCATAACAGCACGGGGGAAATTCATGTTTGCAAAAGCAGTGCTGAGATTTTCCTGTTTTGCTGACTCTGAGCAGCTCAGTTGCATCTGTGCATGAAAATTTTGCCTCATGCACAACGTTGTTCTTTAAAATGATGATTTTTTTGGGTGGCGATCTACCTCAAGTCAGTACTGCTGCAGCTTATTGAACAGAATTTGCAGGGGAAGGCCTTAGATTGTTGAAAGAATTCAGGTAAAACCGTTATCTTTTCAGTGTATTATCGGAGTGTATTGTGTAGTATGACATATAAACTGGATTACGGAGCACATTCCTCTTCATATAGCTTAAGGCTGGGCTACGTTCAGCTGCCATCTGTGTTGAATTGCAAAATGCAAGGTAGAAACCATCCACAAATTCTTGGTGTCAACAGAAATGTTAACAGAACTTTAACTGTTCTTCCAGCACGCGTGTGTCTCAGTGTGCTTAAAAAAGAGCTTTGTCCTGTTTTATATTGGTTAAGGAACTTAAACAGTGAGGCTGTGTTGACAGTTGTTTTAAAGACAGTTCCTTGCCCTGCAGTTGGGTCGTGCTCACTTATTTCTACTGCTCTGTGGCTGATATAGCCATAGCAAATTGAGATTATCTGTTGTTTGTAAACTCTGTGACTGTGTTGTAAGTGAAAGCTGCTTTTAACCTGAGCTGCGTCCTCTTGAGGGGAGAATTGGGCAGCCACAGCACTGCTAGCAATCATCCTTGCACACCTCAGATTGCTTGTAGAAAGAAACTTGACCCAGTCTGGCGGAATTGTTAGCAACCTACTACACTGAAGACTAAAGATATCGGATGAAACGTTAATTTGAATCGCGTGCCATGTGACACTGAAGTGTAGCCTTCATTTTCTGTTTTGTGGCTTCCTAACTTCTGGCTCTTTTTTCTTAGAACTTAATGCATCTATAAAGGACCTGCAGCCTTAATTCTTTGCTGAACTAAAGGATTTGAATAGACCATATAATCGAGCAGCAAGTTCTGGAGTAGCCCTAGCAGTGTTGACCTGCCTGCAGATGGTGTTTGGGAGTGGATGCTGATAGTTGCTAAGCAGCTTGTCCTTCACACAAACTTCTCTGGAGTTGGCAGAGGCTTCTGAATGTGAGTTATCTAAGGAGCAGACTTCTGCTGCAAATAGAAACCAATTACCTTCCCATTGCAGCTTTCTACCAGTAGTGAGGGCCAGTTCCTGGAGTTAAAAGCAAATAAATAAACATGGCATATAGAAACTACTAGAATGATTCTGTCTTAATTCTCAGCTCTTCATGCATTAAGACTATAAAATGGGTTTAGTGGTCAGAACCATGCCCCTGCGAGCATGATTGTTTCGGTGGATGGAGCTGAAGGGTTCTATGGAAGGTGGTAATTGAGCAAAGCTTTTACAACATGTCCTACACGGGTAGGAAGTATCATATACACTTTCCTCAACTCGTTAAGCTTTGGAAAATAGAATATAAAAACTACCAGGCTTTGCTTTTTAAACTATTTATTGTCTTGTTATGGGAAAGCAAACAAAAGGGGAGACCTTGTACCTTTTACTGTGTTATGGCCGTGATCCTAAAGAACTTTGGTCCAGTGTTTGGAGTTGTTTGCATCAGTTTGAGGTAACTTCTTATTACTCTCTTTGTTGTTATGGTGGTGACTGCAGAACTGGAAGTTCAAAAGATGACACAGTTGACAGTCAGTTATCTTTAAAGAACTCAGCCTGGCTCTGCCACCATCTTATGTCTGTAAAATTGGAATAAACACTGTTGAATTCAGAGAGGATAATTTCTCTTTATTCATTTCTTGAGTTTTTACAGTAAGAGAAGGGAAAGCTGCAATTACCTTAGCAGCCCAAAATTTGCTTTACTATTTAATACTCTTTTTACCTATTTTAATTTCAGGTGGAAACAGACAGAGAGGCAGTTATTTCACCTCCTCCTGTGAGGAGAAATCAACAATCAACATCTCCTACGTGTTGTTTTTGTTTTCCATGAGCTAGGCCTGCAGGAATGCAGCACCTGCTGCTGATGCACGGGCAGCACCCTTCCCTCTGGGTTAGAATGGCTGTTCTTCCTGGAAAAGCTACAGCAGTATGGCTTCTGTGGCCTCCTCCTAGAGGCACTCCAAATGTTTGTTCCTGTTGCATTTTTATTTATTTAAGAGGTACCAAACTATCCTCCTCTGGTTCTAATTTACCTTAAAATAACTTGTCCATTCTTTTGGATACTTGAGGCAGGTTAAAGCCCTCTCGTACTGTTGGTGTGAGTTCAGCATTTAGTGCAGCCCTCGCTCAGCATTGACCAAACATCAGTGTGCCATTAACCCCACCTGGGCTGAAGCCAGTGCAGGGGGAGGCTCAAGTTAGGGCAAGTAATTGTATGCATTTGGGTATGTTGGGTAAATGCAGTCTGTGAACAGAAAAAGACATGCAGTCTCGTGTTCTGTTTTGATAAAGGATTGCCAAAAAAAAAAATTATCATTTATTATGTATGTTTGAGACTCCATTTTCAGTCAACAATAAATGCATGACCCGCAGATTTTCAAATGGAATATGTAGAATTGCAATCATATATTCAACTCAAAAATCTGATCAAGTCTCTCTACTGGACTTTTATAAGCCCTGTCTTAGCAGAGAGAAATATCCCTCCCTCCATAGTTAGGCCTTATTTATGTCACCACATTTTGTCGGTTTTATGGTTTTATTGCTCTGTTCTAATAAAAAATACTAGGAATTAAAATGTTTTATTACTTATTAACTGTATTATGTATTTTGTGAGGGCTGCTCTGGAAGTAATGCCTCCTATTTTATGATGTTGGCCCACAACATCAGGGCTGATGTTGGTAATATGTCTGTCGAGGTTGAGCCATCCCACCAATACCTCATAATGTTTTGTTGCTGTGTGGCAGATGGCAGCAGATGGACGTTCTGACAGAATGGTATCTGACACGGGAGTGCAGATGAAGCAAAGGTGTGTCACTGGATGAACGAAATGGACACTTGCTGAATGTTGGTGGACACCAGCTGCTGTGAGCACACTAAGGCAGTGGGTGGTGCATTTCAACAGTAGTGACAGTGGGTCACCTCTGCTGGCTCAGGTTTCTACGAGACGACGTGCAGGCTCTTGTTCAGCGCTGAAGAAAATGCAGAGCTCACGGTGATGTTTATGTTAAAAAGTAGTATTTTGTAGCTGAGAATTTGCTCTATCAAACAATGTTATCAGTCGTAGTTACAGTGGAAGTAAATAGGAAGGAGGCATTACTTTCAGAGCAATGTATATATATGTGGCTCAAGACAATTCCTCTTCACTCCAACCAAAAGGTTGGACACCTGTGGATATGTATTTCAATCAGTGCCATTTAACTCTGACAGCTTTGATAGCCATATTACAAAAATGCAAAATGAATTGTCCAGTGAGCATACTTTTGAGGAGAGAGGCAGTCAGGTTAAGTAGTGATGTTTTTAGCTTAACGAATGCAGAGGAAGAGAGCTGACTCTTGTATGTCTGGGGAGAAAAAGGATGAACCTCTGGTGAGGGCAGAGACTATTTTTTTTATTTTTATTTTTTGACTGTTATCTAACGTAAGAGGGTTTTAATTAGGTCACATAGCTCAGTTGGGCCAAAACTTGGGGCCTCTGTATTGTTGGAGTGGCAGAAAGAAACCTACAGTAGAGCAGTTCCACTTACTTTCATTTTTAGCCTTTTGCAAAGCATGATACATTTTCTTTCTTTCTCCTCAGGGTTCGTAAACTTGTGCCAGCATTTTGTTCTGTTCTTCAGCAGAAGTAGCTCTACTGTGCTGATCAGATTAGTGAAATGAAGAAACAGGATATCCACCCAGCTTTTATCTGAATAGCTCTTCAGGAATGAACAATTTCAGCTTTGATTTTTTTTAAAGCATTATTTAAACATATTTAAAATGTGATTTTTATTTATAATTCTTAAAAATGCACTTAAAATATCAGCAACTTTATTATGAATAACTCTGATTAAGAAGGCTTAGCAGTTATCTTATTTTCTTGTCCAGTCTTTTCCTGGTACGAATTCTCTCTCTCTGTTCTTCTGAATTCTTTGGCCTTTCTCCAGCAAGGCTCCATCTGATAGCTCACGCAGTTCTGCTTTCTTTGTGAAGATTCAGTGAGAGATGACTTCGCAGAGTTTGCCAACGTGGTACCACAGGAAGGAAGATGATAATATAGTGTGCAGAGCAGGAAGATAAAACACTTTGTAAGTGTGGAGAAAAAAAGACAACAATAAGCACATGCAAATGTTGTGGCAGAGAGAAATAGGGTTGGTTCTAGGAGGAAGCTGTTATCTGGTTGATTTGCTAATCTACTGAAACCACTTTGATGCCAGCTGAGACTTACAAGCATCCCTACCGCCTCCAAACTGTACAGCCCACAAGAGCAAATGAGCGTGTGGTAATTTCGTGCTAAAACCTTACATCCTTGCTTTGCCCCAGCATGCAGCTGCTGTCTGCAAAGTTATTGCACACAGTACTAAAATACCTTTTTTTGCTGCTCTTGATGGCAGAAACAACACTTCGCAGCATGCCCAATGTAAGAATTATGCTGGGATGGCAATCATAGCTACAGTAGTGTGAGCGATCCAGGGTAAGTGTGTTTCTGCATGCTGAATCATTGCTGCAGCACTTTGTCATTGTTTTGGGAGTAGATAGAGCGCAGCGTTCCCTGACCCAGTCTCTGGTGATGACAAAGAGTCCTGTGCTTGTGTGGTGAGGCATACCTGTGAAGACAGGATTGGGAAGGTAAAAGTGCAACAGCTTCGTGGGTTAAGGTAAAGAAGGCAAGGAAAGCAAAACAAGGAACTCATTCACTGCTTCCCGTTGGCATGCAGATGTTCTGCCACTGCCAGGAAAGCGGGATTCATCTTGTCACAGTTCTTTGGGAAGATAAATGCCATCACTTCTTGCTAGTCAGCCAGCATGAGTAGAAGTCCTTGGCTCTGCATGTTCCCTGCTGAGCAACAACTGAAACACTGATGTGTTATCAACATTCTTTTCAACAGAAATCCAAATGCTATATCTTACAAATCCCTAGGAAGAAAATTAACTCTTTCTCAGACAAAAACATAGAATCATAGGATATCCGAAGTTGGAAGAAATCCATAAGGATCATCTAGTCCGTCTCCTGACTCCATGCAGGACCACCCAAAAATCAGACCGTATGTCTGGGGGTGTTGTCCAGACACTTCTTGAACTCTGGAAAGCTTGGTGCCGTAGCCTCTTCCCTGGGGAAACTGTTTCTGCCATTGGGTTAAGCATGACAGCTCTTGAAATAAAATGTGTTGTGTGCTTTGTGATCAGTCATTTCCTCATACCTTTATTTTCCTCCTGTGTGCTTCTAGTCCCTGTTGAGATTTCTAGGGCGGTACTCTCCCAGGTAAGGTCACGTCACCAGCTCCCTTCCAGAAAATGGAGGTTACTGCTTGCAACAGGTTGAGGTTGGCACAGACCTTTGAAGTCTGCTCCAACTGCCTTACTGAAGCAAGGTTTCCAAGAGTGATTTGTGTCACTCTGTACATTAAAGAAAAGCACCCAACAACACTGTAAGTTGTTTGTATACTGCTGAGTGAGCTTATTCAGTGCAGTAGACTTTGGAAAACACCTGCCTTACTGAGATGTGGTAACTGGACTGACAGTACTCTATATAAGTACCTGCTGTCACTGTATAATTGTATCCGTAATTATGTGGAAACTGAGACAGGTTCGTTTTCATGGCTGTAGTGATGTCAGCAGGTAATTGTAACTTAATTTGCAAGAGGTAATAATAAAGATGGAGGTCTTAACCTTTTGGTAAATTATATTTAGCAGAACTTCCATCCAGAAACTTAAAAAGCAAGTCTTAGTTTTGAAATGCTGACGTTAAATTAACTGTTTTGTTTTGGTTTTAATTTAAAACTGCGTTGATGCATCCATCTGGAATGGGACCTGAAGAAATGCCAAGCTGAATGCTTTTGCCTCAGTTGTGTTTGCTTCAGGCTCTGAGCTGTGGCTGCGTTGGCTCCCACACAAACAAGCTTTGAAGGAAGGCAAAGGTTTCAGTCTCCCTCAGCACTGGAGATAGGACGTTGATTCTTTGGTGTTTCAATTATGTACCGTATGACCAATTTCTCACATGGCGGAGATCCAGCATTTCAGTATTCTGCAAACTTGGCTAGGGAAGCATCATGAAACGTGCTGGTTTTTTAATGCAGAATTCTACAATTTCTACCTCTAGCAAAATTTGCCACGTGCTCCGGGTTACAGCAAAATCTTGTTTGCAGTGATACAGATCTCCGTGTTCTGGGTAGTCAGATAGATCAGTCTGGAATTTCAGACCTTTCCATCTCCAAAACAGTGGTAGATGGGAGGGAGACTTGAAAATATGAGTCCAGTTTAATGATGGACATTTAAATACTTCATATTTTCTCTTTGAGTTTTAAATGTTAGCTGCTGCTTGCATCTTTGAGCCTTAGCTGTATGGCAGATGTTAGTAAAGATGTTTTTTTTTGTGTGAACTGCTCTCTCCACTGATTCCTGTGTAAGTAACAAACACGTCAGCTGCCCTGTTAGAGATGAACAGCTTTCTCTACGAACAGGGAGGTTTTATCCAGGATTTTATGCTTCCTAGTGTACGACAGTTTATTGCAAGGACTGCAACTAGAACTAAAATAGCAGCCTGCTCCGTAACAGGTACTGCTCACAGTGCCCAGAGGCAAAGATGCTTGGAAAAGGGAAGCTGTAGTTTGAGTATGTTGTTAGACACAGCAGGTTAGATCTGGGCCTTATACTTGTCAATTTCAGCAGATTTTGTTCAGAAGACTTCATTGGCACTAACGATTTTCAAAATCATTGCCAAGTTGCACAGAAGTCATTAATCCTTGTTTATTGTCAGGGTTAGTGCTTAGAAAGAGCTTGGTTCTTCGGGGAAAAGTATTGAGGAAACCCATCCTTGCAGAAAAATGAAGTTAATTTTTACTACAAAAGAAACTAACTTGACAGCTGAGTTTGCCCTGGCACCTCCAGGCTACCAGGAAACTAATTACAGCATTAACAGTCTCTTGCTGTCTTCCCTGTATGTATATAGTAGTCCAGAAAGAGGTACATGAAAATGGATAAAGTGGCCATAACTTAAACCTCTTTGCTCTTTTGCAAATGGTTATGATTTAGATTATGACTGAAGGTTTTGAGCGTGTTTACGAAGACTGGGAAAGGGCCAGAAATCAAACACTGAAGCAGTGGCTCAATGCACTGTACCTGTGATTTACAGCATACCATTCAAAGACCTTTTAACATTTATTTTGAAATTCAGAGCGTTTTGAATACTGTTTTATAAGGAGACTTCTGTTTAATCCTTTGGATTCCAGACCGCTGTAGCTTGTTCTTATGTGAGGCTCTTGCCACTGAATCATTACACTGCTAAACCAAGTGAATATATTCAAATTATAGCTTCTCCTTTGCAATACTTTGCTTCATAGCCTTTTTCTCATGCTGCATGCTAAACGCTGCAAGAATCATAGCAGTGGTGCACATGAATGCTGGGGAAGGAGGATTATCCTCCCTCTTTCAGGTGTTTGAGTGGCTGATGGGAATGGATCCCAAAATATCCTCAGAACCTCACCTTAAACTGACCGCATGCTTTTACCACGGTGTTGCTACTGACCAAATGACTGAGATGCTCTCAGTGCAAAGCAAACCTGCCCGAATTACTTGTTGCTGCGTGTTCTGTACAGACAGAGGGCTTGTAGTCATCACTGAGGATGAAGCAGTACCCCCGTTTTAAATGCTCCCTGCATGTGCAGTGCAGGGCCTGGTTCAGGATGTGCCTTTTCCTTTTCCTCTGCCCAGTCATCATGTTTCCTTTCACCCAGTTAACGTATTGTGCAAACTTGAGAAAGCAAACTCTTGGCTTCATCGGTGGAAGAGGTATTTCTTTTCACTGTTGGTGCATAAATCCAAGTTATTAATCTTTCTGAAGGCGTGGGAACTGGTGGAAGGGCCTCCAGACAGCACTCATTGTTTTGATACTGCTTCTGTTTTGTACCACGGATGTCATATGGGCAGAATGTGTTTTCAGTAGACTTAAGGCAGTGGTGGAGCAGGTACACGTGGTGATGTGCTGGCACAGGGTGCCCAGGGAGGTGGTGGGATCACCGTCCCCACAACTGTGGGGATGTGGCACCGAGAGATGTGGTCAGAGGGCATGGTGGGGGTGGACTGGGGTTGGGCTTGGGGGTCTTAGAGGTTTTTTCCAAAAATGAAGATGATATGTTTCTATTCTGTGTAGAGTGGTTCTTTTCTGAATGGTTTATGAACTTCTGTGTTCTGTTTTACTTTGTTTAGAAAGTACTTATTCCAACAGTGTGTACTATGTAAGAAATACAAATGCTTGGATTGTTTTTCCCTATCAAAGGGAAAGGATGGCTGGGGCAACGTGTTTTATATCGTTTTCTCCTGATTGTGCTTACCAAAGGAAAGGAAAAGCTTATGAAAGGTAAAAGGAAAGGAAAAGCTTATGAAAGGTAAAAGCAAAAGAGAAGCACTGACTTTATGTTATTGCCAGTTTTTTTGTACACTTTTTTTCTTTCAGTAACAAATTTCTGCGGGATTAATTCCTATGTGTGTAAATCACACAGGGATCATATGTAATTTCTTGATCCGTGAAAAAGAGGAAAATAACTGCTCTTAATTTCTTGCCTTAAAAAGAAGATGAAGTATTACGTATTGGTTTAGAGTCAAATATCCCAGAGTTTCTGCAGGATATGTTCTGCTTTGCTGTATCCTTTGGACTGCAGTCTTCTTTCCCTGTAAGTGTTGTGGGGAGCGCAGTTCTCATTTCTGCTGGAAGATGAGTTTGCTGCAAGAAAAGCTAAGTTGGATGTACACATATGCATGCTATATCATAAAATCATTTGTGTTGGAGGGGACATTAAAGGCCATCTAGTCCAACCTCCTGCAATGAGTAGGGACACCCACAGCTCCAGCACTGCTCAGATCCCTGTCCAGCCTGACCTTGGCTGTCTGCAGGGTTGGGGCACCACCTCATCTCTGGGCACCCTGTGCCAATGCATCACACTGTGTGTCATGCAGATGTGACAGGCATAAGCTTCTGGTACCTGTACTTGTACCTCAGAAGCACGTGTCCCTGCTCTTCTGAGCCAAGTCACTCACTTTTGGTCGCTTCCTGAGTCCGTATAGCACCTTTCCTCCACTGAACTTCCAAAGAGATGGCACCTATTTAAATTACAGAAGGCCAACCCCAACCGTTAGCTCTACAGGAATTGGACAACAGCACCTTTTATCATCTTGTGTGGCTCTCCCTTTTTGGGGGACAGTTTCTCTGACTGATGCTCGTGTCCAGTGTGACCACAGATGCTACAGCTTTTGTAATTTGACTTACTTCATCAGTAACTCAGTATATTTCATGGAATCAGCAGAGGGAAGTGAGTACGTGACATCCCTGCTTCTGGCTGCCTTTTCTCCTTGGAGCTACTACATAGCTGTAAGTCTTGGCGTTGTATTTTACTCCCCTGGAAAGTTTGTTTTACCATTTAACAGTTGGAACCATGCAAGCACGGAGAACTTCAAAGGGACTTTGCTTCAACAGCAGTGAGATCCATGCAGAGCAGGTTCCTTCCTGTAAACACTCGCTTGTCATGGCTCAGATTCCTTGTTTTTCAAAGTTCCTTTATTCAGAAGCACCTCTTAGTGCCCCATTCAGGAGTTTGAAGGTGTGTGAGTTCTTTTCTTCACTTGTAAAGAAACCAAATTCATCTTCCCACATGCTGAGAAAGCGTGATAGCCTGAGTTGAATCGTCTTTCTGCTTGTTTGCTTGTGTTTAGTTTTCATATCACCATATTTTATAACTTATTCAATACAGGCCTTGCACACAGGACCAGCAATGCAAGTAATATGCTTGTCTTGTGACTTGCTTCTTCAGAATACTTTGCTTTATCAGGATTTGAATCAGTAGGGGTTGAGGAACTCATGCAGGTAGAAGCTTTATTGTTGCTTATCTCAGGCTGCTTATTGCAGTGGAAGGAAGTGGTGGGTGCTCTGAGCACCTGTTGGAGCTATAGGTGATAGCTATAGGTTCATCACAGGGTAGTTGGGCTATGTGACCTTTAAGGGTCCTTTCCAACTCAAACATTTTTCCACGATTCTATGACTCTGTGGTTCTAAGATCAACTACTGATAAGTGCTCTGGTGGCAGCAGCGAAGTGATGCTGGTGTAACACAGCTCACTTGGACTGTGACTCTCAGAATAAATAGGGGCATCTGAGCTGCTGACAACAAGGATATTTTCTAGCAGGTTAGGTGATACTGTTTCGTTATTTTCCTTGTTCTGCCTTACTGATCTGCTAATCTGCTGGCACTCAGGATTGTTGATACCATAGAGATTTGGCTGAGAATGCTTCCTGCTCTCATTTGGGTTTCCTTATTTATTTGGTGCATTATTGGTGCAGCTTCCTTGCTACAGAGGGCTAGAAAGAATTTTGATTTCTACCTTTGATATTTGAAAGTCATTCTGTGAAAGCAAGACCATTTCCAAAGCTGCAGCCTTGCCTACTTGCTCCTTGCTGTGGCATTTTTTATTCTGGGATTTTATTAGAATCTTTCCATAAAATAGTTATTCCCATGATACAAAACAGATGCAAGACAAATGTTTTTGGTGTGAACGTCTTTGTCATGTACTTATAGGTCAGTAATATGAAATGCCTCTAGCTATTCATTCTTGGTTTTTTAATTGATAGGACAAGGGAGAGTGGTTTTAAACTAAAAGAGGTGAGGGAGGTTTAGATTAGATGTTAGGAGGAAATTCTGTACTCAGAGGGCAGTGAGGCCCTGGAACTGCTGCCCAGATCTGTGAGTGCCCCATCCCTGGAGGTGCCCAAGACCATGGATGGGCCCTGGGCAGCCTGAGCTGGTGAGGACACCCAGCCCACAGCAGGGGTTGGGACTGGGTGGGCTTTGAGGTCTCTTCCAACCCGGGCCACTCTGTGAGTCTATGAAATACTAAATAGGAATGTAGCATACCTTTTTTTAATAGTGGGTCCAAATATTGGAGCAGTGCCTTCTGTACAGGGAGCTGTGATAGCCTGGCACAAGCTGGGGGAAGTGGTGATACAGCTGATGTTAAATGGCCAGCTTAATCTGCCTTGCTTTAGTGTCTGTCTAGCATTACCGTCTCTGAATATGGTGAGGACATGATAGGTAATAATTTTACAGCGGTGTGCATGGTTGTAGTACAGGTACAGAAGGTAAATGATGCATTTAACTGATTCAGTTTTAGTGTTTCCTAATTTCAGTTTGGCTGGAAGGAAGGTTTGCTCTGGTATAAGGCAATGCACACTTACAGGTCCTAAGAAATAAAGCCTCCCTACTCTTGCCTTCTTTCTAAAGCTCTTAATGCAAGACAAAATGACTTGTGTTGTGAAAGCCTCTGCCTTAGTTTGGCATGACAGGCAATAAACCATGCAGCATGGAGGGAGATAAAGGAAACCTCTGAGCTCTGTCTGCTGCCAACAGATGCAGCCTTGGATGAGTTACCATTCCCCTTTATCAAGTCCATACAGTGGAGAACAATGCAGGAGCCTTCAAGAGACTCTCAGTGGTTTTCTGTTATTTCAAATGAAAAAAGAGAAGCATTCCATTCAAATCATAGCATTCTGAGTCAGCTGTGTGGTTTTTGTGAGGACAGGTACCTGAGCTAACACTGCTGAGCCAGGTGACAGACACACTCACAAACCCAGGCGCTGCCTGATCTGAGGTTTATAAAACCCCAATGTAGAGTTTAGCACTTGAACTTAAAGACCACTCTCACTGGAACAGAATAGATAACTTAGTGAGGATAGGAAGAGGTCTGATTTTTTTGCTGCTAATCTCTGTTGGGTTTACTCAATGATTTGGGGCAGAAAGAACGGTCTGATTTCTGACAGGAGCACTGGACTTGCCACAGGCTTGGCAAGTCTTACAGAAGAACTTGAGGGTTTAAAAAGCTTTTGGTATCAAAATCCTACTTGAAACTGTATGGCAACTAAAAATCATACTAGGTATTCCTCAAGTTCATACAGTGTATTTCTTGCAAAGAAGCTGTGGGGAATCTCAAGAGTTGGCAGCCTTTCAAGCAGTCTCTTACAATACAGCTTTATGTCTGTAACATATTTTCTCTTCCTTTCTTTTTGCAAGTCATGTTTTAACCACGTTTCTTTCCCTTTCAACTCTGGAAGGCAAATGTGATGTTTAAAACACAGTGTTGTGCTTGGAGAGGCTGTATTTTCCTCTCATTCTGTGGAACAATAAATGGAAACTTACATGTTTGGTATTGCACGGCCCAACTCTTCCTCTGGGAGCATTCAGTCGTTAAATTGATGATGGGAAAATCGAAGTTCAAGGGAAAAAATAAAAGTATAAGAAGGGAGAGAGATGGAAGGGAAAGTTTCTTCAGGTGCTTGCTTTTACCAGCCAGACAAACGTCAGCAGTGGGGTTGGAAGCTCTTCTGTGTGAGCCAAGTATCTGCCTGAATTCTTGCTGTGCAGACTTCTTAATGCTTCAGGGCCTTTCTGCTTTTAGTATCGAGCTTAAACCCGGCACTGTGTGGCACTGGACAGTGATATCAGCCAAGAAAGTGAACCTGCATATCTTCATGCTGTTCCTGCTTTGCATAAATGTTCATTTATGGCCTGAATGCTGCAGACCTTTTGATTTATATTTGTAGCATTTATGTAAGGCTCTATGCACGTATTTTAACCAACGCGATAGCAGCAGTGCATTTCTGTCTTCCATTCTCTCCCCCACTTCGATAACTACAGTGGGTACAGATTGGTGGCAAAGACAAAAAACCCTCTTCTCCTCCTGTACCTGATCTGGCAGCGACAGCTCACGTTGGGAACACAAGTCCTGTGAACAAGGAAATAGGACAACAAACTCCACTTTGCACTGCTGTTAAGTGACGCATGACAAGAAGCTGCTATCAAGTGTTAATTGCACAAAAGAAATGGGGTGTGATGACCTCACAGTGAGGCTCATCTTTAAACTTCTCCATCATTGTGCTTAAACCAACCCCTTAAGTGCCTGCATGGCTAGATCCTTCTGGGAGCCAGTTATGAAACTGGTACAGGGTGCACAGAGAGGCAGTGGTGCCCCGTCCCTGCACACAGCCAAGGTCAGGCTGGACAGGGATCTGAGCACTGGTGGAGCTGAGGCTGTCCCTGTTCACTGCAGGGAGTGGGACCAGATGGCCTTTAATGTCTCCTTCCAACTCAAACCACTCAAAGAAACCCTGGGCTACATATTCTGAGAGCAGGGACAATTCTAGTGGGATTATAACTATTAACTGCAGTACCTGTAGAAGGGAATGTTATTGTAGTGTCCTGTTTTTGTAGCATCAGATGACTAAATTGAATATTCAGCATCTTTTCTGTGTTTGTGGTTATGCATGGACAGACTCATTCAATCAGCTGCATGAGTGAACATTTAAGGAATTTGTAAGCCAGAGTCACCAAATTATGATAATTAGACATCTTGTCTATTTTGTTATACTGGCTGCAGATCAGTAATGAGGTTAAAGGAATACTGTCAAGTTGATTATGGACCAAAAGTGACTTACCTAAAAGCTGTCATCATTCTCTTCTATATATTTAAATTACTATGTCCTTTCTGCTTGTGTTTAGTTTCATGTCTTTTAAAGGGTGAAGAATGGTAGAAATGTGTGGCCTGGTATGGAAGCCATATGAAGGAGTCACGTAAAAGAAACACAGAATATCCCGAGTTGGAAAGGACCCAGCAAGGATCATTGAGTCCAGTCCCTTGCTCCACACAGGACCACACAAAAATCAAATCCTCTGTCTGAGAGCATTTTCCAAATGCTTCTTGAGTTCATCCCTTTTTTTAAGTGCTGTTGAATAACTTGGCAATGTGCTTGATATTCAGTCCATGTTTTAAAATGAGCTTGGCCCTCTTCTGTTCTGTTCCTCTATAATAGTATTTATTCTAGAAACTGAAGTGTCTTTGAGGCTGCAGGGGTTTGCTCCTCAGTCTTTGCCATGCAGGTTCCCAAATGTCATTGCTTCTTTGTGCTTTGCTGACTGTGTGCGGGAGAGATGCACGGCCCTCCCAAGGCTATGTTTTTCTGCTGAAAAAATAATGGTGCTTACATGGCTGGGAATTCAAAATGGTAATGCTTCATAGTTGAAGGTGCTTTTGAGAAAAGAAATACCAGTAAAGTAACCCCAAAATTGGGTGCAGTGGCTTATCTGTTAAAATCAAGCAGGAGCTAAGGACAGCAGGACAGTATCCTGCAGTCTGATTTTACAGGAGCTTACTCAGCTGGAACATGTGATCTTTATATGAATTTCCCTTTGCTCCTCTTTCCTCTTATATACTTTGTCATCTGTTATATTTAGTTCCTGTGATGTCCACTGGCTTTTATCTGAACGTCTGATACTAATTTCACATGTGTCATGTGGTTTTTATCAAAGCAGGCTGCTAGGTGCTTTCCCTTTGCAAAATATTCTGGAAGGAGAGACTTCTTATATCCATTGCTTTCAGGGCTGTGTTTTGGGGAAAACAACTGTTAACAAATCATTTCTTTTGCAACACAGGCTTTATCCTAGAGCAGCTGACCTTGGATAATCTCCCCACTGGCCTGCAAGCTTCTGCTTCCTTAATGTTTCCCACAGGCAAGAGGAGGAATCATAGAATCATAGAATTGCTCAGGTTGGAAAAGACCTTGGATCATCAAGTCCAACCTCAGCCTAACCGTACTGCCTTAACTCAAACCACCTACCGCTAAATCTTCTCCTTGAGCACCACATCCAGACAGTTTTTAAACTCATCCAGGGACTCCCAGTAATTAACAACCCTTTCTGTAAAGAAGTTTTTCCTTATATGCAACCTAAACCTCCATCTTATCTCACAAATCTCAGCCCTGTGCAGCAGTTGAGCTCAACGGCATGGTATATATCAAATATAATTTTGGCAGACCTTGTGACTGTTGGGTTTGGATCCCCCCACCCCCCCTTCTCCCTCTACTTTCAGTTAGGAAGTAATAACTATGTGTCTTTTAATTATTATCACTATTTTGTGAGGATGCACCATCCAACTGGCCAATTATATCTGCATTGTTTGGGGGAATTACAGTTGGGCAACCCTCTAAGTGGAAATGAAAACTGGAATTGAAGGTAGTTACATTTAGCTGATGCACGTGGTCTAACAGTAAAGAACTGCAGCTGCTGGCCTTTCGTTTTTCTCTGCTTGCACTACGTAGCATGTAAGCTTGAAGGCTGTTTCCTTCCTTCATTGGGAGGGATGTAATTTTTTTGGTTGCAACCTGTTTGTTTCTTACTGCAAAACATTTTGTCTAGTCATGATACAAACTGAAAGGGGAGCAGCTGACTCTCAGACTCCGTGTTATGCTCCCAGCCAGTTTGATGGGGTTTTCCACTGTAACTGGGAATCTGCTTTGTGAGCTCACGTGGGGGACCCAGTAGTTGTGGAGTCCAGTAGTGACATTTTCAAGAAAGTATGTGTGATGAATGGTTCTTGTTGTCATTTCGTATAAAGTATTATGTTTTAAGTATTAGCTGTACTGTGTAGTTTCAAGAGTTTGGCTGTTAGCTTCTCAAAGTGGTCTGATGTCTTCTTGACTTAGAGAAACAAGATATGTGTGGTTAGGAGAGTTCTTTCAAAGTGAACAAAAGTGTTTCCCCTTTACCCGTTGAAATTCCACTATCTGCCTATTCCTCAACATAGATCATAGAATTACAGAATGGCTTTGTTTAGAATGAACCTTAAAGGCCATGTAGTTCCAGGCCTTACCTTGGGCTGGTTGGCACCCACCATCAGGCTGCCCAGGGCCCCGTCCAGCCTGACCTCGAACCTCCAGGAATGGGGCTCCTCCTAGTAACCCGTGCCAGTGCTCTTTGCAATTCAGAACGAACTGCAGGAATTACAAGTTTGTAATCTCTAATTTGGTTTAGCTTTAGCAAAACTAATGCTTTCCTTGGTGTTATGTATGTTTAATTAGAAGTGGTACTTGAGATATGGGGAGGAACATCTGCTTTTGTTATTGTTTGTAGGGACACTGCTGTGTATAGTGCTAAATCATGACTGCGGTATAAAGTGCTTTTGCATATGCTGTCCCATATGAATCACAGTCAGGCAGGCAACTAATGGCATCAAAAAGCAAAAGTTTGTTGAGGCAACCAGCAGGGAATCTCAAAGTTCAAAGTTAGAACACAGGAGATGCCATAATTTGGCTCCTTGGTACCTATTAAAGCCTTACATCTCGTTTCTGTTTACGAATACCAGCAAGTGGCTGTAGCCTACACTTGCAAATAAAATGCACTTGAAATAGCTTCTTCACAACGCAAACCTAGCGTCAGGAACTGACAAGTTTGATATCATCTTTAGGTGAGTTTCAGGGAAATAAATGCCTCAGCTGTTAGGTGAGACTAATGGATTATCGTACTGTTTTGGAAATAATCACTCAGACCGCAAAATATTAAACACTTTTCCACGTGGCACATACCACACTCTGTATCCTAAACAGAGAGCTGGAAAAGGAAAAGAGAAACGTAAGTGAAACCAGCTGATTGCTGCTGGCAAGGGTCTAGTGCTGGAGGCTGCTGTGGAGGAGAAGAGCAGGGCATGGAGGTAAGCATGAGTTCACGTTTGAGGTTAGAGTTGATGTTTTTCTTTAGCACGTTCTAGGGTTGTTGGCTTCCAGAATTTCAACTTTTTTTTGCAGTGTATTGTGCCCAAAATGTTACAGAACCCAATGCAAACATATGCTACATATGCGTTCACTTCATAAAGGTCTTACACATAATTTCCTGACAACTCCAGGCATTTAGTAACTGTTGTGTGTAAGGGAACAGACTCCTTAGCAGGTTCTGTTGTGATAGGACATGGGGAAATGGCTTCAAACTAAGAGAGGAGAGATTTAGACTGGTTATGAGATGAAGTATTTTACAGTAAGGGTGGTGAGGCATTGGCTCAGGTTGCCCAGAGATGAGGTGAGTGCTCTGTCCTTGGAGATGTTCAAGGTCAGGCTGGGTTCTGACGGAGCTGTGGGTGTCCCTGATCATGGCAGGGAATTTGGACCAGATGGCCTTCAAATGTTCTGTGATTCTATGATGCTTAGAGGAAGAATGGAAAATTTGGAGCAATAAATTTTACCAGGGTACAGCAAGGGAATGTGATTGATTCTCTGGACTGTTGAGTTCCTTCTCATCTTTAATTACAGAATTAAGGCAGAATTGGCAGATGGCACTTTACAAAAGCTTTTTTTTCTGTAGGTTTTATGAAGAACATGAAAACCACTCCTGTACTCTGAGACCAGAAGCTATTCCAAGAGTCAATTCCTCCCTCTCCTACAGCAGTGGCAGGTTTAACAAATTAATATTTTACAAGGCCACACCACAGTGTCAGCAGTGAGACGTGAGCTATTACTGTGTTTTCTGTATTGCCTGTGTGTGTGTTTCTTATTAATCATTCCTGGCAGTGGGAAGCAGCACGGTTTCTGGGTGATTGATTGCTCTCTTCGCTAGGACTTCGTGTGAAACTGTTGTGTTACAACAAAGATTCTTGAAAAGCCAAACAGTTGTGATTAGATGATCTTTAAGGTCCCATCCAGCCTAAGCCGTTCTATGATTTTATGAACAGTTTTGCTTCAGAAAAGGTTAGGAAAGGGGTGAAGGCTCCTTTTTAGGTTGATTATTGTTTTTACAGGGAGAGGTGTTGAAAGGGGTTTCAAAAGCCAAGGCATGCTGGGTTGATAAACGGCTCTGCTTAAGAGCAGTGCAGGAAGCAAATAGATGGTGTTGCTTGTGGGAAACTCTTAGAAGTAATTAGAGATAAGAGTAAGGAAGGAGGAAATCTGACTGGCAGCTGCTTGTGCATTCAGCTCAGCCTGACCTTGGCCTAGAGGTGCCTGCAGGCTGCCAGGGAGGGGAGGTTTGCTGCTGTGGGGAAGGTCCTCGTGCAACTGCTCATCCAGAAACCCCATATACCATAGAGTCATTCAGTTTGGAAAAGACCACCGTCAGTCTGTTGCCGCTGTGCCTACTAAACCATATTCTAATCATTTTTTAACATAGGTGTTACAAGTTGATGACAGATCTGAGGACTGCTGTTGGCAGTTGTCTATTGAGAGCACTGGGAATGATGTCACCCTAGGGTGGAACTGCTCCGTCCTTGCAAGCAGCTCCTCGCCCTGCAGCGGTACACCACGAGAGCTGCTGAGAGCCAAGGGGCTGTTGGACAGAGCCCAAAGCCCAGGAGATCAGTTGGCAAGAAACTACACAGTGGGAATTAGCCTGACACAATTTGTTTGGGCAAGAGGGATAACTGATAGTGTACAGCGCGCGTTTTACCTTGCTACGCAGCTGAACTCTCTTGCCAAGGCAGTGAAATGATAACTTAATCCTTGATTCCTTCTTTCAGTGCTGCAGGCCATAGTCTCTGGAAGAGTGTTTTGTCAGCCAAAATGTATGTAGAGCTTTTACCAACCTCAGTTCCAATGGCTGTTCCAGCTAGGTTGCTTCTAAATTAACTTGTAGCCAGATGCATTATACTATTTTGCAATTGGTACCACTAGTCACACATCTTTTCCAATCCTTGTTCCTAATTTTTGTTTTGTTGTTTTTTTTTTTCCATCATGAATAAGTTAGTGACTAGCAAAGTACAGGCCTTTAAGCAGCTGCCCAATGTGGTTTTGAAGGTGATGGGGTGCCGGTACAAGTGTTTAATGAAATGTTTTGTCATACACAAGAATAAATAAAGATTGCTGGAACAAGAAGTACAGAAAGAGTATTCGAAATGACCTTCCCCATGAAATACTTCAGGATTATCTGATTCCCCAAACGAGAGCGCTCAGCTGGAACACAATGGGCGTGAGAGAACTGCAGTGCTTTGAAATAGTTCTGTGGTGTGTTGAGTCAAGAATAGTTCACAAATATTTCCTACACTTAGAAATGACCACAGAATGACTAAGGTGGGAGGAAGAAGAATTGACAAAGCAGATGCGTAAGTTCTTCTTGCAGACAAAAGCTGAATTTAGGAAATTGAAGGGCACAGGGAAATGCTATGGCAAATTGGTAGCACTTACTTAGACAGAAATAGTTGGTGCTTCTCCCCCCAAGTACTGAAGAAATAGCTGTTTAGCAAATAGAAGGAAATAAAAATGGGGAATACACCTGCAGTGTTGTAGTCCTGCTCAGGACTGCAGCAGCTTCAGGCAGTGCTGATGTCATGGCCATACATTCATCTGCTCCTTGCGTGTGCTGTATACATTGTGGGCCTGCAAGGCTTTCCCTTGTAGCCTTTGCAGGGGTTTCTCTCTCCTTTTGTGCTCCAAAGGTTGTTTTGGTTTTGAAACAGATTCGTTATGCAGATCTGTATATTTTTGTGTAATTCCAGGTTTAAGCAGAACGGAATGTTTGCCTACAGCACTGCGACATTTTTTCAGCGGTCCCCAGCCATTAGCGAGGCGTATACAGGACACAGGAGCTGAGCTGTCATGGTGAAGGCTTGCCTGTAATTTTCATAATGTGCTGTATTTTCCCTTTGCTTTCCAGCAAACAGGTCAATTATAGCTTATTCCCTCCAAGGACTTCCCACCTATGTGCTGGGAAAAGAACAGCTGATTCGAGTGACACACTGAGGATGCGGATTTCTTTTCTAGGTCAGGCAGCAGAGCAGCTTAGTGCATTTTACCCTGAAAAGCAGACAAGATTTTATTTATTTTCTTATGCCAGGTTGTCTAGTAGTTTGATTCCATTCCTGAGAGTGTATTATATTGGAACGTCAGCAGAAAATAACTCCTGCTTTCGATAGTGGGGATATAAGTAGGTGAGGAAAGCAATCTCAACATCTTTTTTAACATCTTTTGCGGCAGAACTGTGATTTTGAAGCTGTGAAACTGTGTGAATTTACATCAGTAAGGTGCAGGGTAAAACGGTTTGAAATCTTCATGAAGAAAGAGTAACATATCAACGTATGCCATTGACATTTAGCTGACACCGAATGTCACAGGAGGTATTGATTGCTTCCAGCTGCATTGTCTTCATATTGTTATCACTTGGCTAAAATGGATGGGAAAATGTAGACACTTCTGAGGGAGCTGATCAGAGAGGAGGTTACTTGTGCAGTCCATGCTCTTGGGAAGAGTAAAAGAAAGTGTAGCACTTTTCCTTCTCGTGAAAGCTATCAAACACTGTAATTTTACTATATAGCCAAATGTTTGAGACTTCAGAATGCATGAAGATTTTTAAGTGCTGTTTTCAAGATGCCAGCATATTGACAAGCTGCTGTTGGCAAACTGCATTTTACTTGAGTGGTTCAGATGCATTGTGCTGTGCTTGTACCTTGCAAGCTCCTTGGATGTCAACGGGAGGTTAGAGTTCATAATACACAGATACTGTGCAACAACTTCTCGCTTATCACTGGGATCATGGAATGTGTATGGGCTGAAATAAGGAAATCCAGGGAGCTACTGAACCATGGAAGCAAGACAGGTATCTTTTATGCTAATGATCAAACCTTTCTGCCTACAGCTCTTATGTTTGTCCGCTGTACAACTAGATCAATGTCATCTGTGCTTTCCCTTGTGTGTATAGTTTTAAATATTACTTGAGTCTCTAGCACGTGTCATGTATAGACTAGTCATTTGAAAATAACCCTTTGCATATCAGCTGCCTAGTTCAGGAGGCACCAAAAAATTCTCCAAGTTATGAATTTGTGTGCTGTGTCTGTGCCCAGAGCTGTCCTCTTGAACACATAAACACTCAGTGATGCTGAAACTGCACCCACATTAAGAGACAGGACAGTGTATGCAGTACAGTTCCCAATGTCATAAACACATTGTGCATGCCCCAAGTGCACCAAGATGGTGTTCCATACAAAAGGTGTCCATAATGATTTTTTCCTTTGAACTGCACTGTTTCACATGTTGGCTGTTTGCGTAGCAGCTAGTGGATGTGCTGAAGGAGGTGGAGAGCTGAGTCCAGGTGTCTCCTCAAATTGATGAGCATGTTCCTCTTGGCTTAAAGGCAAGAAGGCATGTTTGTGCAACCAGAAAACAAGCCAAAGGAGGCGATTAGACTTGTTGGTTAGACCAACAAGCCAGCAGGTGTTTCCTCGGTCAGTTTTTGTGGCTATCTGAAATATAAATCGCATGGGCATTCGTGAGATAAATGTTAAGTTCTTCTGGGACGTGAACATGACAACAGAATGCTTAAGGTTTCTATTTATTTTTCCTTCTTTATTTTCTTTCTACTTTAAGCTACCAGCAGACTCCTCTTAGAAATTTCTCTGAATGTCAGCAAGTTGTTCTTCCTGAAGGACAAGAGTGCTGACATTTCTCACACCATGCACAAGGGCGGGGGGAAGTTATTTCACGCACATTCCATCTATTGGTGGAAGAGATACAGGCATTGCTTTGGCTTGCTCCCAGCTTCCACCCTTCTGCTGTGTCCGTAAGAAACACCGTCCTGCCCCAGAGTCGTGTTAGGCCTTGAGATAAATTTGAAGCGAGAAAAGCAAGGCCAGTCTTTCCAAACCGTTGCTGCAGTCTGCTTAGGTGCCTGAAAACAGACACAGAAAAGGTTTCCTGTAATGATTTTCCCCAGCAGAACCAATGCTGGGACCTCTGCCCTGGGGGCTCAGATGTGTATGCTCACACGAATGCACAGACTGAGGTCAAAACCTCCAAGGAAAGAGGAGCAGAAGGATGTTTCTGTAAATAAGTTGATGTTCTGTGATTCGGGGAAGGTAAAGGGGATAGGCTGAAAGTCTGCAAGGAAAATATTTGTCATTCCGATTATGGAACATGTATTTTGTATTAAAAAAAAAAAAAAAGGGGAGGGGAGTAAAATGATTTTAAAAGCCAACAAAAACACCTTAATAGTTGAGTGAGGAATTCTGTGTGTGTGTGCTTTCAGAAAATAGTCTAGGAATGAGAAAAAAATATTTCACATTGTGATGTCGCAGCCAAAAGGGATCTCTGCTTTTTGAGGGAGAAGGAAAGCACAGGATCAGCTGTTGGGTGCTGCAACTTCTGGGGCAGTTCTGATGTAACTCTCCAAGGATTCCAGTAGCTGCCAGACGGTCAAGGGGTTGGGTTTTGTTTGTTTTTTTCCTTCTGTTTGCAGTACGATGAAGTAATTCTAGTGGCAGCGTTACCTTCCTGCAACTGCTGTTTGTGCAGGCTCTGTTGTGCCACTGAAGAAGCCTTGTCAAAATACAGGCTGGCTTCCCCTTTCCTGTAAAAGTATCTTTGGAAGTATCTTCACAACATGTGATTATGTCCACATCAAGAAGGCTTTTCCACACAAACATCCCACTAGCAAGTCTGTTGGGTGTAGAGGTTTTCCTCTGTGTTAGCCTGCAGTACTGCTCTTTTTTCAGTGTTTCCATCTTGAAATGTATCCTTTATGCCTTGTGGCTTGTGTGGACATTTCAGTGATGTCTTCTAGTCTAACCCCTTTGGTTTGCATAGTGTACCATAGCTTATTTATACCATAGCTGATTAATTGTGTAGCTAAAGGTTGTACTGGAAGCAATTCCTGTGCTTGCACTGCTGCTGTGATGTTGTTGAACAACATTGCCACATGAGCAGTGTTCCCATGCACCTATACACATACATATGCACACCCTGAGCTCTCTGCCTCTCCAGGGGCTCATCACACCACTCCTGGGCTGATTGTTTGGGATTGGAGCCATTTGTGTGGCTGTCCCGGAGGCAGAAGGTTTTTTATTGCCACATCCCAGGCTGGGACCTTGGTGTGTCCATCTGGAGATCTCTCCATGGAGTTGAAAGGCTGCCAAACCTAAGATGTTTTTCCTGTTACCCTCTCCAGTGGTTAGAAAACGTTAGCTACATCAGGCTTCATTAAAAAGTATTCCAGTGCACAATAGTAATTGAAAGTGTGGGTACTGGATGCTCACCAAACATTCTCTTAGAGCACAATAGCATCCCAACATCTAAGTGTATACAAACAAAAGAATTAAATTGTAACCCCCTTGTGATAATAGAACTTTGTGGGATATTTGCACCACTCACAGGAGATTTAGCATTGACTAGAAAATACTCCAAACCCACAGAGCTCCTGTGCTGCCCAAGTTCTTGTTTTTCAGTCCCTTTTTTTTGAGTGAGCTGGTGAAAATTAGTTTTGTCAGTAGAAACTAAGTAACCGCCAACTATGCTTGGAATGCCTGCAGCACCAGAGGAATTTTCTAAGTAACAGTGATCACTTTTGTTCCTTTTAGCTACACAAGTCCCAGCTCTGAACCGTCTGTGCTCTTTTACATTTTCTTTGACATACTTGGGGACTTTGTTTTAAAGGGAGGTTTTGGTTTTGGTTTTGGTTTTTGTTCTTTTTTCCCTCAGAACATTGTGGTTTTCTGCCAGAGGTGGGGAAGGAAAAGTGAAACTCTAAGAGCAGTATTAATCGGTTATCATATAGAAATTGGAGCAATCTCGTGGGGCACAACGTTTTGATAGTACTTGATCTATGTTAAGAAATGGGGAAAGAATACTTATAGACATAAACACAGCAACCTTAAGCACTTTATCTTCTGATATGTTCTAGAAAGTTGATTTATAGGTATTGTGGGATAAAGAAGTGATCAAAACCTGATTTAGTAGACATTTCCTCTCATTGTATGTGCAAAAAAAAAAGTGTTGCAAGTTGTGTTTGTGTGATATGTGGAAGAAGAGGAAACAGCTTCTTGGTGATTTCTCCATTTTCTTATCTGTTGCCTTACTGCTGTATTTCAGTTATGTCTCTGTCAATGATTCATTACGTTACTAAATTTTGTTTTGCCATTAACTGGCTTTAGGAAAGAGATTCTGGAGCTGAAACAGCAGAAGTCGTAACATTTCAATGTCAAAAAAAACCTCATTCTTAATCAGATAGAAATACTCTTCCAGTTCAAGAATCTGCTTGAGAAAGGTAGGCAAGCTCCCAAGCTTCTGACATGGAGTTGTGTGCCTTGTGACCAGCTGATGCTAGAGCTGGTCAGTCACACCTCCTCATTATCAGCTTCTTCATGCTAGGAAGCTCTTGCAGTACGACAGAGGATTTATTTGCTTCTTCGTGGAAATGGTAAACTTGAAAATCATAAGCTTGGCTATTCCAGAATGCAAGACTGCAAAAATTTGTGCTAAATCCTGTTTAATGCTGAGACAGCATGAGTAATGCAGAGGTCCTTTCGGTATTCAGCTTCATCTGCATCCAGTATTTACACTCAGAGGTGTGGCCTGGGCTCACACTCCGAAATCTTGTTGGAAGGATGAAATTTATGGAAAACCCTTCAGTCCATGAAACCATTAACTTCTAGTCATTGCTTTGCAAACAGAGCCCACGTAGGTTTAGTGCAGCCATATGGGGAGGTTCTGGGAATGTGAGATCTGAATTTCTTAGATGTTCCCAAGCATCCTTCTCCCACTGTGTTGTTATTGTTTTTATTTTATTTTATTTCCACAGGAGTTTGAGTGGGGAAGCTCTGTCCAGAGCTGTGGGACAAGTAATTCTGCCCAGCATAGCATTAGTCACTGGTTCCGGGGACCAGCTGAGATATAACACAGATGAGTTGGAACTTGGCATAGTTACTGTACTGCTTTTATTTGCAAATTACTAATATGGTCTTGGAATGGCTGAGGTTTAAGGGACCTCTGCAGCCCACCTAAAGTTTGTCCTGGAGGTGCTGCACTCGAGTTTCTTCACCTTGAGCCCATCCTGAGACCAGCACTGGGGCTGCTTGTCCTGTTGTGTTGAGATTCCCATGTGTGCTGAGCAGAAGTGAATCACAGTGTCACAGAACTGTAGGGGCTGGAGGGGACCTCTAGAAATAGCTAATCCAACCCCGCAGCCAAAGCAGGCTCCCTAGACCAGGTTGCACAGGTAGGCAAGGGTTAGAACAGCATTTCTTTCAAATCTGTTTGGAAGCATGGAGTCATCGTGGTGTAATAGGGTCTGTAATCCAGGGGCATTAAGAAATCAGCTAATGTTAAGAATGGAATGGTCTGGATTATATCCATGCAAACTTTAAAAAGAATGAACTTTCTGCTAAGTTGAGTTGTTCTTGCATCCAAAGGATAAACTACTGTGACACATGATGCCAACTTGACTTACAGTAAAACACGGGTGAATACAGATTGATCTAAGGCAAACAAGCTTGGCTGCCTTGGCAGCTCCTCAGGAGCATAGCTGAAGGTGTGGTGTTGTTGGGAGATGCCAAGACCATTCTGCTGTGAAGCTCCACATAGTTTATCCTCATCGGTTTGTTTTTCCTCTTGGGTCTTCAGCTTCTTTCTGGAGTTTCTGTAGAGCAATTCCTGCTGAAAAACACGTTGTGGCTCTAATTGTATTGGAATCTGATGTGTTTATTGTTGCAGTTGTTATGGAAGGTTGAAAGTGGAAAGCAATATTTTCTAGGACTTCCCCAATTCATAGTTGCAGTTGAAATTGTTTCCTCTCCCTGTTTTTTATTTATTTTTCTTTTTTTTTCACTTTAATTTGAACATTTTTTACTATACATTCTTTGTTTTCCAGAATCTTCTGAAAATGTCAAGTGCTGTGCCTTAATTCCACGAAAATAACAGCCATAGCCTTGTGCTACGGGGCAGTATCATCACAGTTTATAGAATGGATGTTGCTACCGCTATCAGAAATGTTGTTTTTCAGAAGAAAAGAAATAAAATACCACAATTCTGGCTTGTTAGATGGCATCATTCAGCCCCTGCACCTCTTCCCCCTGCTTTCTGACTCGCTGCCCCCAGTTTTGTCCTGCTCACCCAGTTCTGACTGCAGCAAGAAGCAGGATGTGCTGTGACTGATGCAGAGCACGTGCTGACATGTCAGCTGGCTGCTATCTTTAAGCTATACAGAAAGATAAGGTCTGAGTTGTCCTTGCCTTCTCCCAGTCATCTTTCATCTCTCCTCATTTGTTGTGTTGTTTTCCCCACTAAATTTGCCAAAATGTACTTAATGCTGCTACACGTTCCCACTCCTTTTTAACATGGAAAGCTGGAGCAAAAGCTGATTTAAGAGACCATTAAAATGACACTAATAACTTGGACTGAACAGAGTGGTTTATTCTGCTTGAGGATGCATTTAGAATTATAGGAGATGCAAACAAACCAAAGCAGAAACCAAAGGCTCATAGCGGTGTTGGGCATATACCAATGGTCTCAGCTGAGAACTGCTCTGGTTTTATCCAGTGTTTAAATTATGCCTGAGATCTGTAGAGCCACTGACATTTTGATATGGAGCAAAATCCGTCTTGGTCCTGTAGCTTGTGCAACAGAAGAGCTAGCCTACAAAGAAATGAGTGCTCTGGGCCACGTGTTATCGCTCACTCTTGAAATAGCATTTATACTCACTTGACTGCAGCAACTAAAATACTGATAAATACAGGCAGGTGTCCTGAGAGCATTCCCTTACTCCTTTTTAATATGCAATAGACTGATATTTTAGAAGCCTGGGAGATACACTCGCTTCCCCACACTTCTGTTTGGTAGCAGCTATAAAAAAAAGATACAAAGAGGGCTGGCCAAGGAGAGTCCTGTCAGTCTGGATTCAAGTGAAAATATGAAGCCGAAAACCTCTTAGTGACATCCTTCAGTGGCTGAAGATCAGCCTTCCCTCCCTGTCCTGGGCTCCTGGGCCTTTTTGCACGCAGTGCTTGATATTGGAATCCTCTGGGGTTTTGTGCTTGCCTCAGCCTTAACAATAGGCAGAGTTGATTGCGTAGGATGCTCTGTCTGCCATTGCTGTTTGTCTTTCTATCACCCCTTGGCAGATGATAACAACGCACCCTAGTGGGGCAGGGAGCCTCCTGGGAGCACCCAGCAGTCTGGGTGCTGCTTCCTTCCATCTGTTTATTTCCCACGGGGTTTCCAGTCAGGCTGTAAATCATTTCATAGCTTGCTGGGCCCAGCTGTGGGATGATGGGTCAGGATGTGCACAGCGTGCTCCTGTGTGGTACGGTGTGCGCCCTTCATCCTTTCCTTAGGGACACATTTGTCAGTGTTGCTCTTTTTCAGTCCAAGAGCACGGAACAGCTATCTGTATCCTAAATTCCAACACCCTTTGATGTGGGGTTTCCTTTAATGCGTGTTTGTGTTAAATGAGGCAGCGAAACGTGGTTCCATGTGTATGTATACACCTTTAGAAAATGAGGTCTTTGTTTTAAGACCTTCAGTCTGAACTGCCACTGCTAGCTGAAGTGCTGCTCAGTCCTGGTGGGTGAGATACATTCATATCAAATTCAAACGTGAGTGAAAAGAAATGATGGACTTGATTTGTAAATAGTGATTTTTGAGAGGTCGTGCTGACGTTACGACTCTTAAATTCACTTCTCAACCCATGTGAGCAGCAAGAAAGTGATCTTACACAGCTCCTGTCCTCTCAAATCAGTGGAACTTACCAGTTCCATCTGCAAGGTCCAGGGCAAAGAGAGCGTCACTTTCTTGTGGCTGTGTTTGCAGGGCTTCTCCAGCCCTCTGCATAAGAGGATGCTGCGTAACCTGGTGCCAGTGTCTGATTCATTGCTGCATTGACTGCTGCTGTGCTGTTGTCTTAAAGACTGTTCTGGTGCTTACTGTGTTCTGTCAGAAAGTTTTCAGTTATGCACATGACAAAGTAACTGCTATTCTCTGCTCATTTAAGGAGAGATTGGAGGAAAGAAACAAACTTTTAAAATACAGTGCTCCAAAATGAGATATTATCGGTAAAGCAATTAAGCTGAAGTCCCTGTAGCTAACAGTCTTCTTTTGTCTTTCTTTTTCTTACCCCACGTGCTGCACCAAATCCTTGCTGCTGTTGCTGCTTCTGGGAGCAGCAGGACCCAGCCGAAGGTAAGGACCTTCACTTACCCATTCCATCAGCGTTGAGAAGCGTTGGGTGGTTCAGTCGGTCGTGTGTTAGCCAAATATCGAAAGCATTTCAACAAAACAGCTCTGCAGCTGGTCAGCTGTTGAGTAAGAAACTCAAAGCATTTCCTTGCTGCAGAGGAGCACTGTGTGCCAAAAAAATGAGTCACGGGAACAAATGAGAACATACATACTCAGCATTACAGACTGTGAATGGGAGACTGCTTGTTGTCTGTGGGTTTTTTAAAGCTTTTGCTGATATTTGTGTTGTAACAAACTCATTTTCTTGGTACAGCTTATGGTCCCATGGCTTTGTACTTGGCATGCTGATGTCTGTATTTATCCTGGCACATTGGAATTCAGCTTTATTGCTGTGGTCATATATCCAGTGATGTCTCAGGATATAGTAGTGTGTGTAATTGTTTAATAAATTCAAAGAAACAAACAACGACAACAAAAAGTAATTTCAATCAGGGGAACAGCTGCTCGTTTATTTAGAGGCTGCAAAATAAACTGTTTTGTTTTACATGATGCAACAACATTGCACTTAAAAAAAAGGGGGGAGGGTGTCAAAAAAGGTAATGCATTTTTGAAGATAAGTTGTTGAAATCTGAAGGATTTTGCTGCACTGAGCATTTTCATAAATGTAAGTAGTGCTGGATCACAGAATCAGAGAATTGTAGGTGTTGGAAGGAACCTCCAGAGATCATCGAGTCCAACCTCCATGTTGGTAGTCCAGTTTTTCAACTCTTGTATGATTTTTCTAACAATTTTAATTAGCATAAACACTTGAGAAAGATTTTCTTTACTGCTCTGTGAGTCCTTAAACGATTTCTTCAGATACCATGATATGATCCATTAGGGAATGGTATAATTGAGATCATTCACTACAGAGTCAATATTTCTCAGTAGGATTTTTCTATTATTAATGCAGGTATGATGCAACATATTTTGTTCCTACAATCTTTACTAAATGAAAAATGTTAAGGTGGATTACCTGTGCATGTACTGCTTCGTGGTTGGTGCCTTTAGCATAGAGCACAGACTTCACTAAACCTGAAGAGGGAAATGTTTGAACAGATGAAATGGATTTTCAGAAGTAATCGAACTGGCATTCAGAAGGTGAATTTGAGGTGCTGGCAGAATGCACGTGCTCTGCTGACGTGATCTGAAGTGCTGCAGACATCAGCTCTGTAGCTATAACGAATATCTAAATGGGGAAGAACGGCTTTAATTAAACTTAGATGAGGAGTAAGCAGGCAAAGTGCAACCCGTGGCACTTTCCATTTCCCTATATCCTGCAGGATGAATTTTGCCTGTTTGAAAGTAGACCAGCTCCTACCCCTGTGGTTTGTTGTTTTTTGTTTTTTTATTTTTATTTTTTACAAATACATAGCCAGAGGCATTGTTTTGCAAACATCTATTTTTGCAGCCTGGGATCCTGGACTAGGCCCTGCCCTACTGGGGGATCAGCTGTCACAATGAAAGATGCCTCTAAATGGGGTCACCGCAAAACTGAAACTTTTCCATTTCAAAAGGTGTCAGCACTATTCTCCTAGTGATAACAACTCATTTGCTCACAGACTTCGGTGATGTCTGCTTCTGTTTGTCAGCAGTATATAAATACACACTGCTCATGTACAGAAGGGTTCCTGCCCTGAGGCATGTTGTTAATTTATGCAGACAAGGAGAACTGGGAGGTGGTGGGCAGCCAGGGGACATCTGTCAGTTTGCAAACTAGCAGGTCTTGTGAGAAATGAATTGCAAGGATGGGATTGAAGAAAGATGAGAAAAGCTCCTTGACATCCACTTCGTTCCCTCGTGTAGAGCTGTTGGACAGCTCAACAAGGATTCACGTTGCAGAAAGTAAGAAATAAAAGTAAGGAAAGAATAAAAACAAGGAACAGGCTTTCATGTAGGAAGGTGAAGGGTTTGTGTTCAGATGCTGAATTTATAGGAAATAATTCTTCAGGAATGTGCGCTGTGTTCAGGTTGGGTCCAAGGAGCACAACATAATATAGCGCTGTCAAAACTGGGATAACGTGTTTGATTTGGAAGTGGTTTCTATAAGGTAACCTCCTGCTTGTTTTTCTACAGGTGTTTGCTTATGATCACTGCTTTTGGTCTATGGATGAATCTGTCAAAGAAAAATATGCAGGTAATATTTGCTGTGGCTTTGTGCGTGTTGTCTCCAAGAACAAATGGTCTAATTATAATGCAGTATTTGCTAAAGGGCACAGACCATATGGCATGGAATATCTTTTCCCACTATGACTGCTTGTTGTCAAAAGAAAAAGGAAAATCTTAAATCATTCCTGTTTTTCTTTTCTAAAGATGATGATTAGGATAGCAGTAGGCACTGCTACCCATCTGTAGTGCAGGAAATTGAGAAATCCATCACAATAATGGGTTACTCGTATTTACATTTATATTTTGAATACTGTTCCAAGTGCATCATTTTAAAAGCATCAGATCAGTTTCTTTCCAGTAGATGAGGAATACTGCTAAAGTATACCTGTTTGTTTTCTGCTTCTGATGGAAGCATCATATTGGAACTTAATAATTGGAGTATTAAAAAAGCCTAATTTAATATAGGAGTATTTGATTAAGAGATTTTGGTGTATTATGGGCGTATCTTGGTGAACAGATGTGGTAAAATCTGGAACATGTTAGAACATAACAATTGGTGATCTTTTCCTTTTTCATACTTGTTATCTTTTAAAATTCACATTTGGTTTAGCTCGTTTCCATGGATTTAAAAGCAAATAAATAGAAGATCCCAATATTTATATTATCCCTAACAGATAACTATTGAGTAGTAGTTTAGTGAGGAATTGGGTCTGATGTGTGTTGGGTGTATTTGACCCAAACCATTCAGCTGTGCTTAGCTAGGCTCAGCTACTCGTAGTTCTGATGGGGGAGTTTGCGTGCAAGTCTTGAGATGGCTTGAATGTAAAGTTGTGGACTTAAATGAGGGAAAGGAAAAGCTTTGAGAAGTGTTAATGTATTAGAAAATTGATTTTTTCAGTTTGTGAAATTCACAGAATCACAGAATCCTTAGAGGAGGAAGGGACCTTTAAAGGCGTAGACTGGGAAGGGACCTTTAAAGGCCATCTAGTCCAACTCCCTGCAATGAACAGGAACACCACAGCTGGATCTGGTTGCCCAGGGCCTGGTCCAGCCTGGCCTTGAAAGCCTCCAGGGACAGGGCATCAACCACAGCTCTGGGCAACCTGTTCCATCTATTCTTGTTCACGTTTTAATTCCTCTGCTCATAAATTCTGAAAATACAGGTTTGATTTAAGTAAGAAATACTGGATTGTAGTTAGCATTACCTCCACTTGGTCAACAAGCCAAAAATATGCATATTTTGTTTTAGTGACAAAAGAAATGAAACTGTTCTGTCAATGCATACATCTTGTCCTCTATTCTCTCTCACACAGAGGTGATTTCTTCTCTGCAAAATCACATGTGGCAGTTGTATGGGTTGAGGAAATGTTGAGGTGCTGTCATTTGCCAGTGGGTGAATTTGCGCAGCTGGTAGTGGATTTTCTGCTGATACAACTCCTGAGCATGAGCATTACTAGTGTGCTGTTGTAAGCACATATACGTATATACATGATAATCACAGATTCTGATTATTCTAGTAGTGTACATCTGGAGCATACCTACCAGCTGATGTCCGTGCTCCTGTCAGGAGAGCAAATACTGAATACCAAATAATTTGTTTAGGCACAAACAGCCTAAAAATACTCTTTATTTCTACATAATTATTGAAGAATTCAAAACAAGAAAAAAAAAAAAACACTCTCCCACCTTGTTACAATGTCAGTATGTGTGTTTTATTTCTTAGGCCAAGATGTTGTTTTCAAGTGCCTTGGAGAGAATATTCTTCAGAATGCCTTTGAAGGCTATAATGCTTGCATCTTTGCCTATGGGCAAACTGGTAAGTCCCTTCAGAATGCATGCAAAATGCTGACACACGAGTTAACGTTCTGAGTGGAGACTCTTTCCATGGCTGTTAGGAAATCATTTCAGAAGAAATGCCTTACAGTGTAGGCATTCTTATGCTGTGCAAACATCAGAGAATGTTTTTTTTTTTTGTCAGAAAACAGTAGATTTGAGGCAAACAGGATGAGAAATGCTTTTTTTCTGTTACTAGCTACCCTTATTTCTCACACTTTGGATTGTTATCTTTGATCATGACCGTCCTTGAGTTCAGTACATCGCCCTTATTTTCTGCCTCCGCAGTCAGAATAAGCTTTAATAATCATCACTTTAAATGTAATATACAAAAATGACTATGCTTGTCCAACAATTGTTTTTGTTTTTTTTTTAATGTGAATATTAGTGGCTTGTCCTCTACAGTAGGACAGTCTCTCTGAAAGTCTTCTCTGTCAATTTGAACTATATTTCTTGTTTTAGTTTTCCCTTTAATTAAATAGCTTTTAACTACATGATGTTCTGTTTGCTTTAAAAAAAACCACACAAATATCTTTTACTGAAATTCCAGATTTTTTTTTCCTACCTCTTCTCTACATTCCCTTTCCTCACAGCAAAAATCACTGTACTGCACGTTCGCTAATTATGAATTCAATCACACAGGATCTGGAAAATCATACACAATGATGGGTACTGCGGACCAACCTGGATTAATCCCTAGGCTTTGCAGTGGACTCTTTGAAAGAGCACAGAAGGAGGAAAATGAAGAGCAGAGTTTCAAAGTGGAAGTATCCTACATGGAGATATACAATGAGAAAGTCAGAGATCTTCTGGACCCAAAGGGGTAGGTGATGTGTGTGTGAACAGCACACAATACGCTGCCACACACTGTTTCTGCGTACCAGTTTGCTTTAATGGATCCACTGTTAAGTCATCTGGGTTGGATGATTTTCTCTTCTTCTTCATCTCAGTGTCCTTTTATTTTAAATAAAAATAAAGTGGTATGACTAAAAGCTTGGAGTAAATTCAATCTAGTGCTAGCTTCTATGAAGTGACAAAAATGTCTGCGTCAGCATTGTACGTGTAGACATAAGGCTTTTTAGTTTGCTTTACAGTCCTTGTTCTGTGCTTTATTTTGGTAACTGCAAGACCATCGTGTTTGAGATGTGTCAGTGAGAAGTGGATTGTCTGTAAATGTTGTCTTACATCAGTCATGTGCTTATAAATAACTTTTTTTTTTTCCAACCAGAAGCCGACAGTCATTAAAAGTTAGAGAACACAGTGTTTATGGTCCTTATGTAGATGGGCTATCCAAACTAGCAGTTGCTAGCTACAAGGTAAGGATCAGTTTTATGAAAGGCTTGTATTGGCATCCTGTACACTGGGGTACTGTCCCTTAAGCTAAATTATTAACCTGCTCCTAATTGCCATGACAGTAATGTGGATTTTTGAGCAAGAGATCTGTGTGGCTGTTGTACTGTGATCACTGGGGAGTCAATAGCAGAAACTCATTTTCATTCTATACTGTTAAGTAACTCTGAAGGTCATTAAACTATGTAATGAAACAGTTTTTCTCCCAATTTTAAGATGAGTCTAGCATTTGTTAATGAAAGGTGTTGAGGGAGTAATGACAGAACGAGCAGCTAGCATAGACAGGCTTTCAGTATCGCTCCTTGTCACTTTTTGTCACCTACAAGTAGCACACAGGCACACTGGAAATACAAACAAATGGTTGTTTACATGACAAGTACTCACCATGCCTGAAACTTGCCTATTGGGCAGTACTACAACTGATCTGATAGCGAGTGTATATGGATGCATTTGTAAAATGCCCCAATTTTTAACAAGTGTTGATGTACAATGGGAGAAATCGGAACATAAGAGGGAATGGAGTTCTGCCATTTTAGCAAAACATGACAACAGTTGAGTCCTTGCTTTTGTAGTCTCTCCATGTGTACATCTACCTCTCTTTGGCCGTTTCTGTTTATAAGAGACACATTGCATGCATTTCCGTTTTATGTTGCCCAGGAGCTTTGCATAATTCAGCATACTGAGTTGGAGTGCTCTGTGGTGTGCTTTTGTTTAATTGGTTTTCTTTTGCATCATGCAGCTAGGTGGGTAAATAAAAGCTCTGAAGAACTGTTTTACAAGAGTGCTCTAAAACACTGAGGCAGGGGAGCTGCATTATTTCTCAAGTGTCACAGTGGCTGAATTTTCACAACATTGTTTAATTTCTGGGCTATAAAGGGAGGATTGCAGTGTTTTGTTCTCACATTTTATGAATAAACCGTGGGAAATTTAGTGGAAGATGTTTGCTAGATCTCACCAAAACTAGATTGCTTTGGTAGATAATTGAAAAGAGTGATAATGCAGGTATGCTTATGGCTGTGAAAATTGTGTCTAGGACATCGAGTCCTTGATGTCTGAGGGCAACAAGTCTCGCACAGTGGCTGCAACCAACATGAATGAGGAGAGCAGTCGGTCCCATGCAGTCTTCAAGATTATCCTCACCCACACACTCTATGATGTACAATCAGGGGTAAGTAAAACACATTATGAAGTCCAAGTGTTAAGTCTGGGCACGTGTCTCGTGCTTCAGTGTATTTCATAGGCTCTTAGAAATGCTGGGTGGAAGAGATCTCTGAAGGTCTTATGCTGTAGTGTCCTGTTCACATGCATTGTTAGCACCAGACTAGGTTAGCTGTGACCTTGTCTAGCAAAGTCTTTGTAATGCTTATGAGCTGGTAATCAAATTTAGGGAAATTAGTCTTAATAGATAAGTGAGATGTGGTTTTTGAAATGGAAAGCGAAAACACGGGTCCGAAGTTGGAGCAGACATGCTAGAGGAAGTGTCTGCTAACCCTAGAATCTAAACTAAAGCAATTGCTTTTAAGCAACAGTTTGTAGTACAGACTTGGAGGAGAAAGTAAATGTGTAGTATTTAGATGAAAGATAGGAGTACAAGAGGAACAATTGAGAGTACAGCTGGTAATCTCCTTCACAGGTTTATTTCATGTCAGTACATATAAAGTATCAACTTCATAAACAGAAACTCTTGCTCATTTCAAAGTGTGAAAAATACATTTATATGTTAATAGTACTTAATCCTTCACAGAAAATGTGATAAACTAAAATTGAAATTGATCTCTGATACCAAAAGTCTTACGCTTGTGCTCAGGCAGCTCTTTAATGTCTCCAAAGCCTTGAAGAGGTGTTGGCTGTACCTGGAGCAAATGTAAGGGCATTCCTTTTGTGTGGATATTGAGTGCGTTATGAAGTTGAAGAAGCGTTTCGGCTTTCTTCTCCTCAACTCACAGTCTCCCACAATCCTTCTATACTGACTGTTTTCTTTGTTCCCTGTTTGGAAGTTTTTTCCCGTTTGCACTTCAGATAGTCATTTAAACTATGCTGAACTCTCTGGTTTGCCACAACTTACCATTCTATCTTTCCTGTGGCAGTACTGCATGCTGATTTTTTTTTGTGGTTCTGGTCAGCTTGGATGCAAGTTGATCATTTTCATTGTATTTATTGTGTCATTCAGTGACCCCTTGTAAATTTCTGGAATAGTTTTCTCTGGTTTCCCGTCTGCTGGTCATTTCAGTCCTGGAAATGACCATTTCAGGACGGCCTGACATTTACATCATATTTTAAAAAGCGTAGAGCAATGTTTTTGAAAGCACACTCATTCTAATTATCCTGATCGTTTAGCAGAATGTAGTACTTTGCCATCGTGATACTGAGATACTTCAGTGATAGATCCTAAGAAAGAGATGATGTAACCAAGTGGTTCTCAAAGGCCGCATTAGCTCTTCAACTGTAAATTGTTACATGAAATTTATGGAGTGTTTCAGAATGCCATTTTTGGGTCAAATGAGATAATTAGCAAGAATTAGGAGGAATAATGGGGATTTATAGCAATATCTGTCACAGAATTGGAACACATAGCTTGATTTCTTGCTCAGATGCTATTAAGGATATAGGAGACTTCTGCAATTATAGTCATTTTCATACATTATGCTAATTGTCATGTTCATTCCTATTCACTGAAAATCAGGGAGGAAACTTGATTTAGAATCTGAGAGTTTTTGGAAGTTTTCACAATAAAACGAAGGCAGAGACTGTAGACCCCATAGATCCTTTTTGCGTGGCTCCTTGGCCTGTGTTCCCTGTAACATTTGACTGATATGCCCTATGTTCCCCTCCTCTGCAGATGTCTGGAAAATAACAGTGTATCTGACTTAATTCCCCCTGATTTTGAGGTAGTGAGTTAACACAGAATATTGTTCTAGCTGTAGCTAGTTTACACCAAGAAATGAAGCTTGATTTTTGCTTGAAAATGCATCAAACTATGTAACTTGATTTAAGCGGTGACCTAATGGTAGCTGTTCTCTGGTTCCTTCTGCAGACATCAGGTGAGAAGGTGGGCAAGCTGAGTCTTGTGGATTTAGCAGGTAGTGAAAGGGCAACTAAGACTGGTGCTGCGGGAGACAGACTGAAAGAAGGAAGCAACATTAACAAGTAAGAGTTGGTGATTATTTCTTCTCCTTGAATCTGTGTGATCGGGACTGCTGAATGTAGTATCTGAAACAGATAAAATCAGTGTCAGCTTTTGTAGCCTTCTTCCCCTCTCTTTATTCTTCCATCTTATATTCAGAGCTCCTAGATGTTTGAATGAGAACTCTGCCTATTTAAAATAGCTGGCATCTGTCTTTCTGCACTTGTGTTCCTGCAACTACTGTGTAATTGCATGATTATTAAGGCTGAAACCATGTATTGAAAATGAGCAGTCGAGATTCTGTGAGAAAAGAAGGATTGAAACTGTACAAGAAGTTTTCCCATTGGAGCTCATTTTTTGAGAGAAAGGGGCAGCCTAAATGCATTTGCCTTATGAATATTTACACTTGTTAATGGCTGCTTGTGTTCTTGATGCAGATCCCTTACAACTCTTGGACTGGTTATTTCTGCCCTGGCAGATCAGGCTGCTGGCAAGAACAAGAACAAATTTGTTCCTTATCGTGATTCTGTGCTCACTTGGTTACTTAAAGTAAGTGCTTCCATCTGTTTTTTAAAAAGAGAAATAAAAGGGAGAAGAGTTCCATTCAGTGAAATAAAACACTGTTCTTTTACCTCATTTTCTGTTTTGTTTTTTTTTCTTATTTTAAACCAAACTTGTCTTTGGCAAAGTATCTGATTAGAAGACATTGTTACCTCCACAGTCTGAATTTCGTGTCTTCTGTTTATATGTGATGGCCTAGAGAAGAAGAAATTAATCTTTTCTGGGTCACTTCACTTACAACTTCACACAGAGCCTTGGGGCTGATTGAATTTATGTTGTTGCCACATGTAACTGAATTTTACATACTGACATGGTTAGCTTTGAAGATTTTTACTAAAACTATTAGCTTTTTCTTAATTGTCTAATGTTTTTACTAATATTCTCCACTTTTGTATGAAGAGTATAATTGCAGAGCATTATCCCACTTGCAGTCTGAGGAACAGGTCAGAAGGATTTTGCCATTATATTCATCCAAAATGAGCATTGATTTCTCTTGCTTTGTGGGACTGTTTGATAATCTGGGGGGAAAAATATGAACCTTTATTGTAATGTCCCTTAAATTAAGATCTGTGAGGCCTAAATGAAGAACAGAATTGCTAAGTATGAGTTTTCTCTATGTCAAGTTAAGGGGCAAGCTCTTCTTTTGTTATTATTCCACCGTCCTACATAGACTGGCCTTAAAAGCATGGTCGCCTGCTAATTAAAATTTTGGAGTACAAGTTGTATTTCAGGCATAGAAATGTTCTGGATTTGTCCTGTTCTCTGAGTAAGTGGCAAATACAAACGTAGCCACTTCTATCTGTAAAGAAAAAACACAACAATCCAACACAAAACACCTTCTAGTAAAGGTGCCTTTTCTTTTTTTCTTGTTTTACCTGATGCTGCTTGAGTAGTCAGAAGAGACTTAGATTTTGAAGGATTATTAATTGAGGTATCATATTTAGAGGATTTATTATCAAATTGTGCTGTCACAAACCTCTTATTTTCCTATTTTGCTCAGAAGCCCTGCGTACTTTGCTGATCGTTACTATTAAAAATATCATTTCTAATCTTTAGATTGTAATTTTGCCTACACAGAAGTCTTGGTGCTCAAGACTGGGCTAACAGCCTTAGAAATGACTGCACATACTTATTACCATTCTATTTCTATCTCACAGGGTGATTTTCAGGCACTAATGAGAAGCTGTTTTACTATTATCTACCTTTCTCACTTAACATTAAGGAAAGTGGTGAAATCAGCACAACAGTTTTATGCACAGAACTATATCAGACAGTCTGGCTTTGGGTTTGAATAGCCACAATACAAGAGGAACTTCACCCAACTTATAATGGGTGTGTTGTGAATTATGATGTATCACTGTAACAGCTGCCTGCATGGTGGAGTTGTGATTTAGATGGTGAGTTAATCCTATTTTGGAGCCAATCAGTACAGTTGATAAGGCTTTCTTTAGAAGCAGAGTACCTGGCTGACTCCTTGATACCTTCATTTTTTTATGCAGAACAGTTGCAGAGTGCCATTTCTAGTCTTTGGAAACTGTTGAAGATAACTCCTGGCTTCTGGACAGACAGAAATCCCATTGAATGAATTGTGCCCTTGTTGGGCTTTTTGAGGTCTTCATTAGGTGCTTTGGAGAAACATTTCTGTGTTACACAGTGGATCCCTGTGAGGCATTTGTATGTTGAAATAATTGAACATAAGTACTAGTTGCTCCTCAGATGCAGAAAATGTGGGAAGCAGCCACAAGGCCATTCTTTCTGCTTGACCTCTCTATAAATATCATTACCTGCAAGTCCTAGCCGTGCCAGCATACCTCACTGTGCTGAACACAAGGCAAATAGAATGATGCTCCCTACCTGAGGAGGTGACAGTCCCTTTCCATGAGCAGAGACAGCAGAGTTCTAGCAGTGCTGTAGTGAAGCAGCACCAGCCTGTGTGGCCAGTGCTTATCTGGCCACTGAAGCTGCCAGGCTGCTGTCAAATAGTTTTAGGCATCAGCAGCAAAAAAGTGTCTTAATGAAATACTTCAAGGAGTGTTTAATGATTGCTAGAAAAAGCTGCGTGTGTGCTTTTTAATTGAAATGGTTAGACAAGCAAGCTAACGTAGTCAGATTGCTCTAATGGCAGTGCGTGACCTAAGTTTCTTGGGTTATTGAAGATGACAGTAATTAATAGTGTAATTCTTCTCAGAAAGGAAAATTGAGGAAGAAAAGGAGAATGTAAGAACAGCAGGTTTGCTGCAAGATTTAAAATTAAATATTTTTTTTTTTTTGGACTGGCCAAGATTGTAAAACATAATTTTGCAGTCAGTACATAAATGGAATGCTTTCTTCCTTCCCCCACGTCCTGACACACTGCCTTGCAGGAATGTGCCTTCACGCCCTTCTTCTGACAACCAAATTCCAAAAGGGTAATTTCTTATATAACTGGGTTGAGATTTGCAAGCTGCATGAGTAGGGCAGGAGGGCCCATTCTGAAATGGTTATGCAAATAAAATCAGCTGTATTGCTTAAGGGATGTTTAAGTAAGTTAAATTAAACATGTCTTGAATTCTGGATTTATGATTTTTCCTGAGCTCCTTGACTATGACATTTCATAAATGTGCTAAGAAAAAAAAAAGTGGAATCGAAAATAACAACTCTACTTGATTTACAGGGCTTAAAATATTAACGTTGAACTAAGGAGCTCTGACAAGGACATTGCTTTTATTAGTTACTCCACTCCACTTCAAACCTTTCATTATTATTTGCTGCCTAAGTTCACTGACAGGTTAAAGAAAACCAAAAGCCAAAGAAACTTTCTGCTTTAACTTCACAACCTCTACCAATTTCCAGGACAGCCTTGGTGGCAACAGCAAAACTGCCATGGTAGCAACAGTAAGCCCAGCAGCAGACAACTATGATGAGACCCTTTCAACACTCAGGTATGCAGACAGGGCCAAGAACATCGTTAACCATGCCGTGGTGAACGAAGACCCCAATGCTCGCATTATTCGGGAGCTCCGTGAGGAGGTGGAGAAGCTGCGAGAACAGCTCACAAAAGCAGAGGTACAAATATTTGCCTTGGGTAGTGTCCAAGTCCTGTAAACCTTCTTCTCAGAACTTTCTTAGATTCTTGAAGCAAGCACCACAGGAAGTTGGTATGTCATATCTGTGAGAAATCTCCCTTTATACTGCTTCAATTTTTCTTCAGGTTGGTGTTGAAATATGGGCAATAACGTGAAATGCTGGGTTCCCTTTAAGCACTCCTGTCCTGTTTTTATTAGGGGATATGGATCAGAAAAACAGGATGAGGAGGGAGGAGTAGGGTTGAGGTCTTTGGATTGTGCAGCTTGTAGGTAGAGCTTTGCCAGTGCATTTTAAGAATTCACTTTAGCTAATTCCTGCAAGATGTGAATTGTCGTCAGTAATGCTTGCTTGCTTACTTGCTTTTACCTTTCTAAACTGAACCTCTTACAGGTGTTAGACAGTATTATGGATACCTGCATAGCTTCCTTGGTGAAATTGTGAAGGCAACACAGACTAAATGTTCCATGAAGGCCAAGAACTAGAGTAATTCCAAGTTTTGTTCACAAGTGACAAAGCAATGTTGATATAATCCGACTGTCGTAATCACAGTTTCTCTGAATTGTACAGTGTTTGCCTCTTGAGATTTGCAGGGAGTGCTGGTCGTGACATTAAAAATGTCTGTTGAATTTTGAATTGTTCTCATTTGAACAGACAAACGTTCAAAGCATCCAATAAGTGAGCTTCAGTTTCTTTGAGGTATCTCAAGTTAAATATTTAAGATTTCCTCTAAAATACGAACAGCAGACTTCTCAGTTCTCTGAGAAATGCAAGTACACCCTATTTGTTTCATCCGTGAGCGTTAATGCCAAAATCATGGCAGCTGTCCAAAGCAATGAAGTAGCGTTTCCTAAATATGAAGTAATAAATATTTCCATTGCTAAGTATTCAGATCCCACCCCAGTTGTCATCTGAGCAGCACTGACAAAGAGCATGGAAAAAATTGTTTAGTTTGCTATCAAGAGGCTACACAGTAAAGGTCAGAAAGCACATGTCCTTGTTCTCCTTTCAGCTTGTTTCATTTGCTGCCCATCAAATTGTTCTTACAGAAGCAGTGCATAATGGTTCATTTTTGAAATGAACAAAAGCATTGACTCATTATGATAGTCAAGTTACATTTTCTAAGCTCATTTCTAAATATAGAGGTCAGCAAGTAGATTTTTTTTTCTTTTTCTTTTTGGTGTCACTGTCCTTTTTGTTTCCTAAAGAGCCGTGGCAAAACAGAACTTGACAGTTGGCTTTCTTTTTTTTTTTTTTTTTTCCAGAAGAATAAGATGTTATCCTCTTTTCCCCTTTTCTCTTTTAGTGCACTCATTTTGATCCGTTCTTGTTGGGATTAATGGAGAATGATAGGTCGATGTTCATTGCGTAAATACCTACTATCAAAATATGTTCATATTGTTGTGGTGCAATAATGTGCAAGGAAGCCTGTAGGATTCCTGCTCAGGGTAGGGCAGTAAGAATATGCCAATACTGGGACTGACAGAAGTGAATGTGTAGTGTAAAAACGTTGCCCTCTTTTCAGTTTTTGGAGCGTCTGATGAGAGGTCAAATCAGACCAGATCAAATCCCAAATCAGGTCATATCAAAACAAACAATAAAAATAATACAGTGCCATGGCTGTTCAAGGGACTGAGATGTTAGCCTATAGTGTAGAGGTTGTGCTTGTCCAGATCAGCAGCATGCAGGAAACAGATTGTTTCAGATGTGAGTCTTTTTGGAAGCTCACATTTGTACAGAAAGGAGATGAGCTTGTGTTTGAATATCTTTATGCAAATTTGCCAGTATTGTGTAATTGGTTTGCATTAAAGTATATAAACTTCCCTTTAGCATCTGTATTTGAAGCTAATTAAACTAACTTTTTGATGGATTCTGCATTTACATGCAATATGTATTTAAAACAGCCCTTTACTTAGTGATCAAGTATGCATTGTGAGATGAGTAATGATACGTTTCCTTTTTTCCCCATCTGTGTGAGAGTGATGTGAAAAAACAAAGCACAATAAGCTTTCTTGTTCCCTTTGCTTTTATTTCTGCAGGCTATGAAATCGCCAGAATTAAAAGAACGATTGGAGGAGTCAGAAAAGCTGATCCAGGAAATGACTGTGACATGGGAAGAAAAGTTAAGAAAAACTGAAGAGATAGCACAGGTTTGCTGCTTTTTCTTTTTCCATAGATGTTTGTAATGCTTATAAACAATAGGTCTGTTTCCTTTGTTTGTCTGAATCTCTCACAGCTATGGGTAAGTAGGTCAAGCTTACTGCCCTTGTAGAAAAACTTCATTTAATTCCTGTGATAGCTGGCTCTCCCCCAGATTACTCTTCTAGTGACAATAATAAATTGTCATTCTATGCAAATTAAAGGCTTGTTAGGAAAAAAAAATCCATGGATGAGAGGATTATAGGGATTTTGTATTCTTCAGACAGCAAAATTGTTGTTTCTGATGGAAGATGGAGCATTGAAAATGTTAAATGCAAAGTTATGTACTGAGTGCCTTAACAGAGAAGGCAAAGAGCGTTTAGAATATTAAGAAATAGAATCTTCAAATTCCTGTTGGTTTTAATTCTTCTTTCACCCCTGTTTAAGGCCTCAGAGCATAATTGAAGGTGATAGCTACACTGAAAAATTGTGCAGGACACCAGGATTATTGCATGACACTTCCAATTCTTACCACTCAAATGCTGATGTATATATTTGCAGTAGGGAACATTGAAGAGAGAGTACTATTGAAAGGTGAATAGGTTGTAAGAAAGCTGAGCCTCCAGTACAAAGCCCTTTTTGTAGATGATCAGAATAGGCTTTGACTTTAAAGATCCATTGTAAGAAATGTTCCTTCAAATAAGAGGGCTTCCTGGCTTTCAGTGCAGAATTGTACCCTCTGTGTAAGGGTGAAATTTAATAATAATAATAATTCTGATCTCATCTTACACAGTAGTTTCTAGGCATAGAAACCCTGAGTATGCAAGGAGGTTGATGAGCCGAAGTGATGAGATCACTGCTCCAGAATATATCTGCCTTGATGTTTGCATACAGCTACTTGCATTGGCTCTCCTCTTTATCTAAATCCTCAGTCTGCTCTGAGCAGCTGTAGAGGAGGTGCGTTTTGTTCAGAGGGATGATAAGGACCAGTGTTTGTGCAGTAGAAGGCTGTTTCAGCACTACTTGAAATCCAGTGGAAGGAACCTTCTCACATCATCATCAGACCAAGGCTGAAAGCATTTATATTGTGGCTTGTCATGTAATTTTATTCCTACCCAGCCTCCACCACCATCTGCCTGACAAATTTTAGCAGAGCAGGTGGGTAGAATGTAGAGATAATAGTAAATCTTTGAGAAGGATGATTCCTCGAGAAGAATAAGAACTGCGTAAGAGGCACTTTATAGAGGTGGAGAGACACTAACGGTTCAAAGCCTCGAAGACAAACTGTGTACAGGGAATTTTTTCACATCTTCACCAACTATTTGACACACTTCTGATGTGTTTTACATTCTTCAGTTATTTAACACTGGGTATTGATCAAAAGTTAATGGAAATCAGCTCATTTTCTTTAGGTGAACTCTGTGAGTTTTAGACCTTTCTTTATCTGTGACTGCAGGTGACACAGAATGATGTAAACATCAGAGCCTGGCACTGGTGATAGAAGAGAGAGCTTTGACATCACACTGCAGTCTTCCTCTGTTCTTTGTTTTGCTCTCTCTCACAAACGCATATGACTTTTCCTTTCAGGAACACTGTTGGTTTCATAGTGTGTGGGAAGACAGGGTAGAGAAAATGAAGAGGGAGTTGTGCTTGCCACTCTCTGCAGTTTTTATCTTGGTTAGACCAGATAGAGCTCTGATGTTGAGCAAAGGATTATATTATATTATATTATGACATAGGAAGTTTTTTAATACAGGGCAAACTCGTAAGTAAAGGTCAGACTCATAATGAACTTCCCCGTGTTATTCCTATATAACCTCTTCTGCATATTGTGAAGTCTCAGTGACACGGATAAAAAACTGTTGTGGGTCTCTGCTATTTTTTACGCATTTGTTTTATTCTCCCATTTTCAGTTCCACTTAGTAATTCCCTGACAGGGAATTTTTTTTTTTTTTACTTTGTTTGCTGTTGTGGACAGGGAGTCTCATTTCACTTTCAGTTTCTGTATGATCCTTGGATCAATTCTCAATATTTGTATCTTTTTATCTTTTTTTTGGTGAAGAATCCCTTTCTATTTTGTTGTCTCTTTAAGACAGAAATGCTTAATGTTCCTATTTCACTGCCTTAGTCTTCACCCTACCACTTCCCTTTGAAAGATGTACTTTTTTGCACAGTAATGCTTTGTTGTGGAATTCTATGAAGTCCATTGACAAGAACAAAACATCATCCAAAATGCTACTGTTCTTGTTCAGCAGGAAATGTTATTTGCATTGCTTAAATAGCAGGTTGTCAGGTTTTTGTTGTTTTGATTTCTAAGGAATAAAAGATAGACATGGAACTTGATTTGGCAGGGAGTTGACTTAACTTAGAGCCTTTTAGCTCCAAGGAGAAAATAAAGGGCTGAAGAGATGGCTTTGTGGTAGTGCTTACTGTTCAGTGAGGTCACAGAGAAGCTCCTACAGTACTGCAGTGTGCTGCCTTCAGCTGTTGTCATTTTGCAGTGAGAGGATGCGACTGTGTGAGACCATAGCACGTAGCACTCCGAGTCCAGAGGTTGAAGGACCAGAAAAATTACAGAAATCCTGCCGGAAAGTTTGATATAACTCGGGCTTTTGCATCTAGTCTGTTGCAGAAGAAAGTGCTACCTTTTTCAGGAGGAGCTGCCCTTCGTTTTGTCTTGTGATTTTTGGCAGGTAGGGACGCGTTTCCTAGGGACTGGACATCAATCAGCCTAATGTTTTGATGGCTGCTCTCTTGCAGGAGCGTCAGAAACAGTTGGAAAGCCTTGGCATATCTCTTCAATCTTCTGGAATAAAAGTTGGGGATAATAAGTGCTTCCTGGTTAATCTGAATGCAGACCCAGCTCTTAATGAACTCCTGGTATACTATTTAAAGGTAAAAATAAATATCGATGTATTTTTTTGTTTGTTTTTTAACAGAGGTAGGATTCCAGTGCCATTAATGTGGACGGACTTGGAGCATGTTATCATAGTGCATATCTGAAGCGATCTGTGCTATTCGCTGCTTCATTTAAATTAATGTGAATATGACTTTTTTATTTCAAATGCAGTTCTCTGTCACGGAGGAAGGTTTGGGGTTTATGTATATGTATATACTTCTATTCATAGAATCAGAGAATATCCCAAGTTGGAAGGATCATAAGGATCATTGAGTCCAACTTCAGAAATTTTTGTATATGTAAAGAAATTTTGTGCTCTTTTATAAATGTTTTTCCATTTTTCAGATGTTACCCAAAGACATTATTTGTATCAAGATTTTGACATATCAGTAATCATTTTGCTACCACATGTGTAATCAAAATCCTGAGTACTGATTTCAGCTTATCAGATGTATTTTTATTCCTTTTCTTGCAACTCACCAGGAGTGAAAATCAACTTCTCTTCTGCCTTTGCACTTCTGCTGATAATGCAGTGCCTGTTACTGATGTTAAACAGAAAATGTATAGCGTGGCTTTCAGACTCTGCACTGTGACATCTGGGCAGTTCTGGTTTAACAAACCATGTAGATGTGATCTGGAGACAGGATGAGAAATGAGAGGCAGCTCTTTTAAAGTCACATTTAGTATACAAGTTCTAAAAATCTGACAGCACAAAAACTCTTGTCAGTTTGAGCTTCACGTTAAATCGCTCTCTTTGAAGTGGTGTATAGTAACTCTCAAAGCAGCCACGCATTAGCAGCGGGGCTGGAAGATGGTTTTGTTTCAGCCTGTCTGTGATCCTCTTTTCCATCAGTGGTCTTATCGTTGCTCTGTGGTATCTCAATGAGAGCTTTCTCATTATTTTCTCTGCTTAAAAATAAAAAATAAAAAAAAAGAGCTGGGCTGAGGTTCTGGAAGAAGAAGTGAAGGTGCTTTGCCTGTAGGTGTCCAGAGCATGACTCAGTCTGCTAAATCAGCCTCAGCTCTGACCAGTGTTGAAGCAGAGCTGACCTCTGCGGTGTCTGTTGAGAACACATAACAAGAGCATGCTGAAGACTTCTTAAGTACCTTGCCCACATTCTCTTTAATGTGCTCATTCTTATAAAAGCACTGAATAAGAACTTCCTTATCTATTGTATCTACTCCTCAGCAATTGCTTACAGATGCTTAGAGATGCCTCAAAAAGGAACGGATGAACTGGAGCACATGTAGAGTGCTCCTTCCTCTGCCAAGTTCCTTGTCCCTTGAGTACTTCAGGGATTTACTAAGCCAGGGGATAATCTAAATGGAACCTGTGTAATAGCCCTGGGTCTAACCACTATGAACCTGCCTTAATTCCTCTTTGAACTCCTTTATTCTTTTGGCTTCCACAACATCCTGAGGCACTGAATTCTACAGTTTAATTATAGAAACTTCTTCATCTTTGAATGCAACTGTTACCTGTGAAATTTCCTGTGTGCTCCCTACTTGTTGCTGTAAGAAACAGTGAGGATTTGTGTGCAATGTTTCATTCCCCTTTTTCCCTTTGCAGGAAGTATTGAACAGCTTTCAGATTTTGGAGGTTAATTTTGAAGTTATAGCCAGAAGGAGAATGGCTGTGTTAGAACTAATGAAACTTTGCAACCCATCGCTAATGCCTGAATTAATTTTCCCAGGAGCACACGTTAATAGGATCAGACAACTCTCAAGATATCCAGCTATGTGGAATGGGAATTCTTCCTGAACACTGCATCATAGACATCACCCCAGAAGGACAGGTTATGTTAACACCTCAAAAAAACACTAGGTAAAGGAACAAAGCACAAATCTAGCTGTGTAATAATTGTAGTTTTATCTAGTATTTTGTGATTAGTGGGCGAGAAGATAACTGGAAAGACAAACTCTTCCAGTTGTAGGAAGTAAGAAAATTCTCTCTCTCGTATTTTGCTTGAGGTTTTGTTTGAATTATCTACTCTTCTGTCAGCTCACATATTTCATTCTAAAGAGATTTCTTTCAGTGATGGCATTTATAATCTAAGTTTTCGAAGAGAGGATGTGTAAATTGCTTATGCTTTCAGCAAGTAGATACACACTGATTTGCAGCTGTGTAGATTTAACTCTATCAAAATTTGAATTAATTTTCTAGGAAATCTGTTGATAAGCAGAGAGCAGCTGAAGCATTTCTTGCTTTATTTGATTAAGTAGCAGTACTTGAAAAGCAGGTGGTATATTCAGACTGATCACAAAATGACATGCAGTGTCAGCACTGCAGTAATTTATTGTTAGAGTCACAGAATTCAAGAATTTCTCTTCTATCCTGGTTCATTTTTGATCCTGCTGTGAGATGGCACTAGATGACATCCTGAGATTTCCTTCAAATTTGTTATCCTATTCTGAGGTCCTATTTTTGGGTTTAATCCGACTCTGAAATATAGTTTCTCTCATTAGTTTATTGTCTTTAAACTGTTTATGTACCAAAATTCTCCAAATTTTCAAAGATATTTCTGTGTTTGAAAGAAGTGAGAGAAGTATTTACTTCCAGTCACATTTATTTCCTTCTTTCTCATTTTTTATGCCCTAATTACTGTCTCCACACAAAGCTGTCATAATATCTATCCCAAAGTAGTGAATCCTGTAGAGCTTTAACAATCAAAAGAAGACACAGGGTAGATGAGTGAAGTTTCTTTAGATATTAGAAAGAAATTCTTCACTTCTAGGGTGGTAAGGCCCTGGCACAGGCTGCCCAGAGAATCAGTGGATGCCCCATCCCTGGCATTGCCCAAAGCCAGGCTGGACAGGGTGCTGGGCAACCTGAGCTGGCGGGTGGTGTCCCTGCCATGGGATGCTGTGCTGTTTGTAATCCATGAACCTGTTTGTTTTCCTGCTTTAACAAGCTACAATAAAGCAAGCAGTAGTGAAATAAGAAAATGCTTTCCGTTGTGGTTTTATTATGGTTTTACTTTCGTTTTTCAACTTTTCACAGGACGTTTGTGAATGGTTCTGCTGTTACGGGTCCTATCCAGCTACATCATGGGGACAGAATACTATGGGGAAACAACCACTTTTTCAGGTACAAAGGAAACTAAATAAATTGCAGATTTGAACCAGCTTACTTTTTCACCTTAAGGTATAAATAAAAATATGAATGGGGCACGCAGGCTACAGAGGAATGTGATTGCTTATTCATTGGGATTATAAAGGCAGTGTTGGTGACTGAATGTTCTTGAGTGCTGGATGTCATAGCAACTGTGTGTAATTTTAATTTCAGAACAGTAGGTAGATGTAACTTCTTGTATTTTCAAGGGACTGTGGCCTTGCTGAGAAAGACCATGCTATTCATTATCAGTAATGTTATTGCACTGAGGAGATTTAATTCTTGGGATGGTAACTTTACTTTGGTTCGATAACTAAGAGTGTTGCACGATTTGGCACAGTGTTAATACTAAGTGCTCTGTCTTTTACCCTCATGAATGCATCACGCCCAATGTTTGACTTGAATAGTTTGCCCTTTGGATTTTACAGGAATTTCAGACCTGTGTTATACAGTGATCCCACTTTTACAAGGTCACTGTGTTATCTGTTCCCTACAGTTCCATCTCCAGCCATACCTGAGACCTTCCTGTGTCAGACAGGAGCACAGTTTTCTGTGTAGGACTGTATGTGTGAGACCTTCTGTGGCTGGTCTGAAGTAGCTTAAAAATCAGTGGATTTAAATGATAATCTAAAACATAACTGTTTTCTTTTACACTTGCGTCTATTTTATTTGTATATATATTTTTATATTTGCATTTTAATGTATTTTTATTGTATAATACACAAGAATATAGTCAGTGTAATATGTATTTAAAAACATTTATTTCTATTTTTTGTTGCCTGTAAATTATTCAGATATGGGAAGGCTGAAAAAATAATGGTTATGTAAGCTATGTGATTAGTGGTTTCTGGTACTCTGTATTATCAGAGTGTAATGTAAATTTGTTTGCCTTTAAGTCCCTTGTTTACTCTGAGGATAATTGTACTTGCAGTCAACAGACGAGATCAATGGATTTCAAAAGGGAAAAATCTACTGATTTGGATAACGTGCTTAATTTAAATGTTTTTTAAGCAAGCCTTTGTCACAAAGATGATCATGTGTTACTTTAAAACTTCCTCCCTGTTTCTGAAGGCTAAATTTGCCAAAGAAGAAAAAGAAATCGGATCATGAGGATGAGGAGCGAGACAACTCTATGAAGTGCAGTAATAGTGTTGAGCAGCTGGATGTAGATGGAGATAATTCCAGTGAAGTGTCCAGTGAGATTAACTTCAGCTATGAGTATGCCCAGATGGAAGTCACTATGAAGGCACTTGGTAGTAATGGTAAGAAGCAAACAGAAGTTATTAGAAAAATGCTCAGGGATGGATGCCCCATTCGTGGAGGTGTTCAGGGACAGTTGATGGTTGGATGGGGCCCTGAGCAGCATCTGGTGCCTGATTGAGTAGTTGGCAACCCTGCCCATGGCAGGGAGGCTGGAACTAGATGATCTTTGAGGTTCCTTCCAACTCAAGCCATTCTGTAATTCTGAGAATATGACATTACATTTTCAGGGAATCTTTAGCACTGGCTCTTTCCCTTGTAGCGTCCTACTGAAGAATGTTTCTTGTGAATGACTCATTGTAGCCATTTTTGCACTAGAGGAGAAAAACAACACCACAAGATGTTTTGTTTGGCAGCTCTTGATGAGGAAGAAGCTGGAACTGGAATGCTGGTGGAACTGCAGTCTCAAATCAGAATGTTTTCCCTTTTGCTGCTTGCTTTTCTTCTGTTATGTCTCGCTCCGGCATTAACTGTAGTGATTTCTGTCTCTAAAATCATGTTCTTTAGTTTTTGTGGGTTTACATAGCAGCCTCAGGTTGGCATTATTCCGGGACAGAGGAAGTAGTTGTTTAAGCCTGATCTTGTTTAAACTCTCTTAAATGATTCACCCAATCTGTTCAGTAGGTCTTTGTTTTACTCCACAGTTCAGCAGCATTTTTAAAGTATGTCTTACAGAGTAGTACAATCTCTTCCTCCTTTTATGTGATACAGCACTGTGTTTACTGTCCAGTACATTCTTCACAATGGATCTCACTGGCATGAGTGTCTGCAGGTCTCTATGAAGCGAAGTACAAAGGTGTAGTAATTTGTGCCTTGCCCAAGGCAGTACAGAACATGTGTACAGTACCTAGAACAGAGCTTGTATTTCCCAGTCCCTACTCTGCCACATTTTCATTACTTGACTCTCTCCATTTAACTTCATGCTTACTAGATATTGGACCACAGAAGTTCTAACTTCCTTATTTCTCAACATCTCCCTAGATCCTATGCAGTCAATCTTGCAAAGCCTGGAGCAGCAACACGAAGAGGAGAAGAGATCTGCACTTGAACGGCAGAGACTTATGTACGAGCATGAGCTGGAACAATTACGAAGGCGATTGTCACCAGAGAAGCAGCATTTCCGCAGCATGGACAGATTCTCCTTTCATTCTCCCAGTGCTCAGCAGCGTTTACGGCAGTGGGCAGAGGAGAGGTGGGTAATCAAATCTGAACCATCCGGATTGTTCATTTCAAGTTCTTCAGTTCTTTCGGTGAATTTGGCAAGATATAAATTGCATTGCACACCTCTGTCAGCTTTCTGAGAAGACTCCTGCAGATGATTGGGAAGGACAGAGTGAAAGTATTAGTGTAAGCACAATCAGATCACTAATGCTAGGAAGATTTAAAAGGAAGAGTGTCTGCTTTGTTGTTAAGGAGAAACTCTGCCAGCATTAAATATGACCCTCTTCTTTTGTAAATTCATGACAGCTGTTGGAAGGTTGTTCTTCCTCCTGACTTGTATCCAACTGTCCAACCTGGGCAGGTTCTGGCAGCCAGAAGAGTGAGAAAGAAAAGGGAGTAAGAGGGTGATACAAATAATTTAGATCCAGAGCATTGCAAGAGCTGTGTAATGGTCACAGAAGGGCCACAGTCCTCTTCATAGACAATTGCACTGAGTATATTTTCTTCTTCCTCTGGTGTTTGCCAGCATTACTGACAAAAGGAGCAGCTGCGGGAAGAAGACAAAACTTTCCATAAAACAAGGAGTGTGGTAAAGATGTAACAGGAAAATGCAAATCTAATTTAAGGAGCATCGTTTGAAATACAATGTACTTGAGGCAGTCCAACAAGGTGTTAGTTGTCTAGAATATTTTGCGGAGCTGGGTTCCTGCACTACACAGTTAGTGCTCTGATATTATTGCCAGGGAGCCCAGTGAGCAAGTGTGTCACAATGTCTGAACAAATCTCCCTCTGTAAAATGGAACAACCACATCTGTGCCGGGAGAGCTCTGGAATAAGCTATGTAAGTACTGACTGTTCAGCAGATGCGTGGGGAAGTCTCCAGAGCTGCAGTATGCTCATGTCCACACTACTAAATTCATACACACAACCTTTTTTTTTTCTAAGAGGAAATGCCTATTTAGTTTTTGTGCTAAAAGTCTGAGTATTGACTTCCCCCATCCTGAGCTTTGCAGTCAACTTCAATACCTAAATGCCATTTTCTTCTGCAACAAATTGTCTTTTAGAGAAGAAATGTTGACCCACAGCCTGAGAAAGCTGCGAGAGCAAATTGTTAAAGCCAATTTGTATGTGAGAGAAGCCAATTTTATTGGTGAAGAATTGGACAAGAGGACAGAGTATAAAGTCACCCTCCAGATTCCAGCTTCAAGCCTTAATGCTAACAGTAAGGTAATGTAGCCATAATGGAACTAAAACAATGTTCCCAAAGTTTACCCCTTGGAATTTATATTCATCTTATTCTGATTAATGGTCCAGGTAGTTTGCACTGAAGTTGAAGTTCACATTTGCTTCTGTTTCAGGGTGATGAAGTCCATATAGATTAGGTGATAAAATCCATCAGAGTGATAAAATCCATGTAGAATCCATCTACTCAATGTGTTTGCCATCACCTTACAGGCATTTGCCTTTGCATCATGCTAGTGAGGTGAGAAATTGCTGGCATCGCTGTTGTGCAGGGAGGAGCTGGAGCAGAGAGGATTTGGATTATTTCTTCCAGATATCTTAAATATGTTGAAAGGAGGAAGCCAAACCTGGACTTCCATGTTGCAGGCTGGCTACCTAAGGTGTCTTATCCTTTCCATTCTTGAGGCCAGTTCAAATTTTTAGTGATGGTAAAGCCATCATCATCAGTGCAGGAGATGTGTCTTTACCCAAGACTGGAATTGTTATGAGTTGCTTTCAAAATTTCTCTCATTTACTTGTTTTCCTTGCAGTCTTCTGGCATGTTCAGAAACATGACATAGTAAAGCCTTGTGATGCATTTCCCCTCCATAAAGTGTTTTCAGGAGTTGAAATTTGCCTTAGCTAGAACTTGAGGCAGCTGTAACTTGAGGATATTTGTGAAATGCCTAAATATTCCTGTTTGTCACACTTATCTAAAGTGAACATCCACAGAAACTACTGCCTGTGACTGGGATGAGACATGATAGTCTGAACTTGAGTATGCTGTGACAGCCAAGTTCAGGCTGTCATGCTTGAACTCAATTGCTTAAGCTGTATCAAAAAAATAATCCAGACTTTGCAGAGATGTTTCCAGTTTTTTTTGTTGTTCGTAAACTATTTTTTGTTGCTGTGACATAGGATCTGCATTAATCTCTCATTAATTGTTTCTCAGAGAGGTGCAATTCTCAGCGAGCCTGCTATTCAGGTGAGAAGGAAAGGGAAAGGCAAACAGATTTGGTCACTGGAAAAACTGGAGAATCGATTAGTAGACATGAGGGATCTTTACCAGGAGTGGAAAGACTGTGAAGAAGACAATCCAGTAAGCAAATATTATTCCAGTACTGTGCCAATAGAATTGTTTACCTATTAGTTTTTTCTTGGTTAAGTAGATGGAAGAAAATTTTCCGGTTCTGGAGGGATGGTGGTGGAGGGAAGGAGGGAGAAGGCAGAGGTAGCAGTTTCTCTTTGCCTTCATTTTGCTAGTACTGAAGCAATCTTCAGCATTTCATTAACCCTTAGCACTTTGTTGCTAGTTTGCGTGCTTAGCTCAATGCACTAAGGGAACATAACCAGAGCTGGTGCTCAGGCTGACTTCTCTGAATCTGCCAGTGTTGGGGAACTTGTTGAGGACGGGCATTAATGCTCTGTCCAAAGTTAAAATTGCCTTTCTGTTCTTCTTTTGACCTGATCTGGCCTTTTCCTTGTGTCCTTTTTCCTGCTGGGCTGGTTTTGTAACACTTGAAAAACTTCTGTGAAAAGTTTCTTTTCCTTACATGTTTCTGCATTTGGTTAAAGGTGATGAGAGCTTACTTCAGACGAGCTGATCCATTCTATGATGAGCAGGAGAACCACAGCCTTATCGGGGTAGCCAACGTCTTTCTTGAGTGCCTGTTCTATGATGTGAAGCTACAATATGCTGTTCCAATCATCAATCAGAAGGGAGAGGTTTGTCATTTTTCCATAATCTACCCTTATTTGACTGCTTATTTACAGTATGTGGATGTTAGTACCAGTATGTGGTTGGGGGTTGGACTCGATGATCTCTTGAGGTCCCTTCCATCCCCTATGATTCTATGATATTTTCCAGTTTCTTGTGCACAGGACCTCTGCTAACAATTTGGGATTGTGCAAGTCCCCTCATACCATACTCAAGTTATTGAGGCTTCAGATCCCAGCACAGTGACTGTGAAAGAAAAAGGCTTTGTGTGTACCCTCCAAAGTGAAGCAGCCCAAAATACATTAGAACCAGTGAAACCATTAGAACCAATTAGAACCAGTGTAAGCTATAGGTCTGCTGCCTTTCACTGACTACTGTTGATGAAAGACTCTTAAGTATCATACAATAGAAAATCTTCAGAGACAGCTAGAGCAAACATTCTGTGTGCACTCTGTGCCTCGTGTGTGCACTTTCCAGACTCTCTAGAGACTGATGGAATGGTGAGTGAGATTGCAACATTCTCTTCCCGAAGTCCCTCTAGTGCCTGATCATTTTTAAGAAAGAAAACGCCTTTACGACAGCAGTCTTTGCTCTAAGCCTTCATTATCTGCAAGACATTAGAAAGGAAGAAAATGTCTGCTGACACCCTGGAAACATCAGTTGTTGTTATCTGTCACGTGGGTCGTTTGTAATCCTTTCTCATCAGGTATCTGGTCGCCTCCATGTTGAAGTTGTTCGAGTGAGCGGAGAGATCGATGACAGGTTGGTTGGTGGTGAAGATAGTCCAGATTATTCAAATGAAAATGACACTCAGGAGAGAAAACTTGTCTGCAGGGTGAGTTCCAGATATATCCCAAGCTCGTGAGTAACCCCTCTTTTCATCTTGTCTTTAACTAAAGAAGTCTCTGGTGCACTGGCTTCTGGACATTAGATATCTATGTATGACCTTGCATGTAATGTTTGTTTCCAGTATTCAACTGCACACACAGAATTCTGACTCTGAGCTGGTTGACAGATAAAGGAAGTGGTACTGATGTTCAAGTGACAGTCATTTAGCTGTGTGCTATATACAGGGTTTAATACTTCGGCTGTATTTGTTTTCACTGTCATTGTTCCCTTCAGTCTCTGTGAATTTTTGAAGTCTGCAAAGTATTCATTAAACTGTATTCATATACAAGTGTATACAGTCTTATCCCAGTCAGTTTTGTTGTATTCTTAGGAAACATGGAAGATTTATGTCCCAAGGTTGGAGCTGTACTATCTAATTCAAAAGCAGTCAAAGAATCTTTGTTCTGTGAATCATTCTCTGGATTTTTCTCTCCCTAAATATTTGGTATTTTGTGAAATATATACAGATGTGCTTTGTTTAATAATTAAATAAGACACGTGATCAAAAAGGATCTACTGGGAATTCTCTGTGATAGTAGAATGCAACTTAGACCAAGCTCCAGATAGAAGTAAAAAAGGGAGGCAGAAAGCACTGCAGGGAGCCTGACTTGTTTGGCCTTAATATGACAAGAGGTAAATAGAAATGTATTTCATGAAATGTGGTTGTTACAATGGCTTTGTTTGGAACAGATGTGCTCAAAAATTCTGGTTCTGTTTGGTCATTAAAAATGGGGAGGAGGGGCAGTGATTGGTCCTTACATTTGTGTTGTCAAGGGCTGTTTTGATGTTATTTCTAACATAAGGACAAAAGAAAGGACTGGCAGAATAAAGGAGCTCACTTTGGTAGAAGTATATGATTTGTCTTCTATTCTTAAATTACAACTTTTGCTGCACCTCTCCATTAAAAGTAACTAAAATAATTCAGCATATTGCTAAAATGCAGTGTGCTGTCTTTTTTTTCCCAAAAATATGTGACCGCTGACACCTAGTGGCCGTTTTCAGCTGTTGTTCTCCAAATGCAGCCTCCGGTGGACAGCAGTTCAGGGACGCATCGTTAGTAAGCTTTATTTCCAATAAACCTTAGTTATACTTTGCAGGGGAACAGAAGAACACTGTTCTAATAAATGAACCTCCCAATTCTATGAAGGGGATTTAATCCTGATGGATAAGTTCTTTTCATTTCTTTCTCATCTCTAGATTAAAATACTTCAGGCAACAGGTTTGCCACAGCACCTCTCCAACTTTGTGTTCTGCAAGTACACATTTTGGGATCAGCTGGAGCCAGTTAACGTTGCACCTGAGGTGGATCCTTCCTTATCCCCCATCAGCAAGGAGCCACGGTGCATGGTTGTCTTCGATCACTGCAACGTAAATATATGTTTTTTTTCTATTTTATTACTGAAACTATAGGCAGGTAAAGCAGTCTCATGCTTGCATAGCACGCTGTTGGTTGCACGTTTGCTCTCATTATTATACTTTGTGAGGCTGATGCCCTAATGCCACTTTTACTAAGAACTTGTCCTTGTAATACATAGTTCACTTGTATGAAAATCACTAAAGATGATGAAAGTAGATTAATGAGGGAAAGCATTCTGTTTGGCAAAGAGACTCATTTTAATTTACCCAGGGTAAAAATGCAACTGAGTTTGAGTGGAAGTGTGATACCCTTCTAAGTATATGTCTACATCTGACCTTTTTACTCTCCATTAACATCAGTGAAGAGAAATGGGCAGTCCTGGGACTTACTGCCTTTCACCTTTATGTAGATGTGTAAGTTAGATAGCATATCTTAAAATAGGCTGTTTCCTTCTTTTGACTTTAGAGCAAGTAGCTAAGTGGAGGCATCAACAATAGAGATGTCAGAAGTCAAGTTAGATTAATCACAGACAATCACCTGAGTTCTCGTCTTGTTCTTCCTCTCATTTGTTATTACACTGAGCAATTAATTCCATTCATTTGTAAAGCAGATATCATACCCTCCAATGAGCAATGAGTTTGGAGTTTGATTCTAAGTTTGGGAATAAAAGATATTATTTAAAGGTTGGATCTGGACTTGGAACAGGATGTGGTCATTTGGCAGCTTGTTCTGAAGTTTTATTTTTAAGCAAGTTTTATATTGCTGCCTTGCCTCCTGATTTTACAAATCAAGATCATAGAATCATAGAATCATCAGGGCCGGAAAAGACCTGCACGATCATCCAGACCAAAGAGATGACAGTTCTTCCTTTCCTCTACATTGTGTCTTGGGGACTGGGGTAACTTCACTATGTACTTATATTAAAGTCAAGACAAAGTCACTAAGCCTAAGTCAGTGTTGTGTGGTCATAGTCATTAACCTGTTTGTCACTTGCAGGAGTTTTCTGTAAATATTTCTGAAGACTTCATGGAACATCTCTATGATGGTGCTCTGGCAATTGAAGTATATGGGCACAAGCAGAGTGGTGATCGCAAAAATCCAACCCTGTGGGATTTGGGAATAATTCAAGCCAAAACACGGAGCCTTCGAGACAGGTAAGTACAGAAAGTAGGGCTTTGTTTTAAAAATCTGAAAAACCACAGTCTGCGGGGCTTAATTTTGAAGCAGGTTTGAGATAAGTAGTCAGATTTTTAGCTGAAAAAGCCAAGTGTTAGAGACTATATCTGTTAGGCTATTATAAACAGACTCTCTATTAGGAAAACATAATGTGATGTTTCAGTAGGTTTTAAAAAAGTGAAAGAGAGAAATGCTCATCCCTGTTTTCAATTAAAAGTTAGAATTAAATTAAGAATTAAAACTCAAAAGACTTGGAAGTCCCTTTTATTTAAAAAAACCTATGTATATTAGTAATGTTTTAGAGAGGAGCAGAGAATAGTAAGCTCATTATTTTTTGTTATATTGCTGTGCTGATCTGAGCCAGAAAGTGCTGTCAACTTGGAGCAGCAAGATGGTTGTTGTGACTGTACAGTGATGTATGTATTCAGACATAGTAGCCTGACTCCTATTTGTTCTTGACACGAAGTGTTGTCACTGTAATGCTTCTACTGTAAGAGCTGTATTACTTATTACTTCAATTAGGGTAAATATTGCAATAATATAGTTGTGTTGTGTAATTTTTTTACTGGCAACCATTTGTTATCCCCAAACTAAGCTTGGTAGCATTTTCTTAAACGTAAGTTGTTTTGTCTCTCCTATTGGAATACAGCTCTGAATCTTAAATTAGTGGCAGTTGTTTCTCTTTTTATTTCCAGCCTAAGGGTTTGCTGAATGTGTTGAATATTAGGGAACGTATGGGAAAATGTAAAGGAAAAGTCAGGAAAATGTGTTAAAGGGAAGCTGTGTGTTACAAAGCAGTTATGTTTGGTAGCTGAGTAGTACCTTCTTAATTTCTAGCCACTAAAAAGTGGCTATGAGAATTTAAGCTCTTGAAAGAATTTGAGAGAAGGCAGCAGAATAATGAAGTTCAGGATGATGCCTCCAGTCTTGAAAGCTCATGAGACAAGGTCATTTTCATTTTGCTGTCTCCTGTTTGGATTTGATTACCGTCAACAACATTGGATCTCTGTAGATCTGGTAGTTGAGACCAGAGCTTAATTGTTAGCATCTAGTAGTATTGGTTTTCATAGCACAGTGAAGAAAATGTTTATTTCTGATGTTTGAATAAAAGGGCTGTCAGTAAATGTATTATTTTATTAGCAAAGCTGTTAACCCTTTGTGGTCACAAACAGCTTCAGTTTGTGATCTGGGCCAATAGATGTGCTTTTTTTTTTTTTTTTTTTTTCCTTCTTTTGACAGTAAAAGAAGGAAGGAAAGAAATGGCATTTGATATATTTTGCAGGTGGAGTGAAGTAACCCGAAAAGTAGAACTCTGGGTTCAAATTCTAGAACTGAATGAGAATGGGGAGTACTGCCCAGTTGAGGTGACTCCTGCCAAGGATGTTTGCACAGGAGGCATCTTTCAGCTCAGACAGGTAAGGTGGCACGTGCAGGATTTCAGCTGTGAAAAGATGTTGTGGGAAGCTGAGAGGCCTTTGTTTTGTGTGGATAAAGGGATGGTGTCCAAGGAGCTGTCAAGCCTAGACATAGACTATGCTCTTGTATAAGTGGAGTCCTGTGTTTTGTGAAATTTACTATGTTAAGTTCTTATGTAAAGATGATTAGAGGCTTACCTGGAATTTTTTGAGTTCCAAACTTCCCCCCTTATTTGATTTTTTCAGCCAACTATTCATTTTCTTTTGAATTTTACATGCATTTCGTTGTGCTCAGCTAAGCACTTAACATTTTTAAGTGACAAGCTATTGCCAAAGTAGCAGCAGGAATCAGTGAAAGTTAGATACAGACTGTACCTCTGAGCTCCCCAACTGCTTTGATTTTTCCTATGGATTTTATTGAGGAGCAGTATTGATAGCATCAGCAGGTAGGCAAGAATTTAAAGTTGAGGATACCAGAGTCAGGAAAAAATGACTTGAACTTCAGTAGCTCACCAAATAATACTGCTTTCAAACAGTCTAAGAGATCCGACTTTCTGCCTTCAGAAGTATTAAAAATAAAATCCTATAGTTTGTGTTTTGAAAATCCTCCAGAAAAAATCAGCTGAGTTGCTGAGTCCTGATTTTTTTCCCCATAAATACCTGAATCCTGTAAACAAATTCTGCTTGCAACAGAAAGGGTATCTCCTGTACAGTGGGTCACTGAGATTACAGTACTCAAAAGAGCATAATAAAATACAGCTTGCAAATTACCCCCAGTAGAGGTCTCTCTTTCAACATTTTATATGTTTTCGTTGCTGTTTACAAGCATTTCAAGTTATTCTCTTGAACAGGGGCAATCTCGACGAATTCAGGTTGAAGTGAGATCTGTGCAGGAATCTGGGACCTTGCCACTGATGGAGGAATCCATATTATCTGTTGGTATTGGCTGTGTTCAAATAAAACACGTTAAGTCACAAAAAGTGCCTGAAATCTATCAGGTAAGAGTTTGAATATGTCATATAAGCTACTCATATTTTCAAGACACGTAAAAGCTTAAAGATGTGCCCCAGGTTTGTTACAGCTGGAGGCAACTTCATTGCTTTCAAGTTCTGGTTGATTTGCAGCAGGCACTGGTAGATTTATATGTGTTTGAAGCAACAACAAGAGTTGTCAGAATGGTTTTGACTGGTGCTATTGTGAATTCTGCAGATAGTCTAAATCCATGTCTTTCAGAAACGGAAATCCACATCTTTCCTCTTAAACAAAAATCATCTTCTGTGACAAAAACGTTATTTGAAACACTACCTTCTGTCCCTGTTCTGAGCTGTGCTGCTTTTAAGGATAGGAAATACCCTTAGTACACTATTCCAAAAAGGAAAGAAAAAGCCAAACCTAAAATTCTTTAGGAGTTTGTCCAGTAGATTTTACTTCAAATAGTAGATATGACAGTACTTTTATGTATTCAGTTTGGAGTGAATCAATGGAACATACTGTCAGATAGCAGGGGTTGCAAACATCAGAATTGTGTTGGCCTGTATTATACATTGGCCAGTTGTTTTATGGCTGCATCTCATCTTAAAGTGAAAGTGCTTTTTTTTTTTTGAGCTGCTTTTAGGGAGAGTGCTTGAGCTGGTGTTTGACTTTTGATGGCCTCACTAGGTGATCTTTGAGGTCCTTTTCAACCCAGGCCGTTCTATGATTCTGTGCATCCCAGATGAGCATCCTGTCTGTCTCACCCTATTCCTTCCCCAGTGAATTTCTTATCTGTTGACCAGTTTCAGCCATATCAGAGAACTGGCAAAGCACAAAATAGTAAGTTCTTTCAAGAGGAAGGACTTAAGCTCCCCTCAGGGAAGAGCCTGAGCTGCCTCTGACTCTGATATACCACATGGGAAAGAGCTATTGAAAACCATGATATATTAGTTCTGCTGCTTACAATAGCCCTCTGACTTGAACATCTGGATTTTTAGTCCCCTCATTAGCATTTCTGTATCTCAAGTAAATCAGTATCTGTGGAATGAGAAAGATTTTCTAAAGAATTTGAACTAAGAAAATGCCTCTTCTATAAGGCTTTTTAATTTTAGCTTAGCTAGATTTTTGCTTTCATTACTAAGATACAAAAGTAGGCTCTAGTGGCTTGTTATTACTTAAATAGATAGTAATCACTCAGGGTTGGAGACACTGCTGCTGTTCCATTCTCTGTGCAGGAGTGCCAGTTGTGCCTGCTCTCAGTGCACACAAGGTCTGCTTGTGATGCATGTCGAGAACAAAAGGTGGTGTCTCCCATCAGAAAATAATGGCAATCAGAACGTCTGAAGTCCACCTTGTGACTGCTAGTGTGGCAGACTGTTATTCTACCTCTTCATCAATTGGCCTGAATGCTTATGTTTTGTTCCTCTATATGCTGCAGCAAAGTTGCCTTGAATCCTTTGTAAAATTCTTACTTAAGTCTTGCAGGTAAAACAGATCTTTCTTTGCTGTCCAGGATCTATAGGTTTCAAGTTGTTCTACATTAGCACTTACTTCTTTCCTAGGGATACTTAAGATTTCTTCTTTTTTCCATATACGAGTAATTTTAGTAGCTATGTTCCTGTGAAATTTACATTTTCACTTGTGTTTAGACACAAGCTGCTGATAGCAGCAAATCTTGGCTGTCACTGTTTAATTCTGTGGTCACTGCTAAACTCAGACTTTTACAGGTGATTGCTAACATTGCTTAAAATAGTAGTACCCTTTGCATTAAACGTGTTTTCTGTTGTTTATATATATATATATGTTGATGTGTTTTTGCTTGTTTTGGCTTAGGAAGAAGAAGATGAAATGGACAGTTACCAGGTAAATTTTTTTCTTATTATGCTTTTGGATATTTAAGATATTAAAGGAAGATAAACATTTTATCTCTGCTGCATCAAGAGCCTGTCTTCTGTAGAGAGTAAAAAACTGAGCCTTGCATGGGTTATTATGCTACAAAGCCATATGGTGGATTAGAGAGGTAGAAACAAAAGAATAAGATATCTTAACCTATATTTCAGAAGCATGGTTCAGTTGCTTTTCATTTTCTGGTTTGAGTGAAGGAAGGAGTCTTCATATTGGTAAACTATGGATAGATTGAAGTGTTCTTACTGTAGACAAAGACGAAGCACAGTGGTGTTGAAAATGCAGTAAAATGCTTCATACTGTTTCACATTATGAATGTATGTGTGAGACCTGGAATACACTACTGAGTAATCAACCCCTGGGCATGAAAGAGGGGTTCTGTTCCTAGAACCCTAAGATGGCAGTGAAATAAATACTGAAATTTTCACAGTGATAGTTTGATTCCTTCTTAGTAACTGTGTGTAATGTCAGTGTAACATGAACCTTACAGGAGAACTGATGAGGTGCAATAGCTGTGATGTGTGTTTCACCTTCTTCTGAATAACTTAAGCAAAAGCACATCATCTCCATTGTGGATCTCAACTTACTATAATGTGAGCATCAAGATATTTTAGGTTTATTTCGAGGTTTAATGCTCCCTGACAGATTCCTGCATACTTGCAGGTGACTAAAAAAATGTAGTTTATGTTCTTCCATCCACTCATTTTTCTTGACCAACTAGTTGTTGTAGCTTGTTGTGGAATGAAACTGAACTGTTACTGCTGTAAAAGATGCTTCCCTAAAGGCATCCCACAGTGGATGGCTCATCTGTGTGGCACCAACATACTGCATGTTGAGTATCATACATCATTTCTGAGCTTTTCTGTGTCAGAGACAAATGAACTAAGTGTTCTTGCAGATACACAGGTGTTTTTTGAAGGACGTGAGCACTTAAAACTGTTTTAAAGGGCTCAGGTGCAAATGCCATAAATAGGGATAATGTTACAATATGGGTTAGGAATGGATTCCTAAAATAAGGCTGCTAAACACTGAGCATGAGTGGTGAGCCATGAATATGAACTGGGGTTTCCAGCTCTGCTGCATGGTCATTGCTGCCACGTTTTAGATTAGGTTTGGGTAGAGAAGGTGGATAAAATGAAGTGTGCTCAGCTGAGCACTGGGTAGCACAAAATAACAGCTGGAAAAAAAGCAATGCCTTAAGCTGGCAAGCTAAAATGCTAAGAAAGCTTTTTTACCTTAGTGATAATCAAACACTGTAACAGGTTAGACAGGGATGTTCTTAAGTTTCCATCCTTGAAGATGCTCAGGTCCCAGCTGGACACAGTCCCATGCAGGCTGCTGTAAACTGAACCTGCTTCAAGCACAGAGCAGGGCTGGAGTAGGCAGCCTGCAGAAATCCCTTCCAGCCTCAGCTGTTCTGCTGTGCTGTTTAAGCTGTCCTCTAAAAAAGAAGAGTAAAGTGAGTGATTCAGTGGAGGTGTGCTCTCTCTTATCTCCTTGTGTACAAGATGAGCTATGGGGAAACATTCGAGCCACAAATAGGAAATATTGGCTTTCCTGAATCAATGGTTAGTATGACTTCTCTCATCTGTACAGGACAGGGATTTGGAGAGGCTCCGTCGGAAGTGGCTGTGTGCCTTAACAAAGCGTCAGGAATACCTGGATCAGCAACTGCAGAAACTCGTTGGGAAGCCCGGTAAGCAAAATACTCCTGAGATAACGACTGCTGAGACACGCACAGGCACTTTGAATGTATTGTAAAAACTGGAAAAGAAGGTGGTGAAGTGTTGAATCCCTGAATCCACCACTGCTTTGCTTTCAGTGAAATGAAAGTTAGAGAAGCCTATACAAAATCGAGTTGTTTTCGATGCTGTGTGCTTCTTTGTGTGATGGACTTCTCAAGAGAGTGGGTTTGTTTCTGTTACGATGGCCTAACATCAACGCATGATAATGGTACTGGGTCAGAAATGCTCTCTGTTGTCCTTACTGACATATTTCTTCCCCAGATAAAACAGAGGATGATGCTGACCGGGAGGCACAGCTTTTAGAGATGAGGCTGACACTCACTGAAGAAAGGAATGCTGTAATGGTGCCTTCTGCAGGCAGTGGGATCCCTGGAGCTCCAGCAGAGTGGTATGAACATGCATTGCCATACGCAAGAGTGAATGTAAAAATGATGCATGGCTTATTCCTGGCTTGAACCGTTGCCATTTTTTTGCTTTCCTTAATCTAGACTCTACACTGCATGAGGGAAGTTGTTAAAATTAGGGCTCTTGCTTATATTATTTTATTAGGCTGTGTATCTGAAATCCAGAAATGCTATTTAGTAAACGAAACTACTATTGATCAGAGTGTAATTATGACCTTCTGAAGAAACGGAATCGATATTTATTACCACTGCACTTACCATTTTAAAAAATTAGCTAATATGTTAATTACCTAGTTCATTCACTTAAGAGGCTGCTCTGTCACAATAAAACTGCATCTACAGGAGCATTTTGTTGCACTCCTGGTTGAAGCACAGGGTTTGTTTAGTCAGCAAGTGTTCTGTGTAATTTTCTAAACATTAAAAATAGTACATTACACTAAACTGAGCTTGCCATACTGTAGCAGCTGTGAGTAACAACTGCAGATAAGATAGCAAGGCTGCTTTGCTTCAGACCTCAGCATCAGTTTCTTTCAACTTCCTGCAGTGTTTTTCTGAGCAAAACTCTGACAATGTTTATCGATGGAATTGTCTGTCACTGAGTTTTAAGTGGAGAAGTAGTTAGAAGTAGTACTTCTGAAAGATAAAAAATGTCACGTGCATTATTGGAGGGGCATTGTCTTAAAGTATTTGGGTCGGTTAGAAAACAGTGGAGCTGCAGGGAACTTCCTTGGGAAAGAATCTATTTGGAGCACATTTTCTCCAGGGGAAGTATTCAGTGTGGTTCTAGCACCTTATACATCATATAAAAATCCAACTGCTCTTGTTCACCACGAAATCGTTAAGTCCAAGTTTGTCATGAGATGGCTGCAGCCTTTCTACAGCTGAGACTGCAGCAAGCTGTCTTTTGAAATGTCTTTGTTGCCTCATCTTACATTTTAGCACATCATTAATGTTGTAGCTTTAAAGTGCAAGGCCACAGAATGCTCAATTTTTATAACAAAGCACAGCTTTTGTTTTCCCTTTATACACATTGTGAAGGGCATGATTTCTGTAGCTGCTTGGGCTCTTGGACCCGAGAGAGATCAGGACAGAGAAACAGCTCTGTACTGTGGCAGCATCAATGGAAGCTTGAGAACTTTGGTGCTGGATTTTCTGACCAACTCTGCTGTCTTCACTGACATCAATAATGCAGAGGGGTTTGCATTTCATAACTGTGTGTGTCAGAGTAAGTAAACTTAATTTTGCTATTAGCATTTTAGAGGGAGAAGACATCTCTGAAAGCAGAGGTCAAAGAATATAATAATAGTAAGAGAGCTGGTATAAAAGAAGTACCAATTTAGTTGAGACTCCGAATCTGCAACAGTAAATTAAAATAAAGCTGTTTGGCAAGGTTATCATTGGTCTGACTTGGAATTGCAGTTGTACTGAATGTAATATTCTGTGAGCTTTTATCATAAAGTACGTGTGCTGGGTAAATGCGCTTTAATTTAAATGCCGCCATTGTCACTGTCTTACATTTTAGGACTCCCGTGCCTGGTATGGAAACTCACATTCCTGTTATTTTCCTTGACTTGAATGGTAAGTGGCTCTTAAAAGGACAGAGTACTTTGAGACAAACTTTGTACAACCAGTGATGTAGTAGAATTTAAAGCTAAGAAAATGACAAAGGTGGATTAATTTGAGATGACACGTTCTTCAGTGAAACCCACTGCTGAATGTTTCAAAACACACAGTGTTATATATGGAACAACCCTACTATTTTGTGTGTGTTTGATCAGTAAAAATGAAATAGTAAAATGAGTGTACCCAACAGGATGATGTAATGAAAAAAGTGATCATTGGCAATGCTCCTTCTGAGGCCTGGCAAGGTTATTATACTGGTGCTATGTTATGCCTTTATCAGCTGCTTAGGATAAAATATGAAGTCACCGTTACTAATGTCTGCATAACAAAAATAAATGCCTTGACAATTCAAATACAAGATCCAACGTGACGTATGTGGTTAGATACCGTTAAGAAAGATGGGGAAATTGTAGACAAGGAATGGACAAGCCCAAGTAGAGCAGGGAGCTAGCAGTGCTTGACTGGTTGAACAAATCCTTCTTGTGATGTTTAGAAGAGGGTTTGTGCTTGGGTTAAAAGCATCAGGTAGGAGTGGAGAGGTAGCATTCTGCCTGTGGTGATGAGGTTTTTGCTGCAGTGGTGTTTACATCATGGCTTATTAACCTGAAAAAGCACATTGAAATACTGAGGGGCTTCAGAGAGGAACTAGTTCACAGTTTATTAATGGTGAGGGACTTAAGAACGTTGAGCATGTCCCTGAAAACCATGCTAAAGATTTAATCATGATCTAAATGTACCATCCTTTTACTTGTTCAACCAGCAGCTCTTCTTTATTTCAAAAAAGGAAAAAAAAAATCACCTGATAAAGCCAAGCAATGTACTTGATATAATTGAGAAGCAGTGCTCAAAATAGAACTGAGGGTATTTAAGGAATAAAAAGGAAGAGAAGGGATATTTACAACCAAAGGATTTTCCTGTACAAGAGAGTACTTTATAAGTCTCACTTGAGTCCATGTTTTCACATTTTTGTGCACAGTTTCTGTATAGAAATAATTAGAATTAATAACTTGTTAGTGTTTTTGAGAAGGAAAATGATTTTATCTTCTCTCCCTTCTGTGCTCTCCATTGCTTCTAGCTGATGATTTCAGCTCCCAAGATAACCTTGATGACCCAGAAGCAGGCGGGTGGGATGCGACTCTTGTTGCTGAAGAAGAGGAAGAATTTTTTGAACTGCAGATTGTAAAACATCATGATAGTGAGGTAAGCAGAGATACAAAGGAGCATGTTTTGCTCAGCAGTCTTATAGATGCTTGTTTTGTACACTGAAGGCCACTAGGTTGATCAGGCAGGACTTGCCCTTCTTAAAGCTATGCTGGTTGTCACGTATCACCTCCATTTTTTCTACGTCTTAGCATAATTTCCAGGAGTTTCTGCTCCATGGTCTTCCCCAGCACAGGCATGAAGCTTACAGGTTGTTAGTTAATTGGATAGTCCTCTCTACCCTTCTTATAAATGGATGCAACATTGCCTTTTCACACCCGTCTTTTAAGATATCCCTGTTCACTGCAGGGGAGCTGGACAAGATGACCTCTAAAGGTCCCTTCCAGCTCAAATGATTCTATAGTTCAAACATGAAAACAGCGCATCACAAACAGCCTTTTTTGTACAGTTGGGTTTTGTTTGCAAGGAATGTTTTCTCAGAGCTGAACCACAGTTGGAAAAATAAAATTCAAGAATCTTCCTTCATCAAAATCCAGTTGTTACAGAACGTTAGAATTCAGAGAAAGGGAGGAAGGAAGGGAAAGGAAGGAAGGAAAAGGAAGGAAAAGGAAGGAAGGAGCCTTAAGCTGAAAGAACAAGCAATCTTAACTAAGGCTATGGTTAACATATTTAGCTGTGTGTTGTTACATGCATTCCCCATTCTACCTCATAGCTCACTGTTTTACAACTTCACAACTCTTGGTGGATAATTTCTGCTGCCAGGTTTAGAATAATTAGATAAGTTGTTGTTTTTTTTTACCTCAGTCTGAGCTTGCTTTTATGTTCTTAGGTGGGCATTATTCCTGATGATTTTGATTGGCTTTGTTTCTGTTGTTGTTTTCTTTTGTTTCAAAAGCCTAGAAGGATGGCTACCAAGCTATTTTTTCTTGTGATTTCAAGAAAAAGACATTTTAAACTTCAGTAATAAAGAGATTATGAAGTAATCATTTATGGATGTGATTTAGTGGGTATAGCGGTGGTGAGTTGGTGGTTGGACTTGTTCTTTGTGGTCTTTTCCAATCTTTATGATTCTGATAATTGCTGTTTTAACAGTCAGAGAAGAGAAATTCGAGCTCTTTGCTGTATTGATAGACATGTTTCATCAGAGTTTGCAGATACTCTGTATTCCCAATATTTGAGATCTCAAACACCGAGTGCAGTTTGTGTAGTGTGATGGAAGGTTTTCACTGCCATCTCAGTTGCTGCCTGGTTTCTCTTAATACATTCGGCCACATGGTCCTGCAGTTTTGCATATTTCAAAATTTATTTGCAATGATCTTGGGTATTCAAAGGTCTTTTTTTCGAGAGGAAATGTTCCAGAGCTTGAGCAAGTTGGCATTTTTAATCCCAGCATCTTCATTTGGCAAACTAATCTTGATTTTTTAAATGGCCTCTTCTAAAGTGCAGGGATTTTTCTTCATAGGGTCTGAAATGGAAAAGCCGACTCTCAAAATTTATGTATTATGTATTTTTCTTAATTATGCTTAATTAATTACAGTTAATTATACACCTAATTATGCTTATTAGAGGATACATTTTTTTTTCCTTTGCAGGTGAAAGTAGAAGCCTCCTGGGATTCCACAGTCCACGACTGTATCCAGCTCAGTAAAGGAACAGCAGCAGATGAAAGAGTTTACCTTATTGTGAGAGCCACTGTCCAGCTCAGCCATCCTGCAGAAATGCAGTTGGTGCTGCGCAAGCGCATCTGTGTCAATGTTTATGGCAGACAGGTATACCTTCTGTCATCCTTCATGTCTTCCCTGCCCTGTGCTTATCACTGCTTCTGGAGGGGAAGGCTGTGATTTGTGAAGAACTGCTTTATCCCCACTTGTTGAGAAAATAGGGAAAGTTAAGTTGTTGTGAGCTTGGAGCTCCTATTTAACCAAAAACTGCATCAAAAGGAACTTGTGTGTTTCCCTGCTCCTATTGTATATTCACACATTAGAACTATTTCTGTTTATTCATGCAGTTATTTAGAGGTAAGCAAGCAGTAGCTGGAGCGGAGATCCCTTTGTGTAAATTCTCAAAGTTAATCACCTGGTCTTCTGTGTTTTCCAGTTGAGTTGTACTCTTGATCCTGTGTAGGTGAGAGTAGGAAGTGCAAAGCAGAAGTTTGTTATTCCATTTGTGGCAGCGCGTTCTAACAAATACCTTATTCTTAAGGTGATGAGGAAGAAGAGAGTTTGTTCAGCAGTGCCACAGAACCCAGCTTCCCTTAGCAATGATGATGACAAAGCAAGGAGCCCGAATTGTTATTCTGTTTGCACTACTGTAGTTAAAATCTGGAGCAAGAGCAGAAGTGGTGTGGTCACACCCAGGAGCCCTGTAGGCAACTGTAAACTGCTTTTACTATTTAAAATATAAGAACTACAGCTCTCAGGAAACAGCTATTTCTCAGAAAGGGATCAGGGATTTTTAAGTAATACACACCAGGAGGAGTTTGTTCGGCAGGCTGAGCCTGCCAATAGTTACAGCTGTGTTAAGTCCTCATCAATTCTGTTTTCTGCAGATTCTGTCAATTATTTTTCTTTACTGTTATCCAATACCGAATCTTTCTTGCTAGCTTTCTGGCTAACTTTCTTGCTAGCTTTCTGAAAAATCCTCATCGATAACCTTTCCCGGGCGTTTGTCTCAGCAGCATCTTTGAATGACTCATCTCTGCATTAATTCAACAGTCCAGTTCTTAACCCTGCGAGGCGCCAAGTCAGCATAAACAATGACCATGCCCCCTTAAATCATCCTTCATAACGATCTCTTTGGTCAAGAATTTAATGCCTGCACTTGTCAATATTCAAGACGAGTCACCTAGGGCTCCACACAAAAAAATATCTAGAACCAGCAGATGTATTGCATGCAGGTTTAACAGTCACCTTGCAGTAAAGAAAGGTAATTCTTTTCCTGTATTTCAAGTACAGATGGGCAAATTATTTGCCTCCAAGTCAAAATCTTTGAATCTTAAGTATTTGTTGGCTAATCTTCTGGATTTTGACTTCTTTCTTTGTCAACTGTACTTATTTCGGTTGAGTGTGTTAAAACATTTTTTCCTTTAAGCAAGAAATATTTCCTTTTTATCTCCCCACAGGGCTTTGCACAGAGTTTCCTCCGAAGAATGTCTCACCGAAGCTCCATTCCAGGCTGTGGTGTCACTTTTGAGATAGTCTCAAATATTCCAGAGGTGAATAAGAACTCAGATGATCTGAAATGGGCTGAGATTCTCTGACGTCCTGAATTTTCCCTTATTTTGAGCACGCTTGCTCTTGCTGCTGGAAGCATAAACTGTGCTTCTTACAAAAGATTAAGCAAATTTATTTACATGTTTTGAGTTAGCAGCAACGTGTGTCTTGTCACTGTCACTGTGTATTTTGTTGAGTGAGCATCCATTTGCTTAAGACCTTGAAGAAGCATTTTAAGGGAAAGGGGAATAAATATAGGTAGGTGAAGTAGCTGATGTGGGGAATGTGAAAATTTTAAACAAGCAAACACAACCAACAACATTTGAACCCCCCCCCCCCCAAATTAACTTCTAAGTAATGTCTTTATGTAACCCTTGATTCCTGAGTATGTTTGTAGTTGGATGCTAATCCCTTCCTTCCAGACAGATGCTCTATCAGAGCACTTGTAAAGCATTAACACATGAAGAGCCAAAGGGCTGATTGCTGCCACAGTGTTTGACACTGTGTTGAAATGTTTCTCGAGGTATGCCCTTTTTTTTTTTCCTCCTGCTAGTCACTTGAAATTTTGTTTCCTTCACAGAGTAGATAATGCCCTAAATGTGTTTGAGTACTTTATAATTACAAGATATCTGAATGCAGCCCTTTAGCTAATCAATGGTAGTGTCTTACTGTGAGACTCTCTCAAGAAAAAGGGAAAAAAAACAACAACCACATATAGCTTGAGGTGATGATGATGATTTCTAAATATGATACGGCGTATTATAGAAGTCCAACAAGGCATTTGAATCTACCCCTGTGTTTAAGGGAAAACAGTGCTGAATCTGTCCTGCATGTTTTAAAAATGCATTTTCTTCAGGACTGATGGAGGTTTTCATTCTAAAGGCGTGCTGTTTCTTTTCTTCTTTCCAGGATGCTCAAGGAGCTGAAGAGCGGGAAGCACTAGCCAGAATGGCAGCAAATGTTGAAGACGCAGCTTCAGCTGACTCTGAAGCCTACATTGAGAAGTACTTGCGGAGCGTGCTGGCTGTGGAGAACATTCTCACCTTGGATCGTCTGCGCCAGGTCTGATTTTAAGGCTGTGGCACACAGCAGGGGCTGTACTTCCTTAATACAGTGTATGCCAATGCAGATGTTTTCATAAGTGCATACAGTGTCTGGCAAACCAAGCCCCCCCCACTTCAATGCATATCTCAGCTTTACGAAGTGTGCCTGTGGCAAAAGTCCAGGGAAGCAAATGAAGCTCACTTTGCGAAGATGTTCTCACTCAACTGTCTGCAAGATGGGTGAATGGGACTGGGAGCTTTGTGGGATGTGCACCATCTATAATCCGTGGTTGGTTTTTAAGACAGTGAATTGAGGATTATGTATCAGAAAAAACAGTTAGGGTCGAAGTGAGCTTTTGCTTTGTGAAGGTTAGGATTTAATACAGATTTACAAAGTTGCTAGTAGAGCTCATGTCATTTTGAATCACAGAACCATTGCAGTTGGCAAAGACCTCTAAGATCAGCTAGTCCATATGCTCGTATTCTGCCTTGGAGCAACCAAACCTGTTCTCTTGGCTACGTAAGACATTGATTGGGTTAATCTTAAGCACTGCAACTCAATCCGTGTACCAGGGAAAATATGGAAGAAAAAAACACTTACTGAAAATTGTTCTTCTGGATATAAATTATGCAAGCATAAAAGAAAGTTATGCAAAGCAAGCCAAAGTATGTACCTGCCCGCTATAAATTAATGGTGAAGTGCGACGCACTCGGAAGTATTGAAAGCAAGGTCCCTGTCATATGTAATTAGTTTAAGGGATTAAAATAGGAGCTCAGCTAGGAAGAGGAGCCTGTCTTCACATCTGTAACAGTCATCTCCTAGAATCAGAATTAGCTGTAAAGCCCTATGTGTGCCAATCAGCAAAAAACTTAATGTTTCTCCACTCTTGCACTTCTAGCTATGTTACATACAATTTTTAGATTACAGTAAACTTCACAGATGGGAGCCAGTGCAGTAGGACTGTTTAATAACATTTTTCTTGTACAGACAAAGATGGGATGATTGGAGCTTGGATTCTGGCAAAACATGCATAGTATTTTCTATCCTTCTGTGTGATTTGCAGGAAGTTGCTGTAAAAGAGCAGCTAATGGGAAAAGGAAAACTCTACCGGAGGAGCCTGAGCTCTCCCAATGTAAATCGGGTGAGTATTCCATGCTGGCATCTGCAGCATATTGAGGGCATCAGGTGCACCTTTCAATTACTGATCAAATAGCAATAAATTTCCCTTTGCTTGACTCTTCTGTTTGTCTGTGCCATTTGTCATCATGTAAATCGCTGTGTAGACAAAATCTGCATGTATTCCTACTTTCACTGTACAAGTTAGTGTGCTTCAGAGCATCCACAGAAATCCAGATAGGCTGAAAAAGCAGAATTCTGCAGGTTTTTCACCGAACAACATTTTCTCTAGAAATTTTGAAATCAGGTTACAAGTGTTTACCAGTTTTCATTTTCTAACAGCGTTGCAGAAACATTATCTTCCTTGATTAGTGCATAAGAAGAAAGAAACATTTCTGCTTTCCAACATTTTAAGTGAAATGCTTTGGTAGGGCTGAAAACGAAAACTGGTCAAATTTTGGTCACTTTCAGGTCGCTAATTGGGATTTCACCTTTGGTCTCTTGACTTTCAGTTCTGCTTTAGCTGAAGACTTTCCCTTCGCCCTTGCTTGTGTTTGTCAAGGGCTGACAATTTGTCAGTTGTTCAGGTTTTTGTTAAGAAGTAATTCTCTTTGCCTTGACCATTTCAGCTTTCTGCAAGCCGCCAAGATTTAGCTCCTCCTTATAACCTGAGCAGTAATCGGGTAAGTAGCTGATGCTCTCCTGGGAATCCTCTATTGAAAAGGAGTAACTACCATGATTGTATTGCACCGGGTGCAGGGGCATAGTTGGGAAATACCCTTGAAAGATGGGGCACACCCATGTGTTCCTTGTGTCCTTGAGACTGCTCATTGGACATACTTGCTTTGTGCCACACCAGACGTCCCCAGGAAGGCTCCCATGCTTTCATCAGCCACGTAGCACTGCTGCCATCAGCTGTGGGGTGTGCAGTGGCAGACCTGAGTGAACAGGCCAGGTTAAACATAGCCATCCATCACTTGGGGGTGCATTTTGCAAGGGAAATTGTCTCATTGTTGATCTTCAGAGCTCTTCCAAAGCTTTCAGTTGGATGGATGCAAACCTTTAGGGGAAGGGGCAAATTTGAGCTCACATCTAAGTTCAGGTTCACCTTTAGTGTAGAATAGAATGCATTGAGTCTGTGCCTTTCAGGGGGAAACCTTGCAGTGAGTGATATGATAATTCAGTCCATTACACTCCTTAAAAATAATGGCACAGATCAAAAGTGTTTCTTCAAAAAGAGAAAGATTACATTTAAACTTATTTTCCAAAGCCTAGATAAACTAAAGGGCTCTCTCCTGGTAGATATTCTGCCCAGTGAGCATGCAGTCATTTTAAAAGGGAGAATCTAGTGGTGACAAGACGTTTTAATGCATAATGCAGTTGCACGGAATAATAGAATTTTGATGTAGTGCTCTAGCATTGGTTGCTAAATCTGCTACATCTGATCCATGTAGAGAATGCTAAAATATGTGCAGGTAAGCAAGTGCTTACAGCAACTTCTGCTTGGAGAAAACTGTAGAATGTCTCAATATTGTAGGTTTTTAAAGCAGAAATTAAAGTTCAACTTTTTGTTTTTCTCCTCTCCTCAACCATTTCCCTCACTGCATGTTTCAGAGTCCAAAGGTCCCAGCAGAGGTAATGCATTAGGTCCACCTAATGAGTGGGATAATAATTTTATCTCACTATAAAGTTTTTTGTTTTTTTGTTTTGCTCACTTAAACACTATTACTTCCTGCTTTGAAGATGCTGCTGTTGGTGTTCTCGTTTGCATCGTAGACAGCAAATGAGACTTTTCCATTGAAAAGCCTTTCGTTAACACGGTGTGAAACTGGTACAGGGAAGATTCTGCTTCTTGGGGCCATCTTATGCTTCGTTACATTCTGTGGCTGTTTAGATGATATTTCTCACAGTTTTTTGGACGAAGTGCAGGCTTTTCAGAAGTGATCCATCTTTGCTTTTAAAATTTAAAAAAAAAAAAAAAAAGATATAAAAGCAAGCAAATATTTGCTGGCTGTGTATAGCCTGGAAATGAGGTGAACACTGAGCAAGTGTTTCTTCCAAATCTTTCTCAGGTTGTCCAGCTTCAGATAGTTCAGTGTTAACAACTCTTGATTGCCATGAAAGAATTAATTTAACACTAGGACAATGGAGAACCATGTTTAATCTTATCCCTTAACACTGACAGAGAGATAGCTGTATGTCCCCTTGAACTGTACCCATCTTTGGTTAACCAGAGTTGATTGCTAGTAGTTTGCATGGGGTTTTGCAGCTTTGTCTCATTTAGGGTAGCTGCTGACAAATGCACTGTGCCACTGCGATGTGGGGTTGCAGCTTCTCTCCTTGCTTGCAAAATGCTTATTTTCAAGGCATCTGTTGCTCAGAACAATAATGGGGGCTGATGCAGGGGCTCATTTCAAAGCTGGTTCAGTTTCCATAGGGAGGTGAATGGAAGCTTTTGTAATCACAGTGAAATGTTAATCAAATTCTTAAACATTCCTGTAGCACACATAAAGCACTCTAGTGATAGCATCCTGTGTGTTTTAGAATTAAGGCTCCACAAATGACTTCATTTTCAGCAAAGTTAGGTGGCTTTTGTCACTTGGAGACCAATTGAGTGGGAAAAAAAGTCTTCTCCAGCGCTCATGAATCGTTACTCGCCCAGAAAAGTTTGTTTACAAGTGACCAAAATGAGCTGATCTCTAACAAGTGGTTTATTGTATCATAAGAAATGTCAGTCACAATATAGTAGTTGCATACTGAATTGGGTGCAGGACTTACCTGCCCAGCCTGTGTATGTTATTAGTGGAAGCTTTTACTTATTACACCATCTTCCTCTCTCTCATTTCTGTATGTTAAGCTCCATCCATGCTGGGAAAGTTGTGAATGTGGGTTCTACTTCAGTTTTCAGCACTATGAATAGCCAGAACTCATTCTCCTGTAAAACAAAATATATTAAAAAAGAGTTTGCATAAGATGTAACAGTGGTGTAGGTGCAGCTGAGGTAGGTAGTAGACCAGAATTATGACCTGAACTCATCATGCAGTCATAGTTGAATCACATAGTTGAATACACACAGTCACAGCCCCATTAGAAGCCAGAAAAGCCTCTTTCCAGGACTAGAGGAGAGGTGTGATGTGGCACATGTTGAAAAAAGAAATTAAGGAATATTTGAGTGTATTGACACTGCAGAGAGCTGCCAAAGATTGACAGCACTTAAATAATATCAGTTGCTTAGCCTTAAGGTTTAGGTGTTTAAGTTAGTGAACACACGAAGCGATCATCTGAGTGTGCTGAATGGAATGAATCTCTGAAACATGGACACTGTATCAACTCAATATGGTCAATAATTCTTTTTTTCTTTTGAGAGATTGGGATGGGTTATCTTTCAAACCAGCATAGTAAGATCTGTCATTCATCAACTGCCTTTTACCTCTCTGGATTCTTAGCACAGCAGTTGACCCTTTCAGTTGTCTTTAGTATTTTCTTTTGCAAATATGTTTCTCTACGTGCTGCTGTAATTTAGCTACTCTATAATGGTTTGCTGTCATCTCAGAGTTGAGTGTCACATTATCTGTAAGCATATGTGACCTTTGATCCAAGATGGTAGTCTTCCTTCTCTAAAACAGATTATTTCTGATTTGAAAACCCAACATGTTTTAACTGTCTGTCCAGACAAATACCGTGTTCATATGCACATTCCTGTTTGCAGGGCCTGATAAAATTAGTCTGGTAAACTACTTAACGTTATGCAGAAAATGTAGTCATCTATAATGTCAAGACTGAAGTAGAATTTCTTAAAGATCCTAAGGAAAATAAGTGTGTATTCATTTTCCTAAGGAAAAAGTCACTACATCTTGCCATTCTTTTTGTACAGGATGAATCCTTTGAAAGTGTTTTGCTCTGTTTCATATCTACTCTCATTTTTTTGAATCACTCTTCAAACAGGTCTAGAAAGCCAACGTACTTGCCTGAAATGATTTCTTTTGGAACAGTCAAGGGAGGGCACTTCTCACTCAATAAATCACGATTCACAAAATGATTCAGTTGCTCCTTACCTGCATTGAGTCAGTGTTCTAGTAAGTTAGCAATCTTTCCCTAGATAGTCTATTTTTTATATCCTCATGGTATCCAGAAGCCCTTTAGACTTGGCCTGTGGATAGAAAATGATTAGGACCTGCCACCTTTGTCCATTTGTCTTTGGTAAGTGGGTCATCATCATCAAAAATAAGCTTTGTTATGTCCTCCAAAAAGAAGCCTTCAGACACTTTCCCTTCTTCCTGACACCAGCATCTACCAGGCTAATGTCATTACCAGTCCTAAAAGTAACAAAACCAAATGGTTTTTCCAAGGTTCATTTAGTCTTGTGACTATATCCCACCAAATATTCTTCTACTTTCTTCAGCATCACTGAGCTGGTGCATCATAGGAGATTCAATTATGCTGAGATTTTCCTGATCTGGGAATTTTGGCTGTCCTTCTACAAACTAATCCATCAGTGAAAGCCAGCAAAGGGGACTTAAGGAGAAACTCTACATCCCGAAAAGAAAGACTTTGAGCATAGTGTAAAATCACTGGAAGTTTACAGTCTGTCTTTAATCACCTACTGAAGGACTTCTAAACCTCAGAGGGTGCCTACTGTTCAAAGTGCCTGTCCATGCCATTCCACACTCACTGCCCCTATCCATGTATCTGCCTTGGGGCAGATTCCTGGGGGATATTCATAAATAGTTGTTTAACCTTAAAAAACAACACCTGAAACACATTCAGTCAGCACAGCAATAAGAACATGCTGGTCTGAACATTCCCACTTGTCTCCCCATAGCCTGGCTCCCCAAGGAGACAAAGCAAAGAGTAAAATTATTAATAGTGTCCAAGATGTGGTTCCTGAAGTACGAAGATGACTGCAATATCAAATATAAATGCCAGGTTAGTCTCCTGACCAGTGTTACAGCATATGGAAAAATGATAACCTTAATCCAGACCCTGAAAATGATAAACAGCACTACAGAGAACATATATAACAAGGTATTAAGTAATATGATTCGATGAAAAAACTCTGAACAATCTCTGGAAATAGGAAAAAATAACATTATGATATTAACTACCTCTTAGAACAGTTCAGTTTTAACACACTCATGTCAGATCTGTTGATATCTCCTCCCTTTGACTCCCACATTGGGCAACAAATGGATGCACTCAGGGTATGCACCCATCACTGAGCAGCAACCATCATATCAGTGCACTGTTAGAATCATAGAATCACAAGGTTGGAAAGGACCTACAAGAACATCTAGTCCAACTGTCCATCCATTTACCATTGCTACCACGAGCTGCTAAACTATATCTCGTAGCTCCTCAGTTAACACTGTCTCAGCTGAAATCAGGACAACACAGTAAGGTCACCTAAAAGAAATCAGCACCAGTTAAAATGCAAGATGGCAAAACCCTCAATAAAAGTGCTTTGGTGGAGTGGAGTAGGAGAGACTGTTTCATAAGGAGCATTTTGTGGAAAGAATTTTCCAGACATGGGCATGAGTTTTTGATGTGTGTGAGATGTAAGAGTTGCAGGTCAGAGATAACGCTTAAGTTGGAGGCTTAAGGTATGGGTAGAAGAGCTCTGTCATCCACAGTGATAGAGCAGAAAGCTTTCAGGAAGGGCTTAAACTCCAAAGTCCACAAAAATACAAGACTAAACAAACCCCTGGTATTGCTGCTACTCCCAGCCTGGCTTACATCAGTTCTGATATCCAGGATGACTGCCTCCAGTCATCTCAGACATCCATTACCCTTTAGGTATCCCAAATGTTACTTCACAGAGACAGACTCTGTTGTCTCTACGTCTAATAAGACAGCTACTCAAGATCTGAGGACGAGTGCTGCTCTGCAAAAATGCACGTTACTTGCTATTCGAAGCAGGACAGCTTCTTTGGGACTAGCTTATAGATCCAAATGGAAACGATTTTTGCTCTAGGCTGCTCGGTGTGACCTTCAACCCATTGGAGAAATCTATTCCTTCTATCCTGGCTTACTTATTATTTGTGAAACATTCATGACTTCAAGTTACAGTTGAGATTAGTTCAGCTGCCTGTCATTTTTCTGTTTCAAGGTCAGATTATTTCCTTTTGTTCAACACTGTGAAGCTTCTTGAAACAGTGCATTTCCCTTCTCTTCCATCCAGAAAAATACGTAAAATTTCTGGTCATGAGCTCAGCAGGTTTCTCCACTTTAATGCCTCCTTTCTATTATCTTCACTGTGCCATCTCATTGTGCAAGTATTTACAAGCATGATTCAGATACAGACGCTATAATACAAGGAAGTACAGCCCATAGCATAACTTTTTTCCAGAAGCATGTTCGGAGTTCAGTTTGCATCAGTTTGCTTGCCTTATCACAACTTTTCTCATATTTTTTACATTACAATGTGACAGTACGATTTTGCCACGTAATTCTTGAAATTTGTACACTGTTGTGAAATGATAGCCTGGAGATTCTCTCCATTAGCCAAGAAACTGTGTCACTGAGCCAGCCTCTGACTGGCAAGCTTGGGGTGGAAGAAATAGGATCCTAGAAACATTAAGGTCATAAAATTCCTCTGAGATCACCTGTCCAACCCCAGCCCACCCCACCCCACCGTGCCACCACATCCCTCAGTGCCACATCTCCACATCTCTGGAGATCCAAGGAAGGTGACACCACCACCTCCTGGGGCAGCTGTGCCAATGCTTTACCACTCTTTCTGAGAATAAGTTTTTCCTACTATCCAATCTGAACCTCCTCTGGGCCATGTCTGACCCTAGGCACTAAAATCCAGCCTTCAGGTCTAAGATCACATTTATTTTCTCATTCCAAGCTCTGTCCTCACCCCTTCTCCCTGACACTTCATCCAGACTTCACTTGTGAACTCTTCCTGGGCAGAGACACAAAATATTTAGGAATTTGGAACCAGCAGAACTATTTTATTTTCACCATACTCAACTCCTGAAACAGCTGCACAGTTCAGTGCAGTATCATGGATCCAAGATCTCTAGGCAGATTCTTCCTGTGCCTTGCTGCAGATGGGAACAGGGGGTGCTTTTCTTTGCAGGACTGGGTGTTTCAACTAAAAGTGCCTTGGAGAAGGGTCTTTACTCAGCTCTGCACATTCTTAACTTTTCAAAGGCACTGTGCATGGTTGTGTAAGTGCTGCTGCAACAACTTTTTTTTTTCCCCAGGGCCGATGGGAAAGTCAGCAAGATGTGTCCCAAGGTGTCACAAACTCCAGCAGGGGCATTAGTCCAACTCGTACCTCTCTGCCAGGCTCTGGGCAGCAGAACCACTCCCCTGATGCAGGTAAGGGCTTTCCTAAAGCTAAGACAGCTTTTAGCTGGAGCGAATTCACCCCAGTTTCTCACTGTCAAAGCTGAGTGGCTTTCAGAGACAGATTTCTCCTCCAAAGCAATGTCAGTGTATCTCTGCGATAGGCATATTTAAAGTTGTCTTTGATTTCTTAATCTCTAAAGCTCAGTTTCTAAACCCAGAAATTACCTGGGCTCAGAACGTGTATCTGTGTTGAAATTAAAACTGCAAAGACTAGAAGCCTACTAATGTTTTAGAAATTATCCAGCACTGGAGCTGTGGGGCTGTTTTGCAATAAGTGTGCCTGGTGTGTAACTGAGAGTGCAGTGATATAGAGTGAGGTTTCCACATCTAACTAGGTTTTCACAAGGGAGAGTGCAGTGGTGAAAGCAGCAGTACTAGCAAGAAGAGTTGAATGTCCCTAATTTCTTTTTCTTTGGTTAATGTGCTGAATACTGGAAGATGCAGTTCTAGAATGAAAATGGTAGCATCTTTTTTCACCAAAAGCATATCAGTTCACACTTGTCCATTTTTCTAACAGGTCTTGGTAGCCTTGCTGCTTCCTACCTGAATCCCGTCAAGTCATTCGTGCCTCAGATGCCAAAGCTGCTGAAGTCTCTGTTTCCTGTTAGAGATGAGAAGAAGGGCAGGCAGACCTCACCTCTTGCACAGCAGGTAAAATTATAAATGAAATTGGCTATGCCATAATATTGGTGAGTGCTGCTGGACGTGCAGCAGAGTGCTATTTTATTGTTGTTGCATTGCAAACCCAACTCTTAGTCGTAGTAAAGCCTTGTGATGCATTTCCCCTCCGTTCTGTCCGAAGATAGTGGAGCTGTTAAACTTATTGATACACTCAGCCCACTTGGCTTTTTAGAAGTGCCAAGTACACTACCAGCATGATTTATGGTAATACCGTTTGCAGCAACAATGGTAAAATTTATGAAGTGCACTTAGTGTTGTTTGTGTACTGCCAAGTGGAAAATGTAATTCTATTTTTAATTCTTTATATTTCATTTACCATCTTCCTTCTGCCTTGCCCCAGCTTGTGTCACCCTTTTCTATCTTCTGCTGTGTACAGTTGCTTTTGTTCATTTTCTCATTTATTCCACGTTCCAGAGAAGCCTTTGATTTTTTATTATTATTGTTTTTATTCTGTGCTGCAAAACTTCACGTGCAGTGTTTGTGACTTCTGTGCAGTGAAAGGTACCTAATGCACGGTCAGGCTGACTACAGAATTCTACTGTCTCCTAAAGAAAACAGATGAATCCCGTTATAAATGATATTTTCTTCCTAATTTGACAGACTGTCATTTATTTATAAAGAAAAAGCCTTCTGTTTAAGCCTGGAATACTTAAAAACTGTTATGAAAATAAATCTGGAGCCAGATCTCAGTTGTTAAGCTGTATGGAAGTCCATGTGGTCTGTGCCTTGTTAAGCATTCAGCTAACTCTTCGTAGACAGAAACTTCTCCTCTTCTTCATCTGTAGTTTTGGAAGCATGTTGTCTGGTAGCAGAGACCTTTCCCACCTCTTCATGTGCAGATAAGTGTTTTAGAGGATGTCTTTCTGAAACAAAACCACCAAAAAAATAATCCCCAAGCAACTCCTTTTTGTGGTTGAACCCAGGCATTCTGTTCCATTGGTTGCTACAGCTGAAGAACAGCTGAGGGGTATAGACGATAGGACCAGATGGTCTTAGTGGTCTTTTCAAACCCTGATGAGTTGTTTTGTCATGGCAGAAGTACAGTGAAATAGTAGGTAGATAAATAGGCCAAAACCAAATGCTTAAAAAAACAGTTGAGGTTTAGTGGAGCTTATGACAGACATGGTGCAAATAAAAATAAAGCAGATTTAGAACTCTTAATTTGACCATGTTTTATTCTCTACAAAGTAACAAAATCACAGAATCGTAGAGTTGTAGGGCTTGGAAGGGACCTCTAGAGATCATTGAGTCCAACCCCCCTGCCCAAGCAGCTCCCAGCCCAGGTTGCACAGGTAGGCGTCCAGGCAAGTCCTGAACATCTCCCGAGAAGGAGACTCCACAACAAATCTAAACTAACTTTACAATTCACACCTTCATGTTGCCTTCTGCTTACAGCAAGGTCAGTGAAGGTAGAATCTGGGATCACGAAACCTTACTCATCTAAGGAAATGTAGATGATCAAAATGAAAACAGTGACTTTCTTACAGGTATTTGGGTATTGAAAGATGCAAAGAGGTGTTCTTTGCAATTGCACTGAGAGCCTTTCACCACTGCTTGAATTCTTGCTGCATCGATGAGAGCTGAGCTGAAAAGCGAGGCCCAATTTCCTGCCTCTAGTCTAACCACCTGTTCCCACTCCTTCCTACTGTTCAAGATCAGTCTTGCAGTTCTTTGCCGTGAAGTCAATTTTGATACTACAAAGCTATCTACGTTAGGGAATTTTAATTTAGATTATGGATTACTGTGGAAACTCAATCAGATCACAGTCGCAGCAAGTTTTAAATAGGCAGGAATGCTATTTCTGATTTGTTTTTAGGAAGAAAAGCTGATTTGTAAACAGAAGTGTGTGATGTTTTAATGCATATTACAGAGCAACCTGAAGTTTTCTGTGGTCACTGAATCAGAAGGAAATCTCAAAGTTAGTTATTGCTTTTGGTTTTGTAATAGAACAAGTCAAATGCACCTCACTGGTTCCAGTGCTATATAGATATTCTTCAAAGCTGTATCAATAAGCACACGGCTTCTTCATTCCTGTTAGAAATCACAGTACATAAAAGAGCAGGAGCTGAAGGAACTGTACCAGAATTACCTTCCTCTGAGCCACGCAAGAGCTAGATGTGTGCTGATGTATGCATGCCTGTAGTGAGACTGTCTTGAGCATCATGAATATCACGTCTCATAATCCTTCTTGCTGCTTCCTTATAACTACCTGAGGATGCAAATGTGGTCCCAACTGTTAAAAACTGGCCAGAATTCCAGAGGTGGCAGTGACAAATGGCTGTGTGCTCAGGGGCCAGTGATGGGGTCAGTGCTTGGCTGTCAGCACTAACACCTTATCGCTAACCTGTCCGTGTAGGACAGCGAGCTGGTAATTCCTGCATGACTGTGCCATACTGCAGAGCAGGGGGGGGGGGGGGGCACAAAAATGATATTGTTGCATCTCAGAAAACACAGAACAATACTTCTCAGTTCTGTGGAAAAATAGCACTTTGATACGGAGTGACAGGGGACGCAGCTGAGTGTGCAGGAGGAGAGCAGGCAGCAAACTACAAAAGGCATAACGGGGAGATGAAGCCAAAAGGATATTGCAACTGCAATTTCAAAGGAGTCTGACCTCTTAGCAGGGAATTGCTGGATTTCTGTTACAGTAAACAACAGATCTAGAGAGCTGGAGATGACTAAAGGAAAGCTTCCCAAGGAAAATGGAAATCTAAATCATCATTACCTGGTTAAATGCAAATGAGCAGATAGATAATGACAGATTTTTTAATATAAACACCAAAAGCTTAGTGGGTCGTTTGTTTTTCTCTCCTAGTTCATCAAACATCTCAAATAAAGGAGAATTTCCAGAGTTCTTGTCAAGCTCACTTTTCAGTGCGTATCTGTCGCAGCATTTCAGAGTACGTATCTAATGTCATTAAAACCTGCTCCATGAGAGTGCTGCTGACCCGGATTGAACTAGGTGGCTGCCCTGCTGTGCTATTAAATCCCTGATACGTTACAGTTCAGCTGTCAGGGTTAAGTCTCTGCAGAAAGTTTTGCTGCTTCTTGGGTGTCACAGTTCATTTTAGTGCTTTTGAGCATCATTTCCAAGGGAGTGGCTCTGAACTATTTCAGCAAATCTTTAAGTGTAGTTCAGCCCATTGTGAGCAAGCAGCTGTCCAAGTGGACATGTTACCAAATCTCATCCCGTGCAAATAAACAGAAGATGGAGTTCTCATCACTTGTTTTGAAAATACACTTGTAATATTTTTAGTTTAGCAACTTATTTCAGTCGCATGCTGTTGCTTGTGATCAGTCTTGAAGTAGAATCCTAGAACTACAGAATCATTAAGGTAGGGAAAGACTTCTGAGGTCATCTGGTCCAACCATCAAGCCATCCCCACCGTGCCCACTCACCGTGACCCTCAGTACCACATCTCTTGAGCAGCTCCGCAGAGTAAGTGAGCACACACAACTTATGGTAACGTCTTGTTGAGATGGTCTTTCCCTGTGCTGTTTTTTTTTGTGCTTTCAGAAAGGCAGAGCCATTCCAGGCAAGGTGGTGGCAGCTAACAAATTTGCTGTCTTTGACCTTCTGATGCAAGTTTAGTAACTAATCTGGAGAATAATGAACCGCAATTAATGAAATCTGCTCTCGTATTCAAGTGTGTTTCTCAGACAGCACATAAAATAATTGAAAGAACTTCCTGCTCTCTAATTAGTTAGATTGAATTAATTTGGCATAATAGGATTCTTTATGTAACTCGCAGAACGGCTTCCGATGAAGCTGTTTATGTACCTAAAAGAGTGGTTTCTGATGAAGCTGTTTATATACTTTTAAGTCAGAAAATGCCTATTTTATCAGTTATCTGCTGCCTTTCAATTAACTGCCAGTATTCTGTAAGTAAAAAAAAAATTTAAAAACAAACAAACAAACAAACAATTTAAACCTTTTTCGGATTACTGCAATGGCTTTTTATTTTCCTAGACTATTCTTTAAAAAGCTTAGTAGCACAGTGTGCAAGATTTAAAGCCTCACCACTCCTTATTGCTGATCAGGAAGAGTTTAAAATACTCGCTTGAAATATGCAGGTGGATGGAGTATCAGAGTTTCATCTGTCTGTGCATAATTACATTATGTGCACGCTCTCAGCGCTTGTCTCTTTTATTAAGATGCCGAGGCTTTCACAGTGTGCACCAAGCAGAATTGCTGTTCTTTACCTCATGACCCTGTTGATCTCCAGGAACTGCCTGTATAATTGCATTGTAGGGCATCTTTGGGTTTTGACATTAAGAATGTAGATATTATATTTCACATTCTTCTTTTTGACATTGCTGTGACTGAAGCAAATTCCTCTGATCAGTGCACATTTGATAAGTGGTCACCTTCATCTCAAGATCCTTGTTGGATGGTCAGATGTCTTTGTTAGCACGTGGCTTAAAAGAGAGATCTTGAGTCACTGCTCTCTTTAGAGGAATAAACAAACTCTTTGAATTTCCATGCACTAATCTAACTCACTTTTGTTTTGTGGTATAGGAATGCAGACATGTGACACGGGGAGAGGACAGCTCTCTGTTTGTTCCTTCACCTTCTGATACAGACATAGCAATTAATCTAAAACAAAATGAAATGTGGTTAATGAAAAGCTTTCTGAATTGACAAAAGACTTTTTCTGGCAGTGCATTAAAAAATGGCAGTAGTTTCATGGGTGTGTATGGCCCACGGTATAACTGCAAGAACTTACGTTCCTTAATCAAATGAAAATAACGTGGCCTCACGTTAGAAGAACCAAGAACCTTCTTAAAAATCTAGAAGGCTTTTTTCACAGATCTTTTTTAAAATAGAACCCACTTTGTTGGCTTTGTTCAGAATTCTCACTGAATTGCTGTGTGTCTTTTGAAAGTATTTCATCCCGACTGCTCAAAACTGAATTAAATCCACATTTAATGAAGCAACTGTCATGCCCTGCTGGAGAAATTTCCAGTAGCTGTTTTTAAATGGTGGTGTGAACGTAATACTGTCAGACTGACAGTCCTTGAGCTCAGTCAGGCAGCAGCAGTGGACTTTCTCTGATAATGTCCTTGTAGGTCTGCATCAGCTATCACCTTGGCTGGTCTTGGAGAACAGGAGAGGTGCCTGAATGCTGGAGGATAGCTAAGGTCACACTAGGCTTCAAGAAGGGCAAGGAGGATGATCCAGGAAACTATGGGCCAGTCAGCCTCACTTCCATCCCTGGAAAGGTGATGGAACAACTTGTTCTGAACGCCATATCCAAGCAATTGGAGGAGTAGAAGGTTATCAGGAGTAGACAGCAATCTGGATTCACCAAAGGGAAATCGTGCTCGACCAACCTGGTGATCCCCTGATGTCATCATCAGCTGGGTAAATGGAGGGACAGCAGTGGATGTTGTGTATCTTGATTTCAGCAAGGCTTTCCACACTGTCTCCCTCAAGGACTTGGGTGTTCTGGTGGACAACAGTATGCCAGTGAGCCAGCAGTATGCCCTGTGGCCAAGAAGGCCAGTGGCATCCTGGGGTGCCAGCAGGTTGAGGGAGGTGATCCTCTTCCTCTGCTCTGCCCTGGTGAGGCCACATTCAGGCTACTGTATGCAGTTCTGGGCTCCCCAGTTCAAAAAAGACAGGGATCTCCTAGGAGTCCAAACCTAGGGTTCTCAAAAATGATGAGGAGCCTGGAGCATCCCCCATAGAAGGAAAGGGTGGGAGACTTGGAACTCATCAATCTGGAGAAGAGAAGGCTGAGAGGGAGGGTCATAACTGCTTATAAGTATCTGAAGTGCTGGAGACAAGTCATAGGGAATGAACTCTTTTCAGTGGCATGCAGTAGAACAAGGGGCAGGAGGCAGAAACTGGAACACAGGAAGTTCTGTATTAACACACAGAATTTCTTTGCTGTGAGAGTGACAGAGCACTGGCATAGGCTGCCCAGAGAAGTTGTGGAGTCTCCTTCTCTGCAGGTGATTCAAGACCCATCTGGATGCATTCCTGTGTGACCTATTGTGGGAATCTACTTTAGCAGAGGGGTTTAATTTGATGGAATCTAGTGGTCCCTTCCAAGCCCTACAGTTCTGTGATTGTACATTGTACATACATATATGTGTGAAAAAGTTAATTTAGGGTTAATTTTGGAGCTTCTGTAAGTGGAATGAGATAACTTTCGCTTTTCAAGCTCACCAGTATACCAAAAGGATCTCTATATTTCATTGTGTCCTACAATCATAGAATCCTAAGAGTTGAAAGGAGCCTTTGAAGGTCATCTAGTCCAACTCCTCTACAGTCCTGCAGTGAACAGGGAGATGCAGGTTGCGCAGAGCTTAATCCATCTTTGCCTTGAAAGTCTCCAGGGATGGAGCATCCACATCTCCAGGCAACCCGTGCCAGTGCCTCACTATCCTCAGTGTAAAATATTCTTGTCTAACCTAAGTCTACTCTCTCTGATCTCGAAACCATTTCATCCCCCAGCTTTTATTGGTAGTGGATGTTGCCTCAACTCGGGAGCAGACCTCGCATCTGGATTTGTTGAACCACGTGAGGTTCACCTGGGCCCACTGCTCAGCCTGTCTGTGTCCCTCTGGATGTGTCAACCACACTGCATAGCTCGGTGACATCAATTTTCTATAATCACTGATAATAATGTGACTTTTGGTTACCCCAGTGCACATTCACACTGGCCTCCAATCCGACCCGAAAATACTGTGCAAACACACTGAGAAATCCTTCTAAACTCACTGTACAAAGGAGCAGCTCCCATGAAAAAGAATTTGTGTTCCACAGAGATTCAAAGATGCTTTAAAGCGTATTGCTTTCATGTCCTCCCATACTCCCGTGTTTTGTCAGCTTGGCTGAAGAAACCGTGCCAAAAATTATCGCAGTTAAAGGGTCATGTTTTGCCTTTGCGTAAACGTGTCTGCTTTCACAGTCAGTATCTGCACGCATTTAATGACAAAATTTGGCTCTCAGTTCAGAAATATTTTGCATCCAGTCAGTGTCTTCACAGACAGTCCGCGTTGTTTGGAATATCCCCCCCCCCCCCCCCCGAGTCACTCGTCTACATTTTTTAGCAAAGATTTGTTTTAGTACCTTTGCTACCCTTGTGAGGGTGTTTCTGCCCATCTGTTTCTTGTCAACACCAAAGTTGGGCAAGTGCCACTTCTCATAATTGCTTTTCTCTCCATGTTTTTCTAAACATTGCTTGGCAAAGTTAATGCAGGAGTTTCGAGATTTGTCATCCTTACAGGAGGAGAGCGTCGTCTGAGCGATTGATGAGGAATGATTAAAGTATAACGGGTTTATTTGCTTTTTAGATTTCATGGATTTGTGTGCTGCAAGACTTAAGGTTTTTGAGAGATAAAAACCAAACAAAAATCCCAACCACAAAAAAAAACCACAACACTTCCCTCTGTTTGTTTGTTTTAAAGGGAGGAAAGGAAATCAAAGGCACTGAGATATCATTAAATGCTTCTTCTTACTCCAATTCTCAGTCTCTCATAATAATGCATTTCCTGGACATCCCTCCACAGCCTTTTCTTCTCCAGGCTGCACAACCCCAGCTCTCTGTCTGTCCTCACAGGAGAGCTGTTCCATCCCATGGATCATTTTTGTGGCCCTCCTCTGGATGCACTCCAACAGCTCCGTGTCTCTCCTGTACTGAGGGCTCCATATTCCCCTCTATATCATTCTCTTTCTGTATCAGATCACACCCAGTAGTGCAGAAGCAACAAGGACAGTCATTTTTCTTTGCACAGCCTTTCTGAGATGCCAGAAAATAGTGTGCTGTGTGTTGGACCGCAGAGGTATTGGACTGGGATTATCTGAACTCCATGGCCTTTGCTCATCGATGAGGTTCAGATGTTCTTCTGCAAAAGATTTGAAGTGCTGTGGAAGTGCTTGCCCAGGGATTAGCCCTAATGCCTTGTGTCAGTGATTTCTTTTAATTAGAAGGTGATATTTAACATTGTGCTGCTTTCCAAGGTGGACCAACCATGGTTCAAAGAAAGCTGAAGAGGAAAGCGTAAGTGTTCTGCCAAGTACTCCAGCTGCTTTAACACAGTGATAAGCAACTAAAACATGCAGTGTATTCTTAGAAGAAAGTGAATCCCATTCCTCTCTAGTCTGTGTAAAGTGAAAACCTTTGCTGTTATGACAGTTAAGTCATTCTTGCATGTCCAGGTTGGTTCTTCTGGGCACGACAGAGTACTCACTGAAACTCATTGCTCTGAGCTATCTCTGAGATGAGGTGCAAATCAGTGTCACAGATGTTTTCAGGTTCATACTTTCATCTTAGAAGATTGCCACTTGACTTTGGGCATGGTGGTGGTGGGCTGACAGACTAGATGATCTCAGAGGTCTTTTCCACCCTTTATGATTCTGTGATTTATCCCAGAGGAATCTGAAACTCAAACACCACTGGGTGATGAGTCCTAAAGCTGTGTTTATTTTGAGGCTTCATTGCTTTGTTTGATTCTGGTAGCCCTCTGCTCCTAGCTCATGTCACTGATCACAAAATGCATCCCAAACAGAGGCAGTGTGCTCTGAACCCCATTTCAGCGTGCACTTTCAATTAGCAAGTGTAAAGATGAGCAGCCCCCTCCTCCTGCTTTCTTTTAGTGAGCTGAAGCTTTAATGTCTCTACCAAAAAAAAAAAAAAAAACACTGTGATTTTGATCCACTGCAAAGCTGTTGGTTTTTTGTCTGTCTTTTGTCTTTTATTTTTTCTTTGAACAACTGTGGTTTGTTTAATGCCTGGCAATCTCTGCATAAATAATAGCTGTTCTTGTCCCCCATGTTTCTTTCCTTTTGGGAGAGGATTAGTCATATTCCTACTTTGCTGTACTTAGAAGGGATGCAAGAAAAGAGTACTTCACTCTTCAGTTGGAAAGTTTCAGTTCTGTCAATTGGATTCTGGAAATATGCCTTAGAGATGAACACTGTGTTTCTGCAGAAGGAGTTCTCAAGTCCCTTGGAGAGAGGATAAAAGGAAAAGGAAGAAAGCAGAGCACTCGCTAATTGTATATGTTGCCCTTAGAGAGTTCTTTCCCTAAAAGTATGAACCTGCAGTTGCAGCACGTTGCTGAAGAGATGTTTTGGCCTTTTTAACTCCCCTCATCTTCCCGTGTCCCATTCCCAAGGTCCTCCATTGAGCAGGTGGTCCCTTTCCCTCCTCTGACAGCAGTGCATGGCAGCTTGAGTCGGGTAGCTGAGCTCTGGTCACATTTGTCTGCTTGGTTTCAGGAGACACCTTCAAGTGATTACTTCAAACCTTCAAAAAAGCCACAAGAGCCCCAAACACTGAATATGAGCAAAACCTTTGTGTCAAACCCCAGCTATCAAATAGAGGGTACAGTGGAAACTCAGAAGTGGCCTTTCTGGCTCCTGACCAGTACGTTTTCATTAGCAAATTAGTAAACATGGCTAAAACTTTAACTGAATTGAGGTACTGGAGAAGGGGAAAATTGTGGAGAGGATTTCACCAGAGCAGCATGACCTCAGACCTCTTTGCCATCTGCTTGCTCAATGCTGTGCCCTTTACCACTCCGTAAAAGAAAAGTCTGTGCTATGAATTTGTGCTTGTAGCTTTCTTTTTTATACTGGAGTTCAGAGTTGCCTCTGTAGCTTTGGAGAAGGCATTCATTTGGCCCTTCAGAGTACGTCAGCAGAGCACATGAGGGTAGCAGTGCTCGGTCCTTTTTGATAATCCCAGAGTTTCAGATATCAGCTTTGATGTTTACCAGCTGGACAACGTGTAACCCTTTCAGCAAGTGATGCTCTGTTTTCCATTCCTGCAGGCAGTCCCACGGATTATGGTTCAGTCTGCCAGTGTCGATGCCAGTGCTGCAAAGATAAAGCAGGTAAGCACACCGTAGCATGTTCAGAAACAGTTTCTATATTCAGATCTCTGAAAACCAGAGGCAGCAAAAGCTATTGCACTCTCCTGTCGCTTCACGGTCAGACAATTAAATGTATTTTCTTAGGGCTTGCTGAAGTCTGTTGCTGGCTATGCTTCTATATTTAAAAGCCTGGCTAATCATATGATTGTATTTGCAGTTAACTAGCTAAAATGTAGCTGTTTTGCTGCTTTAAAAGACAAATTGCTGTGCACTGATGCTTTCTATAAACAGAACGAGTCTGTTATTCTGAGCGCTGAGCTTAATTCTTGATTTTACATTTCAAGCCAATTCATGATATCGAATGAAAAAAGGCTCTTGCTAAGCAGGATAGAAAATAGACCCTATGATCTCCCACAGTTCAGCAGAACTTCAGTCTTGTGAATAGCAAATCAGCTTTCTCCCACTGTGCTTTTATTGTCTTAGTAAATCGTGTGTTATCTGAACACAGCTGAAAAGGGAAAGCCCAAAGAAAGAACAGAGCTCCAGAGTCCACATGTACAGCGCCCGCTCCGTAGAGGAGCTAAAAGTGTCTTTAATCCACTGCAACATTTCAGAAAACTTTTTTGTATTGTATCTCACTTAGCAATAGCTTTGGCTCCTGCAGCTCTTGTAATTCAATCAAATCCCTCTTTCATCAAATGCCACTTAAGTTCCCAGTTGAGAGAGACATGTGAGAACAAGGTGCAAATCCTGTTGTTTGGGACACTTTACCATTAAATGGGAAGAACATAACATTTTGAGCAGTAAACAAGTATGTGCACTTGAGAGTTTAACAGGTAGGATATGTGCAAGTCTGCCTTCCTCCAAACACTTTTTCTCCTTCATATTAGCAGCCACCTCCTTCCCTCCCAAAGAGATTTAGAGACATCCTAATCTTTTAGAGTACATGTGGTGGCAAAAGATATTGATCTATCAGATTTAGTAAACTTTACAGCCAAGAAATACATCACTAAAATGGGCTGTTAATCTCACGAGGTGCAGTTAATTTCATACTCTGAAAGTGTGCGGTGTTGGCAGCATTGAGGTGGGAATGGCATTTGGGAACGGGGACATAAATGACAGTTGAGCTGGAAAGCTGTAATTTATCATTCCTGAAAGTTAAGCCAAATAACTGAGAGAGACTTATAGATCATGGCCGTTCCACATTTCCAATAAATCCTGCTATTCAAACAGCAAATGACCATTCCTGCAATATAAATAATTTTTCAGTAAATATTGGGGAACATATTTCTTTTAGTCAGTGCATTTCTTATTAATGGAAGAAGTGAGCTGACAATCCTACCAGGTTTGTGGAGCTGACTTCAGATCAACTTGCATCTTCCGGAGACCACGGCTGCATGGGGGTGTAGATATGCTGGAGGGCTTAGTGCTTCCCAGAGGCCTTATATCTGCCCTTTTAACCAGGAGAGTTTGGATATCAGAGCCCCGTGGTCACTGTCCTCTTCTGTTTCAGCTGAACCAAGAGGCAGTAGGGAAACGGCCGTTTGAAGCTGCGGTTCGGATGTCAGAGGTGGAAAAGATTCCTGAAAAGATGCCCAAAGTGCCTTTGCAGCAGCCCACGGGAGATGCCCAGGCACAGGACTCCCAGGAAGGGCCTCCAAGTCCTCTGAGCGAAGCCTCCAGCGGGTACTTTTCCCACAGTGTATCGACAGCCACCCTCTCCGAAGCCCTCGCGGCAGGGAGTGATGCTGTGGTTCAGCCAGCGGGACAGACGCCTGCCCTAAGTGACTTCCCAGCTCCTGCTGTGGCTCAGGGATCTTTGGACATGCCAGGGCACTCAGACAGTCCTTCAGAAAGCTGTCTCAACAATAAGGGGGAGGGTCTACCCACCCCCAGCCTTCCAAGTGCTCACGCGAGATCGAAAGACAGCACCGAAGTGAATGGGAGCGACGCTTTGAAATCAAAATCTTCTGCATCTCCTGTGACTCACGGTGAGCAGGCAAATGATGCCTCTGTAACCACTGATGCAAAGAACTTTCTTTCTACCTCTACTCCAAGGAAGGAGTCGTCTAAACAATCAATGGAGTCGGCAGGACAGGCTGCCCGGAGAAAGGAAACAACCTGTGGGGCTTCTGAACTGGGGTTTCCCAAACCACAGGTTCAGCCCAACCAATTGCCCCAACCCAGTGTTGCTGCCTCCCCCTTCAAAATCCAGAAAGTCAAGACTTCAGAGCTCAAGTCCTTTAGCAACATGCTGGGGACAGATCCCTCGTGTTCACCGAACACAGAAGAGGAGCAGCAAGAAGGAGAAAAGAGTGTGTCTGCAGCCCACGGCCTGAGCCATAATGGGTCAGAGATGGCAGAAGAAAAACTGGAAGTGGTTTCTGACTCTGAAGATGCCAATGAAATTCCAGAGTGGCTGAAAGAGGGAGAATATGTCACTGTTGGCTCAAACAAGACAGGCATCGTTAGATACGTTGGTCCTACAGACTTCCAGGAGGGAACGTGGGTTGGTGTTGAACTGGATTTACCTTCAGGTAAGACACGCTGTAGGTTGGGTGCAATGTAGGCAGCGTTTCAGAGTTTGCAGTGTTCGTTTGAATGTTGACCACCAGGAAAAAGAGGCGGTTAAAGGTTTCTTTCAGTTTCTTTTGTCATTCCTGCCTGACTCTTACTTTTAGGCCCCCCAGATTCTATATAGCACAATAGTTCTTAGGAACTGGGATACCATTCTTGGAGAGGTTTTGCTCCCATGTCTCACTGGAGCGTTGGTGTAGAAAAGCAATGACTCGAGCAGAAGCACTTTAAAACTATGAAGAGGAGAGGAAAGGAGGTGATAGCTGGCATTTGTTCTCTGCTGGAGCTCCAGGCTTCACAGTTTCCTTCACAGGTTCACTTTGGCTTTCATGGCACTCGTTTTCTTCGTTACCCAACAGCAGGCAGGATGTGCTAGCAGAAAGCTTGGGAGAATCATAGTATCACCAAGGTTGGAAAAGACCTCCAAGGTCATCCAGTCCAGCCATCAACCTACCACCGGTATTTCCCCACTAAACCATGTCCCTTAGGAGCACATCTCCACATTTCTTGAACACCTCCAGGGACAGTGACTCCACCACCCCCTGGGCAGCTGAGCCACTGCATCACTGCTCTTTCAGAGAAGAAATGTTTCCTAGGAAGTGAGCAGCAGATGTCTTTGCCTTTGACAGTGAGAGAGCTTGGTATTTGAAGGGCACTCCGAGCTCCTTATTTAAATTCTTTTAACCAAGCTGTGAAATTCCAAAGCTGCAGTGCAGCTCTGATTGGTGCATCAGCGCGTCTCAGGGATTTGCCCACACTCATCACACTGCATGCTTCATGGTCGCAATCTGGTGTCTGTGGGTTGGAGGGGACCTTAAAGGCCATCCAGTCCCAACCTCTGCCATGGGCAGGGATGAACCAAGGCCAGTTCTGCTGCTGCAGCTGCTTCCTATGATTTTATCCATTTGGATATAAAACCAGCTCATGGGTTTTTTATCTTATCCATTCCTCAGGGAAGGCTTCTCCCACTTATCTGCTCCTTTGGAGCACGATGACTTCTTTCTCTGTCGAGTTCCTTGTTCATGAGCTCTTGTTTGTTCTCATACCAGCTTTGTACAGGTGGTGCTTGCTTTCCTGCTTCTTTACCTATTTGTAGGGAACGCAGCATTTTGTTCTGGAGGAACAAAGTGCTTCCACTGTCCTCCTGTATGATAGTTTCTAAGTCTGTCATCATCACAGTAGCTTTTATTTTCACCTGCAGCATGGCACTATCTTTCAGCACAGGCTGCTGTGGTCACTCTTTTATCCATCTGCTTCTCTAGTTCTGTAATAAGCGGCATGGCTCTGCATGGAGCTGTGACTGAGCAGCTCATCCAGGAGATTATGCATTGTTTTTAACCTTAAAAACAACAACAACAACAACAACAAAAACCCTATCCATTTAGCCTGAGAAAATCTATAATTAGTATAGCCTTCTGGCATTATATTGTTCTCTGTCATCGTGTTTGTTCACCCCTCCAACATGTCTTTAAGCATTTTGTAGCCATGACTTCAGCTGAGCTGGATTCAGCCCAGTTACATCCCTGGAACATCAGCCCAGTTAAAGCTGCATCCCTGTCCTGCTGTCAGTAATGCCCCAGGACCCTGTGTCAGTTTCCTCAAGTGCTGGGTAGCAGCACGCCACGTGCACATAACAGAAGTCATTTTGTGCAGCATTTTGGTCAGGCACAGCTGCACAGGGAGGTGGTGGGGTCACCATCCCTGGAGGTGTTCAAGGAGCAGGGAGGTGTGGCACTGAGGGACGTGGGCAGTGGGCACGGTGGGGGTGGGCTGGGATTGGTTTTGGGGGGGGATGTCAGAGGTCTTTTCCAGCCTTCATGATTCTGTGATCTCTTTTCAAAGGGAAGAATGATGGCTCCATTGGAGGAAAGCAGTACTTCAGGTGCAACCCGGGCTACGGATTGCTCGTGAAACCAGGCAGAGTTAAGAAGGCCGCGGGACCAGCGAGGCGACGGAGCAGCGGCGTGAGGTTACAGGGAGCAGCATCCAGCGAGAACAGGAGGAGTGGCAACTTCTCTGCTTCAGCATCCAGCCTGGCTTCGCTCACAGCCCTGGCCAAGTCAGAAGGAGGACCCACAGTTCGCCTCGAGAAGAGCCAGAAGAACGCGGAGAACAGGAAATCCTGGGCGAGCTGAGAGAGCGGCCTGCTGCAAAACGCCACGGCCGTGGGGCCCCATCTCTCAGCGTCAGCCCTGTGAACCTGTGGTTTGTGGCAAACACTAATGAAGGGGTTTTTTTTCTCTGCTTTGGGTGATTGGCACGTTCATTCCTTGCCTTGTGGTGGTGCTGGATCTGCAGCCGTGGTTTCCTGTTACATGTTCTGACGCTGAGGTGCAGCGGTGGCTGTGAGCTCTGCTCTCCTCCACCTCCCATAGAAGGAAGGGATGTGAGTGCAAATGATGGCATGACTTCCACTGGCTGCAAAACCCTACCCGTGCCTCAGTGCTTCTCTGAGCACAAGTCCCCAAAAGAGCCATTTTGGTGTAATTTTGGAAGAGCTATATCACATAATCCATGGTGAAAGGGCAAGATAATGATCCCAGATGGGCAAAGAAGGGAACACAAAGCTCAATCTGAAAATGAGGAACCCCTCAAGACCCTTTCGTTTTAAAACACAGCAGCCTCTGGTTGCATGGCCCAGCATCGATGCCTGGTTTGATTTCTGTTCTGTTATCCTTCTGTGTAAATCAGCACAAACTTTATTGCTGATTTGTTGGGAATGGAAGCAGGCCCAGGACCCACTCTGCAATATTTTTGGTCCCTTCTTTTTGCAGAAGAGGGGGATCAATTGAATTTGCCGTCTCCGATCCATTTAGCCTGTATCATGATCCTCTCACTGCCCCCAGGCACTGCAGGGCCTTCCCATTTGCTCTGTCCTTTGGGCCAGGAGGATTTTGACAGAGATGGCACTGAAGTGCTCCCATGTCCCCAGCCCTTTGTCGGGTCGTGCCTGCTGCTTTGTGGAGCATCCTGCCCAACCCTTGGGTTTCCAGTCAATCTTTGAGTCTTTGCCCAACCTTTGGGTCTTTGCCCAACCCTTGGGTTTCCAGTCAATCTTTGAGTCTTTGCCCAACCTTTGGGTCTTTGCCCAACCTTTGGGTTTCCACCCAGCCTTTGGGTCTTCACCCAACCTTTGGGATTCCACCCAACTTTTGGATTTCCACCCAACCTTTGAGTCTTCACCCAACCTTTGGGTTTCCCCCCAGCCTTTGGTTTTCACCCAACTTCTCAAAGCAGAGGCTCACTGCTCTTGTAACAGGATGAACCCAGTCTATTTATTAGTATTTATTGTGTTGAACTAAGCAAAGGTTGCGCTTTACAATCATCCACCGCCCGCTGCGCTGAGGAGCGCAGTGCTGAGAGGAGCCCAACCCGGCGACGTGGGAACAAACCCATGAAAGAGTCTTCCCCAAACCAATGTCTCCCAGAGGTGGAGGGTTGGCTTGACTTTTATAAGACTTGATTTTATTTTTGGTAAATCTTACTAGTTTTTAACATCCTGTGGTGCAGATTACATTCCTGTATATACCCGTGCACATATCTATGTACGCTCTCATTTTCTAACGAATCGAGAAAGGCCACAGGCTTTTATATTCTGAGCTGTTTATATCTTGTTTAAGGAATCGGGGTGGGGGTTGGACAGCCTGAGCAATAGAGGTTTTATCTATGTGGGGAATATTTAGGATGCTGAATTAATAATTAAACTTTAATACGTATCTATTCTCTGTCCGTGCTGCGTGTGGGTATCAAAGTGCCTTAGCCATCTGGTTCAGAGGTCCAAGGGAGAGATACATTGTCATCAGAGGAGACAGGGATGCTTAGTGAAGGAGATAATTATGCTGATTTACTGTAATTAATATCATTTATGCAGAAGGAATAAAATTAAAATAGAAACTAATCTGTAGCAGAAATAAACGGGGTGGTTTACAGCGCAGCATGCGTGGTACTGCCAGGGATTTGTATCTCCTTTCAGCTTCTGTTAGTTGCAGTGTTTCCTGGCATTTTGTAAAGAAATCTGAATACGAAATGTATAGAGCAGCTTCTGAGGGCGTTTTGGCATACAGTTTTTTCTCCTTTTCCTTTGCGCGAAGCTCCTGTCCGTGCGAGCCACAGTGATGGGAGACACTGAGTAACAAGGAGTTGAGATGCTCCAATTCCTGGTTTTTCTGGACGCGATCCTTGCAGCAGAACGGATCACTGCCTCCCCCAGTGCCACAACGCCTTTGGTGGATGGAGGGGTTTCCCCTTTTGCTTTGTACTTTCTTTTTTGAATGGAACCTCCTCATATTCCGCCTGCCCTCAGCAGCTCGCTTTGTGGGTGAGCTCCACTCACCAAGCACATCCACATGGGCCACGAGGCCGCTCCTGGAGGACTTCTCCCACTCCCTCCTGCTCTGGTAATCCAGGTTTGGGCACAGAGAGTGCTCATCCCTCCGCTCAGAGCCATCTGTTACTCTGCACCAGCGAACCAGAGAACGTCCCTTTAAACTTCACTGGGAGCAATTTGATTTTGTTTTTTAATTGATAACTAGCATTAGAATAACTCTACCCTCATAAAGGAGGAGGTGTTGTTAACTGGAACAGCCCAGCAGCTGAGGCTGGCGCATTAATAGCTATGCATATTATTTCCCAAGGTTCTTCATGCACTTTATATACAGGGAGGAAGAATATTCTAATGCAGGAGCTGTGATCTGCAGTGTCCCATCTCCCAGTTGTGTGTGCCCATGGGGCATTGGGGAACCCCGGTGTCTGCGAGCAGAGTTGTGTGGGTGGTTCCAAGCAGTGGGATTTAGGCACGTGGTGGCATTCGCTCCCAGCAGCCCAGGGGGTGTTTTTGGAAGAGGTTTTTGTGGGTTTCCTCCCGCCAAACTGAGACTTTGTACTGTATTACGCTCCTCACTCTCACGGCATTTTGATCTTGTCCCAAATGATACCTGCTCCGTTGAAGGGCTCGTTGCTGGTCAGCAGTGTACTTCAGTTGAGGAGGATTGGCTCCTGCATGGGAGCGTTGCCCACGTCCTTGAGGAAGAAGGGTCTGGCCGGTGTCTCTTCCCCTGCTGCTCGGTCTCAGAGACTCAGCATCACTTTGCTGTGAGCTCAGAACCCCACCTCATTGCCTCACCGGTCATCCAAACCCATCCAAAGTGAGCCCGGGTGTTGCACAGTCCTGCTCACACCATAAGGGGGCTGCCCAAGAGTCTCTCCTGTCCAGACACGTGTTGTCCTTACTCCGGTACCGTCAGTTCTTTGCACAAGAAGTTCAGTGTTTGCAGTGCCTTATCCCCAGCTCATTAAATAACGCCGTGACGAGGTGGGCTCGGCCTGACCTCGAGTCTGCGTAGCTCATAGGAACTGATGCTGCACGAGGCTCAGGTGAGCTATGCTGCCCTCGAGCTGGAGTTGTGAGTGTCTTGCTCCTCCATCCCCATCATCCCTCCCTGCTTTGGGCCCTCACTCTGTGCCCTCCTGGTGTTTCTCACCCTCAGGGCACCGTGTTTTCCACCCCCACTATCGCCCGCTGTGTCTCGGGAGCCTCTCCCAGCTCGTCTTTCTGTTGATTTTGTTTTGTAAATGTAGTGGGTCTGTATATAAAGAGTGGCTATTTACACTGTGGTATTACTTCGTGTTGATCGGTGTACTTTAAATGAGCTGAAATCCAAAGACACTTTGTAATGAGCTGTAAAGTTTTTAATTGTTTCTGTACAATACTAAATTGTAATATTGTGTTATATATGCAATGCAGCCTGCAGTACCTAAATAAACTCCTTCTTTAGAACCCGTAGGTCTGTGCTTTGTTTATCTCCTGAGCATCACCCAAACCTTCAGATGCGTTCCAGGCATCGCAGTGGGAGTGCTGTTGTTTGAGTGTGCTGAGATCCACCTCTGTCATCTCACACAGTCTCTGCCCTCGTTCCCTGCAGCGTAGGGATCTTCCAGCAGACACAGACAGCACACAGCACTGCTGGCCCCTCACCTCCCTCCTCTTTGAGATTTCAGAAATCAGCCCTTCCGAGGGCACCGTGGCTCTTGGTGCCCAGCCCTGGATCACAGCAGTGAGTTTTCTCTTCCCTCTGCTCCTCAGTGTGCTGTACAGTAGCCTTCATGCCCTAGGCTCCCTGTGGCATCTTCACAGCCCCGTGCTGTGCTCCCATCAGCACGCCTTGGTCTCAGCTGTACTGGAGGGCACAGAGCCGGACCCAGCACCGCCAGCGTGGCCTCAGCAACGTGCAATCCTTGGCACTCATTCCTTTCTTTTTCAGTTTATCTGCAGCTCTTTCTTTGGGCCCAACCTTCCCCCGTTTGCTTCTGCAAGCAGCAAAACACCGCCCCGATTCCACAGTTCCTTGCTGCCAGCCCGTGAAGCAGAGGCTGTTTTTATCGGTGTTGCGATCAGCGCACAGAAATGCAGCTGGCTGTTCAGTTTTGTTGTTTGTTTTTTTTTTGTTTTTTTTTTTTTGTTTTTTGTTTTTTTGTTTTTTTCCTCTCTTCTTTTTCCTGGAGTCGATCTCCTTTCATGTTTTACCTTCAGAGGAAGGAAGAAGAAAAGCCAACCTTCTGCAGCAGCTTGGGAGCCTTTTGAAGCGCCGTTACTTTGTTGGAACCGCTCTTCCCCAAGGTGGTTCCTGCAGCACCGCCGTGTGCTGCTCTGTTCCGCAGCCAGAGCTGCCTTCAGAAGCAGCCATCAAAACAAGCACGGGGAACGAGCACCCCACAAAGAAGTCCTCTCCCTCCGCCCCCCCACCAGTTAGCCGCGCTCTCAGGGCCCTCACCCATCCTCGCACTGTCACAAAGGACAAAACTCCCTCTGCCCCAGGTTGCTCACAGCCCCACCCAGCCTGGCCAGGTATCCAGTCTACATCTGCCTTCTTCCAGTTCAGAGCCATTTCCCCTCATCCTGTCACTACCTGTCCTTACAGAAGTCCCTCCCCGGCTTTCCTGTAGGGCCCTTCAGGTCCTGGAAGGTGCTGTAACGTCCCCCCAGGGCCTTCTCCAGGCTGCAGAGCCCCAGCTCTCTCAGCCCATCCTCACAGGATCCTCCAGCCCTCTGACCACCTCCGTGCCCCTCCTCTGGACCCGCTCCATGTCCTTCTTGTGCTGGGGGCCCCAGAACTGGACGCAGTAAATGTCTGAGGACATCCTCCATCCCCCAGTGAGTTCACCGTTCTCGGTTTTGAAGCTGTAGAGACGTGTTTGCCACTGCTCACGCCCGAGTCCGCCCCAGGGCCGCCACCGCCCTCACACAAAAAGGACCATCAGAGAAATCCGTCTTTGCTGAGTTATACATTTTTATTTTCTAAGAGGTACAATACTAAAATAAACACAAATTAAAAAAAAGTTTTATTAAAACAAAACTGTACAAAAAAGCAGTTATACTACATTTTAATTACAGAACAGTCTACTGTCCAAAAGGCACTAATCCAGAATAGGAGATACAATGATACAGGACTCATTTTAACTATTTTAATCAATACAATAGAGCACTTGTTTCTCTGTCCATTCACATACAGAAACAAGGACTTTTGCTACAGTCATTACACACTGTTATAAATATGAGCCCTACATGGAAAGGTGCAGTATCGCTCTCCCTGGACCAGAATTCGGTTCAAACAATGTTAGAAATTAAAAATAAAATAAGAGAGCAAAAAAAGGGCACGGGGGGAACGGCTGACACTTCTGGAGCACCTGCTGCCCAGGGAGGACTGGACACACACGAGCCGTCACCGTGGTTCTCTAGACCCGTTTGCCTCCAGGGTTTGCAGCGTGGCTGTGGCAGAACAGGGAGGGAAATCCGCATCACCCAACGGGCACAGCTCTGTGTTCCAACCCGCTGCAGCTCTCCTGGGACCCTCCCGGGACAGTTCTCTTTATAAGCTCCTCAGTCACACCACCACCGCAGCGACAGGATGACTCCCTCTCTCCGTGCAGCACAACGCGGAGCAGACCCGCTCAGCACCCCGCAGCACAACGCCGCCGCTTAGAGAAGGTTTGAGGAAAACTCATCTAAACATCAGTACCTTTACTCTGAGGGTGCTGAGCCCCGAGGACCCACGGCGAGGAGCATCACCCAGCGAGGCGGGAGCGGGCCGGGACGCCCGGGAGAGGGATACTGCACCTTTGGAACAGTGTCATACACAGAAGACAAAGACAGGCATCTGGATGTTAACAAAAATAAGTAACAAAGAAATATGATTAAACAAAATCTCTTCTCACGTCATCCTATACTACATCCTCCTTCTGCTTAGCAGAAAATTGTACGTACACAAAAATACAAATACACAATTTTGTAGAACAGTCTGATTTTAATATATTTATATATATTTATATTTATATGAGTGGCAGGTTAGTTCATTATATAGAGCTTTTTGCACTTTTGGCTCATACGCAACAAGGCTTTATAAATTCAGCTTTAGCTTTCATTCAGGTTTTATAGCTTCTTGAACATTTGTTTTCACATTTAAAGCAGCATCCAATTTGCAAGAGGAGTCGGTGGTGGCTACAGCAAGGATCGGGTCACGAGGTTATTGGGGTGGGGGAGAATATACATTCCAGTGTGTGTGCGCGCGCTAGTGCTCACGTAAAAAAAGAACAGAGAGTGAAGGTGTGGCTCTGGGATACCATGTTTACCTCTTGAGGTAGGCAGAACACCTACAGCAGATGAGACACGGGTGGCACGGGGAACTAGGACATGAGTGGGGGCAGCAGCAGAGGGACAGACCCGTGGGAGCGCCCGGAGGCGGTGGGACTGGAGAAGGTTGGCACAACTCATCCCGACCTATTGATGCATCTGGAGACGTGGGGAGGAACTGCCGGGGGCAGCAGCTGCCCCGAGTGGATGAGCCCACGACCGCTCCCATTTGCCATCCCGCTCTGAGCCCATGGCCGGCACAGCACTCCTGCCCCAATGGGATGGAGAACAAAACGAGGGTGCACAAAACCCCGAAATGGAAAACCCAACCCCCAGCACGTCACAGACAGCATGGGGGCTTCGCTTTCCTCCTCCTCTTTCTATGCCACCCGCACTGCTCCGCCGCCTCTGACACGCTCGCTGCGAATCCCTTTCCAGCTACGACCACCATTACCGACAATGACTTTGTTTAGGAAGGAAATCACAGTTAAATAAAGGCATCTCCAGAGCAGGGGGACAGCACAACGGCCCGCGTGCACCACGGGCTCCACAGCACTCTGCTCTCACCCCAGCAATAGATTCTCAACTGATCACTACTCATACCAACACCCATCGACATCCTACATCTCGTTTGCTGTTCTCTGCAGAAGAGGTGTCCTTACGGCTTCTCTTGCCAACGACAGTTCCCGAGGCTTCTCCAGCTCACGTGTTATTAAGTTGTCACGGTGAAAACAACGCTTTGCTACTAATGAAAAAATAAAACACCTACGTGTGGGTTGGGCTGCTTTCATTCTCGGAACCCTCAGGTGGTGCTAGCGCATCTGAGCAGCGCTCCCATATTTCATTTCCTTCCACTGTGCTCAGAAGAAATTCTTTAATGCAGTTAAAGCACCGCTATCTTTTCTTTTACCCAGACAAAATTCCCGTTTTTGTGTTACAACCATGTGCCAATCGCTGCACTCCTGTGCACGAACTATTCAGCAGGTGCCACTATGATAAGCCTAGAAATAACTGAGAATAAAGGAAGAAACTGCCTCTGTGGTTCCAAAAGGGGCGACCACGGATGTCAGCCGCTTCTGCCCAGAACCTCGGCTGTGGGGTTATCCAGAGATGCAAAACGAACACACAGAGCCATCTGCATCTGGAATCTCAGAAGCAGTTCCCTAACAAATTCTGCCCGAGCTTCCCCCCCTTTCCCATCCACCCCGAAACGGAGATTGCCAACATCTGGCTGAGAAACGCTGTCTGTTCCGAAGTTCCCCACCAAGTTTTAGGCTGGAGAATGAGGGGAGCAGCATGAGGAAGGGGATCTCTGCCCCGTTGGACTCTGCAGGGCTGCAGACTCCCAGCGGAGGGACCGCAGCGAGGGCTCTGTTCTGAGGAGGGGATGAGGACTAATCCTATTTCTCCAGCTCACCCTGGAGTCCTGTTATTCACTTAGGCACTTTATAAATCGACACTAAGAAAAAAATAATAACAATAATTAAAAAAAGTACTGCACATATTTCACACTTCCTGGGCTTTTATGAGCCTCGGGAAGATCATAGAGACCAAGGGGGAGACAGCCAAGGCCATCTGTCAAAAAATAGTGCTCCCCGTGGACACAACCCACTTCTGACTGTCATCCCTTGACAGAAGCTGTTGAACTAAACCTGGTCTGACTTGGTCACTCCTGCACTATCTGTGAGGCAGAGCCTGCCCGGGGCGGCTCCGCGGCACTACCACAGCACTCTGATTTCTGCATCCTGGTTTGTATGGCAACGGCGATGAAACGCAGCGTGTCCCCTCCCCAAAGAACAAGCAGGACTCTTCCAAGTAAGTTGGAAGCTTCAAGTCTCAACATGAATTCATGCACAAAAAGAAAGTTCAGTGGATAATACTGAAAGACGGGAATTTCAAAATCCAGTCTGTTCTCATTAGTGTATCTATTTACAGAAGCCGTTTCATTTCAAGTTTTTCCGAACACCTTCCAAAGTAAAACAGCTTAAAAAAGAAATTAACAAGGTCCTCCAGCTGCAAAAGGTGATCCCAAGGCCTGGGTGAATGACACAGCAGCAGTACACAGCACAACGCAACACAATCACAGAACGGCCCAGGTTGGGAAAGGCCTTCAAGATCATCAAGCCCGACCTCAAGATCCACGCACCACCCATCCCAAAAGCTCATGTGAATAAAGCAGGTGGCAACACACCAACAGGGAAAAAACAACTGTGCTGGTTCATACTGCTTCCAGTGCAAGCAAAACATTAAAGAAAACAAATGTTACTGCCTCGTCCCTCTGCTAGCCGTGGTCCGAGACTTGCAAAGACATTTTTCCACTGCTGATGAATAACCTGCTGGAAAAGGACTGAATTTATGAGCTCTTTTTGTTTGTTTTAAATGGTCTGAGTGAACTCTGGAGATGGTTTCATATTTATACTTTACTGTGGACAATACATATCTGAACTTCAAGTAGGCAACTGATACAGTGCCATCCAATAAGCAAAAGGAAAATGAATCTACACTGACTTGGACGAAAGGAATTAGAAAACTTCTAACTATAAATACGCTGCTTGAAGTTGTGAAGGTAATAAAGTGCCTGTAGAGAATAAAGACAAGAAGCAAGAGGAATGAAATTGAAATGGCAGAAGTCACTGAAGATGGAGAAAGGGCACAGAAAGCAACAAGTTAGTCCTAACAGGAGGGGAGGCAACAGACACCAAAGGGCACAGAACTGAACAGGTAAACCTGAGCACCATCATCGTGTGCAAGAAACATTAAAATTGTAAAGAACAATGGTTGTATCTGTGACATACCTGTATTTCTCCAAGCAATTTGCTAGAATACCACAGAATATCTACTGAAGGGCAAGGCCCAATAGCAGTCTTCCCAGTAAAAAAAAAAAAACAAAAAAGAAGGCAATCCAAGTATTAATTAAAAAAAAATCGTACTTATTCTGTGACTAATTCCCTGATTTGCTAATCTAAGCATCAGAAGTAAAGGGAAGGAAGGGAGGAGCGCTGCCAACGAGCCATGCTGACAATGCCTGGGGCCTTGCAGCTAGTGAATAGCTCAAAAGATTTCACAAACCTGAACTTCAGTATCACACCAGACTGGTTTGTAATCAGCACGGAAATCACATCCATCGCTTAACTAGAGACCAGACAAACACCGAGTTCAGGTCAGAGCACGTCTGTGTAAGAAAATCATTGGTAAACTCAGTAAAATAGGATTATTGAGGTGTGAAAGAGTTTGGCTGAAAGAAAAAGAAACACAACTACAGTTTGGAACGGCAACGGGTGGCAAATTTGGTACCAACAAGAATCAGCTTCAGAGGAAAGGGAAAGGCTCAGAGGAGCTGAAGGAAGTACGGCTCAAATACTCATCTGGAATTCCTTCAAGGAAACAGAGGCTCAGGGTAGGAAATCATTTCAAGAGGAGAGATCAGTTTAGCAAGAAGACTTCTGGTGGCTGTGATATTTTTGAAGCACTCTGGCAACAGATAAGAGCGTTTGTATCAACAGTTGCTGGAGGCACCGCAGCTACGGGAAACGGCCACAACCAATTCATGTTATTTTATGTGGAACATACCCAGGTAACAGTGAAAAGCATAACCACCGGGATTCAGTTACCCACACGCTAACACAGTGAACAGCCCAAAGGAATTGAGGATTAGAAATGTAGATCTGGATTTTGGTTGGGTTCTTCTTTGTTTGTTTTTAGATAAGAAGCACAAGTAATGGTTGAAGAGAATGATGTTCCAGAGCTACCACAGTTGCTGAACACCGACAGGTATGGAACTACCCATCAATGTTTCAGTCGAACAGATGGGCGGGATCTGTAAGATACTGAAGCAAATCTAAGCAATACAGCAGCACACAGTGAACCACCTCGTATCAAACGTTTGCTTGATTCTCATCATGGCAGAAATACAACGGGCAAAAAGGTTTTTATCGTAAGTGGAAACTGACGTGGTTTAGAGACATAAGGCACAACATTTCCTCCGATGGAAAGTCATACATTTTAAAGTAGATCTTACTGTAGAGAACTGCTCTACTACTCCAATCCCTACAAATCATTACATGTTAGGAACAAAGTTAGAGCTGTAAGAGCAGAAGACAAGCCTACCTCTTTGGAATCACAGTTTTACAATTAAGGCCAGAAGGGACCGATCCATCAACTAAAAGGAGACCCTGCACGTTACGTGAGTTTCCACACATGATGCAAACTTCCTACTCCATTCTGCTTCATCCAGCCATTCTGAACTCCGTAGTTCCACCTGAACTCAGAGCACCCTAATGGTGCAGAAAAATGAAATGCTCTCATGGTTACTTTTCACACCAAATCTTATCAAACCTCTTGAACAAAAGGCAGCTCGAATGTGCCCAGGGAGAATGTATGTCATTTCATCTTGAAAAAGTCTGCCACCAAGTAGAAATTTTCACCCTGGTACGGGAAAAACTGGTCAGTGAGTTGATACTCTGAGTTCTTGGCTCTGGTTATCTCCTGAAGGATATTTTCAGTACTGTCACTACAGTACTGTTAGAGACAGATAGCAGCAACTTTAGCAGCAGGCAGACTTGAAATACAGTAACAGTTGAAAAAATGCAAAGTCAAATATGCTTTGAGGAACTCAATATATGCTCAATATTCTTACTGGAATATACTGAGTGAGAAATGTTAATTGACAATTTAATCACATCTTTATCTTGAGTGATTTGATGGATAAGATTTCTAAGTAAAATGTGTTTTTAAATCTCAAATGATGTAAAATACATCTCGGAAGGTGATGCCAACCTCTGAATTACAGAGGTGGGTTATTTACGCTACATATGCCATCTTGCCATAACATGGAAGACTTTTAACTGGTTAAGAAGAAGGGATGGCACAGAAGGATAGGAAGATGAACTGAGGTCAGTGACAGCAGCAAGTTAGCGTCTAAAAATTCCTGTCCTAGGAAATAAATTCCTATCATTGCTACAGTGAGTGTACGTACCACCAGTGGCAATGGTACTGGAAGAACTGAGTACCCAAGACCCACAGGTCTGTTGTGAACCACAGTGACAGTGGATGAGATTTGCAGAAGTAACTCAATATAAAGAAGCTGAAAAGTAACTGAAGGATTTAGGTGAGAACCAAAACAAGTTCCTAATTTCTCCACAAATCTGTTGAAGTCAGGAACCTGCTATCTTTCCTGAATTAGTTATTGAGTCTACACATGCGTCTTTACATACCAAAAAGCTCCAGAAACTCAGCTCATAAGTGGCTATAGCAGGAGAATATCACTTTGGAATACGGTCAAGAAGTTTACAGGCAAATGTGGAGCACAAGCTCTGCAGGGCTAAAGGCAGATCCACAGATACCATTTTTCATTATGAAAAAAAAAAAATACAGAATGGAAAGGCACACAACACTTTCTGACAAATACGTTTGCAGAAGAAGTTAGCAACGTAACAAGGAAAGATCAAAGAAAGTCAGTGGAGGTCATGAGCACAGCTCCTCTCCTGCAGCATAGCAGAACAGTGTCCAGCCAAGTACCCAGCTACAGGCTCTTTTCAGATTTCTTAAGAATGAGGTGAGTTAGCTCGTAACGCTAGATCGTATCATATCACAGTCATGGAATGGCTTGGGTTGGAAGGGACCTTACAGATCATCTCGTTCCAACCCTGTGCTGTGGGCAGGGATGCCACCCACCAGATCAGGACAACACTGCCATAACCTTGGCAACAGCAGCTGGCAAGGCTTCCAAACCGAGACGCTACAGAAGATGTGCTGAAGTGGCACAGAAGAGCCAGATACATGCTCCAATTTGGAAACTGAAGGCTAACTGTGACTGACATTCTCCATCTGTGGTGAAAATAGCACGAGCAGATCTGTGGAGTCCCACACCATGGCTAAATGTCTCTACAACCAAGTCACAAACCAAGAAGAGCTAAACCGGAATGCAGGGTCATGCGTGATCAAACAGTCACACAATTAAATGCTAGCTTTATTTCTAAAACCCACTAAGAAATAAATACATAAGCAGAAGAGAAACTCAAAAGCATAAAAGGAAGAGAAGTAGTTTTGCATAGAAAACTAAGCTCTGTTTCAGTCCCTGCTGCTGGAAGTTACCATTAGGAATGGGTCATTATTAAAGTTTACGAAGTATAGCTGTTCCAAATGTCACCAGTAACGCTGGTACTAAAGAAAATTAGGGGGCGGAAGATCTTCTGTTTTCAATCACGGAAAGACAGAAATCCTTTTAATTATGACCATGCCAATCCACATCTTTCTAAAGCAGCTAATTACATGTCAGGAGGACATCCAGCCATTCGAAAGAGCTGCCATTACTTTTCCTGCCATACTTTTACACATTTATCTACCCATCCCAATTACCCTGCCCGCATTTTGAAAGGATTCAGCAGAGGCATGCTGGATGTTTTGATCAGCAGAATGCACCCGCTTCCATTTAACAAGAATAGGGGATAAATGGTGCAGACAGCCTTGTGCCAAGCCAGCTGAGAGTGGGATGCACTGTACATACAGAGCATCAAGGGATATTACACAGCTCGCTTCGCTTTCGCAAGTTGGGTTTCCTCGCGCTGAAGCCATTGGATGGAGCACTCCAAAGCTCACTGCAAAGAACAGGGAAGAACACAACACTGCAGCAGTCAAAGCAATGAGTTGATTTTCTTGTCCAGCTTGGTTCAAGGGAGCATTTAAAATATGTTTTGTGACTTTTCCTTGCCTGCACCTAAAATGGCAAATCCTCTTCCATCTCCATGAAATATCACCCAACCCGACACTGATAAGCACACTGTAAACATCACAGACTGCATCTCAAAATAATAATAATAAAAAGAATTGTTTACTTGTTCCAGCAAGTATGAGCTAGGGTATGATCTGCATTTTCATAAGGAGCACGTGACAGAAGGACCTCAACAAAACGAGTACAGTTTGTACTGATTGTCATAACTATGTCAATGCCATCGTAGCGACTGCATCACCTCTGCCAAGTGGATGGCTACATGAAAATAGGCATGAACAAACAATTCCAAGCTATTTTTAAGCAATAAAACCTAAGGCCAAGGTTAGCAATGAACAACTATTCAGAGGTTTGAATTTTTCTCCCTATGTTTGTTCCACTGACGCAACTTTATTTAATTAATTCATATTTGTCGGACAAAAACCAACACCAAAACGCTGTCCTCTTACTGACAGCCCTCAAGATGATCACATCCACTTTTCTAGCTATACCACAATTCTCACAATGGAGAAAAATATCTTCTGTATATTTTGAATGTGAATTTATAGCTGTCACCTCTAGAATGCCTCTTTTTTTTTCTTCAATGTGCAATATCTTTAATTGGACACTTCTAATCCCATTTATTAGACAACATGAATAGACACTAAAATGAGGGGTTTGAGGCGATGCTTTTCAGCTTGCCAAATGCCCGTTGGCCAACAACTGCTTCGAGATCCTGAGTAAAAATCCCAGCTACAAAACGGGAAAGTTTTATTTTGAACTTCCTCTGTATCTCTTCTCCTTGGGAACGGGATGGTACTTGTGGTCAGGCCATTCAGCTTCCCTCTCAAGTAGTCACAGTGAAAACACTCCTCAAACTTCCCTTCAATCAGCCAGGATTGTGATACAATCCCAATTACTCCTACTAAGAGGCATTTAAACACACAAGACCTGCAGCTGCCTAACAAGAACAAGCATGCGTTGGGTCACTATCAGAAAGCAAGTTTTATCAAGACCGATCCTGCCAATGAAGATTCCTGCCAAGTGATAAATACTACATGAAACCTAAGATTACTGCCTACAAGCAGAAGATTTTGTCCAAAATAATATCACCGAGTCAAAGAACTTCAAAGAGTGCAAGAGCTACTTGGGTGGGATGCCTGTCTAATATAAGAGCAAAGCTTACTTCGACATTCAAATTTGCTGGTAATTATCCAATGAACTTTAAAGAAGCTGATGGACCCGTGGGAATGAGGGCTGCACAGTGATGTAGCTGGAACAGGAGGAGGAACAGAAAACTTCTGCTACGAAATCGATTATCTGCAATGAGGAGAATTCCAGACATCAAGGGCGAAAAAATTATTCCCCTACTGAACATCCACAGCTCAGTACTGAATCTCAGTGAAATGCATGAATCCAGCTCTGACATCACACACAGTGAAAAAGAACCCCGCATTACATGTTTTAGAGGCTGCCATTCTGAGTTGTGAAAGCTCTTCTACCAATTTTGGTTTGGTGGTTTTATCTATGTAAAAAATACAGTTACAAGGACCACATATCCCTGCACGACTCAGCCACCTGGTGGATGGGCTACCAGCACGACGCTTGCAGTCTACTTCTCTGCAAGCAGCATCTCACTGCTACGCTACAGACAGGACCTAAGAATCTGGAACTCACCCCCATGCTCCCCTGCACCTTAAAGGCAGGAGTTAACACTTGGATTAGGGACTCCATTCTGCTCCATATTGGTGACCATCATGATTTCTCTTTAAAATAACTTCCAAATCAGATCCCAAATCTGTCTCTTATGTTTTTTTTTGTTTTTTTTTGTTTTTTCTTTTCTGTCTAGCAATGGCCAACAGAAAACGTTTAAGGAAAATACCATCAGCCTCCAAGCAAGTGCCGAAGATCTATGCCAGTAGACTAAATCTTCTGAAAATCATCACCTGAAGATTCACTGAAGCAGAAAATTCTAGCTTATCACAGTAGTCAACAGTGGGCATAAGTTGAGCACAATTTCTCCTCTATATTGTTCAGTTATGTGAGATTTTTCAAGTCCACACTCACAGCAGCAAGACAATGAAAATTCCTCTCGAAGGCAAAAATGAATCTACAGCACAAACGTTATTAAAACACAGACAGCTTACCAGTTCAGTGTTAGCCGACGAATGAAACAAACTAATTCAAATATCCCTGAAGAACTGTGTAAACAGAGCAAATAATTAATGAGATTTATTCCTTATGGCTTGATGAGAACGTGGAGCCAGATCCTACAAATAAAGCTATATTACGAGAAGACCCAACTTTTTAATAGGCAAAACAACAGAATTTCTTTAAACGAGTGCACACGTACAGATGAGAACTGGGAAACTCCCTGACCTGAGCAGGTTTGTACAGAACCATACAAGGGCTGCTCCAAAAGTAATGCCTCCTATTTGATGATGTTGGCCCACACAACATCAGAAGTGGACATCGGTGGGATGGCAGCAGAGGCTGAATCTTCCCACCAACATTCCTTTGCTGCCCTGAGATAGACGGCAGCAGAGAGGTAGCCTGACAAAATGGTGTCTGACATGGAAGCATGTGTGAAGCAAAGGCGTGGAACCGAATTCTTCCACGATGAAAAAAACAGCACCCACTCACATTCATCAACGCTTGCTGAATGTTTCTGGAGAAGTTTTGCAACAGGCAGGTCCCATGAATACTCACACAGGAACAGAAAGCACACTGGTATGCAAGTTTGTCAGGACCTACTGAACCAATACAAGGCTGAAGGTGAGTTCCCTGGTTTGAATCGTTACCAGTGACAAGATGCAGTGCCACCAATATGAGCCAGAGTCAATATGGCATTGCATGGACTGGTGACATACGAATTTCCCACTGAAGAAAAAAAATTAAAACACAGCCCTCAGAGGGTAAAGTGGTGTGCAGAGTCTTTTGGAACAGGAAAAGGGGGGGAGATGGTCCTTCTGGATTTCCTGGAACCTGGAAAAACCATCAACTCCAACTGTTACATTGCAATGCTGACTAAACTGAAGGCTTGAACTTAGTTTGAAGATCATGGAGCACACTGCTATTCTTGGTTGGACTGTCCAATTACACTGGCTGATGAAAGATGGACTGCGTGGGCAACATTTTCCTAACAACAATACCATCATAGCCACTGTGAAACAGGGGGTCACCTCCACTGACATATTTTTACAAGTGCGGCATGCAGGCTTAAATTCATCACTGGCAAAAACATACAGCTAATGGTGGTGGCTACGCTGAAAACCAGTGCTTTGTAGCTGAGAGTTTTCTCTATCAAATCGTGTTCTTGTGTTCTTCAAATCTGCAGCACTTTCCAGGGAAATAAACAGAAGGCATTACTTTTGGAGCAACCTACAAAGAATGATTAGAATCGGAAGAGACTTCTGGAGGTCTCTGATCCAACCCCACACCTTGTCCAGTTGAGTTATGGATATCCCCAAGGATGAGTTTCTCCGCTACCTTTCTTGGTCCCTCTTCTACTGCCCTAAGTATGAAAATATTCCTCTTTATATTCATCTGGAATTTTCCATAATGCAATTTGAGCCCACTGCTCCTAATCTATGTACCTCTGAGATAGAGCCTGGCGCTGCATTCACTAGAACTACCAATTAGAACAATTAAAGAGCAAAATGAGATCTCCCCAGAGCCAGCCCAAACAACTTCAGCTCTCTCAAACTCCCATCACGTGACATGTGCTCCAACCCCCTCATCTCAGCAGCGGTATGATGGACTTACCCCTGTCCAAAACTCACCACAATACTCCAGACATGCTCCCACAAGTGAAGAACAGAGGGGACTTATTGCTTTCCTCACTCTGCCTTCCTAATGAAATTCCTTTATCACTACAAGGGTGCACTGCTGACTCATGACCAAACTGCTCGTGTCCAACATATGAGTAATGGGATTATGCTATAACAGTATCTACGCTTGTAGCGTATGAGATGTCTCTGCAACTGCAGGCCATCAATGAATAATGTCTGCTTGTTCCTATGTGATTATTTCCTTTATCAACTCATAACGCTTTTGTAACTATCTGGGATTTCAGACCAGGAAAAAGACATAAGAGAATTCAAAACAAAAACAAAAGATCAAGTAGAGGTAGAAATTGTTGTTTTAAGAAGACTGTTAGAGACAAGAACTCAAGTATAAGAACTTTATGAGCCACAAAATAACAGCCAGAATTTACAACGTTAAAAGCAATCTGCGCCCACCACCGAAGAAGAACACCTTGAATTATTTCTTCTCCATTCACAGAACAAAAAGGTAGACCTAGTCTGGCACCAGACCCCTTTCAAGGGAAGCTCACACAAGAACAGACTGCAGTAGCTCCAGGTTAGCTACCACAAACTTGCCACAGAATTGCAACGCTACCAAAAAAAAACAAACCCACCACCACCAAGAAGATAATTTTCAAGAAAATCCAGAGAGAGAAAGACCTAAACAACATCCCATACTGAAGCAGAAAACCTAGAAGAAGAGTCTAAATCAAAGGCCACACTCCCCACCAAGTTTTTCAATTACTCTAGATCAGGTGCAGGTCTTCTGACATCGTCACACCAGCATCTATTCCATTTAAGCTAACTGGTGTAAAGAGAAAGCTGTTAATCATCTGCACATCGTCTGTTATGAACTTCAGAATAAAGGGAACAGGCTGCTGTGAGCATCCTGAAGTCCTGCTCTTTCCTCATACCTCTTGTAGATAGGTGCAAACCAAGGTGACAGAAACCTGAAACACAACAAATGTCTTACTTTTTTTTTCCAGCACGACTGATTTCCTGGTTAAGTAATCTGTTATTTGCTCTGGTGAGACGATGTGAGAGAGAAGCAAATTGCTATTTACCTTAGAAGCTACAGACAAGGAGGATGTGGCAATCTCCATCTGTTCACAAGTGGTTTATCCGACTAACCTTCATATGGGATATCAACGCCTGATGAGACCAGCAGCTACCTGACACTGACGGATAGAATTAAGGTCCAATTATTCTACATCAGATGGTCTGGACATACAGTTTTGGTGGTGTTACTTTGATCCTGTATCACAAGAACCAAAAATGAGAATATGGATTTTTATTCTTCCCTATTGCTTTAAGAAGGCGATGCTTGAAGCAATGACTTTTTTTTTCAAGATGCTATAGTAAGCAATATTTCTTCTAAAATTGCAGCTGTCCAACAGTTTGAGTCTGTTCTTTTTAAAATGAAACAGCCAGGACAAATGGTGGTGGCAATCCCAACATAAAGAGGCCATCGATTATTAAAATCTCCTTCCTATAAATCGTGGATGTTGCTTGTCAGCTTGGTGTGTGACTGCAGTATGAATAAGAAGGTAAAATTCCACTAAGGCTATATAGTTTGCTTGATCATTCTGCTGTGCAAAAATAGAAAAAAAAAAAAAAGCTCTCCCTGTCCTTTCACTTCTTAGTACCAAAACATTCACTCTCACATTAAGAAATAAACTGCAATGGTGCAACGGCAGCTGATTCAATTCCGTTTTTTTCCCCGAGTCTGCCCTGATGCTACTTACAAATTTGCCTACTCAAGAAATGCAATAAAAGAGAAAAAGACGGCTTCATTCTGCTTCAGTGATCTATACCTAAGGAAAGCACATAAATTTTCCAATGAAATCCATAAATGAAGGACGAGGCCAAGCCCTACCTATTTATCTGCAAAGTTACAGAGACAAAGAGGTGCCGGCTCTGTGCCCTCTGAAAGCACAAAATCTCCTCCTCACTTACCCAAGCAATTTCTGTGAGATGAACAGATGTAAGGATGATCTAGTTAGCCCACACCCCGGATGGGTTCAGGCTGCCTAAAAACCTGCTGAGGAGCCACATTCTGGGAGCTCACAATGCTATCTGATAGTTGTGCCTGAGGAAGGGAGGATGAGAACGAACCAAGTCACTGTGACTTCCCTTTGACCCCTCCACCTTCAGAAGCAGAGGAGGGAAGAAGGAAGCCCATCCTTCACAATTACGCTACTTTCCCATCATCAGCGATTCCCACGTAAATGGGGAAGATACAAATGGAATGTTTTGGAAATACTATGAAAGTTTTTATATATCTACATACAGAAATTGACATAGTTTATTTTTGTTTGTTTGTTTTGTGGTGTTTTTTGATTTTTTGTTGTTGTTTTTTTTTTTTTAAATGTAACACAGTCTTGCCTGTCTCTAACGCTTCCCGTGCTGTTTCCATTGAGATGTTTCCTCTTACCGGCAGCAACATATCATTTTATCAGGATGCCAGGAGATCGTTTCCACACAATGCCAGCAGATGTAATTTTCTCAGATGCGCACACAGTTCATCATTTAGATACTAGATGACAAGGCGATCGCAGGGCGACTCTGTAATGCGAGTTTGCTGTTTGGCATTTTGAATTCTCAAATGATAAAAAAAAGACTTATCAAATATAAATATCTTTAAGAAAAAAGTAACAAAAGTGCTACATATGATCAAGGAAAACAATTCCATTAGTTTCTGCTACTTAAAGTAGGTTTGCTTTACAAATATTACCACATCCATTATCAGTATGGCTTCCAATTATTAATTAAATTGCTCGTAGCAGTATAGCTTTCTCACATCTTAACAAGGACAGAGTAAAGAGAACACAAAACATTCACACCCCATTTCTCTGGTAAGAGATCCTCTTGCCTTTAAGCAAAGACAAAAGTTCTTATTTAGGAGAATACTTATGCTCTGATGGTTAACTAGCAAAGGTCGGATGTCAAAGCTCTCGAATAACCTTTCGGGCTAGATGTAGGCATTAGTTACACAGACGTGTAAAAAAAATCACTCACCCATTTCATGACCTTAAGACTTTCTTGGAAAACATTGCTTTTGAAAGTGGCGAAGTGGAGAGGGGAACAGGGTGGGGACAGAAAAGGAAGAATAAAAAGTGAAATTGTTAGTGACAGATCAATAGAGTCTAGACCTCTTCTGAGCAGGCACTACAAGCCATGCCAAATAATGAATAGTGGTTTTGAGAGGTGGACTGTTGTCCATTAGACATTCAGCTCATTTTTCATTTGATCCCAGGCTGGGCTTCAATCATGGTCCCAGAGGCAGAAGGCAGTACTTATCCACTAAGCCACGCAGCTTGTGAGTAGAGGATGTCTGTGTTGAATATGTGAACATCAACCGAAATATGTGAATGTGTTTCCAATGGACATTCTCAGCACAGCACCCAAAAGTATATCAAGTCACTGTATGACCAGTGAGGCACAGCTTATTGCAGCTGGAAATCTGAATCAGCTGAAGTGGGGTTTCTAGTGTTCTTTTTACTCTCTGTTGATACTCCCAGTCTGGTGTCCATCGACCCTGTGCCACTACCTCAGCTTGCATCCTTTCAGTCTCAGAGAAGGAAAAGCGTACAGACTAATTTTACACAATCTCTAAAGGTATCCAAGATTTTAAGTGTAGCCTAAGACTTGTAATTGAGGACTGTCTAAAATACCTGGAAGCACTTTGAATGCTAAGATACAGCAGCAAGATTTTTCTAGCCACTGGGGCTGGGAGAGGGAGGTTGGTTGGTTGATTGATTATTTATTGGGAATTAATACTGAGAGAGTATACGCAAAGGCTGAGGGCACCATGCCATCTTCACAGAACAAGACCCTAACAGCTAACTGACGTACAAGAAACTGCAAAGTTATACTGTAAGAACACATATTAAGGACCGAGGAAAAGTCTGCTAAGGTGCTACGTCTAAAACTAAGTTACTTCTTGCTTCGACCCTCCCCCTTCTTTATATCAGTCGTCGTCTAGAGCCTCTGTCTTGATCTCGTTGGCTCCTTGCCGGGCCAATGCCAAGATGGTGTGGTTTACCGCTGCCATTTCCACGGCTAATGAAATGGGGTCCTGATGGTCACTATGGCTAGTGCTGTCATCCTGCGCGGGTGGAAAGGAGAAGAGAGAAGCGCAGTTACTTACACAGGCAGAAAACCAGCTCATAAAAACAGTGCATGAAACAACGGCCTAGGGGCAGCAGACTGCACGTGTGTTACAGGGGCACAACGTGAAAGGCATTTACACAACTGATTTCCCTCAATGTGCAGACAAAGGTAAGAGGGGTAAGGAGTGGTGTACCCGATTTTCAAGAGGAAAAATTAAGCAGAGGGAATATTCTGAGGAAAACAGGAAATTATAAAGATAAAAGCAACACACAGCATATGTCGGGAAACCAAACTAAGGTGGGGATCATTATCCACTGCACAAATTCATGCTACGCTTGCATTCTGAACACCATATTCAGTTCTGCTCATCCCATTTTAAGAGGACACAACAGAACTAGGAAAAATAGGGCGAGTGGCAGTCAGGAGAAACAAGAGTCAGGGGTTGGCTTCTCTACAAGGAGGTACTGAAGAGGCTCAGTTTCCTCAGCTTGGAAAAGAAATGGCTGATGGTTGATATGGTAAATGCTTATTACAAATAATCAGTACATAGAGAACAATCGTTTGCTACTTCTGATGATCTAATAAGCAAGGGTGCTCACTGAAACGATGAGATAATGCGTTCCAAAGCAAAAACAGGAAGCAGCTCTTCTCTTATCACTGCTCACTTGTAGGATTCACTGATTTTTAGATTAGGCAAAAGTAAATATGCCTTTAAAAAGAGGGGTTAGACAAGTTCATGGAAAATTGGTCTACTGATAACTATTAAAAAGAAAGTAGATACACCACGTGGCTCAGGAAGCCTCTCAAGACTACTGCCTTCCAGAAGCTGGAAGCTAATATAATAAAATCACACTACAATTATCCTGTTCTTTAAAAATACTTTTCCTGAAACACTGGTATTGACCTCACCCAGACCTTTGGTCTGAGCTGCTGTCCGATGAAGAAGCTGAATTCACAAAGGTATTGGGAAAAAGGTGCTGAAAAGCTTCAAGACTGTTAAGAAAAATAGTGCAGTGACTTCATGAGACTGGAGCTCACATAATTCAAATACCTAGGTGTACCTCTGCTGAGTTCTCCAGTCTGCTGGACTAAGTGCTACATATTTCTTCACGCTTGTTTCCTAAAGAGCAAGGTCTCTCAGCTGTAGGAGGACCATTGTGCTGATTGCTGATGCTTGGCAAGCAAAACTAATACAGGGAAACTAATGCTGCAGGCCTGCAGTGAAACTTGCAAAATTAAGGAAAAAAGGGTTATATTCTATAGGCACACAATGGCCATACAGTGTCAGATCAAATGCTAGACTATTCTAGCATAATTTCAGAGTGAAGTGTGCATGCTTCTTAGCCTACATTGGACATAGGGCATGGTTTAAAATAACAGGAGTAGGAATCAGCAGTATCCAAACTAATCTCAGCTGTCAAACAAATTGTGCTGGGATGTTGGGCAAAATCATGGTGCTTTCCTCTTTTTAAAATGAGGCACTAACAGTGACCACATAATGATTTTGCCATTACTTTCACAGAAAAAAAAATGATAAATAGTTATCAGTCTTTGACAGACGATAAGGGACAAAACATGTGAAACTTTTATGTTAGTTTTTATATTAAGCACTTTTAAATTAAGATGACAAGTGCCGAGGGAAACAGAAAAGACAGGATTTGGTAAAATCCTAGTTATGTGAAGGAATGCACTCATTTACAACATATAGAGAGCAAATACTGTGATGTCATCTCAGTAGTTTTTACTATGGTAAGAAATACAAAGTTGAGTTTTGCAGCCTTAGTCACTTCACTAGTATTTGGATGAACTTTGAAGTTTAAGTGTCATTGTGGAAAGAATTTATGGTTTTAACAGCTAAGGGACGGTAATTGGTCATGCCATTTATTCTACTTCACTGCTAATGCCTAATTACACTTCATAGACAAGCCCAGCCAGATTATTGAGAAATGCAGATGTGAAGGACTCTAAACAAAAATCTTTACATTTTCTATTGAGTTTATTCATCTTTTCAAAGCATTCTGGATAACAAACCAGAAAAATAATAGTTTGAGAGTCTAGGTAACCCTTGTATTCAGTTTCTGCATCTGACTGAAAAGGAATTAACTGCACTCAACAGGACTTTCAAAATATTTTAGAAGTGTCACAGAGCTGATCCTCATTACCTAGACCTAGCAAGGTTGGTTCCACCAAGTCTACTGGTGATGACCTATAAAAACAGCCTTAATGTCCATCAGAAGCAGAGTGGGTGGGAATCCCTCTGCCAGAGATCTGTCACGCTGGGCCACAGCCAAGCCTGCCAGGGACTCATTCCAGTGCTTTCCATTGCTACAGCACTCCTTCAGAGAGGGAGACATAACTATTTCTCCCAAATGAGTCAATTAAAAATGATCTGCCAACCCCACATGTTGGGTGTAGCACAGAACAGAGCTAATATCAAAGCCAGAACCAAGCAAATGAACTGTTCTACAAGTCCCCTGGTGCCAAGCACACACATCCCTGATGGGTCTGGCCAACACTGACACCTGAGGGAAAATTGGGAAGCGGATGCAATACCTGTCAGGAAGGTGTGTGAAGGAAGGGTCACCAACTTTAGGGTAGGTGAGGGCTCAGAGTGCGGGAAGGGGTATTCTTTTGCTGGAGAATTTAAAAAAGAAGTTGCTGTCAAGGGTTAAAAATAATCAAGAAAAATAGAGAATAGGCAAGAGTTAAAATGCAAAAAGAAAAAAAAGATAATATGTAAACAATCCAAATAGTGGCACACCATTGCAGAACAATATGAAGCAGGTACAGGGCCAAATAAATGTCAAGCATCCTCCCCCCACCCCTTCTCCCTTTGTCTGTCAGCATCTTAGGGAGTGATTTTGAGCCACCCTGAAAGTTGCTCCCAGGGAAATGTAGAGGGAGCTCAGCACCTCACAGGAGCATGCTCAGCATCCTGCTGGGCAGGGCTGACAAAAGGGATTATGATAAAGTGTACTAGGTGGGGGCTTACTGCTATACTCATCTGGGTGCCAGATAAGCAACTCACAACAGCTGTACCACAGGCTATCACAGGGACATTTCTTGCAGAAAGAAACAAAAGGCGAGAGAGGAACACACATGCCTAGTTTTTCAGGGAGGCATGTTGGTGCCTGATATATCAGAGCAGTTATTAAAGACCTGTACATCCTTCCTTGAGGGTGGATCATTAGCATGGTGCCAGGGCTAAGGAAAGCTCAAGTTATGCACCATGCACTGGGTAACACTCTCCTAACATTTTTCATACATTGTGTGTGGCGTGAATGGTGTAACTTGCTTGTTTGGAGCAGATCCTCCTGTCTTCTTCTACCTTCTCTGCTTCTCTGCCTCCCTCTGAACATCTTCCCTCCTCCTCCCCATTGCGTACTTGCCAAGTGTCCTGTTGTATGACAATAAATCCATGTGGGTGAATGCTGGTTGCTATACACATTCAAACAGGGGAGCTGTGCTCTTCCACTTTCCCCTTTATAATTACAACAAAGCAAAACAAGAACAAGAGATATCTGATTTGCGAGGCAGAGAGCCTCTGCATGTGTCACTGAACACTCTCATCTGGGGACACGTTGCTCAGCCACGATGCTCACCTGCTCTGAGTAGTCATTGCCATCAACGTCGTCGCTGTTGGAATGACCTCCCGGACTCTGTACATCTATTCCATGGCTCTCCAGGATTGCTGCTTCTTCGAAAAAAGCAAATGGATCCCTAATTTATCTGATGCATTAGAGTAATTAAAAGTTAACTATTTTTTCAAGAAGTTAGAATAACTGGAAGAACAGAGTTAGTTCTTAGCCTCTTCCTCTTCACTCTCCAGTATTTGGGAAGGTAGCACATGAACAGATACTGGTTTGCCTGAAATCCTTCCCTGTCAACTAACTTGTTTGCGAGTAAAAATCCTTGTTTTCCAGCCAGTCCTATTAGAAATTAGCTTAATTTCTAATGCACTGGAGAGGCAAAGGCATTCCCTGTAGATCTTCCCACATAGTTTGGACTGGCAGGACTTGAGGGGGGCGGGGAGTGTCTGAAAATAGATGGAGAAATTTTTAAAAGCACTTAAGGGATTTAAAAACAATACATCTTCATCTTCCAGAAGGATCCATGCATCTAAAGCTCCCTTCAGTTGTTTTTAATCTCCTTCCAACCCTCCTCCCCATACAGTACACACAACATACAGTACAGATAAAGTTGTAACACCACCCACCTTGGACTAACTTTATTCCCCCCACCCCCATAATTAGACAGACAGGTCTCATTTTTAAAAGTACATGTAGAATAAATTTCACTATTCAACACACTACATTCTGTGGAAAGAACTTCTTCTTCTTCACAAATACGACAAAAAGCAGCAAGATGGTATAACACTTTCAACATTTGCAAAAATACAAGTTAGCATGCAAGTATGGGTCTTTGCCTGTCTACCAGTTGCAAACTCAATTCTGCACAGTACTTCAGCTTGTGCATAAAACTTCGCACAAATTGCAGAAGTTTGTTGAGTCCTGGCTGCTAACGTGAGTTTATTTTCATGAGAATGTCTTGCATTTATCCATGTGAGAAGGTCTATTTCTTCCAAGTTCAGTACCACTTCTTATTTCCTTATGGTGAGGCACTCAAGTACAAAAAAAAAAACAACTGCAGGGCTAACTTTTGTTTCGTCCTGACCATCAAGAAAAAATATTACTTTGTTCCAGCCACTCAATGCTGAGCAACCCCATGGAAAGCAGTAGGGAGCACAGGTGCAACGTGAATAAGAAGTTGGCTTGTGCAACCTTCGGTCCCAGTGGCTGTAACTGAGAGGTAAAACAACTCATCTGGCCTCTTAGATCCCTGTGGGGTCTGAGAGATGGCAGTAAGGGAGACAACCCTAGGTTTTGTCAGAATAAAACAAGTGCATTTCAGCGGAACACAGACACAAGGAAACTTACAACCATATAAAAGCTCCTCGCTACAACCACTTCTCATTTTAACAGCACACAACAGTTCTGAACTTGCGATAGTCTCAATTTCCCTTCTTTGCAATGCAGACATTTTCAGGTTTTATTTCAGATTTTACCTGGAATGCCCAGGTGAGCCTGCGTTAGGGAAACATGACTCTCCCTCCACAAACTAAATTCTCATTTTGGTTTTTAAAACTGACCTTCCAGTAAAACTTAGCTACTGCCTTGTTTTTCCTGCATCAATGATGGAATTTCATAAACTAAATCAAATGCATTTGAGAAAAAATCTGGAATAGCAAGAGTCTTCTTGTTAAAAAACTATCCCACACTTATATTAATTACTTTCAGTAATGTAATGTGTAATTTTTATCTCTCCTGAGCATGTCAATGTACTGAACCTTGAAAGCAGGCTCTCTGATACATTACCGATATTGGCTCGTCTCTTGATTTCCTTTCTTCTGTTGGCAAACCAGTTGTACACTTTAAGGGAGGTAACCCGCTCCAGATCTGATAACTTTTTTCCTATGAAAATAATGGTGGGGAAAAAAAAAAAGATAGCAGACTACCCTTGTACAAGTGATAAACTCCTGAGAGATAAACAGCACTGAAAAGTTGTTCTATCTGAGGACGAAGCAAATTTTATGTGAACCAGAGTACTGTGCCCAGATGCTATGCTAATAAATGTCAAATACCCCTAAAAATAAAGTAGTCTTTCTTCTGTTTTTAAAAAATCTGAAATACAAGAATTCCTTTGCAGCTTCTGACAACCAAATCCAGAGCCGTGGGAACAGAGGGCTCCTTTTCTAGTTCAATCACAAAACTGAGATTCAAAAGACTCGAATTCAATTCACAGCTCTGCCATAAATGCCATACCCTTGGGTTAGATCTCTTACTACGTGCCACAAGGGTGCAGTTCAATGACGTGTTTTCTTTGGTGACAGGAAAATGAATGAAGGAATTTTGTCCCTCCTCAATCTGCTTTCCTTCTCCTCCACCAGCAGCTGCTATTGTGCTCCCACAGCACTCATCACAGCCTCTCCATTCTGCCAGGGCACTTTCTATCTTTTGGGGTAAGGGGCAGGAGATGCTGGAAACCAGACTGTTGGATTGTTACACTTCACCCAGCAAAACAAATAATTCTAATAACAAACCCAGCTACAGCAATCAGCATCTGCAAACTTAAGTAAGAGAAATGGACTGAGTGAATGAAAGAAAATCCTGGGAACAGATACCTGTGCTGTTTTCTAAGGCTTTGTATCAGTATTATTCACAGTATTCCACTAATCCTGAGACACAGTGTGTCAGTACCTTGTCCAAAGTTGCTGAACCATCCAGTGGCACTGCCAGCACTAAGATCTAACCTCTTCAGTGCTCTACCCACTAGGTCCTTCTGCTCCCACCATGAAAAGGCAAGAAGCAACACAAAAGTTGCAACAAGGGAAATTCTGACTAGCTTTTAGGACAATGTATTTTGCCACGAGAGCAATCGACATTGGAACAGGGGCCCAGGGAGGTGGGAAATCTTCTGGTTTTGGAGTTATTCAAGACTGAAAAAGGCAAAGGCCCCTGAACACCTTATTCTAGGATGCTTCTGCTTGATCAAATGTCACTTTCAAACTTAGTTACTCCGTGTTTTTGTGCTATTCTGTTCAGAAGTCATGCGTTCATTTTCTTCTGCATTAATTTTTATTCTGGTTAGATAAAATATAGATATACCCACAGTACAACTTTTTAAAACAATGCAAAGTTTGGCTCATAAAACAAGGCAAAAGCACATGCGTGTCCACTGATCTGGGTTCCCCAACACTAAGTATTCATGCTCCTATCCCAAGTGCAATTTCTCTGTGAAAAGGGAAAGTGCAACTTGTTGATCCAAATACAGGTTCACCCATTAACACACAGATTCTAACACAAGACTCCTGTCTAAAAGTTACAAAAAAAAACTGAAAGGTGGGAAAGCTGTGGTTCCTTTTTTTAACTCTCCTGAGGACCTGTTGCATGATCTCCATCAAGCTCCAGTTTGTGAACCTAAGATTTCCCATCTGTGAAACAGAACCAAGTGAAATCCCCTCTCGTGGAGTGTAATGAAATTGCCAGATTGTTCCTAAGTGCTTACAGAAGTGCTTTGAAATAAGCGACCCGACCTTGCAGAATGAAAGCCTCTCAGAGCATGTTTATTTTCTCAGCAATGTCATTTACAAAGCTGTATAAATGAAATACACAGCTTGCACTCAACTGGTGGGAATTTAAGTCTCAGATACAGGTATTTTAGTATGAAAATTGCGTTGACTTTCATGTTCATCCAAGTATTGGCAGCTCTGAAGAAGGCAAGGCAAAGAACGCTTGAGAAGAAACCTACAACTAGTTGAGAGTGCTAAATGATTAGTAATAGCCACAAAATTGCATTTACTGAATTTAGCAGGAGATGCTGAAATCTAATTGTAATTGCCTTTGGAAAGGACATCGCGATCAGCTCCTCACCTGGCTTCTGTATAACTGCATTACAGGCGTTTGCAATTTCTTCTCTCTTTGCCTCGTCAGGATATTGATTCTCATTGAAGTAACTGCAAGAAGGGGGGAACAAGAAAGGCTTTTTCAGAAACATTCTAACGCAGCTTCACTAGAAGGTGTCAGCTGCCTGTTTATGCACACTCACAGAAAGAATACAGACACAGTACAGTTTCTGTCAACCTGTATATGCATAAAATAATAACAGCATACACACAGTTACTCTTTGGAAAGCTCCCAAACGCCTCAGATGACTGAATGTCATCTCAGCATCTGCAGCGTCACCTTGGCATTCAGAAGATCACACTGGGAGAGGCAGCAAATCAGGCACCATTACCAATATCAGTTATCGCTGTCAGGTGAAACACGGTCTTATAAGACATCACAGGCCATGACTCTGCTTCTTTAATTACCAGTTACTTTCTTTCCCTGCGTAACCCTGAGGCAATGTCCTACTAGAGATGTTCACTATCTGATCACTAGGTTGGTATATACACACACACATACACTGCACACAGACACTGTGGATTTGGACAGATGATTCATCCTGTGCAGACAAAGCTACACAATAAAAGAGTAAGATTACTAGAGTCAGACCATTTTTTTTTTTAAATCACAATGAAAATAGTTTAAATCTAGCCCAGGACAACATACTCTGAGTATGGCACATTTTAACAATATTTTTCTAAATAATTACGATTTTATTGTACTTCATGTGCAGTAAACATCCTATAAAAGTTAAACTGTTTTCTTCTTTTACTTCGTTTTAGCGCTTTAAAAATTTTAATGAACTGATTTACATTCTACAGATCTTATCAGATCTGCATTAAAAACAACAAAAGGAGCCCTGTTTACTTCAATGGACTCTGATAAGCAAGCCATAAGCAGGGACTACTACATTTTTCTGTAGATTGTCCATAACATACAATCTTAAGAATTCTTTGATCAACTTTGATCAGCAGCAGGTTCAGACGTTGGACAGCTGCTCTGTATCTGAAAAGAATACGTTTTCCTTTAATTTCAGACCATTTACTAGTAGGAGAGCTAGGCCTTAGAAGGCACTTATTATTTTCCATGGTCGTATTTCTGCTCCAGTGGATTGGCCCCAGCTCAGTTGCTCTCAATGGAAACATGCGTTCTGTTCCATATAGCAATTGTTTCCTCCCAACCTTCTTTTGAACAAGTGGTGCTAACGCAGATCTCACTCTTTCACTCCCAGATTAAATCAATCCACTGCACATACAAATTTTGGACACTCAGTTTGAATTCCATGTACTATTACTACATCCCATTGTTCTCAGTCCTATTTGCAGTCACAGCTGCTCCCACAAATGAAGTCCTATTTCTAAGTTGCTGTTCATTGACTAAAATAAATTATACTAGCAAAGCTAGTTGTGCTGTTAGAATCACAGAATCACCAAGGTTGGAAAAGACCTACAAGATCATCAAGTCCAACCATCCACCTATCACCAATAGTTCTCATTAAACCATGTTCCTCAGCACAATGTCTAAACGTTCCCTGAACACCTCCAGGGTCGGTGACTCCACCACCTCCCTGTGCAGCCCATTCCAGTGCCTGACCACTTCTTTCAGAGAGCTATTTCCTAACATCCAGTATGAATCTTCCCTGGCACAACTTAAGGTCATTCTCTCTCATCCTATACTAGTTATGAGAGAGAAGATGCCGACCTCCAGCTCACTAACAACCTTCCTTCAGGTAGTTACAGAGAGCAATAAGGTCTCCCCTGATCCTCCTCTTCTCCAGACTGAACAATCTCAGCTCCCTCAGCTGTTCCTCTTAAGACTTGTGCTCCAGACTCCTCACCAGCTCCATTGCCCTTCTCTGGACACACTCCAGATCCTCGATGTTTAAATTGCAGTGAGGGGCACTACTGTATTTCCACTTGATTTTGAAGCTTAGACTCAAACCTCCTCCAAAAACTGGGTGAAATTTTGCCATCAAAGAAGAAGAGGAGATGTGGCTACCCTTACTTTACTGCAAGCATTGAGCACAGAGCACTGCCAGCACCCTCGACCAAAGACTTTATCTGCCCCCAGCAATACTCCCAGTCTCTGGGCATGGCATTTTTAAAAGTATATTCTTCCAGATATATCATCCCTTCTGTTACCATATCCTTTAAAGTGATATATGTACCTATGTAACCTGGCAAATTCTTCTTTAAAGGTGCAGAGTGCTGCACAAAACATTTTAAGCGAAGGGAAAGTTGGGAAGCAGAGTAGAAAATGTTTTTTCTAGTAGTTAGCTCAAGTGACTCAGGATGGTGTCTCACAAAACCCATTTACAGAACAAAGATCTCTCTGCCCAGAGCCAAGAACTATTTCCTCTTCCAAGTGCTACTTGATAAAGGAAAGTCAAGACTATTATTTATGCAACTATATCATGTGCGATGAGTCCTAGTCAGGAAGCCAAATCATCGTTATGCAAACAAAAATTAACTCAGCAAATTTTGCTGCTCCTAACAGCTATTTCATAGACTGTCTTTGCTGAACATTATTTCCTTTGTTTCTAGATACTTGTCAGAAGTCAGGAAGAAACTCCATGGAATAAATGTCATTGAATCTGAAAAACTGATGAATCTATATCTAGCTAAACAAATAAAAGGATCTTATCTTTAAATACCTGGCTTTCTTGCTGGTGCCAGCACCAGAACTTTGTGGGTTTTTTTGACAACCAAACAGCTGAGTTTGTGGGCATCAGATGGAGTTTGCCTTTCTTAAATGGGGAGAAGGGTCCCCGGGGGAAATGTAGTGGGGCTCATTAGGAGGGCTTTATACTAGGTCTGAAGAGGGATGGGTGGGACAGTGAGCCTTCCCATGACATGGTGTGGGCTAGCATAGCTAGAGGGACAGGGTGCTAGCAAGGGCCTTGAAGGACTCACTGCCTTGAGAGGTGCTGGCAACACTGCAGCACATATGAAAACCTATGGTGATGAGGCAGTGCAGATGGGGCAATAGGAGACAGCAGTAAGGAAAATGAAGAGAAGTACTTAAAAGGCATTAAGGTGTTATCCTTTCAGGAGATGACAAGACCAGCTGCCCAGCTGCTACATCAGTGCATGCAGCTTGGAAAACAAACGGGAGAAGCAGGATGCTACTGTGCTACTAGAAAGCCACGATATAGTTGCCATCACCAAAACCTGGTGGGATGATTCCCATGACTGGAGTGTGGCCACAAGCTGTTCAGAAGGGACAGGCAAGGAAGGAGGGGAGAGAGTGTTGCTATCTACATCAGGAAAGAAATGGAATGTGTAGAGCTGTCCCTAAGAACAGTCACAAGCAAGTCAAAAGCCTATGGGCAACAGTTAAGAGATCGATGCAGCAAAGGGTAAAGAGTAAAATTAGGATGCTAAATTTTAGGAAAGCAAATTTCCATCTCTTCAGAGAGTTAGTTAACAAAATGCCCTGACAAACTGTTCTTATGGGCAAGGGTGCAGAACAGAGCTGGCAGACCTTTAAGGAAGCTTTTCTCAGTGCGCAAGAGCAGTCCACCTCCAGGTGCAGCAAGTCAGGAAGGGAAGTCAAGAGACCAGTGTGGCTAAACTGAAACCTGCTGGTCAAATTGAAGAGCAAGAAGAAAATACATAGGCAGTGGAAATGGGGACAGATATCACGGGACCAGTATAAGGAAGCTGCCAGGTTGTGCAGGGATGGGGTCAGGAAAGCCAAGGCCCAGCTGGACTGAACTTGCCAAGGGGTTCCAAGAAGAACAAAAAAGGCTTCGACAGGTACCTCAACCAGGAAAGGGAAATCCAGGAGGGTGTACCCACCCTAGTGAGTGACACAGGCAAGCTGGTAACAAGACAAGGAGAAGGCTGAGATACTTGACTTCTTTTGCCTCAGTCTTCTTGGATAACTGCTCACGACACAGCCCTCAAATGTTTGGTTTGGTAGGAGGGGATTGGGGAAAAAACGTCTCTCCCACTCTAAGTGAAGATCAGTCTCATGATTACCTGAGGAACCTGAACATCCGAAAGTCTATGGTCCCAATGAAATGCACCCCAAAGTCCTAAGGGAACTGGCTGATGTAGTTGCCAAGCCACTCTTATTGATATTTGAAAAGTTGTGTCCATCAGTTGAAGTCCCCGGTGAGTGGAAAAAAGGAAACATCATACCCATTTTTAAGAAGGGTATAAAGAATGACCCCGGGAACTACTGACTTGTATCTATCAAGGCCAGGCTGGACCCGGCCCTGGGCAGCCTGACCTAGCTGTGGTGACCCTGCTCCCTGCAGGAAGTTGGACCAGATGGCCTATAAAGGTCCCTTCCATCTTTAAGGATTCAGCGATTCTATAGTTTATGATTTATAGCTAATCTGTGGTCAGAAAGCTGCTAATAATAATGCCTAACTATTGAAGAAACGACAAAAGATGTAAAATTCAATAAATGGTTTATATTTGAACTGCCCATCCTTACTTGATACAAGAAACAGACACTGATTAATTAAGACAAGACAATGTAACAGCCACTGGTGCCCCTTCTCTTGGTGGGGGGATGCACACTGAGCTATTAGCAAGCTGCTGAGTCCCATATGCTTTTGTTGGCACAGATAATAAAAAGGTCACATTTATTAATAACAGAACTTACGTCATGATTGCAGTGTGCCATGGTAATGGGAAATCACGATGTGTGCAAGGCAGCTCAGAAATGGATGAATGAAACACCTCTTACAGCAAACAGTTTTATTCGTGTACTGCACTCATTTTTGTGATTTAGAAGAATTCTCCACTGAAGCAGTAATGCATACCTACACATATCTTAAGGCTGAATAAACTAAACATGTTTATACCTTACTGGATCAAAATGTATTCTTCCAGCACTGTAAAACACTTTCTTTAAAAATCTTGTAACATCTGAAAACTTTGACAACAAAGCTGATCCCCACTTGAAAATCTGAAACTATATTCATCTTGATAAAATGTTTTAGGAAAGAAATACAAAAAAATCTGAGAAGTTTTTGGGCAGCTCTACTGGTAACCAAGACACTTTCACGAAGACCAGAAGGCTCAGTGGGTACCAGAAAGGAGCTGGTGAACTGCCTTTCTTTCCTTCCACCTGCAGGCTTATTCCTCATCCACTTTTCTGACACACCTCCTTCCCTCAGGCATTCAGGATGCCGGTGAACTTTGTCCAGCTGCTGCTTCCTAAAATTGCACCTTCTTCTCTGTTTCTCCTGAAAAAAAAATTCTTCTCTGAGGTTCTGTTTCTTCTCAGTCAGACATATCCAGGTATACCTCTGCTAAGGGACAGGGGAAGAATTTAGGATGTCTGAATTTCTCTTCCCATTCTAAAAGTTGATGAAAACTACAGATGAAAAATAAGAAGCAGTATGAACTTTAAAGAAAAAAAAAAAAAAGAATAATAACAGGCACAAGTAAATCCTACAAAGGCACACAGCTTTCTAGACAAAGGGCAGCTGTCAGCTGAATACCTTCAATGAAGAAACCAAATGATCTCTTTTGTAGAAAATGACAGTGGTGGATTAAAATGAAAAGTGGCCAAATAATTTACATGAGATGAGAATCCATATGATGGTAAAGAATATAGATATCCTTGAAGCAGTTTCATTTCAATAACACTGAAGCCTAGAAAAATTGCAGATTCAGAGAAACCCTCTTTCTTTCAGGGATAATGTGCTTAGGACAATGACAGAGAGAGAATCTATCTCAGCCCTGGGTTCTGTAATGGAAGTTAATGCAATTCCTCCCCTCTTTACCAAGGTGCCCCTATCCAAATTCCTGCAATAGTTGCCAATCTTTTTTCTCAGCTGTATGGCTCTTGTTATCCAGGCTTAGATATCAGATGCATTAAGCAATGCCTCAGTAGTGCTCCTGATAATCCACAGTGGAAGTTTTGCTGCTCTGTATCAGCTGTGCAACTGCCAGGAAACTGTTTGAAACAATCCAAGTCACAGAGCAGCAGGACGGCCACACTCAGGGCATTTTTATAGGGCTGGATGTTAGACTTACAGAGATTAAATCCAGCGCTGCTTAAAGACCCCAGAGCTGGGTTAGGGCTGAGTTTCCAGTACCATATAATGGTTAAAGTGATGCTCAAATGTGTCGCGGGGTAACAATTAACCAGGGGTCAGCTGCTGCAGAATTAACCATACTCAAGGTGAGGTAATTCAGGTATGCACGTGTACATGAGAGCAGTCTTACTAAAAGCAGGATAATTTACCTTGCAATTAGCAGGAGGCAAGAACATGCAGATGGATATTTACTGAAGAACAACTGACAGCCTGCAAGTTCACTCCCTCACTTAACCTTGTGTTTGCATCCCTGGGCTCCCACTTCTATTAATCAGGAAGCAGCCTGAGAGCAAAGCACCCCAACACTCCTGGTGGGGCTCTGACTCTTCCAAAGACCACTTTCCCCAGGCTCAGGCTGCAGTCCTGCTTAAGTGCAGGGATGAAAGGGATGGTCTTATGCTCTCCTTCATTCCCTTTTTGCAGGACTGCTTCTCTGGTCTGGCTTTCCACCTATGCCAGGAGTAGTGTTTGCACAGCCAAGGGATGCAGGGAGGAGACGACAGAAACACGCAGCTGGAAGCAGATGCACCAGTGTGGCAGCTCACACATATCCTCTTAAGCTGATGCTAAAAGCAAACCCTGAGTGCTGAGGCTGTGGACTGGCCAAGAGATCTAAAGGAAAAAATAGAACTGACCATTTTCCACAGCTCCCATCTGACCCCTGTTGATGAACAGAAGATCTTCCTGCCACCAGGGACTGAGCTGGCTGCCAAACACTCTAATGTCTCAAAATACACAAGAGTGCAAGCTGCTCTTTTGCCTCCGATAAGACTGCCTGTAATTTCAGCTCCCTATCTAGTTTCCTTTCAAATGGTACCTCTGCTTTCCACTGACAGGTTACATAAAACACTCGAATATAGTTACCTGTTTTATCTCTCATTAGTATATTTATCAACACAGTATCACCCAGTGGCAAGAGGTCATTGTTTCAGTCTTTGTGGCTTTTAACAGAACTATCACTCAGGCTGTCAAATCAATGGAAATATTCCTGAAGTTAGTCTGTCATCTGTGCCTGAGATCTTATCTCTGCGTGGCATGAAGCAAACTGTCAAAGAGGTGACATTCAAAGCATAATCTCATTGGAAATTGTAATTACTAGTTCATTTCCCAGTAAACACTGGCCAAGAATATGACTGAAGCCATCTTAGTAGGGTCAACAGACAGCAGTATCCATTTTATCTACTGCTATTTCTACAGATCCTACAATAACGGCATGTGTAGCAACCAAACAGTGAACCCCACAATACAGAAAGCAAAAAAATAAAAATAAAAATAAAAAAAGCTCATAGATTTTGTTTCTCAAGATAAATCTGGTAAAGAAGTAATGAACTAACTAATGAAATAACTCCTCTTCCCTTGAGAAACACAGAACTTACCGTACTGTTCAGATGCTACAGGAAACACCTGGTGAGCCACTTCTGCACTTGAGATCAGCCAACAACAAGGACAACTGCTCTAGGAATACAAGCAAGTGAACTCCAGTCCAAGCATTCCTTCAGCTCAACTGGGCTTTCTAGCCACGGAAAAGACAACCCCAAGGTTTGCTTCCCAGGAGAGATGAGTTTACTGACTGTAAGAGAAGCTTCATTCTTGTACTTCCTTTCATAAAAGGTGCAAATCAGGAGGAAAGATCTCAACGGGATTTGGTTACTTTCAGCACCAGACACGTACATTCTAATAGTTACTATCTGTTTGTGTACCTAAACTGCATAACTACATCAGTACATGTTTAAAAAACTCAAACACAAGCTATGGCTCTTTATCTTATTTGTACAAAGAGGTGGCTAAAGTCAGAGAATCATTTTACTGCTGTTTCTTAGCTGGAATCTACTCTGCAGCAGAGATTAAAACATCAGAAATACACCTTGCACTGGAGTGTGTAGGGCAGTATGACCTTCAAAGCTACTATAACATCAAGAAGCTCCTAATTTTTTAAAAGTCATTTTCTTGATATTTTGACAGCAGTTTCAAGCACCAATACAATCCTATCAAGCTATTAAAATTATCCTAAAAATTCTTTAAAAACAGAATTAATTGATAATAGCTCCTAAAGCCTCATACTTGCAGAAGATAATCTATGCCTCCTAATCTATAGCACCCTACTGTTGAGATAATTAACAATTAAAATAAGAATAGTTAAGACATCGGAGGTAGCGATTTACTCTTCCTCGTAATTGGATTTGGTGATAAGAATATATTTGAAATTACAAAACATCTGTCTTCTGAGGAGAAAGATTTGAAACTTGTAGCAGTCTGAAACACATAGGTAGCTTCTACTTAAGGCACCTTGAAGACACTGACTGCACAGAAGGGCTGGAACTGTACAACTATCCCTAAACTCAATGGTGTCCCAGAACTCCTAAAACTAACACAGCCAAATTGTCCACAAAATAAAACTGGAAAAAATGGTGGAAATTTGTTTTTAAAGCCAGGCACTACTGCATCAAGACATGATGAAGTGAGAACTACCTGTAATACTTCAACAACAGCTGGTATGAGCATATAGTACCGTCAAAGCTCTTCCTAACAAGATATCTAAGCATGAATAATAGTGTAAGCCTTGTTCTGCCCCATTTACTTGCAGCTTTTAAACAGAGACCTACACACTACAAGGATACTCCTGTGTGTTTAATCTCTTGGGCTTAACCCCATGATAAACAAGACTTTTGTGAAGACATCTGCGAAGCAAAAGCATCTCATCTACGATGCTGAACTTCATACAGGGGAAGAGCTGTTATGTTGCACCCGCTGGATTAGGAAGCTCTCATAAAGCAAGCTAAGTCAGTTCATGGATGTAACATCACCAAGAAGTGATGAGAGTCTGCAGAAACCACCCCCATCTCTTCAGTAAGAGCTGCTCAGTAAACCCAACTCCACCAGAGGGAGGTACCATAATTAACACTGGGGTTAATAGAGACAATATTTGCAAAACAACAGAGGATTCCAAGGTTTTATTTGCAACTGCACATTACTCAACCCCAAACTTCACTCTATTCTTAACTCAGAATCTGAGTCTGCTGTTCATCTAAAGTAAGGTATTTCTATAATTACAGTCCTTCCTTATCTCAAAATTCTGCTTTACTAGTAAAAAGTTCAACTCTGGGTCACAAACATAAATGTATATGTGCACATACATAATATATATGCACAGAATGCCAAGTGTAAGCAGCAAGGTCCCCTAAGCTTTTACCAGTTAAATGCCCAAGAGGTTATGCTTTTCAGAATAGTATAGCCCTTGTGGCTATGAAGCTTTTAAGTCTCATTTTGTCCTTTAGGAGAGGAAAATGCTAACCATGACACTTGTGATAAAGTTCAAGATGAGCTGACAACTTCCTGCACACTATTAAATCACTAGCTTCCCCTCTCCCCCCACGATCCACAAGTTCTTATTCACCATTTCCAGTACTGGACCTGACTCAGCTTAGCTTAGGAGGGTACTGCCAGCCATCACTGCTACTGCATTTTCAGGAAATAAGAATTGATTAAATTGATTAAAGGATCCTACAGAATCCAGAAGACTAGGTAAGGTCAATTCTTACAAGACATCCAGCGCACAAAGTCAAGAGGCTCAGGATCAAAGATTTTGGGTTCATTACATGTACTTTTTCTAATAGCTGGTACCTCTAAGATCTGGACCAGAACTCCTACTACATTAAGTATTACACAGACAGAAAGAAAAAAAAGAATTTATTTCATTATCAGATATAAATGTAAGAATTTAAGGGTAGGAGAAGAGCAATGTTAAGAGATACAGACACAAAAAAAAAAAAAACAGCTACAAAGCAGCAAAGTGAAGCCACAGCTCCTGACTCCCATACTTGTGCTCCATGATTTTTGCCACTTGCTTCCTCTTAAATATCACTACTTCAGTTCAGGAAAGCCACGCTCCTTAGGGATGGTCTCTTCTCCTCAGAGGAGGCATGACTAAAACATTACTGGTGGTAATACTCTAACAGCAATTGAAGAGTTCTTGACTCTCTCTCTATGCCAAAGAAAATTAATCTGAGCACTCAGGACTTCAGTAAAACAATCAGCGTAGTGACAAACGGGAAAATATTAATAATTTTAGAAAGGACACAGATTAAGTATACTTAGGAGACAGTTACCCTAAGAACTGGGCTGAAGATTGAAAATAATGTTCTGGAAGGAGGTTACTGGTGACCTCGAGTATAATCTTCGGAGTATCTTCAGAATGAAAACACTTAATGATCTGAACACAAAGTCTGAACAAGGTAATGAAATCTGTTGATGAGAAAGTCAGAAGCCATGTCAATGCAGGGAGCTGGGGTATCACAATAAGTAACAGACATACCTAAGGGCGAGAAATAGAAATGTATGAGGCAGTATGCAAGGTCATACACTTTGGGAACAACAGCAGCTTCTTATATACACATAAGTATCGTCAGCTGGAATAGGAAGATCACTGGTTGTTAAGCCACACTATTAAAATAGCTGAACAAGACCACACCTGAATGATGTACAGTCTTGGTCTCCCTAGAATTTAAATCTGAACAGCTAAGAGAGCTCTCGGGGTAACAGGAATGCAAAGCTTATCTTGCAAAAGGAACGGATTGTTTTACCTGAGCAAACCTCAAAGCTGTTTACCATAAACACATGGAGGTGGTCAACAGTAGAGAAAAGAGATGGAGGACAGGATCTGTTCAGTTAAACAATGATACTGCTTCAGGAAGGATGGGTACAAGCTGGTCACAAAAGATTTCTACCTGCTGGAACAGTAAGAGCCTGCTGGGTAGCAGTCTCCCAATAGGGTTTTGTGCCCTTGGCTTTATCTGCTGGCAGTATAGAGAATTAAATCAGTTTCTTAAGAGGATATAATAAAGGCTGGCTGAAACAAGAAGCTGGGCACGAAACAGGAAGTCCCAGTCCAATGCTCCTGGGATTATGATCATATTGAGGGGCATTTAGAAACTGGAAGAGCACTGGCTTATGTACATAATAAACAACAAATCGGATGACCTTCCCTATATGTTTTGTACTTATGTATCCTATTTTCTCGTTCTTTTTTGTTTATGAGGAAATTGTATCAAAAAAGCTCTTTGGGATAGTTCTACATCTGTCTTGTCAACCAAGTTCCGTACAAACAGCACAGAATTCAGGACAGATTAAAACTTATGCATGCACCAAAGGAAAATCAAACAAGAAGAGGTCAATTGTGCAATCCCAGTCTACAAAAATGAAAAGGATAAAAAAGAATCTAGGACGTGGTAGTGTATTTTGTGGTTAAAGCCCATATGGTTCTCTGATAAAGCATTCTTTTCAGTCTGTTTAAAACACTCCACAGGCTAACCAAGATCCCATAAATACATGATGCAACGCATTTTAAGAGTTTTACTCAGGAATTTTGCTCCCTCATTTCTCCTTGTAATTACTCTGTTTATTACTTGTACAAAGATCTCACATCTGTTACTAGATTGCACAGAATTTCCCTTCACTGAGGTAGGTTTGGACCCTGTTCAGAGACTAGCTGCAGTGAGAGTCAACACTAACACTCCGCATGCTTCTCAAAACCATAAATGCACACATCCAACAGTGTGCTGAGCTGGACAGTGCTCATGCACACTCCATGCTGAAAGCTGGCTGCATCGAAGTAAGAAGTGACAAGGTGCCAACCTGATTGCTAATTCCTTCCTCATTCTTTCCAGAGCACTCAAGATGTTAATTCTGTAATTTGCTTAAGTGGGTTTACTCAGTGGATAACATTACATCCAGGTCAGGTAAATCTCACTCAGTGATGACTATCTCTTTCAGGTGAGCTTGGACCTGGAATGACTCTCCTCAATAGGTCAGGGTTTGCCTAGCTCACTCTCACAAATTTAAGTAAGCTGAAAAAAAGCCAAAGGCAGTGATCTCAGCTTTATGATCAACTTGTTAGTGCAATAGCAAACGTCTCCCTGGGCACTGTCTGCTGAAATCCCCACAAGTTTGCTGCCAAAAAGTTGAGCATACCCCCAGCATTGTCTCAAGTTCTTTCAATACAGACACAATGGAGCAGAACTGTTACATCCTTGTATCTGAGCACATTCAAAGATACATCACCTTTCCACGGGTTCCAATAGGATCAAGCTATTCTAGACAGCCTACAGTGAGTAGTCATAACAAAACAGATACAAAAAATGTAAGCTGAACATACCACGCTCCAGTCCACACAGTTTCTGTGACAAGTACATCACAGCTTCCTCTGTCTACTGAAATTAATGGGTAAAATATAATGCCATAGTTAATTAATAGAAGCTTTTCCTTTCTACTTGATCCTGTGTACTTAAAACAGAATAATCACAGGAGGAAGAATGCAGAGAATTCCAGTAAGTACAATGCTGGTAGAGATGAAAGTCAGAGAGAGATTACCCGCAGCACTGGACTTCAGGGTAAGCAGCACCTAGAGATCTCCACACGACTGCAGGCAGTCCACTGTGCAGGTTCTGCACACAAACCAAACAGAAGCTTTGGCTCAAAGAAGTTGTGATCTAAGACTTAACAGTTGCATTAAATAATGCCCTGGAATATAATCTACAAATAATGTAGATCATCTCTCTGAAATTCAGGCATACCTAAACGCTTCCACAACTGAAGTTTATTGGCTATCTTTGTAAAAATCAGAGTAACGCACACAAAGGATTAAATTCAAACTACATTTGTATACCAACTGGTTCTAAATTAGCTGTAATCATTCAGGAAAAACGCACACCATTGTGGGCTACTCAAAGAAAACATACTTGCAATCAATACACAAGCGATCAGCAAAACCAGATGTTAGGCTGGGGTCAGGGAACAGCACGAATATGATTCTTCTGTAAGCATGATCTTAGGATCAGAGAATCTTACAACGGTTTGGGTTGAAAGAGGACTTAAAGCCCACCCAGTCCCAAACCTTGCTATGGGCTGAGACACCCCCCACCAGCCCAGGTTGCCCAAAGCCTCATCCAGCCTGGCTCGGAGCACTGTCAGGAACAGAGCATCCAACCTTCTCTGGGCAGCCTGTGCCAGGGCCACACCACTCTCAAAGTGAATTTATTCCTTATATCTAATCTATCCTCTTTTAGTTTAAAGCCACTATCTCTTGTCTAGTCAGTGCATGCCCTTGTGAGAAGTTCTTCACCATCCCTCCTGTAGGCCTTCTTTTAGGCACTGGGAGGCTGCTATAAGGTCTCCCCAGAACCTTCTCCAAGCTGAATGCCAGCTCTCAGCTGCCTCCACAGGAGAGGCATTCCAGCCCTCCTTGTGGCCTCCTTTGGACCCGCTCCAACAGATCCACATCTTTCCTTTCAATGGACATTGAAATACTGACCCCAGCTCTCTGAGTGTGACCAGTCAAGCCAGTTCCTTATCCTCCAAGCAGTCCATCCATCAAATACAGATCTCTTCAATTAAGAGACAAGGATATTGTGAAAGTCAGTGTGAAACACTTTGCACAAGCCCAGGCAGATGCTGTCAGTTGTTCTTCCTTTACAAACTAGTGCTATAACCCCATCATAAAAGACCACCAATTTTTTCAGACATTATCTGCCCTTAGTGAAGCCATGCTGGCCATCACTAAGCACCTCTCTTTTTACCATATGCCTTAGCACAGTCCCCAGGAAGATCTGCTCAGCGATGTTGCTAGGCAGAGAGATGAGACTGACTGGTCTGTAGTTCTCTGGGCCTTCCTTTTTTCCCTTTTTAAAAACAGGGGTTGTGTTTCCATTTTCCAATCAATGGTAACATCACTGAAAATATGGTAATCAGTGCTGTTCCAGTCCCTTCTCACCTAACCCAGGTCACTAAAAATTAAAATGCAGAATCACAGAAGTTGAGAATTGTTGAGGTTGGAAGGCACCTCTGGAGGTCATCTGATCTAACCGTGCTGCTCAAGCGGGGCCACTGAGAGCAGGTTGCCCAGCAGATACAAAAAAGGTCCAGAGGAAAGCAATAATACATTTGACTAGAGGCAAAAAAGAAACAACTTTTCATGCCAGAACAGTTAAGAGAAAGAATGTTTAGTTCAGGGAGGAGGAAAGCAGTACATCACCAGAAGTGCATAAGATGAATGACCATGGGAAGGTAAACGCCATGTTTTTATTCTTTCACAGATACTTGGGCAAAAGGGATCTCCAACCTTTTAAACACATTTTAGCATATAAAATTAAACTAGGCATAATTAGCTCTCCCAAGGTACTCCAAAGAGCTCTGCAGGACTTAGAAGGAATTACATATTTATGTGAATAGTAAGAATGCCCACAGCTGCTGCAGCAGGATGTTTTGAAAATTAGGATATGGGAGTTTTTGTCCACAGCTATATGATTTGTAGCCACCTGTGAACTAGCCGCTGAACAGAGAAAGGTAAGAGAGAATAACAAACACTGCCATCATCAAGACCCGTGTTACTGCTGAGCCTCTAAGCTTCAGTTGTGTCAGAATCCATAGTGCTAGGTGCAGTACAGGGACCTCTTGTGTCAGAGAGAAAAGATCAAGCTAAAAAAGCTGCACATGGACACCATGGCTGCTCTTTAACTAGGCTCACCTGGCTGATATAAAGCAGCCCATCATTCAGTGTTCTTCAAACATTCTATCACATCCTTATGTTTTCCCAGAAGGAATTCAGGTTGAACTGAGATTGCCTGTACACCACCTCTTCCTACGCAATGCCCTGACACAGTTCTACAGGCTGGTCACACAAAATCAATGCAAGTGCAAAACAATCAGCTGGATGCTGTACCTGTTAAGAATCCAAAGGTACATTCTGAAGTTGTCCCAGAAGGAGCCAAGTGCTTTCAAAAACACTGTGTTAAGAAATCTCAGAGATCCTCTAATACACTGGTGCTATCAAAGCCAGCAAAAATGACATTTGCCCATATGGTAAGCATCAATCATACCTCTGGACATCTTCACTCAAAGCATCTGGGTACAAATAGAGATCTCTGATGCCAGCTGTATGCGAATTGCCATGTTTCTATGAGAAGACAATAGTATACCTTAGGATGAAATTCTGCTTTTCACCTTCATGAGCAAGAGACACAATACTGAAGTATCTACTGGCTCTAAAGAAATGCAGAATATCTGGACTAGAGAAGAATTCCCATTCTTAAAATATGGGCTTGTGACATGAGACGGTGCTGTTACAGGTCAGACTGACAAGGCTCCCTCTGCCAATGTTGATTTCAGTTATTTTGACCTTGGCAAAAAATAAATAAAAAAAAATATATCTGGAGTGTGCTGCAAGGAATTGCTCCTCCCACAGATCTCGCTTTTTAATAGTAAAAAGAGAGAGAGAACAAAAGATACAAAAAGCACTTGAGCTCCCTGAAGAAGAAAAGTAACTCATTAGGTGCTGAATCCTTCAAGACAGCAGTGCCTGGTGAGCACTCTGGACAGATATCCTAGTACTACATTTTACTTTGCACTATCTGCCACACAACTGGGATTTGCTTACAGCTGATTAAAATAGGAAGCTTGCATATTATGCATACCTAAGAGGGAAATGTAGCTTGATCTAATGCAAAATAAGAAAGATACTGACTGTGTAGCAAGCAGAAAATGGCTGCTCTTGCATTTTATGAAGTCATACAGCAATGACCCTGAGCTGAACTACTTGAACTTTCAGATGTCAAAATGATCTTGACTGTGTCTAAGCTGTAAAGTGAAACTGGCCGAATGCCTTTGCAGGAGTGCCCGTACTCATGGATCTCAAAGCACTTCACAGGTATGACCAGTGAATGAAGATCCCCCCCCAAAAAATAATCCCTTCCTTAGATCTCAGAGGGCTTAATGCAGTTAAACCTCCCACTGCGACTTGCTGACTAACAAACACCTTAGAATAGAACAGAAAGAGATGGAAAGGAATGTGAAGAAGTCATCCAACATTTCCCTCTGCGCTGAGATCAAGTGTAACAGAAAAACTCTGACAGGTTTTAGCTAATTTGTTCCAGAGAAAAATTCCACAGTTTTTATAGATAACTTTAGTGCTCAACCATTCTTAAAGTTAGGAAGTTTTGCCTCACACCTAACACAATCCCTCCTTGGTAAGCTGAGGGTTATGGGATTCGACCTCCACACTCACCCCTTCTCCTTTGGTCTGGCTCAGTCTCCCATATGGTGTTTTACAGTCAAGATCAATGAGTCACAGAACAGCTCAATGACTTCTGAGGGTCACACGTGCAGCAACACATAACTCTCAGCACTCCCCACCTCTCAGCACTGGCTCCGACAAGCCCATGGAAGGCAAAGAGAATTTTCAAGCCCTCTGATGGATGTTGTTACATTGATGAGAAACCGATGTTCTGTTTCTAACAATATACAAACCTAATGGAAGGGACCGAAAGACATTACTTCCTGCTCTGTTGTCAGCTTGGAGAGGGAGAAACACAATGAATCCAAAACTTACATCTCCTCCAAAGCCTTGCACAGGAAACTTAGATCCCCTATGGGGCTGGTATTAAGGTTCTGCTAGAAGACATAACTAAGAGTAATGGGATGAAATTAACTAAGAAAATTTCCTAACTGAATTTCAGGAGCTAATAGAGCTCTCATTTTCCCCAGGGAAGCTGTGGAAGCCCCGGCGCTCAGGAGAGCTGCGGTAATAGTGCTTTCACAATCGGAAGAACTTCTAATAACGCATGTCAGCCCTGATATCGCTCAGAGCCAGAACCATGCGCAGGGCTCCGCCAGCTCGCTGGGACCACTGCAGAAGTCGCTTCTTCAGGAGGATGGACAGTGCTAAATATGCTGCAAGGGAGCTATGCAGCTGATGGAAATGCAGCCATGGCTGCGTCTGGCATGAAGATGGCCTTCTTAGCTAGCTTGGGCACACTGGAAAGGGGGAACAAGAACACAAGCTGGTGGAATCAGACAAGAAGTTGGGCAGCGACACCTTCCTGCTCCTCGGCAAAAGTCAAAGGACACGACTTCAGTGATGCCAGCACAACTGCCATCATGACTTTACCTTCAGGCAAACCAGGAATTCATCTAATTCAAAGCAAAAGTCAAAACTGACATGCAAACAACAAAAAAATAGTGAAAAAATTCTAAGTTTTCCTTTACTAAACCTTCCCTTCCCCGCGCTCTCAGCCATGCATACCTGTCATTTGCCCTAAACCAGTTCTGGCATGCCTTCATTGCACAGCAAGCTGAATCAATTCACAAAAATGGAAGGGGAAACACTGGGTTTTTTTTCTTAAAAAAAAAAAAAAAAAAAAAAAGCAGAATTGGCAGGTATTTCCATTCAACAAGAAACATATCTGGCACACTGCAGGATGGCAGGAGCAAGGAAACTGAGGAGGAAGAATTGAGAAGGGTGATGAGAAGGATAACACCTAAAGGATGAGATGGTGACAAACTGTTAATTCAGCTTAGCTATATCACAAAACCATACCTTCAGTATCTTAGGAAATCTAAACTCATTTCTCTTATGAATAAAGCTGCCTCATATCACAAAGCCAAGTGAAGCACCTGACTCTGTTTTGCCACGTATGAAATGGGGATAATAGGTACCAATATCATCTGACTGCCTTTAATTTAAATATGTCTTTAAAAAGGATGCTTCAAGAGCAAAGTACAGTGTTACAATAAAAAAAAACCCACATACAATCAAACCAAATAACCAGAAAGAAAAGTCCCTCCTCTCTAGAAAAACTGAAATACTTTGCCTAATGGATTATTCACATTATCTAGGGCACAATTTATAGTTATTTTAATTTTTGGATAAAGCATATACTTAAAAACAACAATACTGAGGCCCTCCCTCCCATCAATCTTTAGTGGCACTTAACAAGAGTGCCTTAAAATGGGTGTATTGCCATCGATTCTGCTGCTGATCTTAGATCATCCTTTAGTAACAATTTGCCTGAAAGAAAAGATAAACTTCAACTGCAGCATACGATTAGAGAAGTACAAATCACTTCAAGAGAAAAGACAGACAAGATGACACAGCTTCATTAAAAGAAGACAAAAACCCTAAGGGGATTTTCACTTTCACAGTTCTAATGAGAGGGGTTGAAAAGAGGTAAAGCAGAGGGAAAGAGAATCTTTGGGACAAGATGTAATGCAGAACAACATGAAACTGAACCAGAAACAGACTTTCAAGTTTAACCTCAGGTTTGAACAGAAAGGACTGCTGTAGTCTTAGCTCTATTCCCAAAGGAGGGTAAAGCCACACGACAACATCACCACTCACAAAACTCAGCATATTTCATGAGTAGGAGGCTCAAGAAGAGAACAGGTCAAGGTTGATATCACTAGCACAGCAGCGAGAGGGAGCTTGCACTGCAGTTGTCTGAACCACACCTAGTCTGCAGTTAAATATAGAACTTTACTTTCTGGAACTATTGCTCCTCTTAACCTTCAGGACATAAATATTCGGAGCAATATTTGGAAGAAAAAAAAAAAAAAAGACAAAGAGAAGAGAGAGAGGAAGAACAAAACCTTCTGGATCTATTGTCCGAAATCTAAGCCCAGTGAGTAATAAACTACCCTGGGAGAATTTCCAAAAGAGCAGTAAAGACTGGAGAATTGAATTACAGAGACCACAAGCACTATTCTGGAAATCCAGTGTAAACCAATTAGTTTCTTTAATACACATACCCCACAAAAAGACACTAATGCACATCAGATACTTCAGTATATGCGCTGGCCTAACTGTAATCTTAATTATTATATTGCTGCCAACATGATATAATTAATTGCATTGGAATTACTGTAGATTGGCATATTTAAAAGTCCTCCTCTTTCTTATTCAGTTCATGGGACAAATCCTGACTGGTTCTGTGCATTTTTGGTTAGGGAGTGCTTCTCATTTTTACAATCAAACGCTGATGCTTTCCTTGAAGTGCTCTCAGCTTTGATACACTGACTTTCAGCAACTGCACTTCATACCACCCGATTCTAAGTCAATAGCACACATCACAATTAACTCACACAGCAGCCCAAGACTTTGATCCCCACCAAAGCCTGTTTCTGAAACGTTGCTGTGAAGCAGCAAAGTGTACGAGAAAAAGTAGCTCTGCATCATCTACACAAGAGTTCCCATTAGCATCTAGATTCAGCCCTCTTATCGCTGAATTAGGTCTTGTTGCAGAAGAGACCTCTCTGCAGCTAGAAAGGTGCACGTACTCCTCATGACTTGCGTCAGTGTGATGAAACTGCCTTCTGGATCCCTACTTCTCATTGCTGACTAGCCAGAAAACACAGATGAACAAAAACTTTACTGAGATACCCAAAAAAGAAACTCAAAACTAGGGGCCTAAATCCCTGCATGCACCAACATTAAGATGCTGCAGGACGTACAAATGCAGCACAGTGAAACATGCCTTTAATTAAGGAATGTAGTCCATTAAAGTGAGTAAGACTCCTTCACTCACAGCTTTTCTCCCACCATTTCAAATTTGTCACACAAAACATCTTAACAGCTCAACTAGGACGATGAGCATCTAACAGTTAAACAACCACATTCCAAACTTGCCTTCTTTTTGCTGTCATGCAAAGCTTTTACCACAGCTTGAATTTACTGTATTCTTGCCTCTAGGTAAAACTCTTGGCCATGCTTTCCAGTACCCATACACAAAGTTGCGAAATTCAGTGTTCGTAGTGGCCTAGCAAGGGTTTTGCAAATTATTTTTAAAGCCAGGATGAAGGGAACATGACAGAAGTCTCCATTTAATAAAAAAAAAATTAGAAAACACCAGGAAAAGAGACCTTACAGAGCACAAAACCAAACAGAGAACAAAAACAAAATTGGCTAAAAGAAGAAAGAGGGTAATAAATAATCAGATCAGGTGATTATGTATCCGTATACAGTACTTGATGATCTCCAACACCAGTGCTGACTTGCTTGTTCCAATACACAAAAGTAAACCTTTCTAACAGACACATACCAAACCAGTACAGCTCATCTGACTTAAAGAGTGTCACAGCAGAGAGTGGATTTAGGAGAAACGAGGAGGAGGAAAGAACTTACTTAACTATGTCCTTCTGCTCTGTGATTCCACAGCACCTAGCATAAGGGAGCCTAAAGCACTATCAGAATGCAAACAGCAAATGATAGTAAGCAGGAAAATACCCATACCCATGACAGCTTTAATTCTACTTCGAAGCAACCAAATATTTTACACCCAAGTGAATAAGAGGACGGCATGGTCCTAAAGGTACACAGAACTGTAACATGTCTGTAATCCTTCAAATTGGGACAGTCACACACAAGCATTCTGAAGTACCAGATATTGTTTCCCACACTGCACATCGTCCTACACAGAGGGGGACACGCCAGATAAATGCAAACCCCTGTGCTATCAGGACATTACCTTAGATGGGTATAGCAAAGCTGAACAGATTTTAAACATTCACATTATTTCCTCTGGGGAAATATTCAGCCACAGCTGCACAGTACAGTCCCAGCACAATATGGAAACAAACACTTAGTTAATGGCCTCAGGCTTGCAAAGGTGCTGTGATGGCCTGCAGCCTCACCCACATACTTTCAGCTTGGTATTTCAGTATAAGGTTAGGCAAAAGCAGACGCCCTTCTGCTTCTAATCAGTCCCAAAGACCCTCATGCAAATAAAAAGAAGGAGCAGCAGTAAAGGAATGGCAAAAGCACACCCTAAAAACTCGATGGCCAAGGATTCCAAAGAACATCATCCAGTGCTTTCATGGAAAGGAGGTTCCTCATGCTCCTGGAGGGAAGAAAACTCCTCCTAGTCGTTTAGCCTTTGTCAGAATTAAACATTCATCTCTAAACTATGTTTGAGTTCACTAGACCTTCATTACTACACAAGACTGCCCATAAAAGAGATTACTACAAGGGAACAGAAGGGAAAAGCACATAGGCAGCAAGGAGACCAGGCTCAGAGAGTGCTTCGTCTCTGCAGGAGTGAAGAGCAGGGAGCTCTAATGATCACCTACCACTCTGCATATGTATTTGAAAGATCTACTTTGCTCTGTACCGTTCCCAGCTCATGTAAAAGGGCTTTAAGAGCCTTTTTGGATAGGAAATCTATTGCTTGTTAAGGCAAAGTTCTGCATCCTGCACAATTACAGTGCTGCTGAAATGTCAGTATCAAATATAAAATAACTTGAAACGTTATGAGAATAAATCAGGAAACTGGGAAGGAGAAACGTAGGGTATAAAGAGCATGCAGAACTCCACCAAGACAGAGGCAGGATTAGACTGGATGAAAAGGTTTCTGCAAAAGAAAAGGATGAGCTGAATGAACGCCAATGCTCACAGACTGTGCAATGGAAAAGACTCCTCGGCAGCTACAAAATGTGATAGTGTGCAGAGGAGTACAACACTTCCTTTTATTTATGCAACAGAAGAGCTGAAATAGCTCCTCCTACTACATGGAATTACACTGTTAACACTTACTAGCATGTGCAATACTCAAGTACAGACACAAAAACGAAGCGAGCAGGAAAAAAGATACTTGCATTGATCGGCTTTAAGTGCCCCTCTCCAGAGCCACCACATGACATACCTTTCCATAACTGCCAGGCATTCCTTTCTCCACGTGAACCGACTGCCTCGCCGTAGTCTGAAGGTCCCAGAGGTAGCTGTGACTGGGGGAGGTGTCTGTCTCCATTCTGGCTCTTCTATTGGGATGGGAGCGGGTCGCATGCTTAACGTAGCCCCTAAGGATAACAAACACCACGTTTCCTAGTGGACTAAAAATCGTGCCCATTTCCTCAGTCCTGCTTGTGAAAAAAAATAAAAAGACAAGACAGATGATGAAAGCATTCAAACTAAATAGTAAAGCATCATTAAAAAAAAAAAAAAAAAAAGGCACCTTGAAGACATACAAAGCCAGCAAGAGTTTCCATTCCCCGCCTCCAAGCCAGAGAAGTACCAGGTGACCACAGAAATCACCACCAGGTGACCACAGAAATCTAAGGAAGAGATTCAACTGAGGATGAAGGGAGCTTGTTGCCTTTGCTGAAGCCACTTCAAAAATGCTGTCTTGCCTTCATCAAGTGTCATAAAGAAGGGAGGAGCTATGCCCCAACCGACTTTTATTGAGGCTGTGTTGCTACCACTTTGGCCACAAAATGGAAAATAACAATTAATTGTACAGCAGTCAGAAAGCAAAGCGTAAGCTTATCCCCAAAGGTATTTTGACATGGCTGAAGAGACAAGTAAACACTTGAAATAGCTCCACAGACAGAAGCAAACAGTGACCTGTGCAAACATGGGCTCCCGAGTGCCAGGCTGCCTGAAAATGTCACTGAACGCAGATTAACACCACATCTTTCCACTTCTGTCCCCCACCTATGGACATATTTCAGCTTTCAAGAAGCCTGAGCTGGAAAGCATCAAGAGAGAGATGGGACCTGGCACAGTTCCTTCAGGAAAAGCCCTCTGAAACTTACTCGACTCGTTCCACAACAGCCTCTCAGTTAATAAATCAAGATAAATCAAAACACTGGGAGACCAGTATTTCATGTATCCCTGGGTGAGGGGCATTTGTATGTGAAACAGGGGATGCTCTGAGGGACCTGTGCTCAGCAACGACCTCTGAAGGGAAGGAAGAAACAGCAGCTCTTATGGTGGAAAAAAAATACATATATGTATCATATGAAAAGCTAAACCATCACCCATATCCCATGAGCACCCTGAGCACAACTGGATTTCATGCATTCTAACAGCCTGGGTGCAGTTTTTTTTCTCCCCTCAAGAGCAGCAAGTGGCACCGCTCACATGAGGAGCACGCTGCTGTGTGCATGTAAAGCCCTCCGGGTCCACAGATTGCTCACAATGTAGGATTTAATCATAAAACCATACTGTGTTAGTAAAACAGCACTGCTCATTTATTTTATAGCACAGTTAAAGGGGTTAAGGGAACGCAGAGTTTAAGCATTAAGCAAAGTCCTACAGTGGTAATTAGCTACCTATGCATTTGGCTGTGTGTCTCTGCAGAAATGCCCAACGAGTGTTTTCCTTACTGGCAGAGGTAGCAGAGCCCAGAAACATCTACAAACTTTCCCCAGGAGAAGTTTACAGGAAGTGAATCCCACCACCTCCGCCCAAGGACAGCGATTCTTGCCAATTCCCAATTACTTCATTTTATTGACACATAAATTGTTTCCTATGTTGCCAATTCTTTTGGAGGCCATTGCAAGGAGAGTTCCTTATCTGCTCTCTAATCTTTGCATGATCTGAGGTCTGGGTCAGTTATCAGGTTGCTAGGCTTTGAATATATTTCCACAATTAAAATATAAATATTATTCATTTATTTAAAAGAGTCTGGGGAGAATGGGAGAAGGAATTAGCTTTCCCTGAACTGCCTCAGCAATGTATTGTCCCCACCAGAGGATTTCATCTGTGTGTTTTCAAGAATGATGGGGAATATGGAAATACCAGTGATGCTTAACATAAAGATAATAGATGCAGAGTAATTATATCAAATTTTGCAGACAAAAGCTGAAAAAACATCAGCATTTAAAGCACAAATTTACTCTAGCTGCTGCCACGTTCACTTACTGAATTTTTATTTAGGTTTTTTTTTGGTTTAGTAGCCCTCCTATCAATATACCTATTCCTCTTTTCTACAGGGTAACATCAATATCAGCTGCTGATATGGGAGAAGCATGCTGTGCATCACAAGCAAGTACATAACCCCTGTTTTTGCACACAAAGAAAGACAGAAGCACCTGAATGCATGCAGAGGCACAAGATGTGCAGGGATCTATCTGTGAGAATGGAAGTGGTGGACACGTGCACTGTTGCTGCATTTGATAAGACAACTTGAGCTTTGTTTCATCTCCCGCAATTAGGTGAGCACTTTGGGATCCCATTTACTTTGCTGTTCCAAAGCTTCACTGCAATCTTCTCTCAGACCAGCTTCACTTCTTAACAACTCATTTTCCATCTGCGTTGCCATTTCAGACTCTCTTTACAAGCTCCTCAAACAGCTTTTAAGAAGTGAAGCTTCTCTCTTCTGCAGAGCAAGCAGAGCAAATGTATGAAATTTCTGTCTTGGTATATGCATCAAAAAGCAAGAACCTGTAAGCAGTGTAGAGGTGAATCATCTGAGGAAGAACTCATCACAGGGAGAGAAACGAAAAGTGCCATCTCACTACTTGCCAACACACAGAGCACTTTTTGCAACACAGAGCTACCTCTATACTTTCTCACGGCAAAGCCCTTCCTTCTCTCGGCATGTCCCAAGCACTATCCTGAAGAGAGCTGCTCTTAAAAATCGCATGCAATTGCTGATTCACATCCCATGTTTCACAGAGGCCCTGCAGTATGAGGGTGATGCACAGAATGGCTGGAGCCTGCCTCAGGCCATCTCCCAGCTCCAAGAAATCATTTACCAGCAAGTCCCTGTAACAAGTACCTACCACATATTACACTGATAAGAAGAGCTGTCACGCTTCGTTTTTAGCCAGACTGACCTGAGATCACGTAATAAACACCTTCCAGTTACCCCTGAGCCAAGCTAGATTTGAATCAGCAGCCTGCACACCAAAACATGCTCTGCAGGGCTCACTGCTTGGCCAGGAAGGATCAGAGCAGGACTGCAGAAGCTCTGTAAAACAGTAAATCACTAACAATACCTCTCCAGTGCAAATCTCATGGGATATCCAGCCTCTGTTATTTTGGTTGGGTGTTTGGTTGTTTGGTACAGCTAAACAAGAGCTGCTCTGGGAGTAACACAAGACATGTTACATCCTGATAATAACTACCTTTCTTCTTCCTTTATGCTCAAGGAGGAAAAGCACAAGGTGACCACAGGCTTTCTGCTACAGAGGACTAGCTGAAACAAAGCATCCCAGCTAACTGGAGGCAGCCTGTAACCATCTGCAACTCCAGCACATCATTTCTAGGAGACAGCTTCAGGTTACAGGGCACAGAGGCAAAAGAAACGCTCAAGCTGCTCCATAACAAGGTTCCCACACTGCCCAAGACCCAGTGCCAGCCAAACTAATCAAGCTAACTATCAGTGTATTTGTTTATTTAAAAGCCAGGGGCTCTAAAAAAATAATCAGAGCATTACAGGACTCAATGCACCCATACACTGGCTTCTGAAACATGTATTATTTATCTGTTGCCAAAATGCTCGTGGCCCTCTACAAAACACAAGAGACATGGTTCCTGTCCAAAAAACGCCTGATCTAAATGGAAAGTATCCCTATTAATTGGTTTAAAGTCCTTTCAAACACTAGTATTTAGCATTGACTTCTTCCCCTCAACAAAAAACTGCCTTTCACCCTAATTGGCAACTGCTTCCAGAAAAAAATTACAGTCACTACTACATTGCAGTTTGCAGCTATGTTATTAAGTTTGACATTACTCCTACCAGGAGAACACTGATCAAGAAGTCAAGAAGTTTTTAAGCAAGATTACTTCATCCAGCAGAAAAGTTGCGTTTGTTTTTTATCATATTTGAGCATGTGCAACATTCCTGTCTGCTGCTGTCTGACAGTACTCTTTAATACATTCATCAGTGACATCAACGCTGGGATTGAGTGCACTCTCAGCAAGCTCTAGGTGTCCCTGTTCATTGCAGGAGAGTTTGACTAGGTGACTTCTAAGGGTCCCTTCCAACTCAAAAGACCCTATAATTCTATGAATTGCCACCAAAAACAGGAGAAGTATAGTAACTATCCATGGAAACAAGCTATCAGAAGCAAGACAACAACAAGCAGCATATTCTAGAGGCCAAAGCAAACTGGCAAATAGCAAAAGTGATGGAATTGCGGAGTCCTTTCTGTCTAGGAGCAACATCTAGCCATGTCTCAAAAGCACTGATGTCTCAAAATCACTCTGATACTCCATAATACACATTTTTTTAGGTTAGCAGATGCAGGACTACTTTTGGATGACTCAAAGCACTATCTACCACTGGCACATACTCGAAAAAAGAAAATGAATCTCTTCTGATGCATTTACAAGTTATTTTTTGTCTTTCATATTCTTCAAAATTCCTGGCTGGGTGCAGTATATGAGTGAAGACAGTCCCCTTTTGTGAGGGACTTAGAGGCAAGGCAAGCAACTCACGCCTTGGGAATAATCCCATCTTTATCTTGTAGGTGGGAACAAGGAGCAAAGGCAAAAATCAATTGCTAAAAGATGTACACAAAACTAGTAGTGCCACAGAAAGACTGCAAGTCTGCCAAGTAGTCTCTAGTCCTCCCCGCAGAAAGCAGCTTTTATTTCTTTACAGTTCACAAACTGATTGCATCAGGTGCCCTGGGTGCTTCAAAACTGTTTCAATTGTAAGTAAAAATTATTTTCCATTTACTGCACTAATGAATTCAGTCAGAAAATGAATTTAGTTTGGAGACTTCCAGTGTTAAAAATAAGGATTAAACAAACAACGAACTGAATGTTCCCAAAGACCTCTTTTTGCCCACTGGTTAACTCAAACACAAATGTGTTCCTGTGCAGAGGGACTCAAATCTATCACTCAGAGAAGAAGGACCAAGATTTTGTTCCCAGTAGCCGCAATCATAAAAAATGAGATAACAGAAAGCCAATTTTCATTTCTTCATAAGACAACCAGTAGAAAAAAAGTTCATGCCACTCAGTTAATGACTTCAGTTTTTATCAGAGGAGGGCACTCTTTTGCAAAGAGTGACTAGGACTGCTGTGACCACTTCTGTGCGAATGTGGCAATATTTTCACCTTTTCAGATTCTAATAAAGGCAGTTGAATAGTCTGGGAATTACAGGATACTGTAAGCAGTGTCCAAAACTTCAGCTCCAAATTGGTTCTATTAATAGTAATTCAAATCCAGGATGCTTTGGACAAGGTTGGTTATCTTCTTTAATGCACTGTATACATTTGCACATACGCACACTAATTATCTCTTGCCTGAGCGGACTGACCTGCAATCTACTAGATGGCAATAACAGAAAGAACTGGATGATCCCAAAATAAACAAACACAATCACATTTTCCTCAAGCAGACTTTTCCAACAGCCACAGGAAAACTAAGCTTCCCCGCCCCTTACCTCAATCTCTAAAAATAAAACAAACGTTATCTGGTTCTGAAGGGAATTTAAATGCATCCAAAGAGACTCTTGGCACAGGCAAAGGAGGCATTCTGCCTTTTACACTTCCTGAAAACACTTTATAAGATCTCTTATTTGAAAAAAAAGGTTAAATGCAGACAATCCTTTAAGAAATTTTCCCATGTGTGCATAAAGAAAAGGGAACAAGAACTCAGCAACGCTGTGCATCAGTAAAATAGAAGTTAACATCAATTCAATTATATTTAAGCTACACTTGTCTAGGCCAAAAGGACAAAAAGATGTGAGCTTATGGATATAAAGAGAGAAAGAAGTATTAGCATCAAGTTTGATGACTTATCCTAGCACAGAATACTGTTTTCTAAACAGCTCCAAATGATACTGGAAAGAAAAGTTGCAAGGAGAGAAAAATCCATGCAATAGTTTTCACTGCTAAAAGAGACTTTTTTTTTTCCATTACTTTCTTCTCTTTAAATGCACCTTCCAGAAAAACTGTGACTTCCTCTGCTATTTTGGAAAGGGAAATGGCTGGGAGTTGCTTCACATGATACAACACAAGGCTTACAAAGAAGCTGGTACTGAAAGGCTGCATCCAATACCTTTGCTGATCCTTGGTATCACAATTTCAAATTCTAAGAAAAAAAATCAAGGCCAATTAGGGATCCCTGCAGCTTGTCAGAACCTCAAGCCCTTGGCATATGCATTACTTAGAACAGTCTTCTAGATGCTTAGCAGAAAGGACAGGTTTAACTCTAGGTTTGAACTCAGCCAACTTTAAGCTAAAGAACTCTCGGGCCAATTGACAGCCAGAGCCCCCTGAGTTACTGCTAACACACACAGCTGAAGTTTCGAGGATCTGTTTTTGTTGGAATTCTTCTCAACAGAATTCTGCATGTTGAAGTTAAGTTCATATTACAGAGGCTAAGTCTTATATTTCTTAAACAATTACACAGTTAATTTAATCATGCTGAATTAAATGAATAAAAAAAGGAAGTTAAACGTAAGTATTTTGATCTTTACAATAAGACTACGAAAGAGAAATTAAGAACTGTAGTCAAACAAAATATATGGAGAAAAACAATGCAAGGAAATGTATTCAACTGTGATTTTGAAGATAGTTTGTTCGTTAAAGACAATGAAGAGCTTTATTTCTTTACACATTTAAGATTTATTCTGAGATTTGAAGAAGGAGATGGAATTTGAGAGACATCTCCATTTAGTCACTGTAACTATCCACACATCTCATCCATGAGCTTCAGCTACAACTCAAAACCTCAGAAGTGATCCCAAAGTTCCTCAGAGCTAAAATGCAGATATTTGTTCCAACTTTGTATTAAGTAGCTATTTCTAGTGGTTTCTCCTTGTTCACTCTGAAGAGCCTCAGCATCTATTTCATGTCACCTGACTGTAACGTACAGAGCACACTTCTGACTCCCAGAGCTAGCCAGGAGTGGGAGGACAGGGCAAGTAACCACAACTGAGAAGCTGGACAGACAGCAATGGGTGAGTCAGTCCTAAATCTGTTGCTGCAAACAAAACATGGACCTATTCCTAAGACACTAGTCAGAGGAAATACCTCATCAGTATATCACCAAGTGAACGACCAGTGATAACCCAAACCAGCGACAAAAGGCTTTTCTCATAAATCAAATGGTAGGAGATGTTTAGGCTAGATGTGTTTACCAGGATTCGTCTTCTCAAGCTGGTACCATCTGTAAAATGCCCTTTTCTTTTGTTCACTCAAGTCTGACCCCTGCTGCAAAAGCCAATGCGAGATCCGGCTCTGACTGATACCTGTAGAAAACAAAAAAAGAGAGAAAGAAGAGAGAACTTGTTTTTTTTAGATACATAAAGTGGTTTATATACTAATAAAAGGTGTTGTCTTACAGCGCCTGGAAATTCAGTGCTAGTATTTAAACCATAGAAAACACAGAGAGTTCAAGCTTCTTCCCCTATCCCTAGCTACTTTACCTTCTTGTGAGTTACAGCCTTACTTAAAATGTATCCTGGAATCAGCACGATCAGTCTACAAGCAAGAAGGGCACAAACTGGGAAGCCAAATCTACTGCTCACTGAATTGTCCCATCCTGCACCACAGCTTCCTTGGTTCTTAAATTTCTTCATCTGTGAAACGGGAACAAGTCTCTTACCCACTATCATATACAGGAGATGATGCTTAGGAGATCATCATCATTCAAGACTTGAATAAAAAGGGAGATAAACACAGAAACAGTTTTTGCGATATAGATCAAATCACCCCAGAAATGCAGCAAGCCAACTATCAGCTGCTATAACAACAGTCAGCAAACAAAACAAAAAGGGCGGCTGCCTGTCAGCAAAGCAAAGCAGGACTCAAGCCCTATGTACCCACAAAGGATTAGGGACAAAAAGACTTCTAGGAAAATAGTAAATGGCAAAAAAAACAACTAGAAATTAACAGTGTTATTTCCAAAGCGTAACACTGAATGATCAATGCAGAAAGGGAAAAGCAGACATTAGGAGAGGAATCAAATAAAGGAAGAGATTTAAAGGTGCAGTAGCAGGGGAACTGTTTGCATGTTTGAGAACAACAAAACCAACATGCTGATTGACCGAGGCAGTAACTCCAGCAGCAGGATTCCTCGTGCTCCCTGACTATCAGGAAGGGTTAACAACACGGAGGCTCTCCCAGGAATCCAACTTTTAGGAGGTGCTCCGAGTACCAACACAGTGCTGCACACCAGCTGTGCCAGCACCTGCTTGGTGGTAAAGCTAAGGCAGGTAGAAAGCTGGCTTTCACACAGAAAGCAAACTGCCTCTCCCCTCCTGAGATGCGGCCAGGTTTTAGAGGATCTCATAACCATATTTAACTCATGAAATAACAACCCCCTGCAGTTTTACCTCTTCTAATCAGGGGTTTTTATGATGCTTCCTTTGCACTGAACATGGAGTTGAGATAAGCTGAGAATGATTTAAGTTAAACCTTAGGTGCCATGTTCAAGCAGGTTTAGTCCACCCAGTTTTTCAAAATCTCAGGGCTTATGCTCTTAACCATTTCTTGTTGGACAGAATCCCTGAGCCTGTGGAGCTTAAATTGTTCCACTCAAAATGGATAGGTTTGTTTTCTTTTGAGTACAAAAGTTTACTGTCATTCGACAGAACCCTGCCCGCAAACATATCCTGGTTTGGTTTGGTTTCCTGTACATCTACTGATGATCTTTACACCCGTGTCCATGCCCCACGTCTGAAAAGCTGTGAAACAACTGGTGCGGTCAAAAGCTGATTATCCCCAGAGCACGTATTAGGTACACAACTGGGTTCACACCAGGAGAGAAGCAGAATTAATCAATCAAACACAAACTAATATTCCACCAATTAACCATGGGCGCACATTTGCTAATACCAAAAATAAGTATCGGTTGATAAAGCTCTCCGGCCCAAAATGAAATGTAGATGTCTGACGGTCAGTTCAAGGACCGAGTTTTGAAAATTTGCAGCTTCCCATCTCCTGTTATGATTTATAAAAGTCATTTTCTTAACACGGTGCTGTAGGACACAAACGGTTGCGTCTCAGTGCTTTTGGATGCATGGCTCCTATTAATCAGCGGGCTGAAGCGCCATTAATTTACTTGTTTACCACAGTCCACTTACACTTATTGCAATGAATTAGCGTCTGCTGAATGTTTGCATAACAACATAAGGTAAAAATTATAAATTGAGACGAAGCGTCTTCAAAAAGAGCAGCCTAGTGGAAAAACCCACGTTGCGCCCACAAGGTTCTCCGGCACTGCCATGAGGTGCTACAGACATCAGCCACTTCACACACAGCCAAGGAGCAGGAGCCAAATGATTCAAGCCGTGCATGGCTATGCCCACATCTGACTCCCTGCAAGTCCTCTCTGCTTATAAAGTCATTTCCAAAAATGGGGCTTTGTACAGACATCGAGACGTACGAATTCAAAGACTGCACCGCCAATTCTCGATACGTTATTGACTATGGTACCTCACTGATGGCACTGCAGTCCACAGCATTTCTTGCATTAGTGAAAAGCCCACAGCCAAGTTTGCTCTTTGGCCAGGAAACTTCTATAGCCATGCTGCACACTCAGATTATGTGCACGAGGCGTGGCTTAGGCAGCTGACCTTATGGAACACAGACCTGCCCAAGTCCCTTCACATCCCATTTTCTATCACTCCTTTCTGTTTTTCTTTATCTATTCTCTTTCCCCGTTTCAGAGGCAGGATGAAAGCTGAGCTCCTTACAGGTTCCCTCTACCTACAGCGCTCCTCTCTTTAACACAAAATAATTTTGTTCATCAGTTCAGTTGAGAGGCTCCAGAATCATACATGCCAATGGTTAGCAATTCAAGGTCACGTGAAAGTCAACGGCAGAAGAACCGATCCAGAGCACCTCCGAGATCTTAGCACAGTGTCTTAATCACAAACCCATCCTTCACCCCTTTCAATTAAAAAAATAAGAATAAGTCACATCTTGCATCTCAAATAGATTTTGCATAGTTGACTCATAGGGACAGTGACTAGTACCACCACCAGCACCATCCTGTCACACAGTCTGTAATCACGCTACTTTAGGAAATTGCACTGGCAGGAAAAAAGAAATCATCCTGCTGCCAGAAGCAGATTAATGAAAGAAGATCTCTGGAGTACTGAAAATCCAGCTGTCTGGAGGAAATTCACTCTCAAAGTGAACCATGGACCTCAAGGAAGACTGACACCCTCTGGGCTCAGGATCAGCAGGGACAAGAACAGCTCGTAATGAGCACAACCAGCTCACCCACTGAAAACAGCAAAGGAGCGGCGGTCACAAAGGATTGTAGCAAATCAGATGATGATCTCTGGTGTCACATACCACTCCTTCCCACAGCAGGTTACAATTCGAAATTATAGATGAAAAGGAGATGACAGCACACACATGCTCCTCTGGACATCCCTGTTTTCTCCCAAACAAATCATACGTGGAAGAATTTTCCCTTCCATATACTTAAATGAAATGGCAAAACGCATCATTCAGAGAAGGCAACTGATGCCTGCAGTACAAATCCGCTCACAACCCTCACAACTGCTGTTCATCAAGCCTTTCAGTAACTGTTTTCACCTTCACATACAGATTTGTTCAGTGACTCTACTTTGCATTTCTTTAATGTTTCTTTCAGAAGAGATTTTTAGAAGCACCTGGAATACATCAGATTTGGCAAAGGAATAACTGGCAGTGTCTTAATTCTCCCGTTTGAAAGCAAAATCCCACATTCCTACAGCGCATGCCCACAGAGGACATCTATCAATTTAAGAGATTAGCAAATGCTTGTTTATGGAAAACCTGCAAAGATCAAAATCATACAAAAACAAATCTTTCCTTGTGTTGTCAGGAGTATTAAGAAAATAACGAGAAATGCTAGTTTCTTACCACCTCAGATGATGAATAATTTTCTGAATTTTCTTCACAATTGAACTAGTTCAATTACACTCGGTCTGTATTTGTAATCTGCTTGGCACCCCTGAGTGTAGGCTCCAAACATCAGGAGATCTTAGAGGCTGCTCTCAGCTGCACTAGATGCCCTGTGTATTTAGCATAGCACTAAGCTAAGTCCCGGAGACCTCGTATCAATTAAGACAGAGGCAGAAGGACAAGGCTGAATTATACACGCAGAATAATCAGGAAGGTTAGCAGAACCACACACTGAAAAACTCTATTTGTTGTATATTTAAAAAGAAAACCAACAAACCTCTGCATTTATCATTGTTCATTATCATTTTTCACATGTGATAGCTTGGTTTTTATGGCACTACTCTAAGAACTGGGAAACGTGAACTCAATTTGCTGCTCTACCACTGACTACTTCCACTGTGACCTCAGGAAGGTGCAGATTTCTGTTCCTTCATTCCTCTCTATGTGTAAAAAATGGAAAAGTCAACACTTCCAAAGCTTGCACAAAAACCATCCATCAAAGCATTTAGGTTGGCTGCAAAGGGCTCATCTATGAACACTCCTCCCTCCGTCCTTTGTTGCAGTACGCAACAGAAAGGTGTCAGTTTCTGAAAACATTTTCCCCCCTCTCCATCCACATGTGGAGCCAATATCAAGAGACAGCACCTCCAAACATGTGCACTTGGCTTCTCGCTTTGTGCCCAGAAACAATTCCGGTGATAACTAAAACAAATTACGCTGCATGACTTCAAATTATTGTTGATAAAAATTTGGCACCTCACCTGCCACACGTAGGGCTAAATATCGACCCCGAGTGAGCTGCAGTTATGTTAAAAGGAGCTTCAAAAAACAAGATAGGAAATTCAGCAGGAACTATTATTAGCTCCTGTTTATACTGTCATTTTTCTTATCAGTAGGAGATTATTTATACAGAGCCCAACCCAAGTGCTTCTTGTTTATCTTATTATAGACACCATTAAAAAAGTTTCTATAAAAAGCAGCTCCCGTATTTAGGACCAGCACTAATAAGTGTTATGCTAAGTTTTTTGCTTCTTATCAATCATTTCTTTATTTCCAAGTCACCATTTAATATTCTAATGTTACTATTCTCCAATCTGCTCTCTTCTCTCGGTACACAAGGCAGCCCTGTAGAATGTCTTCCAGGTTTAATTTTCCTTGTCAGATTCATTATCTAAATGACTTGAAAAGTTTCTGGTAGTTTTATAAAGACTAAAAGAGCCTAAAAAAATTGTTCTACTGCAACAGTTGACTTTAACCTTCAGCTCTGTGTCTCCCCTTTACATATCCTTGGCTTCCATCGCCTCCCACCCCCTCTCAACGAAGCACATCAAAAGGAAAAGCATTTCACCATTGCAGTGGCTCAGAGTGCTTGGAAGGACTGTGGTTTGATACAGGAATGCATACCCTGTCAGTGCACTGTATTATTTGAATTAAGATGAGAAAAGGAGAGAAAGATTTTTTTTTTTCAAAGAGATCTTAAGAGCCTTGATGAAATCAGGTTAAAGTGAAGTTTCAAGTTGCAGAAGTTGCACTGGAGGTTCCTGCTCCAAGGACAGAAAGATGACAAGATAGAACGGGGACAAACAGGATTGTAAGCACAGGGTGAGCAGTTCAGCAACTCATGAGCTAGTTCATCACCTGCAATTTGAAGACATACAAATACACTGTTTTAACAAACGCTTATCACTTACATATCCAATTAAGACAATATCATACCCAGTAACAATTAAGAAAAGAAAGCAAAGTTTCAGGTTCCTAGCCAGAGGTCTGACAACACTGATCAGTTACTCCTTTCCTTCCTCCACACCATTCTCCCTTCCCATTACACAAATAAGCAGCATTTTATAAAACAGCACAGGAAGAGGTAGGGGCTGAAAGGAGGGAGACCACAGCACAGGCAGCTGGGTCTAACAGAGCCAGCCATGGATTTTTGATGTCATTCATTTCTTGCCTTTCTTCCCAAGGCAGAAGAGATGAATGATAAGAGCTGAGGCCATAGCATTCTGCATTTATTTCTAGTGCCAAACAAATGATTTCCAGCTGATGGAGGGTGGTGACTAGCAGTGGGGCAAGCCAAATGTGCCCAACATCTGAACTGCAGCTATGTTTGTACTTAAATGTATGGTGATGAATGATGCCTGGGGCTGGAGAGGAGTGAGAGTGCCATCAACCAGCCCGAGCAGCATCCTGGAGAGCTATCACTTCCTATAGTCCTTCCCCACACACAAAGAGTTAGTGACCACTCTTTGAATTTCATTTTTCTGTTTTTCTCTTGTTTACTGAACAATTCACAAAACATCTTTACCAGTGAGACTGAGACTGTAAACACATATGTACAGATAGAGTCCCAACATTTGGGGACCATAGTGTAAAGCATTATGCTAGTCTACCAAATTCCTTTTCCGAAGAACCAAAAGTGGTTTCCAAACCTTCCTTGGGAGATTGCTTCACAGCTGAATGGGAAAGAATGATGGACACATCTGAAGAATACAAAAGTCAACTAGCATTCATCAGGTCTTAGACAAGACTGGAAATGAAAGCCCCTGGGACACATCCTTTCCACTCAGGGTCTCTGTCCTGAGATATTTTCAGTCACTCTTCACTACTCTGCGTCTTTGAAAGGAAGCTGATGTTTCCCCAGTTAGTGCTGAGTACACACTTTAATCTGGTCTCTTCAGTCTCCTTGAGACTGTATCTTTCAGATAAGCCATAACTGTGTCCTTAATAGCGGCACGTAAGTGCTACACATCTGCATACACAAGGTTAAGGGTTACTTTTAAAATGAACCAGCTCCCGAAATCCTTCCTGGTAAGTACAGGAAGAAAACACTGCTCAGCTGCAAAGGGCAGAAGGAGGAAGATTTGTTCATCATAGCACAGCACAGGCCTTACAGTTATTTTTGCTTAAGAAAACGCACAAGGTGCAAAATATCACTTTATTTTCTTCTTTGAAAAGTCCACTGGTCAGCTGCAAAAAGGCACAGCCATTTAGTTTTCAGAGGTACCTGGGTTCCCACTGATTTCACACGAAAACAAGACAACGTCATAGTGCCATGAGGTCAGTTTCTGCTCTGCCCCACTGTCAGGTTAAGACATCTAGCAATAACTAAGACAGGAGGATGATGATGGAAGGACCAACATGACCAGGAGCGAAGAGATCCATCTTGACTTTGCTACAGCCTGCCTCCTATTGAAATACACACCGAGACGTAAGCGAATAGATCGGCTCCTTTTACTGATACAGACTACCTTAGATTTGGCACAGAAATTCATATTCAATGGCATGCAATAGTCTAACTGACCTTAAAAAAACATACTGGTTTGTTTTGGAAATACTCTCCTGCCATGCTTTTTTCCTCTTTGCAACATTTCTCTTGAAGGAGGATAAGTTTGACTTACTCAGGCTCAGAGGCTCTGTCCTGGAGTCAGGAGTTCTTCTGTTGCTTGCTCTCACAACAAACTATAGAAGGGGTTAATTTGGAAATGAGCCATTCCAAGACCATATTCAGGCAAGGACTGCACAAAGGTATGGGACTGACCCACAAGCTTCCCACAGTTCAGGCCCCACTCAAGTAAGAAGACTTAGCATTAAATTTCTGAAGTACTAATGTTAACATCTGGTAAGGTTAGTAAAGTTCCTTAGAGTGATAGAAAATGTTAATTTTGTACAAGTAATTTGCCCAAAATCACAGATGTGGAAGGAATTCCTGGCTCCACGGCTCCAGTACCCATTTCTGCCTGCCTACCTCAACTGCCAGCGCACACAGCGTCTGCAAACCCAGATCTCCCACGCAGATGGGTTCTCATGACATTTCAAACACTGGAAATATCATAAAAGAACAACTCCCCTCCTGTTGGTTTGGCATTCCTAGTCAGCAAGGAACCTTAAGGATTCATTTCAAGATCTTTAATCCATCTTGGTTTTAAGAATGAATAGATGTGATAGATATATATGGGACTGATCTATTTATTTGTAAAGGAGAATTGATAAAACACAAAGAGAGTAAGTGGTATCACTGCTTACTTGCACTGAATGCAGAAGAGAGAACGTATCAGGTAGAGGGTTAAATCAGACCAAAAAAGCCCTAAACACCCTACTACTCCTTCTAGGTAAAATCTAAGCTAAAATAGGCACCCCCTCAGTCTCACAACTCATTTTCACTATTTGTGACTCAAAGACAAGCAATTGAAAAACTTCAAATCTATCACAAAACAACTGCTGGATGTAGCAGTATCAGATATAGCTGTGTCTCCAGATTTTTCATATGCATTTTATAATATAAATATGTATTATTCATATCTCTATACACAGAGATGCAGATATGTATCTATATACCACATTCAACAAACAATTTAAGAATTAAGGAAAATGGTTTCATTTTAAAGATAAAAACTTCGGGCTTATTATAATGCTGTAAAATAAAATCTGCCAGCACAAGCCACAAGAAAAAAAAAGAAAAGGAGAACAAGTGATTCACTGGGGAAGTTCCATGATGTGCGGGACAATGGGTCTTAAATCAAAGGCATACATTATCATGACTAAGCTGACAGATCTGCACTGCAATGCAGAAAGCCAAGCAATATTCCAACATCTGCACCGTGCACACATAGTCAGTTAGACACAGTTTCCCACAGACTCCCCGAGCTCTTACCTGTTACCTGTGCAACAACTGCTTGGGAAATCCTCCGATTGGCTAGGAAGGCTTTGATTTCCTCCTTTATCACACTGCTGTCCCTCCTACCAAAACAAAAAACAAGAGCACAAAAAAAAAAAAAAAAGAAAAAAAAAAAAAAAAAAAGAAAAAGACCCAGACAGACAGACAGACCAAAGTGCACTTTGAAGATACAAAACAGCTTCATTTTCTTTATTCAGGGGACACAGGGGGAAAGCAGGCACTAAAATAGTCAAAGTGCCTCACCGGTGGACACTTCTTTTAACAAGTGTCACGTTTGATCAAAGTACCCTAGCAAGAGAATGGATGGCTCGTGTCCTGTATAATTCATATTAGGTACAGGGCTGCCATATGGAATGTGCAAAGTTTCATTACACAGGGATGAATAAATCTCTCACACCAACACAGAATCCTCAGTCATAAAAATAAGGCACAAAAATAAAAACAAAAATAAAGGATAGCAGGGTCTGCATGGTTAGCTGCACAACTGAATATACATACACAAACGTTTTCCAGTTTTTCAAGGAAAAAAATCCAAAGGGAAAAAGATATTGTCATCTCTGTTCCCCCTCTGCTACTTCCCTAAGCCCATAGCTTGCACTGAATGAACAAGCATCAAGCCTTTGGATCATTTTTAAAAGGTAGTATTGAAAAGCTAAATACTTTTGTGGTTACATAAGCATTGTGATACGCAGCAAATTTCAATTGCTGAAAACACACTTTTCCCTTCTCTTCCTCTTTTCTTCCCTGAAAGGTGCAGACAAATAAAACCAAACTTTATTAGGTATAATTCTTTAGTAATCTCCCTTCCCCTTCACCTCTCCTGCCTCAGCAGCTTTCAAAGCAGACAGTCCTGCAAAATGGAAAATAAATGCTATGTGGTGGGTTCGTTTTTACTTCCATACTCAGTTCTCTTCCATATGTCGGAAAATAAACGTAGCTTCAGCTTACTTGAGACTTACAGGAATCAAAAACTCAACGGAATGATTAAAACTTCAGCTGTGGGAACTCCTGCACGCTGCTATATTCACCACCTTCCTGCACTATTCCACTACCCTGTAGCTGACAGTAAATGAGGCTGATTGGCTTTTCTTACTGCTCATCTCTGATATTCTCCAGCCACACTTTTACCCTAAGTCTCCATATTTCCATTCTGGAGATTGTGAACCCTAGTTCTCCCTCCTATAGGTGTTTCTGATTTGTTGCAATCTGAAGGAAAAAAAAAACATTCCATCCTCATAACTAAAATAGTTTTGAGGTTTTTTTTTTTTTTTGCCCTTTCCCTTGTATCTCTTTTTGCTCTCAAGCCCACTGACTCAGTCTTTCATCTTTGGTGGAATAATCCTCCTTTTATAATCTTTGCCGTAACACTGAAAAGGAAGCAGCTAAAAGTAAAGGAAGGTCAACCTAGAAAACAAAGAAACAGCAAAATAAAACAAAACCAAAACCAACTAGCACTCACTACGGACTTCTGATTCTTTTTTTGTTTTGCTTTCCTGCACATATTTGCAGGCTGTGCAAGTCCAAGAGGGAGTCAGTCCCTGCCACAGACTATGAACAGATAACACACATGCACTACACATCACTGCGGAAAGCATTAAGCAAGCAGCTTCCCTGCACTGCCTATGTATGGAAGGAAATTCAACTGGTATGCATTAGTGGTGGAAGACACACGTGAACTGAGACTCACAAGTCTTCTGAGTAAGAGTGGGGTGGAAATTCAGTGAATAAGCATGAATTTCAGTCTTTGGTACAGCATGGAAAAAAAGATCTCAACAGTAAAACAACCTCTGCTACATCTGCACAGGGGCAGGGATTGCCTACACAAGGCTAAGAAGCGTGTGAGAGGTACTGAGACACCGACCATCAGGAATCTAGCATGGGAACAGCTGTCTAAAGCAATTCCTGCTTTCTTGGTAACACCTGTCACTACTAAGGCAGCCCCACAGCAGGAATCTGCATGCTGGAGGGTTTCTCACCCTGACTTTCCAAAGGCTTCTACTGACCTCATGAGTTCCTCCACTTTGTCATCGATGTCCAAGTCCTCCTCGGAAGCTTCAAAACTGTAAGACCTCTGAGCCAAGCTGTTTGCTAGTGGGTAGCGGGTGGGTGACATCTTCCCGTTGAATGCAGACAACCTCTCGTTACTCTCCCTCCCATTCTGATTAGTAGTGCAAGGCTGTGGGGAGGTGTCATAACTGTTGCTTGGTGATGGGGACATCCCAGAATGCTGGGTCTGTGTTGAAGCCGTGGCTGTAGAGGAAGATGCTGGGACGTTGTTGGTACTGTTGCTGTAGGAACCACCTCCGTAACTAGACCTTCTTCCAAATTTGTCACTATGCTCTTGATCAAGACGATCCAAGGTTTCCAGCGCATGGAGGATTTCATGTCTGGTCATTCCTGTACGTCTCAGGCGCTGAAGCAGGTCTATCTGCTCTATGGTAAATCTTGGCTCGTCTGTGTAGTGAGACATGGTTTCCAGCAGGCTGAAAACAAGGTGAGAGGTAAAAGCAAATATTTCAGTTCAACACTTCTCGGTGATACATGGAAAATATCTTGCGTGAGGAAAGACCAATTCTAGTCAGACACTTTAAGCCACGCTTATGACAGAGATGGCAGCCCAACTGTCCACATTAAGCTCAGCACTTGGCCTCTCATGAGCAGTATGGCTCGCCTTCTGCAACCTTTTCAAATAGCATTTCTCTCTCCTGCTTTTACTCCTTCTACAACGAACCAGCAGTTACTACTCTTCTGTTTTCGATAAACCTCTGTTATAGTGGGAGCATGGCTGTTCAGTAATTCACACCAAGTTTTCCTTGTTGCCTATTACCCACCAAACAGAAACCTAGATTCCCAAACTGACCAGTTCATTCAAGGCCAGATGCAGAGCTTTTGTGGAGAACTTTTAACCAGTTATGACATGTGATTTATGAATCACAACTCTTTCGAATCTGCAGTACAAAGGGTTCAAGTTGCCCTACCTTTTTGTTGCTACCTTGAAAAAAGAAGATAAAAACGTACCCAGCGGAAATTCTAGTGGCCTGTGGGACCAAAGCTGATTTGACTCAAGTCCAATTTCTGAAGTTAGCAACTTTTGAACCTGGAATGCTGTGACAGATCGCCTGCCCTAAGAAGGAAAGTGCAGCACATCCAATTACTACGAGCTTTCATTTAAAGAAATGTCTGCTGCTTTCTTCCCTCCAAAGGCAGGCTTCTGGTGTAATTCCATCAACACGGTGGCTCATCAAAAGATTTTTTTTTAACTGCTAAACTTCCAAAGGTATCAGAACAATGGCGGTCCTATGAATCTGCTGCAAAGACAAGAACTGGAAAAAGCAAAGTGAGCTCCCGTAATTTCTTTTCCTTCCTAAGTCTCCTTACAACAGAGCCAAATGGCATACATACGACAAGACCACTCCTTCAGAACTCAGGATGTTGAGAAGGGACAACAGATGGAGGGCAGAAAGAGCTTCAGAAGGAGATCAGGGTATTTTCCAACCTTTTGGTGAATCTTCTCAAGAGTCAAGGTTTTTATAATTCCCACAGGACAACAGGGCAAAAAAAAATCACTCAAACTCCATGGCACATGACAGAGATAACAGTAAGGGCAGATGAAAAGTAAAAGCAAGAATTTCAAGGACCCAGTGAAAACCAGAAGAGGGATAATGGCTTTTGTGATTACAGTAGGCTAAACAAAGGCAGTGGGTTTTTGGGGGTATGGCAATCAAACCTATTCGAAGTTGAAACATCTCACAACATAGATATGACCTGGGAAGGAAATAGATAATGCATATCCTCAAGACAGAGAGTATAGCTGTATCAATACTTGTAAAAATAAACAGTGCATACAAAACCAATATGCACATACCCATGAAAATAGCACACGCAGACTGGAAAGAAGTTCCTATCTTTGTCTTCCTACAGCAAATACTGAACCCCTTTTCATGGTTTTAACATTAGAAACGTGTATGCAGGAAAAGAAAGCAAGAGGACAATGCAAGGGGATGACTCCCATCCAAGAAAAGACGGACTACAGCCACATGAGTGCTTCAGTCCAACAGGAATGCTCTGTCCTTTGGGTCAATTAATTACTGAAAATGTAAATGCCATTTCAATTTTAAAAGACAGGCACCTAGACTGTTCTACCAAAATGAGGGCACAGCAGCCAGTGCAGCAGTACTCTAGCCACTGACTGGAATTGTAACAACTAAAATCTGGAAATTACACTGCGGTCAGAGATGTTCTGGGCTTGACAAGGAGCGTTTGGAAACAGACACTGTGTTCTAGGTTTGCCCTCTGTATTTGGGGAAGCAGAGATGCTCAGCCCTTCTGTCCAAACTTTGCAGTGAGTGCCTCAGTGCCTTACTGACTCACATCACCAACTCCTGTGCAGCCTGAAAGCTCCCTATGTCAGCCCTAAGTGGCACGTTTTTCAAATCGGAAAATCACTCATTAAACATTTGGCCTTGAGATTGCTTTCCTTAGATGTGCTAGTTCACCCTTCATTAGAGATAAACCCACCTTTGTCATTTCTGTCATGGTTTTATGATTTTTGGTATTGGTATTCCACATCATAACAACATGTAGTGCATTAAGAGTTAAAGAGTTAATACTCCAACTCCACAGATCATTGATATTTTCCGGGTATACCTGTCTCAGAAGAGAAGAACTATATTCCCCAGAAGACTTTGCGATGCTTTGCATTTTTACGTATTTTCCGCTCAGAGGGAAAAGATAAAAACCCTCTGCAGTCACGGGACACTCTCTTTCCTTCGGGATCGACTCAGCAGTGGGTGCTCGCTACCGTATCGCCTTCAGTGTTAGCGTAAGGCCTTCGGTTTATCGGACACTCTCTCTTGCTCATTTTATTTGATTTATTAGCTTCAATTCCAATTATATTGTATTATATTGTGTTATTTTGCTTTCTGATATCTTATTTAGTAAATTAGCTTTCCTCCTCAGATCGTTGCCGCTGTTTTGTTTCTAGGCCCATCTCCCTTTTTTCCTTTTCCCTTTTCCCCCTTCCCCTTTCCTGGGGTGTGGGTCTGTGGGTCCCCCACACCAATCGTCACGGAACCGGGCCGATCCAGCCCGGTAAACCGTTGACATTTTCTTACCTGTATTTCTAACGTCACTGCCTCCTGCATTATTTATCTGTCAACACCACGTCCTCGAGTACTTTACTGAACTGGAGGATTTAATGAACTCAAGACTCTACCTACAATTACCTCCACTCAAAATTCCTCCTCTACTGACTCTTCAAGATTTAATACTAAAACACTTCACATTACCTAGATTAATTATTATTATTTAGATTATCAAGGTTAATCTCCAGTTTGTCACAGACCCAGAAGTTCAAAACTTTTGCTCTCTTAGCCCCATGAACCAAAAAGCTGTAACCTGACAAGAGCAGAAGGTTCAAAAAATGTCAAGTAATATAAAGAATCAGATGCTTCCCGCAGCAGCTTGTTGACACAGTCTGTCACTGCCTTTAAAATTTGGGTGTGATCACTAATTTATCTAAAACGCCGAGGATCAGCTTCTAGATATGGGTTCTTATATGCAGGATAAACATTTTACTTTCAGTGGTACAAAGCTGTATGTAGGAAAGTGATCTGGCTTGTAGTTTGTCCTACGTTGGTGCAAGGAGGATCCTCAGTGCATCCACGGTGCTGGACAAGGCCACTCTCTGTCACAAGAATAAGATATTCAGTGATATCCAACTTGTGGCCCACAGAGCACTGTTAATCTCTAGACTGCTTCTAAAACATCTGCAGAAAGCAGAACAGCAAATCTACTGCCAGATTAAATCCACTATATCATAACTACCAATTACAGCTAAAGATGTCCATGCAAGGCACTCTTACAGCCCTCCATCTTAAAACTTTTCAACACTTAGGAAAAAAAAAACCAAAAAAAACCCCACCAAAATCATACACAGCATCTCACTGGTCTCACCAATGTCATGCACAGATTTAAGAATGCTTAGATCCCATGCTTATAGCTACAAACACAGCATATATCACGTCTGACATAGATACTTACTGATCTTGTATTCTCATTCACATTTCCATGTGCTTTTCTATATAAGCATAAGATTCAGAAAAAAAGCTTCTGAGTCAGTTTTGTGTATTGAAAACAACTTCAGGAACTGGGAATTTTCCATTAAAAACACAAAACAAATATTGCAAAACTTCGTATTACTGAACGTGTTCCAACATTACGAGCTATCTACCCTCTTTTAATGAATAACTACACTAAGATTATTTAGAAATGTTATTCTAACAAAGCTTCTGTTATTTCCCACTTTCAAAATATTTTTAATAAACTTATCCTGTTTGAAGATCAATTTACAGTGCAGTTAAGTAAATCAACCATTTTAGAGAAATCAAAATTTCATTCACCTCATTAATTAATGGATATCCTCTACTCTTCCCTCTCCCCACCCATATTGCTGCAAGAGCCTCCCGAACTCCTCTGGGCAGCTTGTTTTCCCCCTCTTTTTCCTTGGGAAATACAAACAACTGCAGAAGTAACAAGAAGCAAAATAACATTGGGGCAGGAAGAATGACTGGAGGTGTTCAGAAGAAAATCCTGCCAGCAAATACTGCTCCTGAGGATAATACTGTGATGGACTGCTTTGCTCTGATCAAACTTAAGCAAACTTTCCTGCCAATTGAGCAAAATATCCTCAATGCTAGCATAGCTTGGCTTACCAAAACTCCCACCAGTCATGACAAGGTGTCAAACTTCCCTAGGGAGAGAGATGAAAAAAAAGTGCCAACCAAGGAAGAACTTCCATGTGTTTATCTCCCTGAAATTCAAAAGACTTCTGTAATGAACTAATTAAACTCAAAACTAAAATTAACCAAATTTTCTAACCACTGAACCTAGTCCTTAAAATGGACCACGCTTACTTAGATTCTGACAGGAAAAATAAAATAAAATAAAAAAAAAAGACAGCTCAAAATATCTAACTTATTTACATTTCTCACATTGAGTTGGCAGTCATGCCCCATGTAAGATGGCCCAATTCCACTTACAGTCTCTTGGTATCTATAAAGCATTTTAAAGCTTCATCCTTATCTTTCATGGCTGAACCAAAGGGAACACGAGGTGTCTAAATCTCAAACCAAAGGGAGACCTATAAATAAAAAGCAAAAATGCCCTTTTCCCACTCCCAAATCTACAGAAATTAAAATATCTAGCATCTACAAAACCAGTCAGACACATCCAATTCCACTTCTAACACAACTCTGTGAAGTGAAAGCTGCTTGCTAAAGGAAGTTACTCTCGATACCCTTTTCCCTCTCATACCGAGAATATTTAAGCTTATTTTGCATGAAATTCTCCCTGTAGACATGGGGCTCTCTCCCCACTTTGAAAGTACTGATCTTGAGCAGGGGATCCGTAGCCAGACAGGTTTTCCTCACCCACTGCCATGGCTCAACCCTTCACAAATTCCGGAATTGTTTACCCAAAACAAACTTTGCAGGCGCTGAATCCAACAGAATAATCCCATAAAAACAAACAAGATCAGGAAGTGGAGAACTCTACATCCAACTGAAATTGCAGAACTTCAAACTAATTCAATTATCCATTTGGGAATAAGGTCGGAACACTGGCCTTAACACCTTTAGTAGTTGAGAAAATAGCTCTGGATTCCTTAACAATCAGAAGATATCACGTTTTCCTCTCTTCTACCTAGTGTACATGAATAGGACGTGTTCCAACAACACTGAAGAGATCCTTTTCTGCAGAGATACTTCTCAAAATCTCCATTAAAATTCAACGCTCTACCTAACAAGCTCTGGAAAGCTCAAGACACTTACAAAACCAGTTGTACTGTTAAATACGAGACCTATATTCGATATCATCTGCATAAAATGGACGTGGGTTAGAGCCAAAGTGTTCAGAACAGGATCCCAGGTCAGGTAATTGGTTTAACAACGATTCTGATAAAGTTACATCAACTGTGGCAATCAGGATGGGGAGAGACGCCAACTTCCACTCTCCTCTGATATACAGCATGAGCTGCTTGCAGGACTGGGGCCTGAGCAACACTACACCCTCCTGTTCAGTTTCACCAGCATTTGTAATCTCATCTTCTTGTAATGGCACCAAAATGTCATAAAAGTGTTATAAGAGGGCATTCAGAGGAGGGCTAAGGGGATGGAGAAGGGTCTGGAGTACAAGGGGTGTGAGGAGCAGCAGAGGAGCTGAGGGGAGGCCTCATGGCGGCTGCAGATCTGTACAGGGAGAGAAGGGACAGCACTAAGCTCTGCTCTGCGACAGTGATGGGGCTCAAGGGAACAACATGGAGCTGTAAAAAGGTAGGTGGGGTTTAGGGAAAGGGTCAGTACTCAGAGAGCAGCGGCACTGCACAGCTGCCCCACAAGGATGCAGCAAGGATCCTTGGCCAGTGTCACTGGGCTTCTCCTCTGCGTGGGGTCCGGACAGCAAACAAAAACGGGTGTTAAGAACAGCACTGCTAGTCCCAAAGGCAATACAACGTATCAACTAGACTGATAACAACACACCAACTACCACTCCAAATACTTCCTATCAGAACCACTGACTACAGTGAAATGCCACCTCCAGCTGCCCAGCCTGTTACTTGTTTAACCACGCTTGACATTCTGTAAACCTGCTTTTCCATTACCCACCCAGGATGCAGCTGCTCCTTACAAGATGCTGGAGAGGCTGTTTCAGTCTGAGCTTTGGTCGTTCCACAACTACAGCAGTTGCTGAGCATCAAACAAAGTAAACACAGCACATCACACCTTCAAACTCAGAGACTGCGAGACCATCAGCCTTAAGACTCTGTTGGAACACAGTCGGGACATTTAGGGCAAAACTTATCTTGCTGTCAGAAATTCAAGCATTGGCCTTTTCTTTTCTTGCTTAACAAGTGCACCTCCTTTTATTTGCAGCCAATTTAAGCACTTCAGAAATGCCCAAAGCTTTGTACCACATTAAGAAAAGCTGCCTTCAAAACAGTAGTTGATGCTATGAATTCTGGAGTGCAAAAGAGGATTAAGGATGTGACTCATCTGAGCCAACACTTACGCTCATCAGTTGCAACTCCAGTATTTTCAGTGGAGTTGTACCAGTTTTCAGGAGAGGGGAAAAAGATATACGAAAAAATAAAAAAAAATCAGGCCTCAAGTGCTCATCATGCCAACGAACACAGAGCCATCCTCACCCATACGTTAGCATAATTATCTCCTGCAGTTTCATCTCCTAGTTCTGATTTTCAAAGAGGACTCTACTCCCATTCATCCTGATTCACAAACAAAATGTAATGCTTGTATAATGACTGCTCTCATCCGAGGCAAACGAAAACCTCGCTTTGCAGCAAGGAGTGAAATCAGACTACAAGCTGATCTATCGAGGTTAAACGTCACCAGTTCTGTTTATGAATGCAAAACACTGTCTTATGAATGCAGAACACTGCCATATGCTTTCGATCAAAATGGTGACAGTTAATAAGAGCAGCCTGAAACTTCTGAAAATAAATCCAACGTAATCAAATACTCACCGCTACACAAATTACAGAAGGCAAGCTGGGAGCAGAATATCAACATATCATTTCTTTGGGAAGCTTCAAGATTTTCAGCTAGTTAAAGAATCCCAACCCAGACTCACTTTTTCTACTTAAGCTGTTTTTCCCCTCAGCTTTCAGTACTCTTCGCTGCTGATAAAATATTTTTTTACTGGGTGCCGACAAGCTGGCAGCAAGCAAACCCTAGCAGTTTTGCCACCAATTCCACTTGGGTGAGTAACTTACTGTCCTTTATAGCATCCACTTTACATCTTTGGAAAAGAGAGAGAGAACTCAAGATCAATCTTACAAGGGGAAAACATAATAAAAATGCCAATTATTGCCATAATCCAAGTCTTACAAAAGAGACTGACCTCTGACTAAGCACAGGGCTGGGAGCCAGATACTTCTGAATTCTACTCCAGGCTCAGGCTGATTCACACCGACACCTTATCTGTCTAACCCTAACGTTCCCTACTTCTAAAGTCAGGGCTTCCAACTACTGTTGCAATTCTACAGCACCAAGGCAAGAATTTGAACTGCAACGCTGGATTCAAGGGCAGAATGAGGAACAAGAAGAACTGACACAGAGAGAAAAACCAGAGTGGCAGCTGAGTGCTGAACTGAGACCTAAAGCTGTGACAAGAGCAAAGGAGGAGCTCTTAAATTTGGGAAACGAACTCAAAGCTGTGCATACGTAAGCTCTGTAACAGAATCAGGGCAGAATTCCTGCGTTTGGATTCCAGTTTCATCGGTCTCTGCAACACACTGAAATATTTTCTTCAGCTCACACAAGGAAACAGCCATTGTGACAAGAAAAGAAGAACGGAGACATGGACCTGGACATAAACTGGCAAGTCATATACTTCCGTATGTCAAAATTACAGGGGCAGGAACAATGTTGTCTTCTGCTTCCTCTAGAAACCTGCAGGATTTGAGCAATCACACATAAAAATCAAGGTAGAACCTCAAGTCAACAGTTCCACATCAGCTCGCTGGAATATCTAAATGTTGGAAGCACATCTTTCTATAGGACAACCCTGTGTGGCAGGAAAGTAATATCACTTCAGAAACTGAGCTCACAGATAGGGACTAGCCTACAAACAAGGTGGCTTGTGCAAAACCTCAGAGGCTTCCTGAAAGAAGGCAGACCAACTGCTTGGCCAACAGTTGAACACTTCCTCATCGTTCTACGGGCTCATCTATAGCACCAGACATGACAAGTTGTATGATGTGCTTTAATAGGATCTCATCACCAGGATTTATTTCTACCACCTTTTTTCTGCATGCAAAGGGAACAATGTACGCATTACAAAACCTACATACTTCCTCAGGATCTCTCACTGACAGTAACAACTTTCATAAAAGAGAAATTTGTTAGTTCAGAAAACCAAAATCAAAAATGAGCAAGTAGCAAAATCTTACCTATTCTCATTTTTGTGTTCAACAACAAAGTAATCTGTTACTTTTTACCCCCACTAGAAAACAGTCTGTGGGAGTAGTTTCATTGGCACACAGTCTTGGTGAAGACAGATGCTGTATTTGGAGTACAACTCCAAATATATAACAGCAGCTCCTCAAAGAATATAAATAATAATGGCAAAAACGTGGGCTTCTGGCTACAGCTGCTTCCATATTAGAGTTTCATGTTATTTAAAAGCATTTCAAAAAGAAACACACATCTTATTCATGCTTTTGAAGTAACAAACTTCAAGAAGTCTAGATTCCATCTAGGAAGATTTCCCTCTCACATGACACAGAGAAGACCCAGTTTGCATTCCCAGGCTAAATGCAAACTCTTTCTTTGCTACTCAGAGCAGGAGAAGAACACATCGAGACACAAGTCTTGAGGGTACAGATGCCTGAGGGAGTGTGAGCTGACCTGAGAGCATCCAACAAGAGCAGTGGATCCCTTGTGACTCAGGCATTTTATGATTCTATCACTCCTGCAGCAAGGGCTGGGTCCTGCTCTTCTGCCCTCCTGTATAGCTTCGTGGAAATCTCCACAAATCAATTCAGTTCAACAGATCAGGAAAATAAATAAACCAACCAACCTTTAGCTACTTTGCTCTGCCTAGGTTAGCGAGATGTGTTAGCTTAAGAGAAGGCTGTGATGACTGCTATCATCAACTCAACAGATGGGGGCTGGCCAGTTTGGCTAAAAACAGAGGGAAGCATAAGAGGCACATGGGGAACAAGATTTCTTTTAGTTCCCTTTAGATTGGGTTAGCTGCTATGAAGTCATGGATTAACTCATCTGGTTTATCTGAAAGTAAAACCAAGGCCTTGTTACAAAATGTTACAAAAGCTTAAAATGTCAAGCGAACACTTCTACACTATACCTTGTTGTCAGAAGACGAAGACAAAAATTTAGCTGAACCCTCTTTCAGCATGGTTTAACTAATGTGTTTTGAATCACATTTCAGGGAAGCTGGACAGTTACGGCAGCTCAGCCATATGGTAACTTTCCAAGCCACCATAACCCAATGGCTATTTTTCAATGTGCTGATTCTGATAGCATTCACATACTCATTCCTTTCTTTCTGCTGTTTTTCATAAACAATAACAAGACATCAGTCTTTTTTTTTCATCTGCATTACTCACACTGATTTCCCTTCCACTCAGCATGCTTTTACTTACTCCAGAGACAGTTCTGTCATAGCTGGCAGTCAGATCCATACACACAGACCTGATAATCCGGGTAAACTTTACGACACAATGTTGAAACTGCCCAGTTTTGTAAAAAAACATATTTTGAGATTTTGAAAATTTAACATAAATACTAATGGTCACATCTCACACATTTAATTATCAATACTGCTGCAATCCTGCGAAGTATAAGTAATTGCTTCCATTGTATTTATGAAGAAACTAGTAGAGAGATATTCACGTTGGCTACAGAAGGACTTAGTTTCAGATAAATAAATAATTCTTATGACACCAAAATCAAGTCTCTTGTGTTCACACAATGCAACATATTCCTCTCAAGCACTTGCTCTCATCTGACTGTAGATAAAAATACGGTAGGTAAAATGGTAATGATCTCCTTTGCTCTTCAGACAGAGGATGCTGTCCCATGATTGGGATAACCAATCTACTCTTTAACCGTGGCACTTTTAAGAGATTTATCCATGCAAACCAGCCTTCATTTCCACTTGTTTTAAAACCCTGGCCTGAAAACTGAATACCTCCGATACTGTTTTACAACCTTCACCTGCCCTGTGAAGTATGCCCAGGCATACTTAAAAAAAAAACCAAACACAGTTATTACAAACAGAAACACACAAGATGGGTCATGATTTCTCAATGAATTAGAGTTGGTGGGCTGTGAAACTGCTTTTTAAAAAAAAAAATAAAAAATTGTTCTTTTCTTTCCGGATAATGTTTTTAATAGATGAATTGATATCTATGATTCAATCTGGAAACTTTACACCCAGCTGGGTCATCTTGGCCCATTTCCCATGATTTAAAGCTCTCTAACCCTGTCCAAATAGTTTCACCCCAGCTTTCACCCAGGCAAAAATCATTCACCTATACTTTTTATTGTATTCTCAATGACTGTATTAATTGTACATCGACTGGAATCAATGGAGAAAGTGACTGCTTTTGTGATGGAGGGTGGCAGCTGATTAATACCACACATCAACATGCCACAGTGATCTCGAGAAGCAGTAGAATATGATATCCAACTAAAACTGCACAGAGGCAGAACACGTCTGAAATTTGGCTAAAGCACAGGAAATGAAGACTATATAACTCACTGCTTGGAAATTTATGTTGAAAGTCTGATTCAAAGTTAAGGCTGACAAACTGTCCCTGTGCTCATTCAAAGCACAGCAGAACTGCAAGATCAGTCTGCAGACTCCACATTACCAACATAATAAAGATGCACAGGGTATTGTGGCCTCACCTCCAGATTTCTCTCCTGCTGTGAATCAGATCTTTATGATTTCAAGTATTTAATACTGAAATGCAATGTATTTTTGCAGCTAAAACAAAGAACAGGAAGCCACTCAGGAGAGTGTCAAAAGGGTAAGAAGCACCAGTTTTGAATGGAAGAATAAGACACCAGCATAAGAAAATAACCAATTAATGGTCATATCAAGAATCCTATTTGGAAAAGAATATTGGTAGTTTAATTTTCAACATACAAGCACTTCTCCTGTCAGCTGCTACTCTTCAATGTCACTCTCTACAAAGAGGTCAGTGCATGAGTGTCCATGCACTACTTGAATAATCTTCATCCTAGAAATAATCCATCTTGGACTACTCTGACTGTATTCACAGCATCCCACTTGCAACTTGCACTGGACAAGATTTCCCTTTGTAACTCAGACAGAGGGTACAATCAGAAGCCAAGAGGTTAAAGCATCTCAAGAATCTGACTGCCACTGGACATTCGGCCATGCCTAAAAGAGATACAGGGAACAACAACGCAGGACTGAACAGCGAGAGGGATGCAGGGCAGCACGGTACAGGACAACCACTCCCTTCAGCTTTACAAGCATAGACTTTGAATTCATCTGCTTATTGTGGAAAACAGAATGGATATCAATTACATCCAAGATTCATAACAGAGGTCGTTTAAAAGAGCAAACTAAAAGGCTCAAATTCAAACATAAGATTTAGGTAACTTCAGTTTATACCGGGATTCATTCAGCAGTTGTGGCTTGAACCAGCGCATTCACTACCAATGTTAGTTATTTTAGGCTTTCTGCCTTTGATATACAATGCTACACTTACAGTGTGCTCATCTCCTCTCACCAGGTCTGTAGTGATGACAAACACTTACCGCTCTGGTAACCTTCTACTGTCATGGGGGTGTATGGAGTACTCCACCTTTTAACAGCACACTTCCTCTGATCAAGGCTGAGTTTCAAAGCACTTCATGATTTTCAGAGACACTGTCAGCCAGACCAAGAGAAGAACTGTAACACTACCATTTCCTGGTTTAAATGTTTAGCAAATGCCAAACCAGCTGAACTCTCCAGCTCAGCAAACTGTTGATTATCATTCTAATCATTTCTCTCCATCTTTCAGGCAGAACGGAAAAAATGCAATGCTCATCTTTTGTTGTTGTGTGATTGTTGTTTTTGCTTGTACTTACACTACTGGAAAAGTTCTGAGCATACTTTACATGGGGATGGGACGTTATAAAGCCTCTTGGGGGTCTTCAGTGTTATTCACCATTCTGTAAGACACAATTAAAAGATACAAAAACTTTAGATATTTCAGTGAAAGGCAAATTCATTTACTGTCTGGTTTACAATTATTCAACCAGCTAACAAAGGGCAACGTTCTGGAAGTTTTACCAGGCAGAAGTCCCAAATCACTTGTCATTAGAAAAACACATACAACCCTTCAGGATTCTTCTTGAGCACCCAATCCACCCTCCATTAAAAGGGAAGGATATAAATCAGTATATATAATCGTGGTTAAGAAAAATGCTCCCTTGAACAACTGCATTTTCTTCTATCCACCTTCAATTTTTATGTTTTATTGTGTGGACTGTTAAAGCCTTGCCCTCTTACTTCTCTTTGCCTTGAGTGGGAGATCTGACATGGCGTATGGGAACTGTCAAACCACAGCCTGAACCACTGGTTGAACACCTGAGGTGAGCACTGAGCCAGCCACAGGAGCACAGGTGAAGGCAATGCACCTGTGTGACCAGAAGGGGTGGAGTCTGACTCCACCTCTCCCAGACCCCATTTAAGGGCTGACCACCACTGGAGAAGGATCTCCTTCTGGAGGTCACTCCTTTGGAGTTTCCTACCATGAGCCTAGGACACAGCTGAGTATTATCCTTTATTTTGACTGCCTCCTTCTCTCAAGATAATCTTTCTAACTATACCATCTGCAAAATAGCTACAATACTATTGGGCATTATTAATTCTGTTAACCATACACATGTTTTGCAAAGGACCCGTGGTCTTAAAGTCTGGGAAATTATCCTTTGCATCCAAACACCTCATGGATGAATTCTGCTATCAATAAATGCTTTAAAGATCTAAACAGAGCCTATCAGCGGAGTGATCTGAGTCAAAACAGTCAAACAGATAAAAAACTGCAAGTGCTGAATCACATTACTCTTCATAATCTGTAACTAATTCAGATCTACATAATCTGTGCTATTACAGTCACTTCACTGCAGATTCCAGGTAGATTCCTAAGGAGAAAGTTGATGTCTGGTAGCGTAATCAGTTCACAGACAAAAATTTAAATTACAATTGATTTCTTTTCGCCACAAGTAAATTAATCTGAGCAATCATTTAGCCTTATGACAGTTACCTACCCTTTTAACTCACAAAAGCTATTAAAAGGATTATTTGGCTAACATCCGCCAAGAGCTCAGAAGACAGGTACTATTGTTCTGAAAAGGAATGACCTCATGGAAGTTTCTTCAGCTAGCTCTGCTGACGTCTTTCTTCATAAACTAACAGGCTGAAAGCGCTTCATAAGTCAAACTATCAACCATTAGGAAAGAGAGAGGGAGAATATTACATCCAGGTAGATGTGGGAAGAACTAGAGAGAGTATCTACATTTCAGGCTATAGGTGAATGTGAGCTGGAATAGAAAACACAATGAGTAGAGCAGTAAGGGGAAGTGCACTGAATAATTTACTCTGCTCTGTAATCGTCCATAATACCAGCACCCAAACTTTGTGGATGAACAAATGCTGGCTGCTCTCATTGCTAAGCATGTTCCAGGTGCTACAGCATGGCTCTTCCTCTACCACACCACAGGATTTGCTGATGGCTTAGAGGAAGATCAGCGCATATTCCAGACAAGAGTTCACTGTGCATAAACAGACTGTGCCAGGCTCACTAGATTATTTATATGGCTTTTTTCTTGTGAAAAGCTTTGGAATCCGCCTGGACGCCTACCTGTGCAACCTGGACTAGGGAGCTGCTTCGGCAGGGGGGTCGGACTAGATGATCTCCAGAGGTCCCTTCCAACTCCTACAATTCTGTGATTAACCCTCAGAACTAGACCGCATAGACCTTTCCAGAAGTAGCGGCTGGTAGCTTCTGGACATCAACTTTCACTTGGGGTTTACAGCTCACCCAGCTGTGGCAAAAGAAATGCAGTGTTTTGGGAGAGGGGAGCTTTTGAGAGACAGCTGCTGACATTTCAGCAACTCACAGAATCACAGCAGTTGGAAGGGGCTTCAAAAAAATCACTGAGTCCAAATCCTCTGCTGAAGCAGTTCCCTACAATAGGTCACACAGGTTGGTGTTCAGACAGCTTCTGAATACATCCATAGATGGGAGACTCCACCACCTGTACGGGCAATATGTTCCACTGCTCTATTACCCTTACCATCAAGAAGTTCTTCTGCATATTAGTATGGAACTTCCTACATTCAAGTTATAAGCTATTACTTTTTGTCCTATTGCTACATACCACTGAGAAGAGCCTGGCCTCGTTCATTTGCCTCCCACCTCCCTTTAGATATTTAAAAACACTGATCAGATCCGCTCTCAGTCTTCTTTTCCCTAGGTCTCTCAGCCTTTCCTCACATAGGAGATGCTCCAGGCCCTTTATCATCTTTGTGTCCCTCCTCTTGCCACTATCCCCTGATTTCTTACTCTTAGGGATGCACCAATCTTGAGCTTGGAAGAAGTGGTATTGACACACCAACCAGCTCTCATGGGACCCCTTACCTTCTAACACTCTAGCCCAAAGGATACCTCCAAGCAGGTCTTTGAAGAAGTCAAAGCTGGTTCTCCTAAAGCCCAGGGCAGTTATTTTACTTATTACTCTGTTTCTTCCACATGAGATCTTGAACCCCATCATCTTGTTATCACTGCATCCCAAGCTTCCCCCAGTCAGCACATCCCTGACCAGACCCTCCTTGTTAGTAAGAACAAGGTCAAGTAGCACACCCCTCCTCACTGACTCCTCCAACACCTGCATCAGAAAGTTACCACCAAAGCACTGCATGAACCACCTGGATCTTGTGTGCTTATCAAGAAATGACTGAAATCCCCCATGAGAACCAGTGCCGAGGACAGTGATACTACTTCCAGCTGTTTGTACAAGGCTTCATCCATTTCAACCTTATGATCAAGTGGCTTGTAGTACACACCCACAACAGTGTCACCTATGTTAGCCTGCCCCTTCATTCTTACCTACAAGGTCTCCCCCACCTCGCCTCGTCACCCTGTCTTTCCTAAAGAGGACACAGCTATTCACGACAGCATTCTAGTCATGTAAGCTATCCCTCCAAGTCTCTGTGATTGCAATGAGATCATGGTCCTGTGACTGCATGCAGAGCTGTAGCTCTTCCTGTTTATTTCCTATGCTGCATGCATTGGTATAAAGCACTTTAGGGAAGCAGAGGGTGCAGTATCTCTAGAGGGATGCAAGAAGGTTTATGCTGGGCTACTGATAAAAGCTTTCTTCTTTGAGAAGTCCTCACAAGATCCAATTGAGCGGCTTTTCTCCAAAGATTACTAAAAAGGCAGCATTACGAGGCCCCTCTGTCACAAGAAACTCCATCCCCTTCCCCCACTGACTCTTCAGTAATCGATCCAGCCAGCTTGCTCCCCAGAACACTTCTGCCTCATCTGCTCAGTCGCATTCTGTCTGATGGCCACATATCTGGTCTCTCAGCATCTTGCTCACTATCGTAGTATGTAAATCCTTGATGATCCCAATTTCATCCCCTCAGCTAGTTGTGCACCTGCATCTATCCTTCTCCTTTCCAGGACCCAGCCACCAGTCAGGAGGACAGAGGACAACACTACTTGTGATCCCGATCCCTTTAGTATTTTCCCAAGGGATGCAAAATCCCTTTTAATATTATGTAGTTTCCATGTTGCAGCCTCCCATGGCTCTACCTGAGTGACAACAAGCAGACAGTAGTAGTCTCCTCGTTTTATCAGATGCGGTACAGTCTCCTTAACATCTCAGACACGTGCCCCTGGAAGACAGCAATCTTCTCTGGAGAGGTTACCTGGGTGGAAAAATGGGGCCCACAGTGCCTCTCAGGAAAGAGTCCCCAATTACTAAGACTCTTTGCTCTTTTTTGGTGCCAACTGCAATTCCTTTGGCCCACATCTAGGTTTTGAGTTGCCATATTCCTCCTACGTAAGAGAAGAACGCCAAGAGGAATATCACACAGGATGGACCACATCCAGGACACGCTGTGGCCTAGGAAAGAAACCATGACACTGGAGAACTGACGGATGGAAAAGACAAATGGACAGGTCCCTGAAGTCAGCCACCTCAAAACCTTTCAGCATAGTTCTACACCACTAGACACTCCTCCACTAAATCTCTTAGCAGTATTTAAAACATTTTCCATGAAGAAGTCACAAAAAAAAAAAAAAATGAGATCATGCAGTTGACTTATTGCCAAATTTTGAGTTTAATAGAGAGAACCGTTTTGTTTTCCAAAGAGGAAGAAATTAAATTTAAATAGACGCAAACTTTCTGAAGGTCAGAGAGGCTAACGATAGAGAACTGAATTCCTCCGAGAAAAGCCTGCTTTGAGGGTGACAAGTGTGGAAGAACCAAAGGGAAAAAAAAAACTCACAAAGGAAAAAAAAAGATCACTTTCCATCACCATGAAACATAGAATTAAAACTGGAACACGACAGAGCCAAAGAAAATGCAGCCGTAATTCAGGTGTGAGATGACAAAGAAAGGACAATGATTTTAGTGATACTAATGGAAGAGGAGAAAAAAAAAAAAAGGTCCAGGCTTCTAATGTTTCAAATGAAGAGCTTTTAGGATGCAGCCCAGATTTGGGATGCGAACAGAGAAGGGAGAAGGAACTTTTCCAAGATACTCCAGATCTCTAAGTGGAGATAAAGGAGATGACAGAGCAGAAATAAATGTGAGTTCACAAGTAAACAGGAGAAATTCTCAATTTTTGCTTTGTTTGAGGTTGAGGCAGCAGTGCTACACTCTGGCTGCAATCACAGATTGTCACAGAAAAAGCCAAACTGTAAGGCAGGAGAGGGAATCCTAAGGCCTGCATCAGACCTGGGGTTATGAAAGCAAATGAAGTTAAACAGAAAGGAGAGGAAACCAGTGTTTCCTATGTCTGATGCCAGAACAGAATGACAGCTAGTGCGAAGAGTTACAAACAGCCTTTGGTCTAAAGTTCAGAGGCACAGAAAAACCCTCCCTCCCCTGCATCCACAGAAAGACTGCTTAAATGGTTTTCTGATTCAGGGTTCAACAGACAAATAACAAACAACCCATCACCTGTAATTTTAGGAAGAATTTCACCCCAGAGCAAGGTAACTGCAACCACATTCTTTCCCTCTATTTCCTTTAGCATAAACCAAAGCAACAAACCATGTTTGATCACAGCAGCAAAACAGGTGTCGCCACAATCTATAGTTGATATGCAAGTAAGAACTCACAAACCTTTGCCCTTTTCGCATTATTCATTAAATAATTTATCTGCTAACGCAGGGGAAACACTACCAGTTCCATTCCTTTCTGGAACAGATAATAAAAAATTCAATATTAATATGGAAATCATGGCCACAGTTGTAGAATCAGATGTAATGAACAATCTTGTCCCCGGCTTAAGTTGCTATAAAGGAAGCTTAAATTTACAATGGATGAGCCTTAGTGGCATTCTGTTTTTCAGATATTAAAAATCTCATTTTCTCAGTGCCAAGGACAAGTGGATGTGTGAAGCAGCGGAGTATCAACTCCGCATTTGTCTCACTTGACATGAAATCATTCTCATTTTAGTTTAGATTTTTAATATATTCTTGGGATCCACTTCAGTTTTCTTCGTTCCTCAGTGTATGCAATTAGATATTTTGAAGTACAGTTCACCCTCATCCACAGCACTCTGCAGAAGCAAGGAGGAAGTCACTTGGTAAAGATGAGGCTCATGCAACTTATTTGGAAAAAGAAATTGATTTTCCTTTTTAATTTCTGAGTGAGTCACATAGTAAAAAATAACACCACCACTTTATATTTCACTAATACCTTCCTTGCTAAGTTCTTAAAAAGAGCTTTGCAAATAAATTAAAAGCTTTCTGTCCTTGAGAAAGGGGAACATCACCATTTTATCACAAATAAAACATGAACGGAGGGGCTAAATTCTTGGCTTCCAACCACACCCGATAGTATCAGTGATGTCTGTCTGAGGACACAGGCCCCATGGTACTGTGCTACCAGCTACTGAAATGCTGGAGAACCAACTTCAGCTTGCTCTCATATCTGGTTTGCTGGATGGTGAGAGAAAAGGAGAGCGTTCAGCCTCACTCCTAAACTTCTAATAAAGACAGATTCCCAAACCTGTGCATGGTTGCAAACCAACCCTCTCCCAGGTGTAACAGGGTACTTAAGTCCTTTACTTAGAGGACAGGTAGCTTAAGCTCAGTAGGAGTTGTCAGGTCTACCATATGTGTGCACCCATGCATATAAGTGTGTCTATAAGTGTGGGCCATTACATTCCAGTTATTTCACCTTCTCTATTCTGAAACCGCTGCAAAGTACAACAAACCTGTGTCCGGAAAACACCTTTTCCTCACAGGCAGAAGAGACCAAGGAGCCATCATTCTCTCAGCAGTTCATTCTAGTGGTTCACTGCTCTCTCCATTAAAAGCATTCACTTGATTTCTACTTTGAACACATACAGCTTCAGATTCCAGCTAATAGCTCCTGTTGAGCCTTTCTGGCTAGCTTTGAGCCCTTTATTTTTGGGAGCAGTTCAGATAGGCTGTTGTTTATCCAATGCTTTTAAAACTTCACATACCATATTTGTATCAAAACTGAAAATTCATCTGGGTGCATGCACAGAAGTAGGACTAGCATCCAAAATACTAAAGCTAATCTAGGACTCTCTAGCCCATTTTCCCAAAATAGGTCTATTAGGAAAAAAAATATACTCTGCCATATGACTCAAAGATGTGTTACATTTGTGGCCTGGAAAGCAAGGTTAAGAACCTTCTCTGGGACCTGTCACCTCCTGAGCGTGCACTGTACCTTGGCAGTGTGCAGCATTCAGTTTCACATGGCCACTGTACTGCAACACCAAGAGAAGAGCTGTCTTCCAGGCCCCTAGGCTTTAATTTACTTAAATATTATTGCTTTAAGCCAGTGCTCAGTGTATCCTGAGCAAAGTCTTACGCAGATCTTGAAGAAAGTGCACAATTAGCTGTGGTCAAGAACCATTGCTAAACACAGCAGTCACCGCATCTGCTGCAGTTTCCTTCTGGGTTACCTCAAGCTGCAAGCTTACTCAGAGGACACTGGCTTTAGACAAGGTAACGTGGCACAAATTGCTATGGCAGAGACATTATCTCAAGGAACACTCTGTGCCATTCTAACCACAGAATGGTTGAGGTTGGAAAGGACTCGAGGAGGTCACCTCCAACCCTGCTCTGCTCGAGCAGCCCTACCTACAGCTACATGCCCAGGACCATGCCCAGATAGATACTGAGTATCTTCAAGGAGAGAAATTCCACCAGCATTCTGGGCAACCTGGGCCCATAAACAAAAAGAAGTCAAAGGGAGAAAGAAAGCATACTTTCCACAAACAAAAATTACTGAAGAATCTGCTCAGAAGTTACCTTCAACAAACTGTTTTTAGTCTTGCTGGGCTGAGTTGGCTTAAATCCTCTACACTACGCAATGTAAGAGAAAATACTATTTTAGGATGATGGTGAGGGGAAAGAGCAGCATCTTGCCAAGTTTACTGTAAAGAATGTGATCCCCTCCTTCCTCAGATTGCTAACTGAAGGGAAACCACCAAAACAAGCCTTTTCCCCTTTAGAAAACACATGCCTCGATCTTATGATAACGAAAGCAACAGTTGGTGAGCTTAAAAAAGAAAGTAAACCACTGCTTCCACAAAATGCCCTGCAGTTGATCCCCACAAAACAAAAGGCCATTATTTCTCTTTCCTTTTCCTTTCCCTAACCCACACAAGAAAGGAATCCTTAACCAAGCGGAGTGGAATTGCCCAGATAGCTGCAGGCCAGGCTCCATTTCAAAGCAAACTGGTAAACGATGCTCTCCACCAAAAGACTGCAGCGACAAAACCACAGCTTTCTGAACACCCCCAGAAACGCACAGAAGTTCATCTGTATTGCACTGAAAGGACCCCAAGTTCTTCCAGTATTCCCAGGAATGCATTAGAAGCAATGCAGTTGCAGTAGAAAGAGATAGTTTAGTGCTGCTTCGTCCTTGAGGGCAGCTGGAAAACGAAATTCTGTCAAGATACATCTCCAGACACGTTCCAGCAGAGAACCCCAGGTTTTATTTTCATTATTGCTTACAAATGAGATTCAGACCTTCACGTCCCAAACACCTACAGTGTTGTATCTTCTGAATTCTATTACTTTACCCTCTCCAAGCACGTCTGAAAACTTGCCCGGAACTAGAGATCAGAAATGACCTGGCCTTGCTGTCTTAATTACAAGTCAATCTGTGCAGCAGAAGAACGACACAAGACACGCAGTCTCATGTCTAACAGCGACGTCCAACAGCTGCTACAAAGACTACTGTCTCAGTGGCCAAACAGACCATAGATCCACTTGGAGCAATTCAGCTGGGCATCAAAATGGGTAAGGATGAGTGAGATGGTCAAGCAAGAGAGAGAATTTTAAGGAGAGGTAACTCGCAGTAGAGTGGTTCAGTCGAAGGACTTTTGAGTCTTGAAACAGAACAGAAGCTGTCACAGAATCAGTAACTACACGGCAGATGGCAGCAAGCAAGAGCAAGGATCTGCAGGAGCAGTCCAGTCCCAGCTAGTTCCTATAAATCTCCAGTGAGCAAGGCATAACCTAAAGTACAATCAAGATTTAAAGTACCTGCATGCCAACGGTACGGATTACATCTTGAACTCTTTGGACACACACGGTTATATATGTTAATCTGGATGGCTCTGTGGATGGGGGATTGCCAAATTTGAGTCCAAGTCTGGGCCAAGTGTACAATAAATACGGGGCTCATTGAAAAAAGATCTCAATTAGCACTAATTACCTTAAAAGATTTCTGTTGTAAACACAGTGACGTAGTAGCGATGGATATGCCGACTGAAATGAGACCCTGTATTGGCAAGCATGTCTGCCCAGCACAAGTACTTCTTCACTGCAGGATACATCCCACATGAGCACCTCTGCTTACCAAAGCTCATGAGCCACACTCACCTGCAGCCCACACCTCTATGGTTATGTCCTTAACAATGCCACAGCAAAGTTGCTCACCACACAGGCCTGCTCAAGTGGATCACTCCTCAGTATACTGTGGAAGCACTGGACAACCTGAAGTGCCCAAGTCTGCCATCTCTCAGCCAGCACCAAGGATGGGTTTTGGCACAGAGGAACAGCTCAGTCTGTTTGACTGCAACGTGCATGACGCAGAACAGGCATGCTATGCCTGACAGTGTACATCAGGAACAAAGAGGAAGTACTGCTATTACGGTCTCCAGATCTTCGTTTTTAGCAGAATTCCAGAAATTGTACTTGGCATCAGGTCACCTGGCAGAGGGAGATTAATTAACTGCAGGACAGGGGTACAGCAGACCCTTGGCAGGCACAGGAAACTGCCACTACAAGATCCTATGTGAATACAAAGTGCTCAAAGCAAGACGCTTGTGTATTCAGCTGAACAACCTACGCGCCAGTTGCTGACCTAACAAAAGAAACCAGAAGTTTATCTGCAGATCAGATACTTTACTTGATCACTACTACCAGGAATGGGCATGGAAGCAAAAAAATAAAAAATAAAAAAAATCCAATGTCTCAGTTTTGCATTGCTGTATGGCACAGAAAAGTATGAAGACGAACATGGTATCACTCAGCAAACACACAGAAGTATGAACTGTCTTTAAAACAGGTTTTAGATTTAAAAATCACCTTCTTACTCTAAACAGCAAGAAGACCACGTGCACTACCAACAAGCAACACGTCAGCAACCTTACTAAATAATTACGTTCTAAAAGCTTTGTGAGCTCTCAGTGATTTGTAATAAAGTGAGCACACAAACCTTTTCCATTCCTGAATAAGTTTGCGTAAAATCACTTGTCGCTCTTCTTCCTCTGGGCATGCCCAGATTTTTATCAGGTCCATCTGTAAGGGTAGCATCCACAACTTTCTTTTTTCACGTGCTCTGTGTGGCTCTTCCACTCCCACAGAGGTACACGGCTCAACAGATGCAAGTGGAAGAGGGCCGTGTTTCTGTCCCAGGTAACACTGAACTCTGGCAGATTTAGTCTCTTGGTACTCCATCTTGCTTCTCTTTGCTGACTAGTTTAAAGGATGGAGAGATGGATTTGGATCAGCACACTGACAGCCCTTAGTGCTCTGGTTCCACTGGTGTTACTAAAACTAAAAAGGGATGTTTAGCAGCATGCTTTCGTAATTTCAGAATCCAGGAGGCACTGCTGTTTGGGACAGCATGCTGAAAAGCAACAGCATCTCTGACCATGAAAAGGAAGGTGTTTGTCAATTTACTTACTGCCTGAAGGAGAGCAAGGGAGCTGAAGAGTCCAAGCCTTACTGCTAGAAGTTCACCCTGCACAGAAACCCACACTCATGCTTCTGTCCAGTACGTAAAAAAATAACTAAGCATCTATCAGAAGAGCAGCAAACGTCAAGTCAATGCTTGACTTGCAATTCCCTTTCCTTGTCCATCCCCAGCTACAAGAGTATCACCAAAACTGGAATCAACTGTTAGTTAAATATTATTCTTGCAAAGACCTTCTTCTGCTTACCACAGTAACAGGGATTTATACCAGCGACTGTCTGGAACACTGCTTAACAGTGCTAATAGCAGAGTTCCAAGAAATCGGTAGTTTGGCAACAACAAAGAAATATGCGCTCATGCTTGCTAAACCTGTAATCCATGCTTCCCCCCCTTTTTTTTTTTTCTCCCCATAATAAGTGGTTTAAATTTAGTGTGAATGATTCACTCAGTGCAGGTTTACTTGCTTTATTTTTTTATTTATTGCACTTTGAATCCACTCTGAATGACATCTTACAGGAAGAACTGAGGAGGGAGACACAACCTGGCCTTCTGAAGGACAGCCAGCCCATCAAATGCAGCACCTCCAGTAATTCTGTTGTAACTTAAACATCCCCATGGCCTGGCAATTCCAATAAGCAGCAGGTATGGGCAGACACTTACCCAACCTGTATTCCAGTGCTTCTTGCTCTCAAGGATGGGCTCACATCACAAAAGACCAATCCAGGGGACTTTAAGACATTCTTCAAGAAGGTTTGCTGCCTCACCACAATCCAAAAGAGGAACCTCCTTTGCTGCTCTTCACTTAACCCAGCATGGCACAAGCCAAGCTTGGGGAAAAGAAGCATGTAGACCTTTGTGCATTTTGCTTAAAAACACAAAATCCCCTTACTTTGAGGCTCTGAGTACAAATGCCTCCAATTGTGTTGATGCAGACTCCTCCTGAAACTCACGACCTCTGCGGCAGACATAGAGGAATTAACCCAGGTTTGGGGAAGCTGCATTTTCCGGAGAGCACCATGCAGGGCAGTCGGGGCCAACGAGGCTCTGTGCTCCACCCAGTCCTGAAACTAAAGATTGTCAGCGAAAGAAAGCCTTGACCACAGATGCAGAACTCTGGCAGGTGGCTGGTGACGCACACAAGGTAACTGGGAAGGAGGTAAGCAGAAGCACAGATGACACAGGAAGCTTTGGGACAGCACTGTAGGATTATTGCAGCGAAACTTGTCTAAATATATCTGCAGTGCAAAGTAGGTGGGTCAGAACATACCTCCAAGAGAAATCCATATTTGGAACCACAGCCCAAGCGGCAAGCTATACGTTCAAAGCAGGTATCAACACAGCAGAAGGGCTTCAAGCAAGAACACTTGAAGGTTTTGGAGTCTCCCTTCTCTCTCACTGCCTCCTCTCCCCCCACATACATATTCAGACAAAAAGTACAATGCAAGTCTGCAAAGTGAAACACCTTGTAGGAAAGAGGCCAGAAAACCAAACAGCTGCACAGAGAGGTGAACTGACCTCCGCAGTACTGAATGAAATTATTCAGGAATCGATGCGAGACTGAGACACTGCGCTAAGGCCTCTCTACCTGTGACAGAGCTGGGAATCAGCAACTCATTTCATGTGAGACATGAGTTGTAAGCAGGGAGCTGGTTATGTCCAGAAAGCAGTGCTCACAAAGCTATATGGAACTGAATGCTAGCCCCAGGATCAAGAATCTAACACCAGAACTCCGAAAAGTGAATGAACGTTGCTGGGCTGTGGTAGTTCTGCTGAATTCTCTTAGGAGAGGGAAATCCAGCTTCAGCTGTGGGGATATATTGGGATATATTGGAAGTGTTGATAAAAGCCAAAATTGCAGAACATCTAGAAATGCATAATTTAGTAGAGGACATCCAGTACAGATTCATAAAAGGAAGGTCGTGACTGACAAATCTGCTGAAATCCTTTTTATTATATGACCAAATCGTTAGGTTAGACAAGAGTGAAACAGTGGACATAAGTTATCAGTATCTCAGGAAAGCATTTGATTTTGTACCATTCATACTGATTTACAAAGTCGTAAAGCACCATCCATGGAAAAGGGACTGAAATGGATTAAAGAACATTTTAGGGATAGGAACCAAAGTAACCCAGTGAGCAGGAGGAGTCTGAAACAGAGAGGTGTAAAGGTCATAAAAGCAGGCTTGGTGAATGGTAAAACAGCTGCTCAGCTACTATTTTAGAGGCAAGAATACTTGAATCTAGTGACACAGCTACAGAGGAGTATTTCCGCAGGCTGTTAAATGAGCAGGAAAAAATCAGGTGCAGTGAGATGGACGAGTCAGGTCTGCCATCCAAAACAAAGGCACGAGGGGTGCAGAACAACCTGTGGGACTCAGAGCTACTGGAGCTGACGTGCGGAAGGACCTGCTGGCTGCGAACCGCGTCCACTTCAAAGAGGGTTCCATAACTTCATAGTCATTAATGAAATCTGCAGCTACGCATGTTGTGATGATACGGGTAATTAAATCAGAAGCTTCTGGGAATCAAGCTGATAGCCTGAAAGGGTCAAAAAGAAAACTCCTCCTGTACTTAATTACATGAATAGCTTCGCAAGCTGGATAGGTGCATTAACTGCCTAACACTGACCACAGCCTGACATCCAACCCCACGTTAAGTGAACCTCCACGAAGACCCAGCCTGCCTGCCCAGGAACATCGCTGTGATTTCATGTAGCACACACCAAGAGTATCCTACAGCGCTGAGGGCCTGCAGGAAACCAGTCCCGTATAGTTTCAGATAAAAGCACTACCAGTTATTGTGAGACGTGCAGCAGGGTGTCAGTAATATCATCTCATGAAAGCCGTTTACTCTCATCTCTGGGAGACTCGAACTGAGCTCAGTGCCTTGATGACAAGGCAAGAAGTTTTTATCCTCGTATTATCTTTCCTAAGAGAGAAGCGAATCTTTACAACGTCCTTACGAGCTGGGGTAATATCCTCCAAGATAACCGAGCCACAGCAACACGCTACTGGGCCCAAGGTCACCTGCAACAAAGATGAGAACAGAGCGTGGATCTTCTGATCCCTACGCTTGTGCCCTGAATACCAGGGCACAGTGCCGCTGCCGCCACCTGTGGGGACAGCCTTTCAGCCTTCAAGGCTGTCAAAACCCAGCAGCTTTTATAAGCACTAAAATTCACTTTAAATAAACTTCAGCTTGAAAAAAAAAAAAAAAAGTTACGGGAGAACAAGTGGACTCCTGCGACACCAGAACTCTTCAATGCACAAAGCACCTTTCATCTCACTGTTCTACACGGCACCTTTAAATATTCTTCTACATAAAGGCATGATATGCAAGAGCAAAAGAATAACTGAGAAACAGTAATCCCTAACAGATCAACTGTGCTTTATCTATACAGATTCCGCTTCCATAAAAGCGCAGAGGAAAGAGGGGGGGAAGGAAAGAAGAGTACATTCGTATTGTTTTCTGAAGCTTAAAATAACCACAAAGTGAGAAAAATCAAAGCTGTTCCATACAGCAACTAGAAAAAAAAAACATCTCACTGAGCATTTGAGAAAGACAGCAAACGGCAGAAGATGGAATTAGAGATTTCGAGAGTGCTATGGTCACTGTGCTTAGATCCTAAATTTGGTCTGTGCTGAAACCAGTGTGGTTTAAACGGGAAGCATCTGCTAGAATGTATGTGCCCCATATATAATTATAGCTGTCACTGGCAGCAGAGGCTGCAGTTATGGCTACCATTACATACTCCATTTTCACTTGCTAACTTCTCTGAAAACTTTATTTCTTCAAAGATAATGCAACAGAACAGACAACTTGTGGAGGGAACTTGTTAACTGAGGGGCACAGAATGCAAAGGGGTGGGAAGAATTAGATAAAAATCATCCATACTGAAGACAGGCAGGGTTGCCATCAATTTATTCTTGCAGCTGATTGATCATGGAGTTTTTCCTTTTGCAGAAATAAGCACAAAATGTTGTATTTATGATATATGATATACATATACATATCCTGCTGTAGTTTCTGAAACAAGCAACAGCTACACTTAGTCCAAACCCAGGTCGTTTGATGCGGGGGGAAGCAGCATGGAAGTGGAAAAAAAAAACATAGCACGTTAAACCTTCATTTACTCTTCACACTCAAGACACCACATGAGCTGCTCCTCCCCTGCTCCCCAGATGTCACAATCAGGGTATGTGTGAATCCTTTCCTTCTCAACCCACAGCCCCCTTAACCAAAGAGCTACCTGCCGCAGCACTGCTTATTTCCTAAAACCATCTGCACAAGTGTTTTCCTGGAGCTGCCCCCAGCTCCCTACCTTTCCACGTGGTCAGCCCCAAGGCATCCACTTGCTCCTTTCCAAACGAGTCAGGCACCCACCAGCTCACACAGCAGTTCAAAAGGCATCAGCTCAGAGCAAGGTTGACTTGCCTTCAAAGCTGCAGACCACGCTGTTGCACAGTGATAACACAATGAACAGAAACCAGCTGAAAAATTATTCCAGCCTGGACTTTCATCATTTCTACGCAAGACTTTTCTGCTGCTCTCTCTCCATGCTCCAACCCACACTTTTCAAGGATTGAGGAAGTCTTTATAATCCACCATGCAGATGTCCAGAGGTTTTCTTTGTTTATATTTAAATATTTTTATGTAAAGACACACACAATTTATTTTTAACCTAAACTATACAGAATCTATTCACCTCATTTCATTCAGCCCCACCCCTCAAAAAAGAGCTGTTAGAAAAGAAAACAAACCCAGGACCCTCAGAGTTCCACACACGTGTGCAATTCAGGAATGAATTATAGCTCAGATGGTTACTGATTTTAAAAAGTCATAACATTTTCTGCTACACTTCTGTCCCATTGCCAGCTGTGGTACACATGATGAGGCAGAGCCCTCCCAAAGGTGCTTCAAGTGCACAGTTTGGACATCACAGGTGGGAACCATACCTTCCCCCTTCGTGTCCCACTGCCTCTGCCAAAAGATTGCTGCAACACAAATTTCTTAGCTAGTTTCTAACAACATAAACACCCAAAAAGGTCTGTGACATGATGGACTGTGTACTGGTGATACCAACAAGTGGCAATGCCAGCAATGAACTGCTCTTTTAATTCAGCCTGTAATGGTAAGAACAATGAAAGAAAAACGGTTCTGAACTCACACGTTACATGGAATTTGATGATGAGCTTCTAGATGGCCTTCCCTAAGTGCGCATACGTGCTCAAATGCAAACGCAGTCCAAGCAGAGGTATACACACCAAAATCCAGAGGGGAATTAATGTTAAGTCATTCCTATGAAGGCTTTCAGGCCCCTCAGGCTCATCTCATCCTTTTGCTTTCAGCTGCAAAGGTAATATCTTCTCATCTAAGAACTGAAAGTTTGGGAACAAGTTACTCAACACAAGTATCCAAGTTAGGAAAATTGGACCTCCACCAGAGGACTGGCGGATACATAAATCAACACATCAGTCCTAAAATATAAAAGCTACTGTTTAATGCAAAATGCCAAAAATAAAATGCGAGTTCCTCTAGACAGTCTGCAACAAGCAATTATCTAAAAAACAATTTTTCACAAAGTTCTGCACATTCTTGCTGACTAACAATTCTGCTGCCAAGCACAGGAGACAGTAGAATGATTTTTTTTTTTTCTTCCTTTTTACAGTTAGTTCTAAGAATATTATCCAAAATACTGGCTTACATAAAGGGGTACTTTTAACTTCAATCTTTCTTAAGCAAACTTCTATGATTCTTTGCATCAGGTTGATAAGGTACTGGCAGACTTAGCGGCTCCATCAGAGCCCGTTGCTATCTGCATGAGCATGCTGCCTCTTAAGCCTGTTTAACCCCACACTTCAGCACGGCTTACTGTTGCAAAGAGCCATCTTCCCACATCACTGGAAGAACTCCTGGAAGGCTTTCCAAAGTTCCAGCAGTAACACTGCTGTGAGATCCTCTGGAGAAGAAAACCCAGCTGCAGTGTCTGAGGCTGCTTAGAGACCATCAGCTTCTCCAGCTCTCCCTCAGCTTCCACATTTCTTAACCATTCATGGGATGCCAGTGAATGTAAATTTACTGGACGCAGCAGCTATGAATTGTCTCCCGTCAAAATGGGTGGAACTTCCTACGTTCACTTTGTATTAAAAAAGGGATGGAACGGAAGGGATGACAAGTACCCATAAGGGATCAGATACCAAGTCAGAAAAATATCTAAAGAAGAACAAATAAAACCTCCTTTAAAAGCAGAATCTTTGAGGAAAAAAAACCAACAAAGCATTGAGCTTGGTGCATACCACGACATACTGTGCACGCTATGACACTCATCCGGAAACCTCACAAAACTCTTTTAAGATCTTAGCAAGCAAATGGAGTGAGAGAAGTTATGGCCCAATATTACCTAAGCCTCAAACTCGGGACTCTTTGCTCTAGAAAATCACATTATATTGTATTAGTATAACCTCCTCCCCTGTTGCTTTATGGTAGCATAAAGGTGCTTTTATTGCTGCTCCTACAGAAACAGGGCATAAGTATAGTGAAGTAAGAAATCCTTCTCTACGTCAACACTGTCTCCTGTGCAATATTACCGTGTCAGTAGAAGTCCTCCTTCCCCTCCATCAGCACAGCTAAACGTATAAACCCAGCCCAACAACCTTAGTCCAGAATTTGAAGACAACACTGTCACCCTGTCCCCACTCGGTGGACTGGGGGACCTGCACTATGTGTGTAAGAAAGCTGTGTGTAGCAAACTGCCTCCAGCAGCTTAAGGAGGCTGTGCCTTTTCCCTTCAGGGTCTATGCCTGGATCACTGGAAAGAGCTGAAGACCAGAGAGAGCTGGTTGATTCCCTGCAGCTCACACCACGGACTAGCGATAACTGAACCATTTAAGGATGTGAAAAAGAAAAATGGAAGTGAGATAACTTTGACAGTTTGGAGTCTTTTAAAGTCTTTCTTTAGAAGGCAAATCAGAAAGTAAAACGTCTTAGCAATTCTCTCGCTGTCCTCACAGTCACAGTTAGTATTTGCTTTTCTTTAAGCTCCAGTTCCTAGAGTCAAATAATAGAGAGCAAGAGAGAAGCTGAGACATGAAAAGTGAATAAATACATCTTATAGCCTTAATATAGAATCAACGCCTTCACTACACCAAATCATGATTGAATATCATTTTCTTTGTATGTCTGAGGATGTAAACAGCAAACAGCAGTTAGTTTCAAATGATTACTCATGTTTCATACACGTTAATTGGGACTTAGGAATATAACTTTCTTGGCCACAAAGAAACAAACTAAAAACACCACTGTGGGTAGGTATGGAGTCTGCTAACCTATAACCTATCCCTATAGGGATTTGATTTAGTAGTGTGAGGATGGTTGGACTAGATGATCTTGTAGGTCCTTTCCAACCTAATGAATCTATGAATCTAAATGGTGTTTGGAACCACTCTTACCTCAACAGTCTGATCAGTGAAGAACCAGCACAGGGCCTTGCTGCAAAGAGCTGCCCAGCAGATGGGCTGCAGAAAGCAGGTCAGGCAAAGTAGGCTCAGAGGGAAAACTCAGACCAGAGAGAGATGTGGGCAGGGCAGAAAAGGGACATCTGACGGCCTGAACTTTGTCAGTCGTGAGACACAAAGCTGAAGCCACGAACAGGTTCTGCCTGCAGCATCACACCCCCTCTCAGTTGCAGGGAAAGGGCCGAGTTTCTGCAAGCAGCACTGTTACAGTAATCAGAGATCGGATACCAGGCCAGTCTGACCGTCAGTCTGACCCAGCAAGGATATTATGTTCTTAAATGGCCTGGGTGCAATTTATGTACGGTCATTCCATGAGGCAGAGCGCGTGAATGTACTGTAAAACACGTTACAGCAGAACAGACTCAGCTCTACATCTGCAAGGAGAAAACTGACACCGTAAGTCAACATCCAGTTGGCTGGGGAAGGGAAGGGATGACACATGCATACATATAAATGGATTAGATCACAGCCTTATGGCTGCTGTAAAGCAATCTAGCAAGATTTACTTCTAATATTCTTAAAATGTTTTTATTTTTGAAATACAAGACACGAAAGTGCCCCATTTTTCACTAGCTGAAGTCAAACATGAAATAACGGAGCAGACTAAGTAGTTAACAGACTACAACACTCACCACGATTTCCAGTCAGGCTTACAGAGGCTCGCAGAGTAACACTGTGTACCCATTAACTCCAAGTCCACAATTTGGCCAGAATTTGTTTTGTTGCATTACAGCCAAATCACTTTTTGTGTCTGTCTTCCTCCTACGTGGGATTGCCTTAGCAGAACAGGATGCCAACGCTGAAAGCACTGACTGTCTCTGACTTTACCATCTTTGATTAAGAAGGCCCTTTTATTGCAGGATCACTTTGACTCACAGATAACTATTGCCGCATTGAGATGAAGCTACTGGCAGGAAAAGCCTACATCATCTCAGGGAAGAGCAACCAGAATATTAAACCTCTGCAAACAAGCTACTCGGAAATTCCAGCACGGATAGAAATTACTTGCTTAACATTCATTTGTTGCTGAAATTTAGCTTGACCACTTCTTGTAGTCCCTACAGTAAACATAGAAAACAAACTCCTTACAGCAAACTTTCATACTGGGTTTGAATGTCTCTTAGCAAGTGGATTATTAAGGGTTTCACTTCAGATCCCTTCACCCTTTCCGTGCACTGCAGCAATCCTCCCACAGCTCACATTACCTCTCCATCCTTTTACTGCACTATATCCAGCTTCTACCCTATCCTCACAGCCTGTCACTTTCAGCTCTTTTCTCATCCCATTCTCATCCCATTGCTGTTTGTCTGTCCACCTAAACAAGAGAAATCGTGCTACAGCTGGCCAAGGACCGTGCCCCCACTGACTGATAAACAGCAGCCAAAGACTGCTGATCTGTTACTCCCATGGCCACGTTTTTGAGGGATGACATCTATACCACCACCCAGGAATCAGGTCTTTCACTGGAACCGGCAAGAAACCCCCCTATTTTACCAAAGCTGAAACATCTCCTAAAGGGTATCCTTTGTGTCTCATCTTATACCCGACACTCCTTATGTTACAAGTAAGGGTAAAGAGCACTTACCAATCCATTTCTCTTTACCATTCAACATTTCTGTTCTGCTTCACAACAGCTTTTTTTTTTTTTCCTAAAGGGATGCCCCAAAACGCACAGACCAGCCAGCACCTCACACTCTGTATTCAGATACGTGCCCAGTTTTGGGGGTTAGCTAAGAGAATTAAATCTAATTCAAGACATGGAAGTGAAGCACCCAAGGATGCGGCGGTTCTAGCTGATCACAGATCACACATGCTATTTGCTTCCTCCTAGCACTTTTACAGAACCAAACAGCAACAGCACTTTGCCTTCGTGTAGTTTTTTCCCCACCAGAAACTGCACGTATTTTCTAACTTATTAAACGCAGCTTAACATCTAAGGAACTGCTAGTAAGGGTATCGTTCTTCTCACTCCCAGCAGCAGTCACCTGCAAGACAGAAGATATTTATCACAGCATCACCAACAGCAGCAGACGAACGACCTGACAATGCACAGCTCAGGCAAAACTGAGTGACAAGATGTTGGGACCTCACTTTTCTCCTTGATTTACAGTACAGCACAACCAACAACAGAATGCTGCTAGATCAACACGGGGAGGCATTTGTTTTAAGGCGGTACAAAAGGAGAAAAGTACATTCTGAAGAATGTGTTTTTGCCAAGGGAAAGGCGAGGCCCTGCTCTGCAGCTTCAAACACAGCCATGGTCCTTCAGCAGAGTACATGCACTGCTCTGCAAGAGGCATCAGAGCAGGCCAGGCGCAGCAGGGGAAGATGGGAAGGCATCGTGAGCCTCTCAACTGCTGTCTTTCTTCCTAACCGTGGATTTTATGCAGTGCCTGAGGATGCAGTGCAATAAGCAAACAGTTAATTACCAAAGGAATTGAGGCGCTCTTTAGATCCGAGACCGAACTGTCACTGTGCCATCAATTTTAATGAAATAAATATAATAGAATCTCTCATCTATTCTTATTCCGTCTTCATTATAATCGCTCTAGGGCATCAATAAGTCTCCTGTGTTCTGTCCCTAAGTTAGAAGTGTGAAAGTCCTTTGTTTTCAGTCACAGAAAATACTGAACTGTATTTGCTTGCGTCCTTCACGTTGTGAACTTCAACACTGACCAAAGCACTTGAGCTTCTCCAGTGGACACACTTTATATGACGAAAAAACAACAAAACAAACCCAACTCACAGCAACAAAAAGAGAACCACAGAATTGTAGGGGTTGGAAAGGACCTCTGGAGATCATCAGTCCAACTCCACGCCCAAGCAGCTTCCTAGCCCAGGTTGCACAGGTAGGCATCCAGGTGGGTCTTGAATGTCTCCAGAGAAACAGACATTCAAAAATGGAAAAGGTAAAGTCCTTCAGAGAAGAAAAAAAGATAAGAAATTCAGTATGCATTCCATGCTGAAAGCCACCTTAACACACCTTTCACCTCAATTACCAAAGTAGATTGCATTCACCAATAAAATATGCTCTGAAAATACCTGCATTCATTTTGGACAGAATTCATAACAGAAAACAAAACAGTTTTGAATCACTTTTTGAATTCGCTTCCTTCAAAGGTCTGTGAACATTTTGACAAAGAACTCCAGGGCATAAACTTAATGTAATGTTATTTAAAGTCGCACGTAAAATATTTAGCAGAGAGCACTAATGTGGAGGCTGGGAAGGAAGGGAAGTAAATGAGACTCCTTAAGTGGTGAAAGGGGCAGCACAAACACCTGGAAGCACAGTCACAACCGCTCACCACCTCTGCCTGCTTCTGCATGTAAGCAGTATTTTGTTCATTTCAGTTTACTCATCTAATTCATTTCAATGACTTGCACACTGAAAAGCTGAAAAAACAACTGGGAGTGTATATATATATTAAAAAAAAAAAAAAAAAGCAAGAGAGCTTGTTTTCTCCTCTGCTCATCTGTGAATAAAGACAAGGTATGAGAATGAAGATCTGCCAGCTTTGAAACCTTGAAGGACACAGTACCCAGATACAGTTCAGTTCATTAACTGCAGATAATGATTTCTTTGTTTAATGAATCAGTTTTAAAACGCAAAACATTTTTAAGATGATTTTTTTTTTTTACTGGCATTTTAGGATTGCTACATTTAAACACAAATTTCAGAGCAGTGAAGTTTGGTTTTTCACTTTCAGTGCCAATCCTTATCTAAACAGAGCTTGTTTGCCATTTCTGGAAAATATAAGCATTAAGAACTTAAATAAGGATTTGTTCAATTATGTTTCTGCCTGAAGACACGTTCCTGCCCCACTTACCCTGCTAGTTAAGCATTCCCCCTCCTGCCCAAAGCAAGAAATTAAGAACTTAAGAGCTATGCTTGTTTGCAAATAAACGTGCCTCTAATAGTTACCAGCCAATGAAAATCAACACATCTTTAGGAAAATAATGAAAGTACAATCCCAAAACAAGATTAAAATCAATGATTTAAATCAAAGCCTCCCTCTTGCAGATGTAAATCAGTGATTTAAATCACCAGTTTTGATCAATTCTCTCATTTGCATAACCTTGATCGTTTATCCCTTAAAACGTCATCTTAGAGCCGAAGCCAGTCGCATGTTTCTTGAAATCTCAATTCACTCAGCATTAATAAGGGTTTCTTTTTTTTTTTTACCTTTTATTAAAAAAAAAATACAGAAAATTTGCTATCAACTAATTCATTTCCATTACTGATAACTAATCACATTCAAAATGATGAAGCGGTGTAAAAGACAAATAAAGGCACATTCCGCAGTCATCCAAAGTAATACCAGAAACACATTTACAGCTGCCAGTGGCTCTGTAGATATCCTTACTGTCAAACACATAAGCAAACCTGCTGATGGGACAAACAAGTGTTTACAGGATCCCCTCAGCCCATCAATTATCTTTAATACAGTTGGGTAGCTAGGGGCTATTGATCTACAGTGGTAAATTCTCACAGCATGCTGTTTTCCTGCATTGATCACTGGAGCAAAGCACGGATTAACACAGCGTAGGCTCTGCTTCATTAAAGAAAAACTGCCTTTTCTAAAGGCAACAAAGCCATCAGATAGCACCTCCCTGACTCTGCGCTCATGAAGGAAGGATTCACCTTCCAGTTCAACACAACTTACATGAGCACTGCCTATGCAAAGTATTACTGATGTCACAGGATATCCTGAGATTGAAGAGACCCTCAAGGATCACCAACTCCTGGCTCCACACAGGACCACCCAAAAATCAGTGCATCTGAAAGCTTTGCCCAAAATGCTCACAGTTCATTTTGATCTAATTTCAGTGTATTTTAGCTTAAAACATCACGGTACTTCAAAGATAGAACAGTACTACAACCTCTCTGCATTTGGGAATGCATGGCCCCAGGTGGGCTCTCCTGGCTCAGCAGTCAAAGTGGATTTAGCAGCATTACTAGCACTCTGCAGCATTTTGGGGATCAGAGTGTAGATGGTATCCCAATATGCATTCACTAAACAGTTTTCCCTAGATCTGTGTTCCCTCAAATCCCTGTAGATAACAGACCAGCATTTTTCTCCCTAAGTATTGTAAGACGTAGACAAAGCTTAATCATTTTAGGAAGGAAAACAGCCCAGACACAGGAGTAGGAAAAGTTAATATTTTAAAAGGAGATAAATGAAACTATTACGGCACATAGACATTTCCTGCTTCAAGACTTCACAACTTCATTCTTTGATTCACTCAGAAACTGAGAGCTGCCATAAACAGACACCTAGATTTGTTTCCCAACTTTGTTCTGATTTATTTTTAACTTCTGCACAGAAGTTGCATCTGTTAAGAATGCTTATTTTGCAAACTGAGCTCCTGCTCCAGCAATTGCAGGGCGACTTTCCTATCTTGCCTTCAGTGGAGTTCAAACCATTTCTTATTCCACGCACTAGTTCCAATTTTAGCACTTCCTTGCAGCAGCTCTGCCATCCACTCAAGACCCATTGCTTTGTCAGTAAAAGGATATACTGCTGCCATCTTAAATAGCCCACATAAGCTACAAAGCAGGAGTCAGTAGGAGGAGATGCTCTATGTTTACCTTGCATTTAAAGCCTTTAGAAGTTAAAGGAGTACTACGAATGATGCCAGGGCAAGCATTATCTGTAAAGATAAACAAGCTGAAAATAGCAGGCAGAGAGCCCCACTCCCCAGCAAGCATCCTGCCATCAACCTTCCACAGGGGCAAGTTAAGCAGTTCCTTCCCTGAGACTCATCCTAAAAACGTACATGGCAGGCACAAGAGAAGAAAACAAACCAAATCACATCATTAAACAGCTCAGGGACTTCACATAGACATCATCTTAAGAGCACACCCTTCAGAGTGTGGTGAGCTCTTCTCTGCCTCAACTTCCAGGTCACAAATACGAACTCTTGGGCGCAGTTCTTTCCCCCCAGGACCTGACAGTGCCATAGAATCCTAGAACAGTTTGAGTTGGAAGAGACTTGGAATCCCTTCTCCCCGTGGGCAGGGACAGCTCCCCCAGCCCAGGTCCATCCGTGGCCTCAGGCACTGCCAGCAATGGGGCACCCACAGCTCTCTGAGCAGCCTCTGCCAGTGCCTCAGTGCCCTCATAAAGAAGAGTTCCTTCTTAATAGCTAGCCTAAACCCACCCTCCTTTAGTTCAAAGCCATTATCACTTGTCCCAGTCACCAGGCTCCCTGATGAAGATTCTCTCCCATGGATGCACAGCACTGTGTGACTAAGGCGTCCAACACTAAATATATTAACAAAGAAAGTAAGAAACATATTTTGCAAACATTATACAAAGGAAAAGGAATACTGAGCCGGTGAACTGGTGGAAGTCACTTGGTAAGCACCAGAACTAGCGTTTGATTGAACGCCAGCCCATCTTTCAAGCAGTATCCTTGTCTGCGAGTACAAAAGAACAAACATTTTCTTTTTAACTTTGCTTATTTAGCTCAGTTCAATGAGTACAGATTTCAAAGTTGAGACACCAGTTGGGAATTCAAAAAGCAGGAAAAACAGTTTCTCATTTTATTTTTATTTCTCATCTAAAAGCAAGCTGATGAGCTCCACCAGTTCCATGTTTCTGAAGGGCAAGGTAATGAGAAATTAAGTGAAATGTACCTTTCACGGTCAAAACTCACTGTATTTAATAAGTTTATTGTAAAAGAAAATCTGTATTTTGACACAACCGCAACAGCTATACAGCCAAGTAAAACTGTGCTTTCCATTGAATCCCAATTCCCATCCAAATCTAACTTGACATGATTTCTACATAATAGTCAGCTGGGAAATGTGAGGAGAGCTAACTATTTTCTAATTGAGCATGTAGTAAGTGTATAGGAAGTAATGTAATTGGTTAGGTTTTTGTAACACCTGTCAGGGAAGTGAAAGTTATCAACACAACTCCACTTTTCTTTCACAACATGCAAGAAATACGTGTGCAAAACTAAGTTCAGTTATTCAACCCAAGCTTTCCAGCCTGCCATTTAAGCCACTTCGGTTTGAATCGATCCCTGTGCCACAGAGCTAACTTTGACAACTGACACACTGCTACAAACAGCATCCTCCAAAGTCAAACTGGGGTTGATACACACCTGTGTGACGCATTACTGGGGCAGCAGAACGGCTGGGAGGTAGCCAGTGGATCAGACACTTTACAGATATTTATTTACACCTAGACACACAGGTCTGCCACAATTAACTTTCCAGGCATTCCCACACAAAGGCATTGCCTGCCTCATCCAATGACAACTCCACACCACGGAGAACACCCAAGCTTTTTTGATCATTTTTCTGGGCTTGACAGAGGTTAAAATCTCTTTCTATGATACAAAGAGGGAGAAAAAATTACCTTAAATATATAAAATTCAAACAGACAAAACCATTCATCCTTTACGAGGGAACAAACACCACCACCAACACAAAGACAGACCACATTCTTGTATCACACGGGACACAGAGGAAATGCTCAGCCAGTTCTAGTAAGTTGTTTGTAAGTATTAAACCATGCTTTGATCAGGCAAAGTTGATTGCTGCCATTCTAGGAAGCAGCAAATGCAGCATCAATAGTTGTAGGGAAACATTTACTCCGTGACGGGAAGTTCAGCCTGAATGAGGGATGAGAGAAGGCGACGGATGGCATTCCATATCAGACCTCAGTGCAACTCAGGACACCAAGATAAGCCATCAGCACCACCACAAGCCAACCCTGAGCACCAAAGCTATCGAGCACCCACAGCGTCAAACAGAGCAGATGAACAACTTAAACTCTGGCCAACCAAAGAGCCATTTCCTTGAGTTTATTTTGAAACAAACGACCACTGATGTGCAACTGATTCATCCAGGTCTAGTTCAACGTGAACCCACAGCTCCTGCAAGCTTACACGAGCAAACACCATAAGGTCAGCCAGCGAGCCAGGAGCACTGCAGCACAGCACAGGGTTTGCTATGCAAAGCCACGCACGTGCACACTATTTTCAGGGATGTTCTCCATCGGCCTTGTCTGCACAAACTGGAAGGATTACATCAGAGCTCAGAGTAATTTACATAAATCTGCACGAGCTCAGTGTCACTCCACACAGGCCTTACCTCGTTTCATCTTAAAACTGTCTCCCCACCAATTTAAACTTGTCTCTCTTCGTGCAGGAGCTCCCATGCTGCACAAGGTGCCACCTATGATGCGACCTCCAGCCACTACCATGCATATAAATAAGTGTTATTTACACCTGGCTGTAATTTCACACATTGTGGCTTACCTATGTAGGCAAGTACAAATCCTAAGTAGATGTAAATGCATTTGTTTGCATATTTATATGCACAAATCACCAATTGTGCTCCACATCTAAAAGCTTCCCCCAGCCATTCAATAAACCTTACAGTCAGAACCAGACACACTTTGTTTTTATAAAGTCTGCAACTAAACCTTAAAATAAATAATAAAAAGGTCATAATTCATCATCCTGACATCAAATCAGCAGATTGCTATTTCAGTATATCACAGTGATGGATACAGACTTCTTTTAAGTACAGTTTAGTCTGCATTATTAGCAGAGCATTTATTGTTGCCTTTAAGACAGTTTCCCTTACGATGTTACGCACGATACGAGAAACGCCAATTGTTCCCCCTGCTGCCTGGATCCGTGAGCCCACTATTCAGCAAAAAGATAAAGAAAGAAAAAAATTGTACCCCCAAAAAAATCACGACTGGGAAGCGACAGGACAGCAGATGCTGGAAAACCAGGTTTTTCCTTGTTACTTACTTCTGCTGCTTACTAGGTGATCTAATAACCACCTTTTATTGATCGGGAGTTAAATCCCTCTCAGCAGCAAAACGGTTCTGATCAAAGCCCTAGACACTACCAAACAACTGCACCCGCAGCCCTGCATCTTGCCATTTGCTTCACCACACTCACTGATGGGGTGAGATGAAAAAAAAAGCCATTTGTTTCCTTAAATGAAAGCTCTGATCTGGTATCAAACACTATTCAATAAATGAATACATGTTCTCGCTTCTAAGTCACACATATATTATTCCAAGCAATAGAGAACACAGAAAGATATCAGTTCTCGTTGCAGCCCTACAACCCATCCTCTTTACAGATGGAGATACCAACACAGGGGGCTGCACTCTGTGAGGTCTGCCAGCTGCCTATGAAGTGTTGTGAAACCTGCCTGCTATCCACAGCCACTTCCTTCTTGCCTAAAATGGTTAAAGTTCACATTTCTTAACCCTAAGCAAGAAACAATCCAGCTTCCTCACAACAAATCCACAGGCCACCTTGTAGCCCCCTACCACTTGCATGACTTTGCCACAGAACCATTTAAACTCTTTCAGTAAAAGTTATTCTTAATTTAAAATATTGATTAAGAAGAGCTGTACTTCTTCAGCTTCTAAGACAGTGCTGGGAATCCCTGACAGCAGTCAAGAACTAGCCCATATCCAGGGTCCAGAACACTTGATTTTGCTCAAACAAGGCTCCTTGGCTCCTGGGTTCTTTATATGTCTTGTAAATGGTGCTTTGTAAGCATAACTGGTCATCAATTTGGAAAAGAGGAGGAACTGCAAAAGAATACACTATCATTTCTACTCATTTAAGTTGCTCACCTTGCTGCAAAGCAGGCTTTCTGATAGCCTCGTTAACCTGCACAGGGACAGAGAAAACTCCCAGCAGAGAGGGAAGATGAGCAGTGGTAGGAAACAGATCTACCAGTGAAGCCCTTGCTGGGGGTTGATCTGCCTTGGGAAGTGCCACTCCTTACACTACTCCCACCTTCTAGGTTACTCACAAAACTTTTCTTACTACAAAATCTGAAGGAGTTGTTTCTAAGTGTGCAAGAAGCAGCTCCCAGGCATAGCGGTATACACTCTTTCCGTGGACAAAAAAGCCAATGCTCACCAGTTAGATAACTGCACCAACCCTAGGAAAGGACTGTGTCCTTCTTGTGAGAATGCTACTGCGTATTCTTACAAATATTTGCAATAGCACAGTTCTTACCATGTACACAGGCTAGCAAGTCCCTGTCCCTCTTTCACTCAGGATGGAAGCACATATGTAAGAATATGAGTTCGTAAACACAGACATTGATGTGTAGAAACAGAGTTAATGGATAAACAATCGTACCATATAAGGCCATAATTCCACCCAGCAAGAAAGAATGGAAGTAACTCCAGGTAATGTAACTGTTTATACATATTCACAGAAATAATCTCAGCCTGCGTCCTGACATTAATACAAGAACACAGTCTTATGTGGCTTGAAATCTTCCCCTGGAGAAACAACATTGCAAGAGCAGAATGAAAGGAAACAATGCGTAGAAAAGAATGATTGTAGCCCTGCTTGCTATTTACGCCAGGCTGATTAATCTTTAAGATCTAGCAGCTTTTCAGATTTTTGCCTCCCCGCCCTCCCCCTTCTTTTTATCAGTGGTTTAAAGTAACAGCATACCAGGCTCAGCTATGCCCAGGACTTGCACGCACAAATCCCACAAAGTCCAAAAGCAACAGAGCACATAAAAACCAGGCCACCAGGGCATGTCAGAAGTGGAATAAAGCCCAAGGAAAAACTGGCATGAATGGGTCTCAAAGAGATACCTCAAGATGAGCAAGCACAGCCCTCCAGAAGCCATGGCACTGCAAGGGATTTTGCTGTGTTCCTGAAGCACGGCAGTCAGGGTTCACTCCTACAAGCTTTCCTCTGCAAAAGTGAGATCCCGTGTTCTGACGAGGTGGGAAAGGAAGGAATGGAAATGAACACATTATCCAATGACAACGCTGATTCTCATAACTGACACAGAGGAAAAAATAACTAAGTGTTTGATGAGAAGATTCTAGTACTGACAGTTTGCTTTCTTTCACGTGCTCTGAAGCGTGTGGCAAGGTGGGAAAGGAAGGCAAGAGGAAGTTATTCAGCAGAGAAATATGAATGAACAGAAGGCCCTTATCAGGAGATTGCTCCTGTAATACCTAGAGCAGGGTTGCTTTGTTCTCAGCAGTGAGCAAACACACACACACACAGACCGTCCCCTTCCTGGAAACAGCCTCCAGCCTGGAGCCCTAACTGCGAGGCTGAGACCAGTTTAAATAGCCACGGCCACATTCCCAGGCCTCTCCTAAGCACAAGGCAGTGCTCCAGCAGACCTGTGGGAACCCCAATTATGTGGAGCATACAACGCAAGTACACAGCAGATCCATGCAAAGAAACCCCAAACTCAGCAAGAAAATGCGTCACAGCACTGAAGATCTCATCCAGGGGAGACAACAGAGAACCACACGACCACTGATCATCACTGGGATACCACCCCACACCTCAGGTCTAACTGCACAACCCAAAGGCTGCCTGCCTAGAACAACACCTACACAAAACAAATATGTGCAATGCATACGTCCCACGAAACTCCAGCTTACGCTGTAAAGAGAACATATATTTGCTTTGATCTCAAGCTGCCCCATGAATTTTTAACACCGCAACTGTAAAACAGAAATCTTTGGACAGAAATAAGCAGCAGCGGGACTCAAACACGCTGCTCATTTTGGGTTCAGAAAAATCCATTTCCAATAGGTTTCTATTAGAACCGTTACCAGTCTCACACAAGAAGCAATGCAGATCTCATTCACAGCAGTGTGTCTGCAGGTTATTCTCTTCAGCCCACCACTTTCCCTTGCTGTTTCCAAAACAGAGGAAGTAAGGAACCATTCAATTTATTTTGTCATCTTTGCTCCTATTAAGAGAGCCGATGTTCAGTTCAGATACTGCTGTCCTCCGGTTTTGCTTTTCATTGGAAATATGTCTCAATTTTTCTTTCCTTCCTCTATCAGAAGGAGCTATAAACCAGAAGCACTAACAAAATTACTTCTCTACTATGCACCACAAATAGGTTACAGTTTCTAGTTCAAGAGCAAAGGGACAAAGAAACCAAAATGTTTTTATATGCATACATTAAAATAAAATCAGGAAAGATAAACATCTGGTGAAAGGTACTAACCCTTGTGCTTCCAATGATGCAGCTCATGCTGTTTCTGGTTCCTTTTCCCTCAGTTAAAGAATTAGCACTGCTGTGCTATGTTAGAAACTGTGTGTTTGCACATATCATATAGGAAAATAATGCTTTACGTAAACTGAGAGGCAGCCACACTTCAAAACTCTGAGGCTATCAAATGCGTATCGGGTAGGGGAGGGGAAAAAAAAAGTGGATATTCATCTTGCACAAGACTAGAAACTCTCTTACAAAGATCACTGTAGCCAAGAAAACAGGCTCTCACGGTGGCATCTTTCTAGGAAAAAAGGGGCTTCAGAAAATACAGTACTGAGACAGAAAGCATGATCCAGCAGTATCAGGAGACAGGAGAGAAGACATGATTGCAGCACAAATACACGAGCAAGAGAAAGGAAAACCTACTGGGATCCAAAGGTGCATGCACTGTAGACAGCCTGTAAGGGAGGGAAATGACAAACAGCACTCATACCACACCAAAAAGGTAGCAACAGGTCAGAAAACAAACTTAGTTTTCTAAAGGATGGCAGACTTGGTTCTTATGTACAAAGAGCACACAGGAGTTAAACAGTAACTGAGAGTCCTATATATGTTTACAGATGACCTAAAATGCAGAGATCTGCTGCTGTCATTCAGTAACATCCATGCTACTTTGGACACAGAGAGAAGCATTTTCCCAGATCCATCAGTGAGAAGCTGGGCTGTGTGTCTCCCCACTGCCACCACCCCATCAGGAGGCCCTGCAGCTTGTGTGAGTGCTGCCCGTGTCATCGTGAGCAGAAACTGCCTGGGCCAGACCAGAGTGAAGCTGTGTACAGGTCACTATTATCCCACCCAACTTCGTGTGAATCAAGTGTGCGACTGAACGAGGAGATCCGTGAGGATAGTAAATTCAGAAAGGGGAAAGTGGGGAGAGATTGTTTACTGTACAGCAGAGATGACTAAAAAGACAGTATGTTCGTGGTGGCATAAGACAGGACTGAACTGTAGTATCAGAGGGAAAAAAAAAAAAAAGAAAAAAAAATAGTGACTTAAAGGCATTTGCTCACTAGGAAATGAACTAGGAAAACTTCACAAAGAGCACCCAGACTCCAGGTATGTGACATCGAATAGGTGAACGCTGCAATGGTCACAGCTGGGAATGGCAGCCTGTCTAGACAAAGGCTCTATTAAGGATTTAACTTGCATAGACCACCTCTTTGACTGGAATAGATGGGATACAAAAGCCATACTGAAAGCCTGAACCAGGCAGTGTGGATATCTTCAAGTGCATACTGGTATCAGTGTTCACCCCGTCCTTAGAGCCTTTCCTCAGCAACCACAAGCTGCTTTGTGCAACAGAGAAGGCAAACTTCTGACCTGACCAGCATTGCCTTTCATTTATTAAAGCTCATTTTAACACAGCTTAGACTCCACGTTGTGATTTGCACCTCACAGGTAAATCTTACCACGCGCATCCACCCATATTCAGTGCAGCACTGCTGTTACAGTAGATCAGAGTCCAGCTTACAGCTGTATTTTCCAGACACACACGTGCCCTTATTTTTAGAAGTACTACATGCACAAACCAGTGCAGCAAGGCAGAAAGCTCACGTAATTCACAGAAATCTGCCACGTAAAACTCCAGTTGAACAACTGGCTTATAACTCTCACCTCATCCCCTGACGATGCAACCTCCCAGTGCAACTTGCTCTAAAAACTAAGTGTGCAAGCACACGATGACCCACCCAGATTTTGGCTGCTACTGGTGCAACGAATGGACTATAAAGAGAAGTCTTCCCCTATGAAGATGTCCTTTCTAAGGATTATGAGGTAGAGATGCACATTTTGGTCTACCAGTTTCAGGAACCTGAGAACATCACTAAATCAATTCTGTTCTCGGCTGATGAAAGCATGAGTTAGAATGGGTTTTAAGTTTCACTTATAACTGGAAACTAACTGCAAACAGCACGGGAACAAGTACGGAAAAGAGCATCCATAGGAGTTGGGAAAATGATTACAGAAGAATCAAGATGCAACAGGAGAAATATTAATTGCAGCCTAACTGGATTCTGTGAACACCAGGCATGGTCCAAGACACTCCATAGGCTCTGAATGTACAGAGCTCAACTCCAGTGCACCCAAAGCAATGCAGGAGGGCTCAGGACTGCCCAAGCCACATCCCCACAATCGCACCTCAGAAGTCAATGCTCCTCTCTTTAATATTTAAAAAAATATTTTAAAAATGCTGACACTACTTCAAAGATAGTACAGTCCTGAGCCTGCAGTCCTTTTTCAGGAGTAGTTCTTATCAGAAGACTGAAGGACCACTCTGCTCATGCAGTTTGCAGGACATTCAGCACATACTGTTAATAAGAAGGTCCATGTTACCAACTGTTTCTAGTCATCAAGGAGAAAAAATCAGTTTCAATCCCAGCACTGCGCAGTTTTCTATACCCAAGAGACAGCAACCATAGAGCAGAGCTGGGAAGCAGCACCCAAGAGGACACCAGAAGCAGATTTCCAAGCAGTCACAACCACAAAGGGCGGGGGGGGGGGAAAGCTGCAAAGTAAATTGTTTCATAAAATAATTGGAGGAAGGGCCAATGTCTGCTTTGGAAAGTGGACAGTAAGCCTGTCAAAAGCAAAAACAATGGAGAATTAATAATGATTAAGTATGAAAAGTCCTAGAGCTCTGTGATCGCCTGTTAATTAAAAAAGGAAATTTCCTTAATAGAGTTCCAGTTTAGTTGCTGTGAAACCCAGAGAGCACTCCCACTACCTCCAACATTTGTTATACCTTGTTTCAAACACTCGTGCACCAAAAAACACTGAAAATTAATGAAAATTCAAGATATTCTGCACCAGTTTATTTCACGCTCCAACACCTATACTCACATAAAACACAAGAGAGCCTTCATCAACTCAGGTTGTTTTAATAGGTTCGACGTATCACAGAAAAGTAAATCATTTACTATCCAACTTTTGTTAGTGTACAGCAGCTCCCTGAAGGTAGCTTTGGAGGGGTTAAAACTTTCCTCTTTAATTTCATTATCAGTCAGTGATCCAGTGGGTAAGAAGCAGGACACAGCTCTGATGTGCAAGAAGTCCAAGAGGCAAGGCAGGTGGCAGGCACCCTTCATCTCCTGCTCCTCCCTTTCCGTCTACACTGGAAACTAAATGCACCTTAAACTTCATTTCTGCTCCCACACAACTAGTACATTTTGTGAGGGACAAAAGAAAATGAAGATTGGAGAGACTGAAGCAACTGAAAACGGAGAAGCTGCACTTCAGCTGGCACCCCCTGTCATTAGCCACGTTGTTTACAAAACAATTTTAAAACGTCACCTTTATGCATTAAGAGTTCTAATAATTTTGAATGATACCTCACATGTGCTGGATGCATAAAAAGGTTAAGGAAACATGGTTTGCATTTTAAAGTGCTTTCGTGAAAACATATGAATTACCTTTATTAAATGAATTGAACCTTGCTGTGTCCTCTGCTGAAACATTTCTGTATTAGTCAACCTCATTCCGCATTTTTTTCCACCTTATGTTATGAGAGGGAAACAAGCATTTTTGCATTTATAGCTCCCAAATGGTTTCTCAGCATGGAATTAAATAGCCTGTGATCTGAACCATCTGAATGCAGTGACATAAAGAAACTGTTCTCTGTGCACATGTAAGAGCAGCTCCTGCAGTCCAAAGGTGGCTTACTACTTCATCAGGTTCTGGCTCCGTGCGTGCAGCCAACGGTGACTGCCATCACTCCACTGCTTTGACTTTATTTGAGATACCCAAAGTGAAAACGCACTGCCTAGATGCTGTTCACATCCACTGCATGAAACACTAGATGTCAATATTACATTGGGTTAAGAAAATACTTTATATATATATATATATATATATATATATGTATTTTTTTTTTAATTTAAAAAGACAATTTTTAATCCAGGTTGTAAACACAAGTTTGTAAGAAAGCAAGCAAAATTACAGAGAGTGGAGATGCCGGTTTTTTTAGCCAACTGCTGCTCTATCAGCTAACTTCACCAACAACACACTTTCATTCTTATAAAAGACACATGCATCCATTTGCTTTTAAATGGATCTGCCGTCTGCAAACTAGACAGAGCTTCCAGACTGCTGATAAGTGGTGAATTTGGCCCTTCAGGATCATGAAATGTCCAAGCACTGGAATTTTAACACCTCCTTGGAGCAATATTTAAACCGATCATCAGTGTAAGCAGACACAGTCTAAATGGAGTGCCTTGATGGGCACTAAGTCTTTACCTCCAGAGCTATCTCCTGTCTGCATACTTGCACAGTGCTTAGCACCTCAGGGCCCAGCTCCAGTAATGCTCTCAAACCGCAATCACGTCACCCTAATCTTCATCTTAAGTATTTTATCAGCAATTTATGAGCAAGCTTAACCCACCTAAGCAATCAAATATGAAGACCAAAAAAAGAAGTGGATCCCAGCTTTCCAGTTATACAAGCTTCAGAGCGGGGGAAGATAATACCTAAGCAAGTTCCACATTCGGAAAACAAAACACTTATGGAAGAAGGGGAGGTTGGAAGGAGAAAAAAAGAGGGATGAGCTTCCCATAGCACTGCAACGCCACAGGAAAGCACCACGTTTAATGTAATCAAGCTCTACATTGCAGCCATATGGAAACAATTTCAGTCAATAAACAACTCCTGCAAGAAGACAGCAGAGGAACAGAAAAATCAGATACCGAGTTAACAAGGAGGCAGAAAAGCCGCTGGCTGAGCTCAGAGGCTCTCACTGTAAGAAATATTTATGTCCCACAAAACAACACACATTTTTGAGTCTCTATTACTTGTCTTAAACTTGCACTGGGCCACACCTCAGATTTCAAGCAGTAAAACAGCACCTTCTCCAGCCTACAAAACGCTGCGCCTCAGTTCTCCTCCCCTTCGTCCCCTTCCCAAAGCTTTTTTCAAAGCCTATCTCTCTGGCAGGTTTCCCACCCAATAGACAGAGAGGAAGCAGACATCCCAAACTTCAGATATGCGCCTGACCCCTCTGCATTTTAGCTGACTGGGCTGCAGGCTTCAAAACAGAGGCTTTTTAATGGAGCAAGTGCTTTCACATACCTTAAAAAGAAAAGAAAAAAAAGGAAAGCCAACAACAATGAAAGAGTTAGCCACATCACTCCTCACTGGAAAGGGTATTCAAATCAGGTGTGGTTTCAGGATCTCCTGTCCAAACACTGCCTGTCTAAAAACTGCGTTTTTAACCAAAAGTAACAAGGCACATTGCTATGAATTAAACAGAACTGACTCAAGTGCGACAAGGTGACACCAGTATGTATCAGAAACCTGCCCACGGGATGAACTGCGGGCTAATTCACAAGTGTCTCCCAAAGTAGGCACCTGTAAGGGTTAGGAGGTTCTCCACTTCCACTCAGCCATGCAATCACCAGAGATGCACCGTGCCCTCCCCAAAAGCACTCCGCTTCTGTACACGTGGATGTTCGGGAATAAAACACCCGAGGATGTTCCTCTTACCAGACTTCCTTAAATGAAGGACTCTCTGGAACGCGCTGTTCAGGATGGATGCTCATGCTCAAAAAGGGGATGGAGCAAACCCAGAACGCTGTGCGGGGGCCAGCAGCGTAGCAGTCCAGGCAAGCCAACAGAAAAAAAGATTATCCCACTATGGAATTAGAGGACAAGGACACCAGTAATGCCAGTCAGCATGTACTTGTGGAAAAAAAAAAAAAAAAAAAAAAGCCTTGATAAAAGGCTAACTTCATTCCTTGAGATTCCAAACGTAATCAAACAGAACAAAGTATGCGCACAGAGCGTACTTTGGTTCTAGTGGAAAATCCACTGGCTGCTCCACAGCGAGCAGCGCTTCCTGAGCACTGCCACTTCTGCATCGACTTCCTGCTACTGCATCACGTCAGGCTTCCCTGTCACTAAATTTAAAGTCTGATGCAGCTCAACGTTTTTCACTGCAGATAAAGATCTGCGTCCGACACCATGCCTATGGGAACAGTACATCATTATGAGGAAAGGGCAGCAAAAGAAGGAGGTCTGGGTATCTGCCTTAACAGTGCGCAGAAAAGCAAAACATCTGAAAACAAAGGCAAATTTATAAACTAAGAAACGCAAACCGTAACTGCTAAGTGGCACTCTTTGCTAGGAGGAACCTCAGGGTCAGAGCAGGATTTCCCTATGCAAAAGGGGTCCTACGAACCTTTTAAACAGACACGTAGCATCCATGCCTTGATAGTCTGCGTGGATAAAAGGCAGACTAGAACATTCACCATGTTTGGTTTCCAATACGTTAAAAATAAATGGAGACCATGAAGAATCACCGGATGATCTGAGTGCTGGAGAAAATGCCTCAGAGTGAGACTTAAAAGCTCAACTCTGTTTCCTTATCAATTGACTAACGTGATTACAGAGTGTAAGTACCTCCATGGCAAGAAAGCACTGGATACTAAAGGGCTCTAATCTCCTCAGGAAAGTCATAACAAGAACCAGCGGCAGGAGTTAGAAAAATTCAAATCAGAAATCAGCCACTTACTTTTAGCAGTGAGATGGCACAAGCTGCCAGGAGAAGTGAGGAGTCTGAAATTACTGGTGATGGACACTCCAGGCTGCAAAGCCTTCCAAGTGTTTTTTTTTTTGCCAAACATCAGTTACTGGTCTCAGTTTCAGAATAAATGATTAAAATTTAAAGACTTGCGATATAAAGCACATAAAACATAGCAGACAAGAAGATTTAATTGGCTGTTCTCACCTTAAATTTTATGAATCTCCAATATGTTCACATCATTCTACCTCTACGGGTAAGGAAATTAAAGAGGGAGGGATAAGTTTCAAGTTCAGTAAGCTCCTCCTTTTCCAGATCGCTGTCCTTATCACTACACAGCACTGCTCCATCAAGCAGATGGAGCCCCTGTGAAATGCAAACAGTCAGAGGAAAACTACCGTGAGGTCTGGGAACAATGCAGAACACAACTGAGCTGAGAAAACCGGTGATGAACTACTTACCTCTCCCATCTGTGGCACGAAAAAAATCACTATTAGCTTAAATAACTGCTTCTTATTCTGTGTAAATACACTTATGTCATTCATGTTTATATTACCGAGAGCAGCACGCACTACCACCCAGCCAAGAATCTTCAAATACTTTACGAACATGCAAACATCTCAACAGCTCTGAAAGGATTGTATTCATACTGCATGCTGGTACGCGGGCGAGTCAAGAAGTTTGCCCTGGGTCATAAAGCAAGACTTATGGCAGAGCCTAGAAACGAGAGCCCGCAGACATCTCGCTGCCAGAAGAACTTTCCTTTTCAACCTCTGAGTACTACTTACACGCCAGAGCCGCTGCACACCCAACCGCTCCAACTCCAGAGCCAGGGAAATCACAAAGAGATTTCTAGTGAAAGCTGACATTGTAACCAGAGAATCTGATCATGGCAGAGAAAGTGTCCAAAATAAAGGTCAGAATAAATACCCAAGTAGGAACAGCGCTTGTATTTTATGAACTAACTAAATGCTTTCTGCTTCCATTAGTATTACAGTACCGCTGGAAGAACAAAAAGCAGATTCAGGGCTTGCTTCAGAGCGCAGAAGAAATGGGCAGTTCTAAATGCAGGAAATGACTATATGCTACGCTTCCTAATTGATACGACATAGCTTATCAGAAGAATAAAACCAGCTGCTCACAATGCTCACTGAAAGAACAGCCCACAGTATTGTTTCAGCGGGAGTTGTTTTATTGATGAACTTCGGAGTCCACAGCACTTTTTAAGAAAGTGAAAAGAAAACAAGGTTTCTGGACTCCTAAGTTCAACAGTGGACAGGAAACCAAGCCAGGAATTCAAAGCAGGAGAGACTGAGATGGGGGTATTCAGAACCAAACATAATTAATATATTTTGCAGGCCTGGCTCGCAAATTACTTCCTTAGTCCAATATTAATACCTCATCTACAACCACAGCAGTGAATGGGATTTCTATAAATTTAATCTAACCTCCATAGACTCCTTACGTGTCTGGAGAACAAAAGAAGGCCCCTCCATCTATGAAGTAAATAATAAAATGTTTTCCTCCGGCTGCAAAAAATTCTTCCACAGATCTAAAAGCAACACCTAACTCACAAGACAAATAGGAAGAAAGCACCTGCCACCATGCTGCAAGCACACACACAAAGTTAGGTCCCCGTCCAGTCAGACCACAGAAGCCTTTTTGGTATATATATGGATATAAAACTTGATCAGCTACACCTGCTGCTATGTTTCAGGACAGTAGCTGCACTGAAAACACCAAGAAATGAAGTAGACTTTCCTACTCTGTAGGAGAAAGAGTTAACTGACCTTCCATGCACTCTGGGGCTGCATGGAAAGACGAAGCAGAGCTCACCCTGTCAGAAGCACTCCAACACAGCAGTTCCCAGTTTTAAAAGCAGTCTGTAACTTCAAACTCTGCATCCAGCTTTGATTAAGAACCGGGAAAGAGAAATCTGCACTCAGGCGAGTAGAATAACCAGTCCTAGATTATTTAGGGCATAAAGAAGCAAATCAAATCAGCAACTGTTCAATATTTCGGTGTCCATGTTAACACAGCACTGAATCAAAACTAACAATCACGCACGTGCATTCTTACAACGGATCTGAAGTCCAACACTGAAAAACTCTTATTAAAGAAAGTAGAAAAGAGGAAAGCAACGCGAGAGAAAGGTGCATCCCTTATGGTCTTATAAAAAAAATGTATCCCAGTAGTTCTTTTGGTCTGACAGAAAGAGAGAAAAAATACCTAACGGCTTTAAAAGCAATAAAATGAAGAGAATAAATGAGGATGACAAGTGTCAAACCACAGAAGCCAATGGGGGATGGGAAATTCTCCTGTCGCTGTGAAATAAATAAATAGATCCCATTGACCCGGGCATCATCAGAAGAACAGCCAATCAATTCCACGTTCAGACAACGTATTGGTGTCACAGGTGTAAATGTGCAACAGCTGGGGAACTGAGGCAGCTGCGTACAACCGTCGCGGACTCAATGTGTGACTCTGAGTGACTCACTCCGCCTTTACCCCTCAGATTCTCCATTTTCAAAATACTCCTATCTTCATCCAGTACCTGAAGATTCACAAAGAAAGGTACAAAGTATTGTTTTATCAGGGAGCAGTAACGGAGGGGGACAGCGGCTCAGCCATAATGAATCAAATCCGAAACATCAGAGTCATACTCCGCCAGCGCACCACACAAGTTGTGGCCATAAATCGATCGCTTCTGATTAGGTTAGGCTTTACGATGCAGTAATTGTGATAGCAGCAGTTTCATAACTGTGAAACGAGCACTTTGCTCAGCAGCACATTATGCAGGAAGCCCTTCTGGTCAACCTGACTCAAACAGCGCAGAACAGAAGCATCGCAAACACCACATATGATTTTTAAGGTTCTCTACCACAAAAGCTTTTCCGTTTGCTTTTACGGCCGCAGGCTAACCCAGTCGAGTGGGAAGAGAAGGGAAGGAAATCAAACACTGCAATTTTTAAGAAAGACCAGAATTCAAGCTCTTCTATCTCTTTGCAGCAGGCACAGCACGGCAATAAATGCATTTCTCACAGCGGCAAGATGAAATTTTCACTTGGCCAGCAACTACAGAGCCAATTCTCCACTCCCCTCTGTGGACCACATGACTGCCTCAACGCGTAAGAACATTTTTTGTGCCGACTTGCAAAGAGGACCACATAGTTAATAGTTTGCAACCTCCTTTCCCCCAGAAGATCTCCAGTGTTGAGTAACAAAATTCCTCACATGATTTCAATGAGAGGGTTCACTTGTCAGAGGCTGCTCCAAGATAGTATCAGATGTCAGGGAGGTGCTGTTTAGACGGAGCTTTCCAACCCTTTGCTTGCAAGGCTCAACTGAAAAAGAAAAAAAAAACTGCAGGCTATGAAGTCTGAAACTGGAAGAAAGGAAAATAATCTCTAGACGTTATTTTTAAAATGTGGAAGCGAGCCAATTAACAAGAGGAGGAAGAAACGCTGCAATTAAAGCCCTGACAAACTCTGGAGATCAAGGACTGATTACTGCCACAAACTCCATGCAGAAACCTGAGCAAGTTAATCCCTCTGCACCTTGGTTTGTCACCTGTGAAACCAAAAATAACACTTTCTTTTCATACCTTGTTATTCCTGCTTGCTCTGTTCCCCAATTTATAAGCACTTGTCCAAACACTCATCTTTAGCATGAACTCTGGAAATCACGTTCGCAGCTAACACACAATCAGTTTGCATGACCGAGTGCTCAAATGTGAACTCTTGGTATACTTGGCTGCCCAGCTGCCCTAATCCTTGAACACGACAGAAGGCAGTTTTAGTCGATACAGGAGCCCTACAATACTAACAGACAGTTTATTAGAATCACAGAATGGCCTGGGTTGAAAAGGACCTCAAAGACCATCTAGTTTCAACCCCCCCGTCATGGGGAGGGTCACCAACCACTACAGCAGGCTGCCCAGAGCCACATCCAGCCTTGCCTTGGATGCCCCCAGGGATGGGGCATCCACAACCTCTCAGGGCAACATTAATAATCTAATATATAAAAACAGCTCTCGGGATAGGAATCAATGAAAAAAAAAAATTCCATTTCTCCTAATTACCTCCTAAAAATCCTACTATAATCATGACATTGGTCTCACTTCATTGATAATACTCAAGATAATATTATCAGCATAGGTATAATTAAAGGGGCAATCCCACGAGGACTGGCACGCAGATCCAACGCCTGCTCCATTAAAATCAGTATACAGTGAAATTGACTTCAGCGACTTTTAGAAGTGTCAAAGCTGCATAAAGGAAGAGGGGAAACAAAGACGTGCTCCTTTGCAGTAGGAATCTCAAGTTGGCAGCACCCCTCTCCAAAAGCTCCATTTCAAATCCCAAACTTTGCACGAGATGAGAAATACTTGCCACTCATCCCAGTGCTGTAATGTGTATTCTGTAGTGCCCTTAAAATCTCTGCAAAGAAATCACAGTAAAACACGAGTTGCCTTTTCCAGATTCAAACGTGCTGTTCTTCTGATGCAGATCTGCCCATTTTCTAACACATACAACCAAACATCTTCAGAACTGCCTCTATGAAATGGACAGCGCTGGATTTTTTACTGCTCACGTTTCGGTTTCATTCATTCTTCCAAGTCCTTTCCCAAACACCACCTCCTAAAAGCCAAAATTTCATCTCTGCCTCACCGACATTCAACAAAGCGCAGTCCCAAAAGTTAATGACAGAAAACGTTTGGAAATTCACGCTCATTAGAAATTAATTTTATTAAAAATAAATATCATTTAGAAACCAACATCAGAAACCCCCATTTTCCCAGGTCCAGGTGCCAAGGAAAGCACACATCAAACACTTCCACGAACTACGGATCATCACTATAAAGTAAACGCTTCGTGATAAATTCAATTTCCAAACACTGGACTGACGTGGTCCTCTGATATCGCTGTGAAAGAGACCCAGAAGACTCACACAGCAGCTGCCTCAGAAGTCAGCTTTCTGCAGCAAACACTGGCTCCTAACTCTGCCGAATTACCGATCGCAGTACTAGAGGGATGCATGTTTTCTAGAAAGGTCAACAAAACAGAACAGAATTGCTCAAGGCTGCTCAATAAAGTAGTTCTAGAGATAAGCAGGCCTCATCCACGCAGAATTTTCTTGAAGATTTCCTTACCACTCTTTAAAAACCCTGCAATTTCACCCCTGGTAGCATTCCTGTAACACAGCTAGCAGTCTGCATACCACAATGTCGTCTAGACCTGCTCCGAACAGAGTTGGATGACACAGGAGTAAAAATGCTGATGCCTGTTCGGGTGCCTGCGCCGTGCCGAAGGAACGACAGGAGGAGGAACAGGCAGAGCTGAGCGAGACACAAGTTCCTTGTTCCTCGTCTCACGCCCAGGCTCGCCAGACAATCCCGTCAACCATCGAGAAAAGTTGTGGCTGTCACGGGGCTAAAGAATAATCTTCACAGAAGGGAAAAAAAGCGTTCCCAAACCGCTGTTACCAGACACAGCATCAAGCTCCGCTCTTTCATAGAGCTGTAGGAACGTGCAGCTAACAAATGCATCCCTGCGCTGTTCCATCCCATCCGTTTCTCACTGCTCTCCTACTTCCCTCCCCCACCTGCGCCTCAGAAATGTTTCCTTAGCAATATGGAGGAGAAATGGCAAAAAGGGAGATGCAAAACACAGAAATAAATTAAGTTTGTTCCCTGCTGTTGAACAATTTGGCCGTAGCACGACAATAGGAAAAAAAAAAAAAATGTTGAGAGTGATAAACCCATATATACCTACTCCAAACTACACCCGACATCCCGAGAGACCCGATGTAATGGTAAATAAATATAGATGCAGTTCCTACTAATGAGGTAGGGTACAACAAGGCCAAAGAAAATGCAATCATCTCGGGGAAAAGAACTGCACAGGACTCCTCCTCTCCCATCCATGGAGGAAATCAAATACCAGCTGCACCATCCCAGGAAGAAAGCGGTGTACCTGATGAGCCCTGCAGCAATGAGCTCGTCACAGCACGGGATGCAAGCGTGCACTTCAAGGCTCCAGGAGCCCACAGACTGCCCGCACAAGACCGTGTATTTCTCCAGCAGTTTTCCTTTCTCCAATACAACGCCTTTACATGCTGTCTTACAGGCAGACTGTAGTTTTTCCCCCCCATTTCCTTCCCCTCCATCCCTATTTAGTTTGGATCGGGGGCACATAGCTAGCATCCAACCAGATCTGCTCCCACATTCCCAAGCCCTGGCCATCAGGTTAACACTTTCCCCTCTACAAAGTTTTAAACCTTCCCAGCTTCAGCTCACGTGCGTTCTGTACTTAAAAGCCACTTATCTGTAGCCCCAATGAGCACGAGAACAAACCAAGATACACCCGACTCCGCAGACAACGTGCTTTCAGCCTTTACTTTCTCTTCCTTCTTCCCTCCCCGCCCCACGAAATGAAAAAAAAAATTTTGTCCCCAGCACGAGGGGAATGAACAACAGCACACATTCACAGCTTTCTTACAGACCCACTGCAAGGAAAGAAAAAAGAAAACACAAAACCAAAACGTTCCTTAGAAGCACTCTTATTTGAAACAACCGAAAAGCCCACCATAGGTCGAAGTAGTCAGCCCAACCTGCCTCGCATGTGCGATGTGGGGAGAAAAACAGGCACAGCAGCACCGAAGTCGGGTTGGCTCAGCCCCGGAGCGGGGCAGGGCGGGCGGACAGCATCCCCTGCCCCTTCCCTACCGCGCTGGGCTCAGGGGCACCGCTCATCCCCGAAAGAGCCCGGGCACCGACAGCGAAACACCGCAGCTCCTCTCCCCGAGAAGTAGGGAATAAACAAGCGGCTGACACCCCACCCAAGCCCTCCGCACACGTTTTGGGAACGATTTCTCGCCGGGTCCTTCTCCCCATCCCGCACAGCGGATCCCATCGGGTGGGCGCCTTCCAAAGCTCCGGGCAGAGCAGCGCGGGGGGGGGCGGCGGAGTGCCCCCCCCCCCACCCCCCCCCACGTATCCGTAGCAAAGCAGCGGGGCTCCCCCGCTGTGGGTGCTCGGAGTGAGAAGGAAAAAAAGAAAAAAAAAAAAAAAGAAAGGGGGGGGGGGGGAAATACGGGCAGGAGAGAGAGAAAAGAGGGATGAGGGACAGAGGAGAGGGCCCCCCCGCCCCCCCCCCCAGCCCCGCTCGGGGTTCGCAGCCCTTGAGGCGGCCCCAGCCCGAAGTCGGCAGCCAACAACACCAAAACAAGCCGAAAAAAAGAAAAATCAAGAAGAAAGAGAGCAACGAAGAAGCCAGCACCCACCCAGCCTGAGGGGACTCCGCCGCCGCGAGTTCGTCCTCCCCACGCCCGGGAGGTGGACGGGAGGGGGGGGGGGGGGGGTGGGGGGAGAGGCAAGAGAGAGGGAGAACACAAAACAGAATCAAAAAGCCGAAGCAGCAGCAGCAGCAGCAGCAGCAGCAGCAGCAGCAGCAGCGGGCTCCCGGCAAACCGGGGGCACCGCACCGCCCGCACCAGCCTGCAACTCGGAGCGCCCACCCCCGGCCCCGACCCCCTCCCCACGCACCCTCGGATCTCCTCGCGCCGCGAATCCCTCTCCAGGCGGAGGAAGGAGGTAAGGTGGGGGGGGGGGGGGGACCCCTTCCCCCTCCCACCCTCCCTCCTCGCAGCCCACCCACCCGCCCGCCCCCTCCCCTCGCTGAGCCGCCCCCCCCCTTCCCGCACCCACACTCACCTCCGGGTGCCGGCGGCTCCTCCGCTTCACCATTGAACGGCCGCCCCCGGCGGGGATCCCCCCCCCCCCCCAAAACGGCGTGAGGGGTGATTAATGGGGGCGCAGCGGGAGGAGAACAATAGGGGGGCGGAAAGCTCTCGGCTGGCGGAGCCCCCCCCCCCGAGGACGACAGCCCCCCTCCCCGTCTCGCTCTCCCCTTCGTCTGTGTTGCTTGTTTTTTTTTCTCCCCTGGCTCGCTCACACCAGACTGACTGTCTTTGTCTGTCTGACAAGCGCCATGTTGATATCAACATCCGAGCTCCCACCTGCTGCAGCTGTGAGACCCTGGGACTTGTAGTTCCCCCCTCCCAAGGGTGACGGGGAGCGCCGCCGCTCGCGGACTACAACTCCCAGCATGCCCGGCGCCGCGCCGCGCCGCGGCAGCGCGGGGCCGAGCGGGCGGCGGACTACGGCTCCCAGCATGCCTCGGGAGGGCAAGGTTTAGCGGGGGGGTGGCGGGGAAGGATATGACGTCATCGAGAGCGGCTGGGGGGGGGGGGGGGAACTACAAGTCCCGTGATGCCCCCGGGCGGGAGCGGGCAGGAAGGCGAGGGTGGGGTTGTCCCTGTAAATAGGGCCGGGTGAAGCATGAAGCTGGTGAGTGGTGGGGTTGGGGGTGTTGGTTGGGGTGGGGGCGGTGTTATCTACGCTGCGGTCGCCATCGCCCCGCGGTTGAGGAGGAGGCGGGGGGGGGGGGGGAGGGGCATCAAAGCCGCCCCCGCCCCTCCCGGGGTTGGGTGAGGGGCCGGCAGTGGGGTTTGTATGGCCGCACGCTCCGCAGGGCCCGCGTGGCCTCCGTGGGGCCGCCCCGGTGGCAGCGCGTCCCCGTGGGTCTCCACGGAAATCCTTCGGCGTTAAGGCGGAGGAGGAAAACGCTGTCCGCCTGCTGAAGGGGACGTTGTCCTAAAGCACGTGTTGCTGGTCTCCTCTCAGCCCTCTCCGCCCGTGCACTGGTTGTTTATCTTCCAGGAAGAATGTCTCTCGGTTCTATTCGGCGTCTCCCAAGAACTGTAAACTCGAGCAGCACTCACCGTGTGAAGGAGGGATAATTGCACGCACCGGTACAGGCTGGGGGATGAGGTGCTGGAGAGGAGCTCTGTAGAGAGGGACCTGGGTGTCCTGGTGGACGACAGGTTGAGCATGAGCACTGTGCTCTCGTGGCCAAGAGGGCCAGTGGCATTCTGGGGTGCATTAAAAAGAGCGTGGCCAGCAGGTCAAGGGAGGTGATCCTCCCCCTCTACTCTGCCCTGGTGAGGCCTCATCTGGAGTACTGTATCCAGTTGTGGGCTCCCCAGTACAAGAAAGACAGGGATCTCATGGAAAGAGTCCAGCGCAGGGCTACAAAGATGGTGAAGGGCCTGGAGGATCTCCCCTATGAAGAAAGGCTAAGTGAACTGGGTCTGTTTAGCCTTGAGAAAAGAAGACTGAGAGGGGACCTGATCCAGTTTTATAAATATCTGAAATTTGGGGGACAAAGTGGTGAGGCCAGGTTCTTTTCAGCAGTGTGTGGAGACAGGGCAGCCAGAAACTGCAGCACAGGAGGTTCTGTACGAATGTACACAAAAACTTCTTTACGGTGAGTGTGACGGAGCACTGTCACAGGCTGCCCAGGGGGGTGGTGGAATCTCCTTCTCTGGAGATATTCAAGACACACCTGGACGCCTACCTGTGCAACCTGATGTAGGGAACTGCTTTGGCAGGGGGGTTGGACTCGATGATCTCTAGAGGTCCCTTCCAACCCTTGCAATTCTGTGATTCTGCGTAATCAGGCTTTTAACCTGATTGTAATGTTGTCGCATGACTTTGAGGCTGACAAAGCTAAGGTTGCTTTGAAGAAGTGAACTTGGATTCTTTGAGACTGAAAGTTCATCACGTTTGTGGTTTAAGTGTGAAATTAGTTCGATGGGCGGCTGAAGAGCTTAGTCCTGCGTAATGTGAGATATGGGATTAAGTCTGTGTGTGGTTGAAGGTCCTGGAGCGTGCCCAGAGAAGAGTGAGAAGCTGTGAGGGGTCCGGAGGACAAATGTGCACAGCAGCTGGGGGAGCTGGGATGAGCCTCCTCTGCTCCAGGTTGACCCAGGGTAGACCTTACTGCTCTCTATTACACACTGAAAGGAGGTTGTTGTGAGCTGGGGGTGGGCCTCTGTTCCCAGGTAGCAGCAATAGGATGAGAGGTGATGGCCTCAGGCTGTGCCAGGGGTGGTTCAGACTGTGCATTAGGAAAGCTTCTCAGAAACAGCAGTGATGCAGTGGCACAGCTGCACAGGGAGGTGCTGGGGTCACCCTCCCCAGAGATGCTCCAGAGCTGTGAAGGTGTAACACTGAGGAACACAGTGGGCATGGTACAGGTGGGGTTGGACTGGATGAGCTCAGGGGTCTTTTCCAACCGTAATGATTTTATGAATGCTTCCACTTGGACAAACTGGGGAAGTGCTTCTGGACATGACTGTAGAGGCTGGTTGTTGTAGTGCAGGGGGAAGAGCAAACTGAGAAATCTGTAAATGAGGACTGCAGTGGAAACGCAGGGTTCCTTGTTCCTACTCTTGTACAAGGGTAGATTGAGGGACAGGATGGGAGGGGATGGAATACAGGCAGTATTTTTAGGCCTGTGTTCACATTTGGGGACTGCTGTTTTTAAGAGCAGATTCTTCGCCTTGTATTTTGTCTGGATTTAGGGCTGAATCTGGAGGTTGCAGGAAAATTGGATGCTTTCATGCTCCTTTCACGTGTATTTGGTTTGAATTTGTAAGAGCAAGGCAGAGGTAACAGCCTTCAGACCTGACTCAGAATCCAGGAAAAGTTTCAAACTTCACAAACTGGATGTGCTTGAGTCCAGGGAAATCCAGCTGAGATAACTGGATCCGTGGCATAACGTTGGAACAAAGCGCTGCTGTATTTGTTGGCTTCAGCTCAACTTAGAAAATTTGGAATGTTTTGGAGCTGCTAGCTTGAGATGTCATCTCTTTTTTTCTGTCACCTTGCCATATATGAGATCACCAGCAACGCTCCAGGCTGGCGAGCGCTCAGTGTGAGCCAGATGTCTGCTGAGAGCTGGTCTGTGGAGGGCTTCAGCTCTGTGCCCTCTCTGCCAAACTGCCATCCAGTTTGCAGAGCCCATCAGGGGAGCTGTGCATAGAGATGGGCATGTTCGCAGCCCTTTGTTTATGTTTTGTGATGTTTGTTTTTTTTTTCCTTCACTGATTTCTAATTAGGAGGTAAGGAACCTAGTGTGTTAGCTGCTTCGACCTTAATTTGAAAGGGGAAAAGAGATGAAAGCAAATGGATCTAAGATCAAAAACAGACTTGCACTTCAGTCCAGTCAGGAATATTATTAACTGGGGTCTCTGGGCCTGTTTTAGACAGGATCAAGCGTGAACTGGGTGGAAGAAATCAAATGTACATACAGAGATGTTATAGTGCAGATATGGGGTCCTGGTCTAAAATTCTGACAGAGATACAGCCCTGGAAATGTCACGTGCAAGGAGCTATGCATCATAAATGCTTTGTTTTTGTTTTACATGAATATGATAGAGAGAGTCCATTGACTCCCAGGGATCCATTTACCACAGGTGATAACCACAGGTACAGATGTTCTAGATGCTAGTAAAGAGGTGAAAAAAAGGAGATTTTCCTGTTAGCTCATGGATGTCAGGGTCATGATCCTTCCCACGATTTTTAAAAAAGCAGCAAGAAAAGTGTTTTGCTGGTAAAAGAGGCAATGAAATATCACCAATTTTAATTACTGGTAGTTTAAGAGCTACAAAAATAGTTCACATCTTATTTTTTCCTCCATTTCTTACTATTTACTTGGATTTATAGCTTCAGTTGTCAAAGTTCTGGTCTGGTGAGAACTTAATTTCACAGGCACACGTTACGTTCACAAATAATACATCTGAATTGCTCGTTTGTACCCTCATTTTTTTCACCAGCTTGGCTTATCAAGCTTTCTTAAACTTTGGTAGCAGCAGGCAAAATGTAGTGTTGCTCCTTTAATAATTAAGACTTTGTGAGCTTAAAACAAAGGGCTGTGATATTCTTCATTTAATATTTGAACGTTAGTGGGTTTTAATATTTAAATATAATTTAAAGCAGCATTGTGAGGGATGTATGTAAACAGTCTCCTTGGGAGTTGTTAATCCAAACAGTTGCAGTCCTGTGTTAACATATTGTGAGCGGCGGCAGAAAATGAAATGATTAATCTACCTTCTTTCCACTTGTGGAAAGCAAGTGTGAGGAATAAAAGCCCTATGACTGAGTTTTTAGCGTGGTGCATGAACGACAGGTTGGTACTTTTTGTCTTAATTGACCAAAACTTGAATTTAAAAGCTTCACCTGAGAGTTGCTGTGCTACCAGACGTCCAGACTTTGAGATGCAAAATCTCTTATTCCTGCAGTCTTTGAAGAACCTTGAGTCCTGTCCTGTACGTGTGTTTCTAATCTCACATTTTAAAGGTAGCATTTTTATTCACCTTTCTTCTTATTCAAAGCTTCAGCTGCTCCTGTGCCTTGTTAAACATTTCCACTCTCCGTACAGGCGGTGACTGCATCTCAATGATGCTCAAGTGCCCAGTACATAACCTGCTTACTGGCTCATTAACCCTGCAAAACACTGGGGATTGCTCAGTACACAAACTGTTCCATTCAGGTATGGTGGTCAGCTCCCTAGTGTTTCCTGTTTGCATTTAGCAAGACAAAAAGCAGGTGAGAGCATGCCCCCGAGCTGCTGCGGTACACACTACAGCTTCCTCTGCTGAGTGGTGTCAAGAGGCCAAGGAAGGTGTGCCCTGCACCTTGCTTCTTTGTTGAGGTTAATTTCTTAAGGAAATACAACTTGTGCTCCTGCAGGAATTTTCCATTTCCTCCCCAAGTAGTTCTCAGATTTGCACGCCGTTTCCTCCCCAAGTAGTTCTCAGATTTGCACGCCGTTTTCAGCTGTGTGTGCCGTTAGGACTGAGTTTTAAAGACACTGATTGTCCAGGGTTTTTGTGAAAGTAGGTGTTTGTTGGAGGAGGTTCTTACGTCTCATAAATTAGAGAGGGGCACTGCTCTATCCATTTGTCCTTTCTGATCAGAAAACCTTGTTGGTTTCATTACCCTTAATACCCTGACGTGGGGGGCTTTCAACAGTTTCAAGACAATAATTCACATGAAACCATGAGTTTCATTCTGGCATGCGTGGAAGTATGTGTTTAAAGATGAGGGGGAAAAACGACAGGTTTCAGGGGGCTTCAGTCTATTGGTAAAGGTGACGAGGAACTCATCCTCATCTTCATCTTTCAGTACTGCCTGTCAGGACATCCAACCTTACCATGCAATGTACTCAAGTTCAAGTCCACCACCATCATGTTGGACTGCGGACTGGATATGACGTCTACCCTCAACTTCCTGCCATTGCCGCTGGTTCAGAGGTATGTTCTGCAGCCTGTGAGCACTTAGTTTGTGTCTTCTTGGGTTGCAGTTTGAGTGCTCTGCATGAAATGGTATATTGGAAGGAGAGAGGGGATGAGTACAAATGAACTGCATCATCTGATATCATAAATAGACTTTGTTCACTTAAAAATTCTCTTTATCAAAATAACGTCCTTTGGCTCAGTAGACGGAAGACATTTTATGGATTTATTGATTGGTTTTTCTAGATAATTTATTCTAAGCTTCAGTAAGGTATTGCTGCAACTGCTCAGCACAAGTGAGGTCACATATCTGTCATCTTTCTGGCTTCTTCATGCAAGATGAGATAAATGGGTAACTGAGATGGAGTGCAGGGAGCCCAGCAAGTACTGTTTAACCACCATCTTCTCAGGCTTTCTGTCAGAGCGTGGACTAATGCAAAGAAAAATAGCACTTAACCGTCCTCCTTAGTTGACTTCATGGTGTAATTGTTCCCTTTTAAAGTTTAAATAAATAAAAGTGCAGCGCATACAGGAGTGAAGCGGCAGTGAAACAAAAGTAGTTCAGAAGTCGATCCTGAGGTCAAGACTCCTCCTTCTCTGCCCTAGCTCACAAGTAATCTTTTCCTGGGTTTGTAAATGGATTTGGGTACTCAGCTTGAGTGACGTATGTCTCACAGCAAGTGGAACAAATTACAAAAGCTGTGGTTTGGGAAGGTGGGAATGAGGTGCTCCTGGTGATACGAAGCTAGCAGGACTTTTCACGAAAGCCTTTTGGTAGCTTTGATCCATAAGGAAAGAAGTGAGATGCATTCTGGGTTGAGGAAAGGCTTGGTTGAAAGGGGCAGAGTATGACTGGGAACGTTTTTAAGTGACCTGGTGAGGTTAAGCTGGATGACCAGCGCTTTGAACAGTTTGCTGCTTCTTGGAGAGGAGAAGCATAGACCACACGTGCATTATTCTGTGAGGACGTGGAGTTCCAAGGTCTGTACAGGGAGCAACAAATACATCAAGACCAATCTGTGTGACAGTTTATTTTTGCTAACTATAATATTTAGGTGCAGTAGTAGATTTTGAAAGGAAAAGAAAAAAAGGGGGGGGTGGGTGGGGCAATTCAGCTACAGACAGCATGGCCTTACATTAGCTTCTCCCCACTCCTGAAAGTAAAAAAGAAGCTGAATGGGGAACAAGTAGCAAAATTAGGTGATTGAACAAAGGCTTAGGAGGTTCTTAGAACTGCAGGCATCAGTGCTCCCTGGGGATATGCCAGCTTTGTCTACTGGTAGCAGACCCTGGGAATGAACAGCCAAATTGCAGGTCACAACCTGGAATTCCCCAAGCACCTCCAGAATGTCTGCACTAAAATGACTCAAACTCAATAAGAAAGGATGTCAGATTTGACCCCTGATGGCCCAGAGGAATCCGAGCGAACAGTTGGATTTAAATCCAATCAGTCATGTCGGGGAAGGTGATTGAACACCCCTTACAGCAAGGATTGTCCTAAGTACGTGGACTTGGGCAAGTAATTGATCTCTTCAGTATTCTACAAAACAGATGTCCTGCAGGGAGTTGTGGAAATGAAGTAGAAACATTATATATCTGGTCTCAGTTACCAGGATGTCTAAATACCTCTGAAACTCAAATGTGTATTATCAACATAATGTGGGTAGGTGATAGAGAGCTAACATTATTGTCATTTTCCAGATGACAGACTAAAAGAAGGCCTGAGTGAGGTCTTTCATGATGCTTGTAGCAGAGCAAGGATTTGAAATACATCTGTCAGATCTCAGGTTATTATCAGCTGTATTTCCTCTCGTGATTAGGAGTACTTCTTGTAGCTAGGTTGAGGCAGACCCATGTAAACCACAACCAGAGGGGAACCATGTCTCTCTCTGCTCTCTTTAAGCCAGAGGTCCCCAAAGTAGGATCCATGAACCACTTGGGCTCTGCAAGTCTTTATATGCGACCTGCAACAGTGCCCTAATAGTCACCTCTGATATTGCAGTAGATCTTTGCTATGCAGCTAGAGCCTGTGTTCTGCCTCACACATGGTCCTCCTTGAGCAAACGTTTTGAGAGCCTGTGCTTTAATCTCTGAGAGAGGAAAGTGCTGTAGTGTTTGTCTCTTTAAAAGAACTGGACATTCTTTTTTAGAGTTCTTTGGTCTTCAGAAGAAGCCCATCAAAAGGTATGTAGATTCCATCCTGGAAATGGTAGTCCTTGTTCTCACCAGTGCGTGGAGTGTGCACTAAGTGCAGCAGTTCCCAGACACTCCAGGCAGGTTCCTGTACTTTAAAGGAAGTTTGTCAACTGGAATTTTCTGCCCTGTACCAAAGTCAAATGCAAAACTGCAAGGTGAACATGTGGGAAGCTCTTAACCTTTCCTGTCTAGCCATGACACACTTGCTCATATTATTTATGTGACAGTTCTAGCTATTTTGGATTAATCAATCACTCTATTACAATGTCAAAACTATGTCGGCAGGAGCTGTGTTTCTTTTTGGCTTCAAGGTAAAAGTCCTTTCTGTCCTGTGTTGCATATTCCACTTTTACCCTCCCCCCCCCACAGGACTATCTACTAATTTTACCTCTCTTAACAAGATTGTATACTCTTCAATGGATGCTAGATTTAGTTCAGCTTAATGGTGCTCACTTACAAATAAGGCAAAACCACGTATGAGGCTAACTTAGAAAAGAAATGGCCAGGAGATCAAGAAAAGTTTATTCCTCTTGGCCTCATGGAGGAGAAAGCACCAGTCACAGAATCACAGAATTGTAGGGGTTGGAAGGGACCTCTAGAGATCATTGAGTCCAACTCCCTGTAAAGCAGGCCCCCAGTGGCAGGCTGCACAGGTAGGTTTCCAGGTGGGTCTCTCCAGAGGAGAATCCGCAGCCTCCCTGGGCAGCCTGCTCCAGTGCTCCGTCTGCCTCCAATTGGTCCAAGTTTGGACTCCCAGCTGAAGGAGGATGCTGAGAGACTTGAGAGGGTCTTCAAAGGGCGTCTGAGATGTTCTGGGAGCAGAGCCCATGTCTGTACAGAGAGGTTGAGGAGCTGGCCTTATTTGATCTGGCTGAGAGGAGGCGGAAGAAGGAGAGCTAACGGGATTCTGCATCTACCGGAAAGGACATTAAACTCTTCTCACAAGTGACAGTGTTGGGGCTAGTAGTCACAGATTGCTACTTGAGAGCCTCAAGTTGGACATTAGCATTTCAGTGATCAAGTTTTTCTTAGTCGCACACTTTTAGCCATTCCCGGATACTCTCTGGAATCTCATCCTTCAGGGATTTGCAAGTTGCAGCAAAATGAAGCTCTGTCTGACCCTGTCCAGGGTTGGCTCTGAGGCAGTGTACTACAGACCTGCAGGTGGCCCTTCTAACCAATGCTTTTGCCCTCTCCTCCCTTACCTGCTACACTTGCTGATCAGCAGGGTGATTTGGTCTTTCTCTCAACTTTTCCCTGAGGTCATTTGCTCTCCTCACAACTTTCCCCACCCATCTCTGAAATACAGTACTCAATCTGTGCTTTTGAGCATGTCTATTGGGAGTGCATTTAGACATCTCTTTTATATCATTAGGCTTCTTCAGAATTGCTCTTTATCCTTGAAAGAGGGTCATGCTTGTCTGGTATATCTTCTGCTGCTGCTTCTGTATAATGCCCTTCTGCTCTCACCGTTTACCTTCTGCCTTGATTCCTTGAGTCTTTATTTCTCCCTTTTCCTCGTGCCTTACTGGAGTACCAGTTAGAATCAGTTAGTTTGTCCTGATGTTAGTTTAAACACAAGATTCCTCTGAGCCACTGAGTCACTTCCTATTTTGTAGAACTTAAATTCAAAAGCCCCTATAGTGCATAAGCATTCCTCTCTTCAGAGTTCAGAGCTAAACACTTTTCACTGCAACTAGGTTCTCCAGTTCTGTCTCTGAATCTGAAGTTTTTACAGGGCTTGGATCCGGGCAGGTTTTAGTCTCTCATTTCCTCTGCTTTTCTGAATTTATGTAGATGTGCTTGAATCTGTCTCAGCAGTCGTTTCTAAACTAAGTTATAGGCTCACACAAAAATCAGGTGTAACCATGGCATGAAATGCTGAGGCAATTCCTACTGTAAACTCAGGATGACACTGTTATCCTTGAAGTTTCCTTATTAGCATTCAAAACAACAAATATATAATAAAAAAAAAGGCAGGAGGCGTGGGGGCTGCTGTTGCTGTCTGGTGCCAGACCTGCCAGCATAAAACATGCAGTTACAGCAAGGTCTGCTTGCTGCTCTCTACTTCCAACACAGCTACATGCATTGTACAGATGATGGTATGGGTCTTCAGAGCATGAAGCAATGGTTTACAGCGCTATAAAATCACACCCTCTGTGTCCATGAATGGCTGAGGCCACGGTGTCCATCTTTCCTTTCCATTGCTAGTGACCATTGGTCATCTTGTGTCCTGAAACAGATTCAGTTTTACAGTGTTTTTGTATAGTTTCAGACATAAAGTTTTCTGCTGCTTTAATCTTCCTTCCACTTATACAGCCAATTTAACCTAAGGCAACTTAAATAGTACTGAGCCTTCTTGAAATTCTCATCATAAAGGACTAAAATCAAACTCGCTGCATGTGTAGTCCTCTTTTTTTTTTTTTTTTTTAAATGTGTGAGTGTCATAATGATGATTTGTAAAAGTCATTTCAGCGAACACTTAAACACTGTGAAACTGTCTATTTTATGGAGACTGTTAATTCCCTGAAACAGAGCTGGTGTTCTTTTCGTGCCTGACAACAAACAGAAGATCTGTGCTCAGTGAGTGACAATGAAAGAATTCCTATGTCAATATATTTTCTTTTCTCCTTCTGCAGCCCCAGGCTGTCCAAACTTCCTGGATTAGTTTTGAAAGATGGAAGCACGTTTCTGGACAAGGTACTGTACTAATGGTTAGAATTTTCTTGCCATGCAAAAAGCCAATGAGCTGATCAGGGGCTACAGGAGCAGTACTGTCATGCTGACTCATCGCCAAGGTTTCTGTGTGTACTGTTACCAGCCATGATGTAGAGAAGAACATTTTCAAACAAAGCGTTAGCTGCAACTCTGAGGCTTTCAGTCTTCAGAGGTAGCCTGGCTATTTAAAATACCCTTTTAAAATGCAGAAATCATCAGTTTGAGTATTTTCTGATTTCATTGGGCTGCGTAAATAACAGTACTTTACCTTTGTGGAGTGCCTTTTATTCAACAGCCTCACTTTTATGACAGTAAAGATTCATAGCTAACGTATAAATGAGGTTGATATCATCCCTCTTTTTTAGACAGGAAAACTACGAGTGAATGGTTTGCCCATGGGCGGTCTCTTGCAGAGGAAAAGCTTTGGCTTCATGTGTGTTCTGCCACTGGACGTAGCAGGAGAATTCCATCTCCAGCTTTCTAATTCTAAGACACAGGACTGACTCGACTATGGGAGACTTTTTTCCTTTTTCTTTTTTTCCTTCTTTTCATTATAGTAGTTTTATAATGAGAATTTATCTGGGCTTCAAGTGAAGCTAGGCACTGCAGCATCCAGCTTGATCTGCCATGGGGGAACAATGAACACAAAAATATGTCAGATGCTAGTAAAATAGGCAGATACTTTTCAAATGCGTGCCGAGATAGATATTGGTAGAAAAAAATACTGTTTTAATAGATTGTTCTCCAACTACGTGAACATTAAAGGAAAACGGTAATAATAGTCCCTTTTGTAGGGGACTTCTGGGCTGATCTGATTCTTACATGCAAGAAAGCTGAAGATCATAGATTTAAGACCTGAGATTTCTTCTCACTGGAGGCAAAAGAAACTATATAGACAGAACTTCTGTTTGTAAAACAGTATTAGCTCTGTTCAGAGCATATGCTGACTGAGAATCACAGCATTATAGGTGCTCTGTGGCAGGAATGGAGCTACCCAGTTTAAATGTGTTTCTCCTGAACTCCCATCTTTAGTCTCAGAGCTTTTGGATTCTGTTCTATCTGAAGAACAAATAGGCTGTAGGTATATTTTGTAAGTGAGGTATTTACATTTCTTTGGTGCTCCTGCAGTGTGCTTAGGAGAATCTTCAAACTTGTGTAGTGTCAATGGAAAACACGTGTTAAAAATTCAAAGGCAGCATCCCTTACCTTCACCTTGACCACCGTAACTGCTTTGAATGGTAAATACTTTGACCCATGCTGGAAAAAGGCAAGGGAAGGAGTCAAAGGCGGATGTTTTATCATGTCAGGTGGACATTCTGTTATAGCATTCTCCGGATGACAGTTATAAAACTTACGTCCTGGAGAGGCATTGAAATTTGCTGCAATCTAGTTTTAATCATTTTGAACTCCCTTGAGATGAGGTTAGGAGACTTCTGCCACTAGATGTAATTGCTCATTCGTTATTAGTTGGCAGGTGCACTGTAATTATTAAGAATTGGATTCAGTTTTTTAATTCTATCAGTCTGAAGCTGGCTTAGACCACTCGCTTTGGGACAAGTGAAAGAAGGAAGAGCGTGGTGGGTCGCTACCCTATGAGGTAGGATAGGATAAGAGTTGAGAATAGTTTTGTTTCCTTTTTCTGTGCATGATGCTGAAGAATGTTGCTTTTCATTTGACAAAAGCTTCTGATGTTACCTTTGTAAAAAGAAAATAAAGAACCAGAGATCCAATAGAGATAGATAAAACAAAAGTGCCATGTGGAACCTACATTCCCAGTAGGTGTTTCATCAGGTACCTTAAGATAGGGATTCATCTCACACAAAACCAATTGCAGAAGACTTGTTCACAGTGAATGTTGTCTAGAAGGAGAATAAATGCAGTGTAGGAAAGGGCTGGAAATTGCTTATGGTAAAGAAAAGGTTTTGAAAGTGCAAAATTTGCTGTATTTGAGTAACACTGTGTTGTGTTTTTGTCTTTTTTGTTGATGCGCTTTTCTCACAGGAGCTGAAGGAGTGCTCTGGCCATGTGTTTGTGGATTCTGTGCCAGAGTTCTGTTTGCCAGAGGTGAGTCAATTCAAAGCCTTACTTAAAAATCAGTCAGTGTGGGAGAAATAATTGCTATTAGCAGATTTCTGCTAATTTATTGTTACTCTGTAAATGATAATACTAAAACCCCATTGGTCAAGTTAAGGTACCTCTAGTATGTAAGGCACTGGAAAAATAATGGAAATGACCCTTCTCAACCGTGCTTTGGTGTGATCTGGAGGGTCTTCTTGAGATCCACATCTCACAAAAAAAAAAATAATGACTTTAACTGTCCTTTGTTATTTACCCTCTAAAGATGGTATAACTGAGCCAGACTTGGTTGTGTCAGAAGACACATGCTGATGGTAGGTAAGGGCAGTGAATGAAGCCAAGGAAAGTCTCTAACCAGAGAGGCATGGCCTGCCTTTTGGAGCTGCCCTGAGGAGCCTGTCGTTAAGCCACTGTTTGATGCTGCTGGGCTGCAGTCAGTCGTGCTGTTCTGCCTGCAGCAAATTTGGGTTACAAAGTGTCACTGCATTTTGAGCTATTCATCATTGCTGCTTCAAGCAAAGAACTGTACCTTCATATCCACATAGACATAGCTACGTAAGCTGCTGCTGCCTTAGTTGGTTTGGCCAAGAATATGTGTCATTTTACAAAAAGAAAAAAAAAGGGAAGGGAAAGGAAGACTATTGAAAGTGTTTGAATTAACTGGGTTTACCTCTCTGTAGGAGAGCTGAGAGAATAAAAATATGAAAAGGTGAGTGGTGAGGATGAATGATGGTGAATAGTCTGAGAATAGTATCCTCTTTCCTCAGCTGCATTCAGGCTGTGATAACATCAGTTCTTTCATTTCATGTTGGGCAGGGTTTTTGTTTTTTTTTTCTCCTTTCTGCCCGGTCTTGTTGGCATGAATTGCAAATCAATCTTGGAAGATTGCTGTCAGCTCGCTAGGGTGCTAGCAATGGTGTTTATGCCTGTTGATACCACAAAACCTACCTCTTGGAGCTTCTGGCTCTGGTAATCTTGATTCTTCAAAGTAAGGTGGCAGCTCTGGTACTGTTTTTGGGAAACAGTATCAGCAGGTCTCTGTGCAATTGCTGTTTCCCCCAACAGGTAGAAATATAATTTGATCGCCAAGACAACCCAAAATGAAACAAATGGGGGGGGGGGAGGGGAAGCCCACTTAATACTTCTGCATTCTTGTGTGCTTTTTCTTTGATTAATCTCCTGGAGAAGAGCAGGGGTGTAGAAAGCATTTGTATGGGTGGAAAGTGTCATAATGTCCCAGATTTTGGGAGGGATAGAATGCAGTTTCTGAATTCCCTTTGGAATTGAGGCCATACGCAGGAATGATTACCTGCTGGGATTTGAGATGCTTCAGCTCACCTTTCTGGTTGCTTTATTTGGCTGGGAAATACCCCCATCTGTAGCTCAAAATATGACTTGTGAAGCTGCAGCTCCATTATGCCAGTGCCATCACTGAATGTAACCATCTTCCAGCAGTCCTTGTAAGTAGAAGATGGCAACCAGCTGTGCATGTCACCAGTTCAGGAGCTGTACAGATAGCTTTTCTGATGCTTCATTTCCCCAGGATCCCAGCAGATGCCAGGTTTTCTTTGCAAGCACTAGGAGCAAATCTGCTTGTGATATACAGCACTCTTCTCTAGCTTTACAGGTTCCCCTGTCTGCAGGAGCATGGCCTGCAGGCACATCAGCAAAGCAGGAATGTTGCTGGTGTTTGGCAACACAGAATAAGGAGGAGCTCGCGTGAAAAAGGCTTTGTCTTTTTCTCGCTCCACACCACTACTTTTGAAGAAAGTTGTCTGCAAAAGCAGTTAGTTTAAGAACCATGCAGTCACTTCCAGGAACACCACTGCCAAAGAAAGCTGAATTTTGAACGTAGTCCAGAAGCCACAAGGTGATAAGAGGCTGTCTGAGCAGCAGAGTACGCTTCCACATGTCAGAGTGCAGAGTGCTGCCCTTTCTTTGCTTGGCAACCTTCTAATCTCTCACTTCACATTCAAGAAACATTTTTAAATCTCTTCTCTTCATGGGCCCTTTTACTGAGATTGCTCTGAACCCCAGGGAAGATTTTATTTTTTGGTTTTGACACCCCTTTCATCCTATTAGTAAATGCTTCTAGGATGCTGAGATGTGGGACGCTTACGCTTGGGAAGCCTGTATTCTCCACCTCCCCATGGCTAGCTGGGCTGGGATTCAGCTCAGGTCTGGAGTGACTCCCCGTTTGATTCTGTGTAGTCTGAATGTGACTGAAAACCAAACCAGCTTGGTAGGAGCAGGCAGCAGCAGCATCTTTGATACCACATAGAGTATTTCTGCCTGGAAGGCTCTGCAAAATAAAAGGTGTCCTGTCATGAATTGGAGGATAGTGCTTACCTGCTGTACTTAGATTGGAGAGCATGGCTCTGAAATCAGCTGTGATCATGGATTGAGACCGTGAATGCCTGGTTGTGAGTTAAGCAGCTTGTCACCAGAACACTGTGTCAGCCCTCTGAAAAGACAAGTGACCTACTTTCTTGCCATTTTTATTCAAATTGCTGGACCAAGCCTTGTAATCAGATAATATGTGCTTGATGAGTGTTGAATTCCATTAGCTGCTCTATAATAACTGAGTTAGAGGTCGTATATCTTGTAAATTTCTGGCTTGACACCATTTGTGTTATAGCATTACCAGTAAATATTTCTAATTAAAATTCCTTTAACAATGTGTGAAATCTTCTCCTTTCACTGTCTGAACTGCTGTCTTGACTGTCACATCAAAACAAATTGGACCCACCCATCTGTTTTGTAGTATCATATGAGTGAGCTTAATCTCTAGCTGTAGAAAATGTGGATGATAAAGATGCTAAGCATTTAGTCTGGGAATATCTATATAAATTTTTGTAAGCATATGAATAAATACAATGTACATTCATCTCTCTCCTGGGGTACTGTACCATATGCAGCATGAAAAACATGAGACCCACTGATAAATTGTTTGTGTGGAAGCTGTGGTGGTTGGACAGCCACCATTCCTCACTAAGGAAGTGCAGCCATCATTCTTTGATAGAAGTGTGATGATAATGCTTCTCCTAGTGGCAGCCATTTCATTACATGAGAGACAGGCAAACCCAGGACATGGTATCCTTTTTAGATCTGAAAAGGGAATAATTTTAGAGAGCCTTTTCGTGAGTCTTGTTTATTTAAAGGAAAAGTTAATCTTTGTAATAGCTGACATATGCACCCTCCCGTTATTATTTATTTTTAAGCCACTTCTCTGCAAATTAAAAAAAAAACAAAAAGAAAAACAGAGTTTTTCTGTCATTGCTTAAACTACATGAAAAAGTTACGTGTTGCTTATGTCTTTCCTCTGTTTTCAGACTGAACTACTTGACCTCTCCACAGTGGATGTAATCTTGATCTCAAACTATCACTGCATGATGGCATTGCCGTATATCACAGAGTACACAGGATTCACTGGAACAGTGTATGCCACTGAGCCCACTGTTCAAATTGGCAGGTAAAGAGCCCCTTGATATTCTCTGCTCCTCTTTCATCACTGCTAAGGAAAAGGTGTAAGGGATAATATGGGTAGAGGAGTGGTGTCTAATGTTCCGAAGAGGCTCTTAGGCAGCAGCTGAATACCAGCCAAGTCCTTAGTGCTGAAAATGTGTTAACTCAGTGTTTCCCAAAATCTGGAACTGCCTGTCATTTACTGCAGATGTTTTGTGTTGTGTGCAGGCAGCTGTGGGATAGTAGGTCTTGAGTAGGCTGAGACACTTTAAGCAGCAGGTAACTATATAGCCCGCTTCAGACCTTCAAGAGCCACTAATCAGAGAATTTTCCTGCCCTCTCTGCTCCTCTTAAACAAAAGTCACCAATATTTTAATAAATGATTTTAAGATTATGGCCTTGTAGTTTTTTCAGCATTTGAGATTCGTGCCGGTCTCTGCGCCATGGAAGGGAATTCTAGCTGGCTTCATTTCAAATGACAGTTGAGATTCTCTCATAAGCTCTTAACTCTGAAGAGAAGCACAAAGAAAAACAGCAGAGATATGAAACAAGTAGAAAATGGAAGGTGTTCCAATGCTGTCAAAAACTTAGCATTTGGTCCTCTAATTTGGTAGCACTTTCAAAGTTTGTTGATTGTGTAGGTCAATTCCAGCAAGTAATGGCTGCAGGTTTCTTCCTGGATGTGACCGACTGGAGTTGTGCTGTGTGCATTTCTCATGCAGGGCAGCTGCTGCGTTCAGTAATTAGAAATCTGATTAGACTGGTTTCTGAACTTCTGCTGTAAGCACGTTAGGGCAGGAACTTTTGTCTATTAAAGGTCCTGTGCAAACTTTCCACACCAGAATAATTCACTCTTTGTGTAAAAGCAGAAAATTAAGGCTCTTGAAAGAGAAAGGTATTATGTATATATGAGCTAGTAGTAGATTTTTGGGCTCATAGCTGGCCGTAGCTGAAGATAACAAGCACGGTCTTGTTAGGGTGGACTATGGTGTGCTTCTCACCATCCCAGGTAATTCGGGATCCAGTTCTTCTGCAGCTCAGTCTGTCACTTCCTGCCTTCAAAGGAAAGCACGCGTGTAATTGCAAATGCTGGTTAGTTTTGGACACTGAAATTTTATTAATTTTTTAATGACTGACTTATTTTTCTGTGTCAAGTACTGTACTTACCGTGCATTTGGAGATGAGGGCTCCCTCTGACTCTGTGTCTGACTTCTCAAAGTGGTGAACACACAGACATCAGCTGACAAGTTTTCTTGATGTATTTTATCTTATTCCTTGTGGCAAGCAGACAGTAATGTAGAAACCATGTTGCGTGGCAGGAGAAATCTGGGAGTTCCTCTTGCCCTTCTCATTCCAAATAACCCATAACCCAGTAGGCCAGCTTGTTTTACTGTCACAGTCAGTCAGAGCTGGAGTAGCTGAAACCTTCTGGGCTCAGCAGGAAAGCAGGTGTAGCGCTGCTAATGGCTGTGATGGCTCTGGAGGAAGTCCTCTTTAAAACTTTTTGATTGTGTTACAACTCTTGTGATGTTTTGGAAGGGTTAGGGACAAATCTTTCCAGGTTACCTTTTAGCTGAAAGGCTGCAATACTAATAACTTAGTTATCATGTCTTTTCAGACTTCTCATGGAAGAACTAGTGAATTCCATTGAACGTGTGCCAAAGGCTCAGTCTGCCTCCACGTGGAAGAACAAGGAGGTACAGAGGTAAGAAACAAGCCATCTGGAAAGGGTGCCTGTTCTAAAACACTGAAACTCTGACCAAACTTTAGAATTCAGAGTAAAGAATGGTTAGCTGTCAGCATTTGAGGTTTGATTTGCTAATGTCACTGAACAGCAAAAACAATCAAGGGGTGAACAGAAACAACGCAAGCTTGATTCTTGGAAGAAGACTTGATAAAGCACATGCCTCCCCTAAGGCACATGCCTCCCCTGTCTTCCCTCATGAAGTGTAGACAAAAATGGTAGGTTATTGTGTTAGCATCATAAAAAGTAGATGAAACTAATTTCAGGTGTTTAAGAACTTTAAACGAGCTGTTTAAACTTAGTAATACTGTACTGGAATAGTTCTAATTTACAATGTTTATGTTCAAGTTTGCTGAAATGCTACGAAAGTAATGACAATGTGCTGTTGAAAGTCACTGGGAGCACACCGCAGCACGGTGCCACCTTTCTTTGTGGGTTGTAGCTTCTTTCACATTTGAGCAACAGAAAGAGGGTTTTTTGTTTTGTTTTTTTTCCCCACTGTTTTAAAGGTTAGAAACAAGGTTAGTTGGAAACTCAAGCTCTGTTGCTCCATCTGTATGCAAAAACAGGGTGCTCAAAACTGAGATTTGAGATGTTCAAAATTCTCCCTCTAGAATTTTGGAAGCATCTGTAATCCAAAACTTTTCCTAATAGTTTACTAATTGCAGCTAACGCTTTTGTTGGAAGTGAAGATAACCTCAGGTGCACATTGTGTTCTATAAAGGAGATAGTTTCATTCCTAGTGCATTTTAAATACAGACGTGGTTAAAGAAGGTTATTTTTAAATGCTGTTTTGTGCATTTTAATTGGTCTCCTACTTTCTGTTCTTAATTCTTAATGTGGCTTGATTTAAGAGTTTACTAAAGATGAATTATTTCCTAAGTTGTAAAAGTAGTATAGTCATCTTCCAGTAGCACAAAGCAAGGAAATCAAATATCCAAAGTAACATATGTTTAGCTTTATAGTATACTCCCCTACTGAGCATAGGAGCAGTCTTAGCACAGTAACTCATTTTTCTGAAGAAGACAATCAAAACAAAGATGTAAAATGATACTAAAGATAAAGTTGGTAAGGATTTTGTGCTGGTTGAGGTACAGTTCCATCAGAATGGTGTTTTTTAATTTTGAAGTCCACTAGCCTGACTAGAATGACTCCAGAGGCTCACAGTTATGTGAGAAAGGAGGACTGGAGCCATTATTCTCTTCACACTGGTGCCTGTGTTTTGTATGCATGGCTTAAAGGAGGATCGTATATCTTAGAGCTCATTTAATGTCACTTTCCTGGTGATCGTATTTTAGAAAAAGTGCGTGCTAGCACTTTACATGCTGTTGACTATTCTACAAGTGAACTCAGAGATGTGATCTTTGTTCTGATGCCACTGCTACAGAAAAGGGTGTCTTTTGTCTCCCTTTGTCAGGGAAGTTTCTCCTTTCTGCAATCGAGGAGTTGTTCTAATGAGGTGCCAATGGAGGTTAGAGGAAAGTACAAGAGCCCACACCCCAGGAGAAACTGGATCAACCCTTCTTCCCACTTACAGGGCCTCTGTTGAGCATGTAGCACTGCCACAGTATGATGTCGTGAAGGGAACCTCAATCAGATGTCAGGTCCCTCAACTTTTAGAGGTGAAATGTACACTTTTCCCAAACGCGAGCTGTAGGCAGAGCAAAGCAATGATGTGAAAAGGGAGATAACCAATCGTAACTGCAGCCCTGCAGCTGTTATAAATCTTCCTATTCTAAGTCCAGCCTTGAGGCTGGTATGAACCAGTGGTTTCTGTGAGCTAGAACAAGACGAATGTGAATTCTCTTTCCATTTGAGCCCTGCCTGTACTCTGAGTTTCCCCTTTTCACCTCCCTGTGCCTCTGTGAAATGGAGCTCTTACCCACCACAATGGGTAATGGGATTAATTAATGTTTGCAAAATGTTTTTGAGATTCTTGGTGGCAAGTGTCATGCAAGCGTGAATGGAACTGATCATTGTAACATGTGAGCAAACATCCACAGATCCACAAGTTAACACCTGGCTAATTGCACGTACAGGGTTAGACAGACATCCATTACTTCAGAAAATGTGATCCTTGGTGTATTTTTTCTAAATTCTTGGCTGTTGCTTGGACAGAGTACTTATTACTTCCGAGTCTAACTTCAATTTTTCAGGCTGATCAATAATCATTACTGCTTTACAGTCCAGTTAGTTCTACTCTGGATAGTTGGTATAAAACACGAAGCACTATCATCTTCATTAGGTTAAGCATTGAAGCACATTAAATGCAAATGCTGTGTAAAATATAAGAAGTTCATTATAGCGGCTTACATTTGTCCATTATCTGATCCAGTCTGAACTAATTGCTTAGCAAGTTCTGTTGCTGTTGGTTTTTGTTTGAAATGAGTGGTCTCCTGGAAGCTCTCCATGCTCAGACAGGTTGGTTGTGTTGCTGATTAGCATTCAGGGAGCTCAACAGGAAGTTTGCCTTTTGAAAGACACTTTGGTGACTGCCTGCCTGATGTTCTCCAGCATCTTTCAAAAAGTATCTGAAAGAGTGTTTCCTGAAAGAGTGTAATAGTCAACAAGGGCGCTCTTCTGATCTGTGCAGGTGCCCAGTTAAGAATACAAGGCTCTGAGCTACTTAAACATGTTTTTGTTTTTGTTTTTGTTTTTTAATACTAACAGCCGGATTGTGCTGCTTCACAGTACCTCCCTGTTCATGTCTACAGGTTGACTGTCCCTGGATCTACCCGAATACATCTGACTGTTAGGAAGTGATCTGAACTGGATGTTACTGTAGTGTTAGGAGCCTCGCTCACAGCTTTAAAGTATGCTCCAGGGATGTGTACAGACTTCAGAAATGAGGTGATGGATTGAATGCGAGTAGGGGCACATCTGAGGAGCGAGGAAGGAATGAAACAACTGGAGACAGGTCCCAGTGGTCTCTGTTAGGAATCAGAGTACATTTACAATAGAGCCACAGAGTCAAGGCTAATAGGAACTTGCTTCTATCACCAAGGACAATTCCCCACTTTTTTCCATTACCTGGAGATATATTCTCCCCTTCCCAGAAGAGAAGCTCCTGAAAGCATCTAGCACTAAATGCTTCTTATGGTAGGTTAAAGGCTTTTACAGGCAATTTGCTTCAGTGCAGTGGTGGACAACTATCCATGTTGTTTGGCCTTTTGTTGCTTATGACTTCCCAAAAAAGACCTTGAACGCTTTGTTTGTTTCCTTAAGCGCAGTATGCTTTCAGCCAGCAAGTGCTGGAATTACACTTATCGCACCAGACCTGTACCGCGATCTTGGCAAGAGCTGGTCTTAATCCTTTCTTCACCATCTTAAATTATGGAGGAGTTCAGTGACCTAGTAGATATAACAATAAATTAAATTCTTTTAAACAAATTGATCAAAGAAACTTCACCAATTTCCATAAATCTTTGGAAATCGGTTTGAATTAGCCTTTGATGTAGCATTGTTTTAATATACGAAAAAAAAAAAATTCCTATTCTTATGCATTTGGCAGGTGTGCTGCTTCCTGCCTCGGTTCATGTTGCTAAGGAAGATTTATTTCCCAGAAGTTAGCCATCTCTCTTACAGCCTGTGACATTACGGTTGACTTCTTCCCTTGACAACGCTGTCCAGCTAACTTGCAGTGCCTGTGAAGAGCAGAATGGATGGATTTTTCTTTGTTGTAAAATATCTTAAATATTTCCATGTAGGGGATCTTGAAGTGCTCTGCACTGCTAGCTAATGTATTGTTACCAGTATGCTCCGAGGGTGAACAGGGTATCTGCGTTGAAGACAAAGAACCTGAAGTGTGGGGACATGTGCTCCTGTAGGACAGTGGTGTCAAAACTGAGAGCAGAGCCTGTGCTCGTTCATACTCTGGTGCTGGTATTTTAATCACACGTTTGCAGCTTACTTTTTATTTTCAAATGCTTAGTTTTAGAACTGGGATATGCAGAGTAGACACTGGTGGAAGTCACCTCTACCAGTTCTAGTAGTGCATTTCATGTTGATGCGCCACTTCAGCAAACATCCTTCATCAGTGGAAAAAATAATAGTAGAGTTGTTCTAGCACCTTCACCTCTTGGAAGAAAACTGGGTAGGATCAGCAGTGAGAAAGCTGAAGGAGAGCGGTCTTCGGCGTGAGGTAAAATGGACAATATGGTTCTACTTCTCAGCATGCAGAAAGTTTTGCTTTTCACTTTGAAGCACCTTGCTTGTTTAAAAAAAAAAGGAGGAAAAAGAGAAAATTGAATATTTGGGGATATGAATGAGAGTAAAAGCTGGGTGACTTGTCAGGAAGTTCTGAAAATGCCCAGATCCTTTTGACCTTTGCAGATTGCTACCAGCCCCTCTGAAAGATGCGGTGGAGGTGTCTATGTGGAGGAAGTGCTACACCATGCCAGAAGTGAATGCTGCTCTCAGTAAGATCCAGCTGGTGGGATATTCTCAAAAAATTGTGAGTATCACCAGAGCTTTCCTCAGGTCAACATTAACAGCTTGTTGCTGTCCAGCTTTTTCCCTACAAAAGCCTGAGAAATGCCCTTCCTTTTCTATTTTTCTTCTCGATCCCCTGTAAGATCAAGTTACTCTGACCTGAGAAAATAAGGCAAGATTGTGTATTATTGAAATGCACCCTAGTCTGCCTCCCAGGAAGGATTGTTGTTTGTTGAAAACCAGGAGTACCCATTTGTTTCTTCTGTTCCTCAGGGGAGGCTGATTTTAAGGCATACCTGTGAATTTAGAATTGATGTCTGGCCCACTGAGAGCTGGAAGGATGTACCAAATGAGTGTATCCTCTCTGTCTGCAAGCCACATCCCCTCCTGAGTTACTGTATCTCACTTCTGGGAATCTTTTGAGTGCTTTAGCCTCCACTTTTTTTTTGTAGAGCAAATTAGGGAGTGTAAACAAAAACTAATGGTTCAACCTGAACTTCAGACACTCCTTTCCCAAGGTTCTCAGCTAGGGTTTGTTGCCTCTAATGCTGTTAACTATTATCTACTGTAGTTTGTAGAATGAATTGAACCCCCAGTTCAGCAGTCTGCAGTGCACTCTTTCTCTTGTGGGCAGCATGTGTGCCACGGTGCCTCCTATTGTTGCACACCAACATAAGGAGTAAAAAGCTGGATTATAGTTAAGTTGTGTACCCAGTGTTTGTTTGCTCCCTTTTCTTCACTGATGGGCTGCTGAAGTTCAGAGACTACTGTTTATGTGTAAGACAGTTTGGAGCAATAACCAGTGCAGCTAGGAACTAAATTTAATGGATCTGTGTTTGTGTGGTGCTGCATTACTGCTGGTGAAAAAAGGTCCTGAGCCATAACTAACATGGATGCTGATGTAAATAACAGCTGTTCACTTCTGACTGTCCTCACAGTGTGAGTGAATCTCACTTTTAGATCTGTACCTCTGAACCAATCATTCCTTCATAGTTATGGGGAGGGGAAAAAAAAAAAAAAAAGATATTTCTACAGCATATTTTATCTCTTCCCAAAGCCAACATTTAAAACAACGAGAGCCTAATTAGTCAGCTAGCCCCAAATGTGGCAACATCAAGAATGGTTTGTTGTCCATTTTCTATTGCTTACAAACTCAGAGGAACAGAGACCTTGTTTTGAGAGGCACCCAAATACGTATTGGGATACTAGGAAAATCATTAGTATTGCATGAATGCTTGTTCTATTATTCAGTAACCAGAAAGTACAACACATTAGTGAGGTATACATGAAGGCATATTTTCCTTTCTCCAAACAATTATAACACATTGCCGTGTGCAGAAAGCAGTACACTTTCTAATCACACCTGGAAAGGAGACAACTGGCAGGTTGTTTGTGCTCAGAGCTGAACCTGAAGTTTGGATTGAGATTGAAGAGAGTTGTTTTTAAATCACCAGTAGATAGCACTTAGAGAGAAAGAAAAATTGTAACTAAGTGATAGGTATAATTGTAAGGTGAGTTTGTCTTTAAATATACATTTTCTGCAGCAAAATGTGCAAGCCAAACAGAATGTTATATCAGTAAATAACAAGTTAGCCTTCCTTCTCTGCTGCTGGTCTATACTGGTAAAATTTGCCCAAGGGAGTCTAGAGTTTTCAAAGATCTAAAGCTCCTACAAACTTCCTCAGTACATCAAAGCCAGATGGACTACAATTGGTTCCTCTACTGAGAATTACGATGCAGTGTGAACTCAGCTTCTAGTGGATTAATGAAAAAGAGAGACCTGATGAAGATTCTACCTCAGGAGAAGTTTCTTCTCAGAGCTTGTGTCCTGTTAGACCTGGGGACATTAAAACAGCGAATGTAAGAGAAATACCAGCTTCATAAAGGCCTCGAGTAGCAGAACTAACTTTAAGTTGTTATCATTAATAACCTGTTCTTGTTTCTGTCAGGCTCTTTCTAGTTAATCTCTCTTTCTCTGTGTTTCAGGAGTTGTTTGGTGCTGTGCAGGTCACTCCTCTCAGCTCAGGCTACGCTCTTGGAAGTTCCAATTGGATTATTCAATCACACTATGAGAAGGTTTCCTATGTTTCAGGATCTTCTCTGCTTACAACGCATCCTCAGGTACAGCCATTTCTGGTAGACTTCTGTAACAGCAACTGTCTTTGCCAAGCGTAACAACAGAAGGGTTCACCCAGCTGGGATCGGGTATAGTGTGGAAACTGTATACCTCTGTACCTCTGATAGTAATTGGCTGGACTTTGGGTGGGCATTAGGAAGACGTACTGTCCTGGTAAGTGGACAGGTCACTACGGAAAAACAACTAAAATTCTTTATTGTTGATGATTTGATGTTAACCTACGCTAAGCTGTGAAATTCAACAGAAAGTTTCAACAGATTTAAACAATAGACCATTAGTGACTTAAAAAAAAATCCATATTTCACTGAGAGTCTTTACAGACAGTTCACAGACTGCTTCTATATCACTTCTGAAACATCCTTCCTTGGGAGAAATGATAGCTTACTGGCTGCCAACATTTCCACCCTGCTCTGCTGAGGGCAAAGTCTTTATGGTGCTGTAGATGTAATTTCCAGTAAATTAATTCTCTCTAGATCCATAAATTCTTCGTGCAAAGAATAGCTTGAAGTTTGCAGTACTGTGTGCTTCAGAAGTTGTCGAAATAGTTGAAAGCAATATTAGCGTGAGGTATTTAAAAATAATTTAGAAAATTTGTCAGGTTCATGATCAGTAAGTAATTTCCCCCAAGGTGAGCATCTTCTAAAGAGCATTGCTTCTGAGCATTGTTCATTTAAAAGCTTGATCTCAAGAACTGAACAGCTACAGCAGATAAGTAGATGTTGTCTGGACTTACCTTCATGCAGTGCATCAGATTCTCTCTTCTTTTTTTTTTTTTTTTATCCTGGCTATTCTTTTGTGACCTTCTGCTGAAGGAGCACCGCCAGTATTTAACAAGGCATGAATGTAACGCTTCTGTGAGGAAAAACTTTGAGGGACAATCAGGGGATCCCACCTGCCAGACAAGAGAAAGGCTGTTGTTGATGGAGTCTACCTAGACTTCAACAAAGCCTTCATCACCATCTGCCATAGTATTCTCCTGGAGAAACTGCAGCCCATGGCTGGGACAGGTACACTTTTTCTGGGTAAAGGACTGGCTGGAAGGCCAGGCCCAGAGAGTGGTGGTAAATGGAGTTGCATCCAGCTGGCAACTGATCATGAGTGGTGTTCCCCAGGGTTTGTTATTGGGGCCTAACCCATTCAGTTTCTTTATTGATGATCTGGATGAGGGCATTGAGTGCACCCTTGCTAAGCCTACAGTGAGGAGGTCAGGAGGAAGGCCCTACAGAGGATGGGCTGGATTGCGGGGTTGATGTTCGACAAGACCAAGTGCCAAGTCCTGCACTTTGGCCACAAGAACCCCAGTCAGTGCTGCAGGCTATAGGGGCATGGTTTAGTAGGAAATACTGGTGATAGATGGACAGTTAGACTGGGTGACCTTAGAGGTCTTTTCCAACCTTGGTGATCCTGTGGTTCCATGGTTCTATAGGGAGTGGTTTGGACTGAACTGTTTGTTCTACTAACAGTACACCAGGTGATGGATGAGGGCCTCATTTTTTTTAGCACAGAGTCCATTTCATTTGCATTATTTTTTACTAACAAGTGATTTGAAGGAATAGCTTATGAAGTAGTTGAGAATGCATTCAGATTGTCCTTCTCTTGTAATTCACCACCACAACACAAATGTTTTTTGGCATCATATCGCTTTTGCACCCAGAGAGTGGTGGTCAGTGGCTCTATGTCCAGATGGAGATCAGTGACAAGTGGTGTCCCTTGGGGGTCAGTACTGCAATAGGTGCATCTTCATCAATTATACTGGCATTCATCACGTGCACTCTCAATGAGTTTGCCGAAGACACCAAGTTGAGTGGTGTGGTCAGCCTGCTTGAGGGATGGGATGCTGTTCAGATATGCCTAGACAAGCCAGCAGGGCGAGGGAGGTGATCCTGCCCTTCTGCTCAGTGCTGGTGAAACCTTACCTGGAATACTGTGTTCACATGCAGAGTCCTCAGTACAGGAGAGACATGGAGATGTTGGAGGACATCCGGAGGGGTGCCCTAAAAGTGATTGCAGGAATGGAACACCTCTCCTACAAGAACAGGCTGAAAGAGCAGATGCTGTTCAGCCTGGGGAAGGCTCCAGGGAGACAGAGTGGCCTTTCAGTATCTCAAGGGGGGCTATAAGAAAGAGGGGAACAGGCTCTTTAGCAGGATCTATTGTCGTAAGGCAAGGGTTCCCTCCAACTAAATCTATTTTTTGGTTCTGTGATCATTTGCATATCAGGTATCTTTATATTTTTTTTTCCAGATAATCTATCCTTTGTCTTTAACAGTTTTGACCTAATACTAATCTCCATGAACACCGCTATGAGCTCCTACAACATGGTAATTCTATAATGACTAGTTGGTTTTGAGACCTGCCAACTAGCTCTTCATCTATTCGATGTGCTTGACAGATATTAAATAGTGATAACTGTATCTCTGGCACAAAGCCCACATTGTGTTCAACGATCCAGCAGTTTTGCATCAAAATGAAAAGTTGTTTGTCTGCCCTCCATAGGGTCACAGTGCGCACTCATAGTGGAACTGCAGTGTATGAATACAGTCGCTGCGTTTTGTCGTCATTGTTTTTTTGTTTTTTTAAAGTTACCCTGTTAATCAGCTTGCTTATATAAAAACATATCTTGACTTTTTGAGCAACGTTGAAGTCTTAGTACTTTTCCAGTTATCTGGAACTCCCTCCATGAATATGGTTAAAAAAAATAACATGACCAGGCTTTCTTCAGTATTTTTTCAGTATTTCTTCAGTATTTTGTTTGGGATGAGAAGACAGCTTATTTGGGCACACTAATGGAACAATGCTTCTTCCTCTTTACGTCTTGTCTAGTATATGCACTAGTAGCCTGGAAATCACCTTCTTCTCTCACTATGCAGATGAGATTAATCTCACCTGAAGGAAACAGCCTAGGACATCTTTCCCCTCTGGCCCTCCCTCCTGCCAGCACTGGGATTTTAGTGCTGTCATGTTGGAGGTAGCAGCACAAGTAGGAATTAGATGCCATGGGAAGGGAGCTGGACTGCTTTTTTGGTATGAATTATAGCTTATAGTTTCCTTAAAGTTTTAAGTTACATATAACTCTGTAGATTAATATATATAATCTACGTTACATCTGAAAGTTCGATCTGACACCATTAATTGTTCCGTTTACTTCTGTGTTCTGGCAAATGATCTCTGTTGAAAACATTTCACCATCTGCTGAGGCTAGAATTGACACTATTGCCTGTTGGCACCGAAGTGGAGAACAGGAGTTGACAGCACAGGTTCAGACATGTCACTAAAAGCCTTTTAAGGCATATTCTTTACATTAACCCACAAAAATCGATGCAGGCCCTCTCAGTGCAATAGCAGCTGAAATTATGTGTATCTAATACGGCATAATCATTATGTACATTATCACAAGCAGATTCAGTATTATTTTTTATTGCATTATTGGCATTTCATTTTTATGGACACGCTATGCAGTGTCAAAGATGGTGATAAATTTAATGTAGTTGGTCTGGTCCAGTGAGTTGGAGCACAGCGTAAACTTCTGTTGAAATTGGTGTGAAATTCCCCTGCATGTTCATGAGAGCAAGATCTTCCTCAACTAATTAGGGATGGTGTTGAGGGACAATGAACAAGGCAACTAACTGTGCAGTGATCTTCTGAGTTCAGCAGAGGAGGTATCTTCATCAGTCTGTTCTGGTAGAAGGGTAGAAATCTTCCCTGGTGGGTGAGACAAAAGAGAGTCTATAAAGAATAAGTAAACGTAAACATAAAATACCATGTGGGTGGCTGCAGTTGCCTTCCTTTGTTTGAATGGGTAGCTGTGGGAGATGTATCCCAGCCCACAATGAGGCTAAAATTTAACTTTTCCCCATAGCTATACTTGCTCTGCAAGTGGATTTTGTCTCTTCAGGATTGAATTATGCTGAATGATGAATATCAAGAATATTTATGTACTATATATATATAGTATCAGGTATAGTTTCTGAATTTTTAGTGTGTGTTTTCTAGTAGAAAAGTGGACGTACATTTTACATTCCACTTTAATCCAGTGGCCGTAGTCCTGTGAAGATACAGATTTCACTGTGATATGGTTTAGCCCCTAGCACAGTCTTCAAAAAGAAATAGAGGATAAAGCTGTAATGTTAGTGTGATTTACATGAGGGGGGTGATAAGGCAAGTCATGTTTTCTACTGACTTTTAAGAATACTGACTTTTAAGAAAATACTTGTATGCTTGGCCTTATTTTATAGCTACAGTAAAAAGTGGAGATATATCAGTAAATATTTATTTAATAAAATTTATCAATATTAAGGAATCTAAACCAATGAAATATTTCTACTAACAGCAGCTATTTCCCATTTCACCAGAGCCAACTTCTGACAAGGCTTTCACAAACAGTCTTAAATAAGCATTTGAAAGTCACGATTGTAATACTGTGAGTAGAAAAGCAGGCTTCACAAGTCAGGGGAGGACCCTGTGCAAAGCCCGAAGTCCTTTGCTGATCTCACATCTTTCAAAGAGAATCCACTGAATTGTTGGGGAAGATGTAGCTGCACCCAAACAAGACAGTGAGCACTGGAAATCAAAACTGACAAAAGAGATTTGCAAAAGGAAACTGGCTGGAAGCTAGTGCAGCCAAGATACGAACACAAGAATGAAACCCTTCCTGACTGCAGTGCCACATCCTCAACAGATGATTGTCTTTTCAGTTGTTCAACTCGTAAGGCCATGAAATGATTAGTCTACAGAGAATACCACTTTGAATCCAGTTACAGTTCCAGTGCTTGTTTTGTGCTGTAAATATGCAGGTGAACAGTCATGTCTTTATTAACTTTGCAGATAAAGGGACTACTGGTTTAAAATGTACAATGTATTCTCCTTCTCGATCACTATATCTGTTATGTACTTCATTATTCCTGATGCAAAGCAGAGAAACCTATGTTATGACTCTCATGTTATTCATTTTATTTCACTGTACTCTGTTTCAGCCCATGGACCAGGCCTCTCTTAAAAACAGTGATGTCCTCATCCTGACAGGTCTCACACAGATCCCTACTGCAAACCCAGATGGCATGGTTGGAGAGTTCTGCAGCAACTTGGGTAGGTCACTGAAAGAAGTCTGATGTGTATTTTATCATCTTACTCATTGCTTTGGGTGGGAAGTAATTCTGAGATTCCTGGAATTGAGTAACTTGTCCAGCCATATCTTCTGGCATAAAACTAGCTGTTTAGATTTTACGATGTGCTCCTGATGTCATTAATACAGTAAGTGCTTAGGGAGACACAAGTTGTACCTAAAATGTTTTGGAATGGAACAGGTATTAACAAGATTTAATCATTTGCTGCTCTTGGTTTCCTAAGTATGTCACTTAGCTGCCAATGGACTGCATGTTGCAGAGGTACTGAAGATTGTTCCCATCTGAAATATTGCTATTTCCTTCCTCTGTATCAGACAGTATAAAATCTTTGCATGCTTTTTTATGACGTTCAGTTCTGAAAACAAGCACATCTGCTTCTCACACCTGATTTTTAAATATATCAAAAGCAAATAGCACAATCTCTGCTTAAAAAAATATATCAAGTTATATTTATAGACCCCAGAAATACAAAACCTAATCAGACGCTTTCACAGCTGGAAAAGCTGATAATTGCAAAGCTGTGATATCAGTGTGAATGGCAGCATTTTCCAGCCTGTTCAGAATGTCACATCGAGTGCAGTTCTCTTCTTTTCTCCCCTTCCCCCGCCTCCGTTTTTCTGTGCTCTCACCCTTCTGTTATCAGGCCACTTTCTCATGCCTTGCCATGTGTTGCCTTTCTCAAGAGAGCTAAAATGCTCACTACAAGAGAACTATTAAAAGGATTACTAAAAGGTGTTAGAAGTCTAAATCAGGGGATCTTCACTGCAAGTGTTCTGGTCCCCATTGCACAGCTGAGAGAAATTTGAGCTACGGCATTTAGATGGCTTACCCAAGGTTGCAGGATAAAGATGAGAATGGAACTGAAGTGTAAGTAGTTCTTAGTCTTACTTCTAAAAATTGAATGTACCCTTGGAGAAGAAAAAAACATAACACTTTGCTTTTTCTGTTTTTAAATCCTTGTTCAAATTCACAGATGCTGAATGTCCGCGTAATATTTCAGAGTCTCAGTATGGGACTGCCACAGTAGTGGAAGGGGAATATTAAAAGGGGGTATGGTGAATTCCCCATCAGCTTCCTTCTCCAAATCAAAGTCAAATCTCCCTAATTAGGTTATCTTTCAGTTCTAACAGAAGTCATAGATCCTAATGTGAGAAGTGCAGGGTAAAATTACGTGGGGTTTTGTTTATGCGAAAAAAGGAATTATGGGGTCAGGATGGTTACTTGTGATATAAATACTTACTACTGGGGTGCATTTTGGCATTTTATAAAGATGATGATTTGTGTTATACCAAAGATCCCATCTGTCAACATCCTGGCTCCAGTAGGGTCTGTAAGGAGATTCCCAGAGAGTAGTAGAAGTCTAGGATGAGATTTTATGGTACTTTCCTCTCACGATCTTGTAGCCTTGAACTATTTTTGTTTCAGGAATTTCCTCAATCAGACATGGCTTCTTGCGTAGTTAGTAACACACATTGGGTTGAACTTCCAGGAACTTGTTCGACCTCCCCTTGAAACTTTGTAAATTCGTAACACCTGCGACTTCCTTTCCTAAGTGATGCCTATATTTATGTATTGTGTGTGCATAGGAGGCTGTGTTTTCATTGTTTATAAGCTCTGTTAATTTTATTACAAGCTGTGGCAGATAGGCTTTGGTGACCTTGTGCTACGTGCAGATGTGCTGCCCTTCTCTGTCTTCTCTGGACCTTTATGGGGGCTACTGTCCCCCTGACAGGTGGCAACATGATCACTTCTATCATCTTGAGCCACCAAAGAGAGTCTGAGTGGTGGTGCCTCTGGAGAGGCCGAGGAGTGGTTGCCCTGCTGCCAACTCTTCTGCAAGATGTCCACCAAATCATGTGTTTTAGCAAGCAGCTTGGTAGTCACTAGTGCCTTAAACTGCAGCAGCTGTTTGCTAAGTAAACAATAGTGAGGCTGTTGTTAATTAAAATGCTTTTAAAATATTAAAGCTGTAGTTGGGGCCAAAGCAAAATCCAAAAGATGAATGCGTATAAATAAATGTGTTACATATGTAGATACAGGTGGGTGTTTATCTGTGCAAGTTGTTCTGGTTTACAGAAACATTCTGAACTATTTTGAGGATTTTGCAGAATATCTTCAAGCCAAATTCTATCTTGAAGGAGAGAAACACAGAGAAAATAGAAAACAATTAAACATGGAAGGAAGATAGCTTAAAATCATTTAAGAATGCAGAATTTATGTAGTACTTGTAAAGAAGATGCGCTGACCTGAAGAGGACATAGAAGACATAGAATCATGGTCATGGAATGGCTTGGGTTGTAAGGGACCTCAAGTGTCATCAGGTTACACCCCCCAGTGCCACAGGCAGGGTTGCCAGCTGCTAGGTCAGGTACTAGATCACGTTGCTGAGGGGCCCATCCAACCTGGCTTTAAACACATCCAGGGACAGGACATCCACAGTCCCTGTGGGCAAACTGTTCCAGTACCTCATTACTCTCTCAGTAAAGAACTTCCTTCTACGTCTAGTCTAAATCTCCCCTCCTTTAGTTTAAAACCATTCCCCCTTGACCTGTCACTATTTACTCTCGTAAAAAGTTGATTTTCCTCATATTTGTAAACTTCCTTTAAATATTGGAAGCCCACAATGAGGTCTCCCCACAGCCTTCTCTTTTCCAGGCTAAACAAGCCCAGTTTCTTCAGCCTGTCTTCATAGCAGGCCTTTGATAATCCTTGTGGCCCTCCTCAGGACTCTCTCCAAAAGCTCCATATCTTTCCTGCAATGGGTACCCCAGATTGAATGCAGTACTCCAGCAGGAGCCTCATGAAGATAGAGAGGAATAATCACCTCTCTGTCCCTGCTGGCCACCCTTCTTCTGATGAAGCTCAGGACACCATTGGCCTTCTGGGCTGCAGACACACAGTGCTGGCTCATGATAAGTTTTTCATCCACCAGAACCCCTAAGTTGTTCTCAGCAGAACTGCTTTCAGGGAGCTCTCCCAGTCTGTATACACATCAGGATTACCTCAACCCAAGTGCAGAACTTTACATTTTGCTCTGTTGAACCTCATTAAGTTTACAAGCACCCACCCACCTTTTGAGTTTATCAAGGTCTCTCTGGATGACATCCATTCCATCTGCTGTATCAACTGCACTGCTTGGCTTGTTGTCATCAGTAAACTTGCTGAGGGTGCACTCAATCCCATCATCTGTTATTGATAAGGATGTTAAAGAGTACCTGTTCCCAGAAAGATCCCTGGGAGTTACTGCTCGCTGCATAGAGCTGTTGGCCACAATCCTGTGACCTTCCAACCAGTTCCTTATCCACTGAATAGTCCACTTTTCAAATCCATCCAATTTAGAGACAAGGATGTTGTGGGGGACCATGTCAGAGCCCTTGCAGAAATCCAGGTAGATGACATCAAGTAACTCTATGAAGAATGCTGTAATGAAGCGGTCTCTTATCAGTTCTACTAACACATCTACCCTAATATGAAGAGAAGAAAATAGCAGATCAATTTTCTTGTATAGGAGTGAAGAATAGAATCATTAAGATTAGAAAAGATCTCTCAGATCGTCTAGTCCAACTACTGAAGAAGTGCAAAAACCACAGTAGTGGTAGTAGTAACCAATAGGTTACTGTGAAAATCAGTAGCGTTGGCAAGCTGAGCACCACAGATTTTGTGTTTTCTCATTCCCAAAATGTTTGGGGAACTTCACAAGAAGCTCAAAATACGCTTAGTAAGAAGGCAGTCATTGGACATCTACCAAAGCTGTGTATCATCAGGTAACGTCAGTTTGTAAGTGTTGCTAAGTGCAGAAATGAAGTGTGAAAGTCTTGCCTTGGTCTCAGTTTTCATCCCAGCACGCAGAGTTGTAGGTGCTGATACCCTCTGTGACAAAGTCACGTGCATGATCTGCTCTCCACGTCGTGTGTGCTGCGCTGAAATGCGTTTTGTCTTGTCTCCAAGTTTAGCCCCAGCTCTGCAGCTTGAGAGAAGTGGTTGTATTTTTACATTGCTTTGGGCATCATCAGCAGAATTACTAGACTATCTGCGAGGACAGTTCTGGGATGTTTTGCGTGCGTGTGCGGTCATGCCTTTCTGTGTGCGCATGTTTATAGAAAGCATAAAAGAGCACAGTTTGCTTTTTAGGTGCCAATTTGACCTTGCAGTGGCAGCTGTTTGAAAAGCAAGTATCTCATTGTGAGCTGTAAATTGAACAACTTGTTATGGAGCTACTGAAGGAGACTAAATTTGAAATGCCGAGATTATTATTCAACTTCTTTCAAGAGACTGCCTCCATCAGTCACAGAGATAAATTGGGCTTTAAACAGCTTTCAGACATACACGTCCTCTTACTGACAACTGTAGAGCCAGATTGGCCCTGCTACTTGCATGGGAAGCAATATGCTTGTACAGGTGTTCATCTCTGTTTTGAAGAAGCTGGGAGGTAGTCCTTCTCTCTTTACATAACCACAAAGAACACCCTCAAGAATTCGTGCCCACTGTCTGTGGTGAGTGGAGACAAATAAACTTGCACCAAGGAACTGGCTGCTGTATTAAGTCAACAGGTTGACACATAATCTTGCCTAGAGTGAGAGGGTTGTGCTGCTGTCTTCCCCTGTCCTGAGGACTAGGAGTGTTCACCAGGCCAGTTTCAAAGGCACATTGCTGTGTGGCCAGGAACGTGAGATTCAAAGGGCCATCAAGCCTGGTTTGGAGGGCTGATCTGTGAATGGAAGAGTATTCCAGTCCCTGGATTGTGATTTTGTTTAGTGTAAAATGCTAACCAGCTCTGTAATTTTCCTGGGAATTGAAGTTCAAGTTGGCATCTGCTCAAAGGCCTTACCCTCTATTATTTTCTCTTTGGCCCCAGGAATCTTGAATGTCTGGTTTTCAGTAGAAAAAACTTGAGGTTCCCATAGCAAACCAATGGCTGCAGGGAAGGGAGAGCAGCGAATTCTAACTCTGAGGCTTAATAATGAAACCCACATTTTTCATAGCCTGCACACATTCTTTAACCAGCCCATTATTAGATGAAATCTTCCTGCTGCCTCTTGAAATTGGGGAGTTCAGGATTTGTCTTAACTGGGTTAATTGATGTCTGAGTGAAAGAATGAACCATTTTCCAAGGATCATCATTGAATCACTTAGGTTGGAAGGGACCAATCATTGAGCTCCGATCCCCCTGTTGTGAGCTGGTTGTCCTCCCACAGAATGAGGATGCCCATGCAGCCTGGCCTTGGGCACCTCCAGGGATGGGGCATCCACAGCTTCTTTGGTCAGCTGTGCCAGTGCCTCGCCAGGAGAGACATATCTTGTTCTGAAAGGCAGTATCCTTGTTCAGGGTAGAAGTACAAACATACACCTTTCCTTAGCATTTTCTACTGATCACTTTTGCACCCTGCACACTGCATCTCCTCTCTGCCCATGCTGCTTTCTTGCTACTGTGGATATAGGTACTTATCTTCTCTCTTTGTGGAATTTTTGGGTGCATAATGAAGCGATGTAAATTCTGCTTCTGGAGCCAGAGGCTTAACTTTCAGCCCCCAGATGGCTTTGAAAATATCGTTTTTAATCTCCCCATTCCTCTCTTCACATCCTGTTTATAGATGGGATCGTTTAAACTTGCCCGTGTAAGAGGGATAATGTAACACACTGCTGGGATGTTTTGTAACTTCCCAAGTTCTCGGGGAATGTAAAGCATTGCTTTTCATATTCACAGTTATTTTGGTGGTAGAGTTTGTATATAGCTTGGAGAAGACCTGAACAACAAACACACTATGCTGCAGATAATGTTTTATAATACAGCTCTGATACAGGAGATGTCTTCAGCCTCTGTTGTTGAGAGCAGTGTGTAATAGGCATTGGCTCCTAAAAGAATTTAAGCACCTAAAATGCAAGTAAAAAATCTCGCGATGGAGTCTGTGCATTTCCCTAGACTCCATAAAACCTTTAGACATTCAGCCATAAAAATCTTATTTGAACACGTAGGTGGTGCAAAAAGACCCTTAATGTGCTAGATCCATACCCCATCGATGCTTGTCAATAACTGAAATCAAGGAAGTGATTACGGTGAGATTTAATATGTGCATTTTCAGGCTCTTTCACAGCTTTTTGTGTAATGCCTTGACGCATAATGTTCCTGCTGCTGCAATGCAATTAACAGCAGTAGATGGTTTTACCCCACGACCACAGATGAAATCTTAGTGAGGCAGCTATTGCTGGACAAAGTATTTCCTCTTTCCCATAAGGTGCAGCACTTTTGTAATTCATTTTGCTAAAACTCAAAATATTTGCTCTGTGCTTGCATTTATACCCAGATAAATCTCAAGTACAGAGATTTTCTTTTCCTCATTTTTTTTTTTTCTTGTCCAATGCTGTCTACTGTTTATTGGGGTTTTAAATTGTTCTTGTTAAGTTGAAAAATACTGAGAACTTTTTAAAAGGTGAAGCACTCCCCTCACTCATTTCTCACTCTGAGGGCTGTTTGAAATACTGTACCTTCAGCCATTCATCTAACACAGTGAAAACTGAGCATGGAGCAATTTACCATACATAGTGCTTTCAGCTGAGGCCTGTGAGCTGTTGTCATTTACATCTGGTGCGCAGGTAATAGAACACAGTTTATTTTGGTGGTGGGATGTTTTGTGTCATGCTGGGCATTTAACTTCTTGTGCCAGTGCAAGACTGCCCTCTCGTGTCAGGAGTTTTACTTCTGCTCTGTTATGTGCCCCCCAGCTAATGGAGTACTATTATTGTTCACTCTGCTAAGCCTGGAGAAGACAGTAAATAAACGTATGTTCTCCCAGGTCATATTCATAACATGTGCTGCTAATCTGTACAGTAGTGTGTTGGTTTTTTTTCCTATATCTTATGCTAAAGGTATTTTTACATACCTTTTACTTGAAGTTTAAATTTGAACCTTGTTAACCCTTTTTTCTCTCTCCCTTAGCTATGACAGTCCGGAATGGAGGAAATGTGTTGGTTCCTTGTTACCCCTCTGGAGTAATATATGATCTGCTGGAGTGCCTGTATCAGTATATTGACTCTGCTGGACTCTCCAACGTTCCTTTTTATTTCATCTCACCTGTTGCCAACAGCTCACTCGAGTTCTCCCAGATCTTTGCTGAGTGGTAGGTGCTAAAGGGCTGCTTGGTCAGGCTCAGTTCACACATTCAGCTATGGGGAATACTTGACAGGTTCTGATTTATACGTCATTAGAATTGTGAACGTGTGTACAAGGCTGTGCTCATGTAGGTAGATTTTCTGTGAGCAGGGAAGCCTTGTTTCCTGTTGAATGTATAAACTCAAACAGTATGTGCTTTTTAGTACTTGCAGTAGTGATTAAGTGATATGCGCAACTCGAGTGACTTTTAAACAGGCCTGTTGGCAAGTTTCATCCAGTACTCCCAAGATGATACCATGGTCTCTCTATATAGGGGAAATAGATTTTTCCAACTTAATCTTGCTGAGCTAACTTAATTCTTCTTAGCAAAAAATGCCAACACTATCCTGGACTGCATTGCCAGCAGGTCAGGAGAGGTGGTACTTCTCTGCTCAGCTCCCATTAGGATCCTTATGGAATGCTGCGTTTAGTTCTGAGTTCTTCACTAGAAAAAAGATGTGGTTGTACTGGAGTGAGTCCAGCTCAGGGTAACAAAGATGTTATCTCATAAGAGTAGGGGCTGAGGGAGCTGAGACTTTTCAGTCTGGAGAACAGAAGGCTCAGAGGAGTATTTTCAATGTGTAGAAATACCTGATGGGAAGAAGATAAGAAGAAGGAGCTATATTCTTCTCAGTAGTGCCCTCTGAGAGAAGAAGAAGTAATAGGCACAAATTAAAATACATGAAATTCCATCTGAACAAAACACATTTTTTTTCCAACTATGCAGTGAGTGGTTAAACAGTGGAACAGGTTGCTCAGAAAGCTCGTGCAATCTCCATTTATGGAGATACCAGAATCGTGCTGGATGCCATCCTGGACAACTAGCTGAACACAGCTGAACAGAAGGTTGGGATAGATGATCTCAAAGTGATCCCTTCCTACCGCTGTTACTCTGTGATTCTGAGCCATGAAAAAGAGAACCCAACCACTTGAGGCTGCTCCCAGATTTTTACAAACTAAGAGGAGCTTTCCTTTCTTCCTCTGGTGGATTGTAAAGCAGCTCAGAGTGCAGTGCACTGGAGAAGCCCTGGTTCTGCCTGCTATGTCTAGCTGGGACTGTTGAGCCACCCAAGTGCCCAGACACCATTTCCTTAAATTCTCCTTGGCTGCAGAGTCTTATCTTCAAAAGTCAGCACCAGCATTATAGCTGGTTTCCAAATATTTCGATGTAGACTTTTTACTTAAGTGGAAATGAAGACAGAGGTTAACGCCTGTAACAAACATTTCAGGTCAAAACTGAGGCTGATTTTCAGGGACTCCAGCCTTTCCCTTATACTATTTAGTCATTTAAAACAAATTCCCCAATCTTAACATATCTTAGTCTTGATAAAATTTAGTTTATAATAAATTGAAGAATATATGAGAAAAGGATAGCGTTTCCCAGAAAAAGCCACCAGGACATTGTCACTACAGATAACTGCAGCATCACACACATCTCTGACAAAACCTTTGTTTATTGTCTGTAATAGGATGAATCAGGGCTCTGGCTAGAGCTGATCACCAGCTTTCAGTATTTACTATTTAAAAACCAAAGGTGGATGGAGAATAGCAGGGAGCAGTGAGCATTACGCCAGGAGGAAGGGCAGTTTGCTGACATTATATCTGCAATAGTAAAAAGCATAGGGGAATTAGATTGTAATGAACAAAAGGACTAAATCCTTGCTGAGAAGTAGGATGAGGCAAGTGGAATTTTTCTGTTGAAGGGTTATTTGGCTCTGGAAAACTTGGATGTTGAGTTACAAATTTGTTTTCAGCAGTAGTGGGGCTCTGTCATGTTATTCTTAGAGCTGCCTTACACCTTCTCCAAGGTATCTGTCTGTGACTGAGTCATGTCCAGTAGGTGCTGGTCCTGTAAACAGAAAGACAGGAAGCAGCAAAGCGAATTAGTGACTTTGCTCCAGTGGCACAGACAGGAGATGGCTTTATTCAGGTAAAGTTAAACAGTAGGTGGCAGCAGATACTGCAGGATGTTTGCAGTACTCTCTAACCCTGCTTGTTTTCTTTTTCTCCTAAAGGTTGTGTCATAACAAACAAACAAAGGTGTATCTTCCAGAACCTCCTTTTCCTCATGCTGAGGTAAGTAAACCATAGTCTTGCTGTTTGCCAGGAGCTGAGAGTGAGTATGCTTCAGGGATGGAGTTTCCTGTGGCTGTTGTTCTGAGGAGCACTATTTCCGAGCTTTGTGTCGTTATTCCTTTTTTTCCTTTTCTTTCTGTGATTAATTTAGGAGCGTGGGGGTAGAATGAATGATGGTGTTCCCTCAACTCAAAAATTATCACAATATTTATTTCAGCGTATAACTTAAGTATGCTTGCCTGTATTTCTTCTCCCACAGAAGGCGATCTGGTGTACACATGGATCGATGTTTGCTCTTATCAGACTGCAACCACAAACATTCCCTTTGTCCAAGCAGTTTATTTCTAAGTCTGTAAAAACTAAGAGCTTGTTATCAGAGGCAGCTTAGTCATCCCGGCTCCTACCCCTTTAGTTGCAACAGGCGCCATGATGTCTGCTGCAGGAGAAATGATGTCTTGAAAAAGGGAGTTGATATGAGGAAGTTGAAGCTCTCAACACATCCAGACAGATAATTAAACACAGTATAACTTAGGCTTTCAGTTATTTCACCTATCAAGAAATATTTCCTCCGCTGGGAACAAATAGATTTGTGACTGAAGTAAATGAGAGGCAACTGGGAGAGGAAAAGATGGTACTGACAAGGGATTTTAGCTAAATCCTGACTGCTCCTGTGAGACAGTGAACCACTTGAGGTGTGTGATCTCAGAAAACTCTTTTAGTTTGTGAGACCAAAACTTTTTTGGTGGGATGTGGAGAGTAGCCTTTGCAAGTGTAAGAGATGAAATGCTTTTTTCCCTGTGAGGCAAGGGGCTTGTTCTGGAAATTGCCATTACCTATTGAATATATCATCTGCAGGTGCTTCAGATGCACTGTTAGTAATAGGATCTGACAGGAAGGCCTTGCTCTTTCCAGATACTTGAATATATTTCGAGGGTGATGCACAATGAATGATGAATATTCTGTTACCAAGAATAATGCAGATTGTAGGGCACCCCTTTCTTGTAATCAAAAATCTCATTCACACTGGTAAATCAGTCCCAAAGCTAGATCTCTGAGTAGGAATTTCTGTAGCTGTGCTGCTGGCTATGTTTTGTAATTTCCCCTGCATTTCTGTTGTCCAGGGTATCCTTGCTGATCCAGAGTCTTTGGTTCACTGACTCCTACGTTTTTCTTAAGACCTTGCTTCAAAATTTTAATTCACAGTATGCACTGGTACTGGCAGATTTAGGTGAAAACCCTCCCAAAAATGAGAAGCCTTAAGCCATCTTAAATGATGGGTCTTTGTGTTTAAATGATGGGTCTTTGTGTTTATAGAGTGATAACTATGTCCTCTAATTCTTAGGACATTTTATGTGCTCCCAAGGCTTTTTGATAATGAGATTTTGCCAAATTATTGTTTAGCTGTTGAATGCTCAGTGCTACGTGTATATCGAGGTAATTATCTAGGAAAGGACTCACAGCAGTGGATAATGTATGAGTTTCTTCCTGACAAAATGAAGTGCGCAGAGGGAATTATGTGACTATCACAGGTACAGGCTTTGCGTGACAAGGCCAAATCATGCTATGACCCACAAAGCTAGGGGCATTTTAGCATGTGATGCACAAACAACTTTATCTAGACCCGTGGGTATAATTGCTAGGAAGCTAGCCTAAGGCTTCCTAAATTTTTGCCTAAATGACGCAATAGTGTGCATCCACACCCTTGCGACTCCCAAATGATTAAATGGCAATTAAATGCCTTTGAATTATTAAACTATTAAATACCCTCTGGCATTTCAGTGCTGAATTGCTGTCTGAAGTATTGCACATTTCACAGCAAGTCATTTAAAACAACTGAGATTATCATTTGGGGTGGTTGCTTGCAGCTGTTGTTAAACACTTGAAAGTGGAGTAACCTGCACTGACCTTTTCCTGCCCTGTGATGGACTAAGTGACCTAATAGCTCTCTTCACTTTTAATTCCCAGTACATACTGCCTGTTTTGCAAAAACAGTTTGTGTGTTGGCAGGCAGTGGCCCTAGACACACAGCAACACTTTGAAAAGCTTGCCTAGGAGCAAAACCAAAGGAAGTTAATAACCAGGCAAAGAATAGCCGAGCCTGCTGTTTCATTTAGTGCTTTATTTAAGGTCATAAGTCACTGAAGTTTAGTCACACTTGAGAGCACCAGATCAGATTTCTGTTTTGTGAGATACACGGGTTGGACTGATACCCAACACAGCCCCACACATCAGTGCAGCACAAGGATGGCCATGCCAGCTAGCAGTGCTCACCTGAGGCTTTTGATTCCTTGTTGCTGCCCTGCAGGGGACAGCTACCATCAATCTTTCCCCTCCTGTGAATCTCAAGTGCTTTACGTTGCACTACAGTTTCAGTGAGACCCACAGCTGGTAGTGGTTTAATGCTGTCATACTGCTTTCAAGGGGAGGAGCTGGGTTTCTTCTGTGAAATACAGAGGTAGAGCAAACAGTGTAAATGAGAGGGGAAGGCCATGCAAGATCTTGCAGCTAACGCTGTATGTGTAACTTATATAATGTGAAACTTCTGTATAACCTTTTCTCAGCACAGACTTGAACAAATTTTTCCCCTGCTATGCCCGTGCACATCAGACTCAGCTGCTGTACTGTTGCTGGTAATTACTTGGTAATTTCACCAAGGAGAGTGGTTTCCTTATAACACCTGGCCTCAATAACATGGCCATGGCCATACCATCAGTCTAGGAGGAAGCAAGGACTTGGACTCATGGCTTCCTGTTACCAGGCTGGAACCTGAAGCAGCAGTCTGCCTTTTTTGTCATAGGTAAACGCTGTTTCAAAATCTGTGACTCCACGACCTCGCAGTGATCAGCTCTGGTTTCTAACACGCGAGGAAATTTTTAATGAGTAGCAGAAACAGGCAGTGAGTGATCTTGCCTATTGGATAGGTTGTTAGTGGAGAATTGCCTTCCATTTTTCAAATTAATGATGAGCGTGAGCTGTGTAAACTCTGCGGAAATTGTCCATCGTGAAGAGATGTGCTTAGCTGCTCACTTGTTGGAAGAAAATAAGGAATTACTCAAACGTGCCTTCCAGTTACTAGCAAGCATTAATAACGTGTCTGGCATGATGCATCAGAGAAGGACAGGCCAGGAAATAAGCTTCTAATTATTCACAGAACAGGTCCAGCCCAGCATGCTGTCTGGTCCTGAAATTTGATGTTCTTGTTAAATGTACAAACAAAATTTAAAAGCAAACAAGGAAAAAAAATCCTCTGAGCTGCTGATAGTCTTTTGCAGCAATGAGTTCCAGTGGTGCCTCATGCATAGCATGAAAGAGCATCTTATTCTTCTCTCTATACTAAGCCTTGTAAAGCTTTTCATTCCCTTTGCATGGAAGATTTCCAGGTTTGTGATTTATATTACCTGCTCTGAACTCATTCCTTGTTCTGCTGTAGTGAACAAAACCAGACACACAGTTTGACTCTGTAGAGAACCCAAAACATTTCTATTCCCTCCAGGTTACTTACTTTTTAATGGAGTAGTAGATGTTCAACATATCTCCTCCCACACAATCACAGTGCAGAATTTATGATTCTTTGGGGTGGCAATTTGTTTCCTAGCATCCAGCCTGAGTGAACAGGGAATACGCTTTCCCTCTGTAGTGAGCAAGGAATGTGGGCTAAAGTGCTTCAGAGATGTAGGTGGAATTTGAACATCAATTCTTATTAAAGTTAATATGAATGGGGTGTCCAAATTCTCACACAAGCTTTTGAAGTCTCAGCTGCAGCCGTTCAGCTGGTGCACTGCTAAAAGGACTGCTTCATAAAGGCATTTCTCTGTGATCACTGGGGTGGGAGTTGCTCTGACACTGTTGGAGGGAATTTAGGATCTGGAGTCAGACTACATTCCAAACAGTGATTTCTCAGAAGAAAAACTGGAGAAGTGTAGTGAAGAAACGGGGCAGGGGTGGATCTCTATGGATGGCTCACCTCTGTGCTTACACAATAAGTGGCAATTCATTTTTTGCCAGCAGTTGATTGTGATGGGGAAGAGGAGCTCAAAGCTTAAGGTTCCACAGTGCCTAATGGGAGTGCAGTGAAACATAAATCAGTAACCTATTTTGTTTAGAAATGTTACGATGATATTCTGGTATTCCAAAACCAACTCATGGTGCTTCACCACATCCCAGGGTCTCATGACAGTATCCCATCCTAGCACAGCCACAGCTAAGGAATTAGGATCATGGAATCATTAAGGTTGGAAAAGACTACTAAGATTGTCTAGGCAAAACATCAACCTTTCACCACCACACCCACTAAATTGGCCATGTCCCTGACCATTTTAACAGGAACCACAGATCCATAGGTTTTGCATTCTGCACCACCCCTTTGGTGCAAGCAGAGGCTATGTAAGTGAATAGCAGAATTGTTCTTGCAGGGCACAATGAGAAGCTTTCACTCCTTTTCCTTTCTGCTCAGTGTTTACAAAGCTGATTCCAGGCTATGAAATAAGTGCTTCCAGACTTTACAATACTTCCCTAAATGGCTGCAACAGAAATATTTGCAAGGTGATTTATATTGATCAGAATTTGCTGGTGGAGAAAGAGGTTGAGTTTGCTGTCCTCTCATTAAGTGTCTGTTTGCAACATCAAGGAGAAACAGCTAGGAAAAGTCTGTTTTTCTGAGTGAAAATAGCCAGGAAGTGAGTCATACTGATTCTGTGGTCTGAAACACTAGCATTTATCTTCTTTGTCTTTGCTTCCCTTTTCCGTGTACCACATTCAAAGCAATAAATACCTGGAACAAAGTGATCATATATATTATATTTTGTTTAGAATTGTACCTAATTAGGCCCTTTTTAGCACTGGTCTTATGAAGGGAGTGAGGGAGGGAAAGTCATCCACATATCTCTCATTCATTGATAAGAACCACATCTGTTCAAAATCCTGGATATGGAACACACTCACAAAAACACGTGGAGAAAATAGCAGTGTATTTTGGCTGACTTCAGTAAAGGTGCATGAAGGCTGTAGAGATTTATCCTGTTTATAGCAGCAGTTGCTGACCCTGTAAATCAAGTGTACTGCTTTAAAGGGAAAAATAACCATTTGGGATTTAAAAAAACACAGCGGTCCTTTGTCTCAGTTCAGAGGATGGTAAAGCACTATCTCTTAAGCTTTCAGTCAATAAATGTTCTTTATGTAGAAAAATGTTCTGAATGCTGTTTACAGAAGTCAGTCCTGTTTTGAAAATACAGACTGACTAAATCCCAGATACTGGCCCTGGCCCAGGCTTGGTATAGTTTGGAGTTCTGAACAAGGTACAGTAATGATGGTTGTGCTTATTCAACCCCTCTCATCTGTAGGTGTAAAAGACCCATGCAGATCGTTACAGATTTAGTCCTCTTAATGATTTGTGAAATTTTGTTTTGCATGTTCAGCTCCATCTATTTTTGATAGGGTAATTAGAAAAGATTTTGCTCTAGATACTAAAATCTACCAGCTGCTTCATCATTGGAGTGAGTAGATGCCTCTAAACTTGCTTATGTAGCCTTTCACCCCTGCTATATCCAACTGTGAGAGGTGGAGATTGTGAGCTATGGTATGGGGCTTCCATGGATCTATCACAGAAGATCTGCTATTAAAAAGAGAAGTTAATACATCACCACACCTCAGGAGATGGTGCTGAGGATTCAGCGTACCCATTTTTCCTCTAGAATTAGCACCCCAGTCAGGAGCAGGACACCACATCGTGCTCAGTGTTCTGTTGCATTTCAGAAGCATTACATAAGTTTTAACCTGGCACGTCACGTATCCCCTTTGGTCTTTGGAGTGGAAATTGTCCCCTTCTCCACCCAACTGAAAGTGCTTCGGCAGCTTTGGCTTGGCACTTTGGATTTCCCTTTTTGGAGAAGGAAAAAATTAATGGGTCCATTTCCTCCCTGTTCTTCTAATTGCCAGTGTTGTATGGGATCGCATTTGTTTTGCCTTCTGTCTGTTAACCTGCAGTTTTTGTTACTGGAGCTAAGTTTAGCTTCTAAATATTGCACTCCAGGTGTGTTATTCAGAAATCTTTACCAGCCTTAATTACAAGAACGTTTGCAAGATTGAGTGCATATTAACTGCCAGAGTAGTTATTGGATGTATTTTCAATTTTGCCTTTTGAAGACTAAATAGAAGTTTGATGTTACTAGTAAGCTGCAGAGTATAGTACCCAGCTTCCTCCTTTGTGACCCAAGGGTCTGCATGGCAGGGACAGGCTGTGTCCACCTACAGTTTCCAACTTTTCTAAAACCCAGAAGAATGATACTAGTCCCATCCAGTTCCAGGCATCCTGGTACTGTGCACAGTTTTAAACAGAACACGTGGGAAGCAAAATCACAGCAAAATATTTGCTGTTGATAATTTAAAGTAGATCCAGCTCAAAAGAGAAGGATACAGATAGTAGCACCTCTGTGCAACCAGCTTTCAATTACTGAAAGGTCATTAGGGTAAGTTTGTATGTTACCTGTTCTAGCACCAAAGCATACCTTTAGTAGTAACTAGTAACAGCTAAAAGTTGAGTGTAATAGGGTTGATACTCTGTTCAGTGGTGCTGAAATCAATTAAGAACTTAATTGTGTAATAACCTTAAGTTCTAAAGTACTTTGTTGTGCATTTGTTGTCGAGATGCGTAAAGATGTACCAGAATTTACAGTTTTCTTACCCATGTATGCATCTGGGTGCACCATTTGAGTTAGATCTACCATGGCAAAGTGTAACAAGTAGAAGAGAATCTGAAAAGATAAGACACACTTTTGAGAGGCCAGAGAAGTTGCCTGTTGTAATGTTCATTTTTAGTTCCTCTTTTGAAAATCAAATATGTTACAATTAAGAGAAACATCTTGAGTGACAGCTTCAGCTTAGAGAGGGATGATGCATCACGTTATGACACATACTGAAGAGCATGCTGTTTGCTAATTAGTGATACTGTGTGGGGTTTCAGTGCACAACTGTTGCTGAACCTTGTGTATGTGAATTCTGTAGTTTGGGCATGGCAGGAAGCAGCAGTGTATGGGGAGATCATTGAGGGAGAGTCCCTCCTATGAAAACTGGCTGACAGGGAAAGTCTTGCTCCTGGTGTTTTCTTAGTTGTTCTGCATCTGATTTCATTGCTTTAGATCACATACTTTTAAGAAAAACATGTTTAAGATTATTTTCATGGTGGGGTTGGGAAGGTATATTTGACAAGAAAGTACTTAGATAACGTTATGTGGAAGTGCACAACACGCTAGTCAACTGTATTGCTTTTACATTACAACTGCCTCTGTTTTCAGATCTGTAAAGTACGGTGATATAAAGTAAAATTCTCCTTCGAGTGCCTAGGTAACTGTACTTCCTTATCTTAGAAAAAGAAACCTGTTCTGCGTGCATAGGGTGTGCATGTATGTTACACCACTTGCCACTTCCACTAACGAATACTTCTTATTGTTCATCAATATTACTCAGGTAGGTAGGGAGGAGAAGTCAGAGTCTGCCCTTGTGCTTTTCCAGAGAATTTGGCTTTGTTTGAACCCATTACACGGGTGAAACTCAACTGAGGGCAACATTGCCTGGTATTGCTGGGATACAAGAAAACCAGGTCAGTGCCCAGAGCTCTTGGTAGACATGGCAAATAGGAAAAAGTAGCTTATTTTGAATTTGGCAGCTGAGCACTCTGTTCACTCCAGGAAACTCTAAGCAGGGAGTTTGCAGTTTCCTCTCAGTTTCTTTTGCTGGTACCAAAGAAATGAGTGCAAGAACTTGGAGGCACCTGGCTCCATGCTCCTACTTCCTTTTCGTAACATTTAAGACAGTGATGATTAAATCTACTGGAAAATCTAAGGAATATGCAGGAAGGGACTCTATGATGAAATACGAATAACCTGTAGAATATTTATAATCACATGAAAATAAACTCTTAGAATTACAGAGCACAGAGGCACTGAAACTTTGTAATGTCTGAATTTTTGTTTTTATTTCAGCTAATTCAGACAAACAAATTAAAACATTACCCCAGCATCCATGGAGACTTCAGCAACGACTTCAAGCAACCATGTGTCATTTTTACTGGGCATCCCTCTCTGAGGTTTGGGGATGTGGTTCATTTCATGGAGTTATGGGGAAAATCTAGCTTGAACACTGTTATATTCACAGGTAAGTAAAATTGTCTTTATCATTACCAAATTAGCAATAAGTTGTGCATTATGGTGAAGTGTGGCTACATCCTGGAAGCTTTACTCATTTATACTGGAGCAGAAGTTTCTGACTCCTGTAGGGGCTCTTTTAAATTAAGACTCCTGGATTGAGTGTAGTAACAATTGTAATTATTGAGCCATTTAATTCATTTTAGCCCTGCAGAGCCAACCTTTGCCATGCAGAGTCGATCCTTGCCATTTCTAAGCAAAACCTTTGTTGTGCACAGCAGTAAAATGCCTACAGGAAATTAATTTTTGGATTAGAAGCAGCTGCCTGCAAGTTAAGCTCAGGCAAGACCTAGTTGGTGCTGATCAGAAAGGAGAAATGCTTCTCCGTATTCCACTGGAACCACCAGCCTTTCCTCCTACTTTCTCCTGCCCTTTCATCACAACCTCAGACTGCTGCTGAACTCCTTAGTAAGCTTGTACAACCAGAATGTCTGTTTCTAAAGGTATTTGTGTACTGTATGCTGGTTGCTAAGTGTTCACCCCATGCAGACCTGGCAGCAGTGGTCTGTGCCATCACTGTCTTTTGGCTGAGCTTTGTTTGTCAGACTCCTTTTAGCTGATGGACACATCTATATCAGAAGCTGAAGCTCCAGCTAAGAACCTGAGGAGCTATTTCTCAGTGACTCAGGCTGCCAGGTGCATGACAGCTCCATTTTTTTTAAGTTCTTCCGCTTGTCCCAGTGTGTTTCTAATTGTTATGGATTTAATGAATCTGTCCACCTGAGAGTGAGCTGTGTTCTCTGATCCTAAGGGCAGCTGCATCCCAGGACCGTGCCAGTCATGAACAGCAAGACAAAGTGTTTTAGAGAGAACGTAAAGCTTCTGAGAGATCTAGCAAAAGGGATGCCTTCTAGAGTTTGATCTTTAGAAATGCTTCAGCACCTTCCTTCAAACTGACATTCTGTCAGAGGGTGTCATCCAGACAGAACCCTACAGCGGGCATTGTTCAGACATGATCATTAAACCCATTGCTACAGGTTTTGTGTGAAAAGAGCTCTGTTATAAATAGGAGAGGTGTTAAATATAATTCTCAGTCAGATAAAAATGATGTAGATTTTGGACTGGGACAAAAATAATTAGAAATGGGGAGGAGAACGCTGAGTAATTGATCAGACCTACTCCCACAGCAAGCACATGATGGAGTCCTGCTGTTAAGCTTATTTTCCCCCTTTTCTTAGTGAATAGAATTGCTGGGAAGCTTATAACCTCCTAAAGCAAACAGATTTGGGAAAGGATTCTTTCTTTCCTCTCTTTTTTTTCTGAACTGTTGATTTTAGGCTAGTGATAGACAAGTCCTTTCAACTAGTGTTATGAAAACATGTCACTGTATCATGATTCTCTTAAACTGGTTTGGAAATGAAAGGTTATTAGTAGATTTAAAACTGTTTGTAATTAGTACATGCTTCCGTCCTGCAAGGGGGGGGAAGATACAAGAGGGTCCCTACTGTGCAGATAATAAACATCAGACTCAAGACTGTGTTTATGCTGGGGAATGGTGCACAGTACCACAGCAGTAGTTCGTAGATGTTATGGTACCCACCATTCCTGCCCTTTGGGGTGATGTCAAGAAGTAGGCCCTAATTAGCTTAAATAGTAAAAAAAGCAGTACAGATGCACATTATCTTGGAAACAGTAATTCTTAACCCATTTGGGACTTCAGTTAAAACCAGAGCATGTACACCCTCTGTTGTGTATTTCGTGAACTTTCAGGAGATCAATGGCATTAATCATGTTGTGCAAGTGCTACCCACCATCGGTGAGGATGTCAGAAACTGGTCTTTAATGGCAGAACATCTTATTCTGTGCCTTCTTGTAGGAAGAGATAATTGATCTTTCCATATCAAGCTAATCCTTCCATGAAGTGAGGAAATAGAACAGGCTTCTATTAGAACTTGGCCCTGGCAAGTTGTTAAGGTGTCCAAATGGAAGGCATAACGACTCATGGATACGTTAGGTCATGGTCTTTGTGATTCGTTCCCAGTCTATACTTCAAATAAATCTCCAGTTGAGATTTATTTTGGTTGTAGTGACCTTGGAGTGCCCAGTGATTCCAGGCACTTCTCGTGCTTCGCTACTTAAATTTGTGTGTGGCTTTTTATCTGTGGTGTCTAACTCTGTCCGTAGGCGAATATACTCAGCAGGATGTTCCTGCTTCCTTATGGCTGCCTCAGCTGGAACAAAGACTTATTTATCTACAGAAGTTTCTAGCAGATTAAATTCTCCCGGTCTTAGTAACTCCTGTGGAAATCTGAAGCAGTTCATTGAGATCCAGGATTTTTATTATTAAATTATCTAGCTTCTCCTGTTTTGAGATAAAATTCCCTATAGTTATGAAATAAATGTGGTTCATTGAAGGAATATGTGACAGCAGATCACGTTCTAAGTTTTCCTGTTGAAGGCTCATTGTTTCTAGTAATTAAGACCCTTAAACTAAATCCAGTCAGCCTTAGTAATGATGGTAGTGCTTTGGGAGCTAGGTAGTCTTCCCCTTTCTAATTTGTAATGTGAAAAACAGCTATAAAGGAATACAGACTAGCACAGCAGCTGCAGCCAAGACAGGACACCAGCTGTGACTGAGGTATAGAGCTGCTCTGCTTACCTCATCTGCAAACGTTACCACTGAAACAGCATTTTATAGATTATTGATTAAACATATTGAATTCCACTGAGCCACAGAGAAATTCTAGAAGAAAACATGGTAGAAATAGTCCACTTCTCAGTCTCATTCTGATGACAACAGTGCACTAAAAACTAACTCCCTAGGAGATCTTCAAACAGTTCATGCATGCTGCATTAGTGCTGTACAGTGGAAGATTTGATAACTGTGTCACACAGTTGTAAATCAGGTGTCTTAGAGAAAAAGCTAAAGACCTGTGATTCTCTCAGAAAATGCCTCCTTGACGACTACTGTCTTCCATCATGCAGTTGAATTCTGGTTCTTTAGTATCTTCAAAGCAGCAACTGCATTATATCACAGGTTCAGGCTAAGACTAGCTCCAGTTAGGTTTTCACATGTTTTAAGTGTTGGAAGTTCTGTGTTAAGAGTTACAGTTTCAAACTTAGAATTTTGGTATTGGAATTCCTCACTTCTCCGTGCCTACTTATGTTCTCATTCAGTGCTCAGAGAGACTTGGTGCTATTTTGGGTACGTAGAGCAAGAAATACATGTGTGTAGATTATCTGAACCTATTGATGAAAAAATAAGTGGTTTGAGGTGTTGCAGCCTCGTGACATTTTCAGTCAGATGTGTGTCATCCACACTGCCAGATGGGATGGAAAAATTCTAATAACTTTTTAATTTACTGTGTGCAGTTTCATTGTACATCTCTAGCACAGTGGTTGGCTTAAGTTGTTTTTTTTTCCCCAACATATTTTAAAATGTCCTCTGATTTAATCCTGTTTGGCTACTGATCATTCTTCATCTGGCTACTTTCTCAGTATTCTTATTATTCATTGCTAATTATTGCCTCTTTTTGCATTACTGTTCTTGGGCTTTGATTCATTGGCACTAGCACACATGTTTTGAACTAGCATGGCTTTTTGCCCAGTATAGGTTTTGTTTCATATTTGGCAATTCATGGCTTTTGAGGCATCCAATCAGATGTTCTTGTACAAGTATCATTTTTTGTTAATATTTCTCACTTTGAGGTTCCCAGGCAGCTACACTGACACTTGCTTTAAATTCAGTTAAATCACCCCTTTGACAGTTCCAAACGTGTATCATTGGCTGATAGTTTCTGTCTCAGGAGGTAAATATAATCACATCACGACTGCTGATACTTAGATATATCAGATTTTGAGGCTAGCAATTAACTTGTCTTTACCAGTTGAATGAGCTCCAACACTGAATGTTAGATACCATGATGGGTGCTGTACTTCCAATAGTAAGATGTTAAGGTCATTGTTTCTTGCTGTCTGCATGTCAAATCCAGTCAGCCCTTCTCTGTGTCCCATTCTGTATTTATCAAATTAACACCAGTATTTCTTTTCTCATCATTCCCATTAGGCAGTCTGCACTCCTTTATGTCAAGTAGCTGATGATCTAGTGAAGCGTGACCCTGACCACAGCAGGACATTGAAACTAGGTGATCTGTAAGGTCTCTTCCAACCCAAACCACTGATTCTTTGGCATAAGCTTTTCTGCATCGTGTCAGTGATCACCGTAGTGCCAGCTTCTGGAGTTCATAATGACTGAGGTTGGAGGCACCTCAGGTCCCTCTGCTTACCTCCCCCTGCCCCAGCACGGCCACCCAGAGCAGGGTGCCCCACACCACCCCCAGGGGGATTTGGAAGATCTCCAAGGAGGAGTCCCCACAGCCTGCCTAGTCCCTGTGCCTTGGCTCCACACCCAGTGCAGAAGTGCTTCCTGATCATGGATCCTACACTGTCTCGTGTATCAGACCTTGCATTTTCGATTCATCCAACAAAAAATAGTAAAAACAGTATTATGTGTTATATTACTGTGTGTGAGTAAAAGTACATTCAGTGTGTGGCTTTTCCCCACCACACCAGCAGTCTCACTTTTCAGTCAGTGCTAAATGTGCAATGGGAAATTGAGACTTACTATGTCTAATAAGGGTGCCAACTGAAAACATGGTTGCAGCTCATCTCAGCTTCTGGGTAGCCCCTAATTTAAGCACCCTGCAGTTCATACTGACCTGTCTCTGCTGACATAACTAAAAGGCCCAATTTCCTGCCATTTCATTCAGAGAGCACCCTGCAGGTTCTCTTTCGCTGTATTAAAATGTAGACCTTTGTTTTTTTCACCTAACAGATAGAAAAGAAAAAAAGTGCTGGAAGGAAAAAGGGGTTGTGAGGTCATGTGTCTGCAGGAAGGGACATTTGCACAGGTTAAGCCCAGATAGTCTTTATGATGCATTTCTGCCTCAGTTAAAAACAAGCTGACATTTGGGTTACTTTATGATAGCAGAAACTAAGACATCTTGCCTTCTTCTATAGGATCTGATGAAAAATAAGAGATAATGGTTTTGCCTTGATTAAATTTGTTATAAAAGTCATGCAGTAATGTGTTCAGATGAAATAGTATTGCTCTGTAGCTTGATTAAGGTAAGTCTAATTGGGGGGTTAATTTTCATCAGATTAACTGAAAATATTGGATGGGGGAAGGAAGGAAGGAGGGAAAAGAAATCTATAGCAGAATTAGCTTTGCTGTGAAATGTCTTGTCTGGACTAGAATGTGGAATGAGAGGAGCTGGGCTGTCTTTGTTCTCAGTGGGCATTCAGTATTTTCAACATTTCTCATTTCAGAACCAGATTTCTCTTATCTGGATGCTCTGGCTCCTTATCAGCCTTTGGCCATGAAATGTGTTTACTGCCCCATTGACACAAGACTGAATTTTATTCAGGTGTCTAAATTGCTCAAAGAAGTCCAGGTAATGAATTTTTGTTGCCTTTTGTTACGTTTCTTCACACATTCATCTGAAATAAGTAAGTTGATTGTGACTGACTGTTATGTTAAACAGTGGTAAAATCAAGATAACACACAGGTTTTTTCTCTGTAAGAGAGCACACAGAATGACACTTTTCCATTACTCTTTCTCCTGTTGGTTTAAATGAGCCTATCTGTGTCTGATACAGTCTTAACGGAAGGTGCACCAAGCACAGATCACCCTCTGTGCCCTCAGCTGTAAGCTTCTCCTCCATGCCTGTAACTTAATGCTGCTCTTGATCTTTGCCTTGATTCTGGCATCGCTGCTTTGGAGTCCCACTCACGTATTACTTCCAAATCAACTGCTTTCCTCATTCCATCTGCAGGGTTTGGCCTTTGTCTAGGAAGAAGGGCAGAGGTTACATGTAGTCTCTGCTTCTACCCCTTGGCTTTTTTTGCTTTAGTGGCCTTTCCTTATCCATCCTATTTGTTTCTACTGAAATTTGGTTTCTGATTCGCAACATCGTTAAATTTACACCCCATGTTTTTTCTGGCTGAACTTTTCCCTTGGAATTGTCTTCAGCTCATCGTACACAAAAATGCATGTTCTTCCAAACCTCTTAACCATGTCTGGGTCATCTTATCAGCTTGTTGTTTGAGCTGGCTTGTCACCGCACAACTGGTGGAAATGACCACTGCCTGTTTTTCTTCCTCCATGTAACTACTGATGTATGCTGTTTCCAAAGCAGCTGGCAGAGACACTGTCATATCCTTTGGCTTCCTTCAATCCTGTGGTGATCCTTGTGGTAATCAGCTTGTTTCTGCTTTGTTAACGCATTACTGACAGGTCATGGAAACTCAGAGTTGCCTATTTTGTTAATGTTTTTGCAGCCTTATGTTTTGACGCGCTTGCCTCGCTCCATGCCATTTTGTGATGATCTGCACCACTGCTGTATTTGCTTCCAGTTTAGATGACAAGCACTTGGAAGAGAATACTACTGAACATTTTGGATTTTTCTCTCCTTATGGCAGCTAACATGTCTGCTGATATTGGTAGTGATTAAAAATACAGATTTAGGCATTGTTGCTCTGGGCACTGCCTGTATACAAAGTAAATACTTCTTGTTCCTTGGACAGTTTCTTTCAGTTCTGATTGGACCTTTTTGGATTTCATCTTTTTGATGTTGTTTTCATACTAATAAGTTATCTTGCTAACGTGGATCTACAGACCTCCTTATGGCGACAATTACTGATGTAGGGCAGTGTTCAGAACCAGCTTGGCATTTCAGTAAATCACCACAGTCCTCTTTTCCAGCCTCTCCATGTAGTTTGCCCAGAGCAGTACACTCAGCCTCCACCCTCCCAGTCTCATCGCACAGATCTGATGATAGACTGTCAGCCACCACCGATGTCCTACCGCAGAGCAGAGGTCCTGACTCTTCCCTATAAGCGACGCTATGAGAAGATCGAAATCATGCCAGAGGTAAGTAACAAAAGGTGGGGAAAAGATGGCTTCTGCTCGTACTTTGAAGCTGCGTTTCAGTAGCCAGTTTCGCTAGGCATACCCTGCACCTGTGACTTACTGTTGACTGTGAACACACAAAGCACTTTCTGTCCAGTAGAGTGTTAAGAAGGCATTTCTGAGAAGGAATTTCATTCTGTAAATTAAGAATTGGAGAAAAACAAAACATGATGGGCAAGTAAGAGGTATGTTCAGGTTAACTGTCCTCTGCAAGGACACATCATGTCTGCAGCTACAGAACAAAGGGCAGTCTCTGCTAGCCAGCTGTGAAGAAAGCCAGTCATTGCCAGCTTCAATAAGAGTAAGCAGAGACACTGCAGTTTGAATTAGCAGTGCAGGGTCATGAAAGGGATTGAGAGAAACTGGGAGTTAGTAGCCAGGACTTGTCTTTCTCCTTCCCCAGCTTTACCTGCTGTGAGAAATACCCTTTCCCTTCAGGAGCAGAATTCAGCTGAATGTTAAAGACACTGTAGTAAAATGGCTCGTTTGTGTTAGAACAGTTTCAATAAATGGTTAATTTCTATAGACTCCCAAAATCCAACAGGTAATGAGTTGCTTGTAGCCATCTATAATGTGGACTGCTTATGGCTGCAACATCTATTAATAATTTATTAAGCCCGTAAATTTAATACAGATGTGCTCACAATACAAAGGGTGGTCCATATTCTAGCAGATATTAAATATTTTTTTAACAATTCAGTCAGCACAAAGGTGTCCTTGGATCAAAGATGACAGTGGCATTTTACAAGAAGGTGTTACTGCCCTCTGGATAATTGAATATACAAGTCTGCTTTTCATCAGAGAGCCAGCATGCAGCCTACCTGCTGTTTTGACTCCTCTGAAGCCATGGATTTTTCCTTAAACTCTGAGGGTGTAAGTGAGTTTTTATATGTGAGCCTATCCCTTGTCAGCCCTGTGAAGTAGGTAGGTACCAGCTTCTCTTGCAAACAGAATGCAAATCAGCACAGATGCTGCAAATGAATATTCACTAACCCTTGTGCATTGTGAAGGCCCTGGTAGAGGAGAAGGTTGTCTAAATCATAGCTAGGGTGGTGCATGGGAGTCACAGGTTTAGTTTTGTGCTTTGTCAGAGTCCTCCTGGATGATTTGCATGACTCTGAATGCAAAATGGAACTGAAAGTGGAAAGGGTGAGCGCAAAGACACTGAGTACTGCAGAGTTTCCTGGCAGAAATAAGTCCAAAGGCACTGCTGTGCTCATGGGGCTAGAGCGCATCAGGAAACAAGTCAGCAGTTCCTTTCCTGGGCTGGCTGTTTGCATCAAGATCCCTTGCACTTGAGGCTCAGTGGGATTTAGCACCAGTAAGAACATGCCTTCTATTTCTCAGCTCCGGATCTCCATTGGCTTTTATGTGCTGTCTCTCTGTCTCTACAGTCTTTCTACAGACTGTAGTAAAAATGACACAACGAAATAATAGCACTTCCAAGAACTGCTGGAACATCAGAGGGAGGGTGCGTGGTAGACAATATGGTATTCACCAAGGTGGGACTGGTTAGAAGAAAAACATGCAGAAAAGAAACGCAGGTTTCTATTGCTTTCACTTTAACTCAGAGTATTCAAGCAGAAAGATGAATATACAAGAATACTGACAGAAACTACCTTTTTTCTCCTCTATCAAATTGCATTCATGCAGGAGTCCTGGATTCATAATTGTCTATTTACTCAGGGAGCAGGGTCATCTCTTCCCACTCCAGGTATTCTCCCTAGGTTCCAAAGCTGTTCTTCTCAACTCAATGCAACAAGCTGCTTGGTGTATAATGGCTCTCCAAACAAGATTAAGATGATACAAAAATAGACCAGAAGGCTGCTGTCCTTCCACATCAGTGCACAGTGGAGGAAGGCAACTCCATCCTTCCATTAGGGTGTTGTTTGAAAGTCAGAACACTGGTGATGAGAGCAGGGCTGTGATTCAGGGCTGTTAATAGGATACCGTTCTCCAGCACTGAGGTATGCAAATCATCCTCAGAGAGAGATCTTGATCATTCTTTCCCAGGGAACTTGTTAGAGGAGTAGTCATGCCAAATTTGTAGTGATCACACACTGTCTCCCTCGAACAATCTCTTTTTCAGCGGGTGTTCATGGCATCACTGTTTGAGGCTGATTTTTGCTTCCAGCTTCACCTGCAGTGAGGTGATAAGGCATAGGAGGGTTGGGATGCTGTCTCCCACTCTTTCTCACTTTGGTCTCAATCTCTGCAGCATAGCTGAAAACTGCTGAGAAATGTAACTACGTGATCTCTCCTATTTGTACTACAGTCAATCCTAAAGGATTTCTGATTTTTAAGTAAATAGGAGAAGGAAGAGAATGTCTGTTTTCATTGCCTGTACTATCTTTGATGCTTACCACCTAAATAAACACACTGGTAAATTCTTACCGTCTGAATAATTTTTCTGTGCCGTGTGGTAGGCTTGCCTCATTTTCTCAGCAGAAGAGCCCTGTTTGTATGTCCCTCTGTGCAGTGGGATCATTAAGATACTGTTTTTTACGGGCTGATTTGGGCAGGCTGTTGCTTTCAGGCAGGGTTTACACAGCGGTGACAAAAAAAAAAAAGGTAGCTGTAACTTCCCTATCTGTAGGATGGGTTGTGCAGGACAGGATTGCAGATATGATCAGTGAGGTTCCCCATCAGAAAGTATTTGCTGCTTTATGTTCCTTTTTTGGTAGTTTTATCCAGGAAAACTCTTTGTGCCTGAATACGTAGATTTTCTGTACTGCAAGGAAAGAGCATTTGCTTCATATGGGCTAGCACCAGCTCTGAGATTGTGAAGTCTTAAGTGGCAGCTGGAAATGGCATGTCAGGGCTCATAGCAAATCTTGTGAAGGCTTGTTATTTGTCAAAAACTTTTTAGCCAAAAATGAAGCATTGACCAGGGCCCTCTCCTAACACCCACAGTCCTTTTTCAGAAATGGAGATGTGTTCAAGCGTATGACTCAGTTTCGAGAGCTTTTGCACACCAAACAGTTGGCCCAGCGTGGTTTCAGTCACTACAGACTGACAGCACAGTGGTGTGAAATTTCCTTTCCAGGACTATTTCTGTGGTTCAGATTCTGGTCTGCCAGACACCCATCAATTCACTGCTACGGCTGAAGCTTGTCTGGGTTTGGATCACTTCACCAGAGAGCAGTCAGGTCAGGCAGGGCTGTTGTATGTTAACGACATTTACCTTCAGAGCAGCTTTTGTTTAGAGAGAGGTTTTAACAGTCTCAGGGCACCAGGCTGAAATGGCTCTCTGGGGAGTTACAGAAGCCTTTACACTTCTACTGATTTGTTCTTCTTAGCATTTGCCTTTCACTATAAAAAATAATTAAAAAACAACAACAACAACAACAACAACAACAAAAACCTGCTTCCTGGAAATTGGTAGGTATTGTCTGTTCAGAGGAGAATGATGGGAAAATGGAAAACAGCTTCTGGAGCAAACAGATAAATTAAACAGTAGTGTTTGAGCAAATAATGTGCCTCCAGTTTAATTAGAGCTGAACAATGGTGCGGATCACTTGATTTCAGCAGCAGGCTGACTTCGGTGAGGGCTGTGTTTTTAAAACACCCTATTTGCAAGTTCTTCAGGACAGGGGCCAGTACAGGAGAGTGTGAATGTGCAGTGCACATTCCAACATGAAGTGAAATTACAGGGAACTGTTGCAGAGAAAACAGGCACTTGGCAGCCCGTTGTAGTCATGTAGCTTTCATTCTGTCCTCCTCCTGTCCTGACTTCTCTTTCCACTCACAGTCTTGCCAATTGCTTTGTAAGAGGAGTGGTAAAAGCATGGCTTCTATCTTCCCTCTCCATCTTCCTGTTCCAGGGACTAAAAAGTTTCATTTCTGTCTTTGCACACCCTCAACTTACTTTGGTGACCTCACTTTATCCAATGTCATGACCTCTGTGTTCCTTTTTTCCCCCAGCTTTTCCTACTTGTATAGGGATGCTGCTGTAGTCTCATTTATACAGCGAATGTGCTTTGAGTGTTATCCCTCATTTCCTTCTTTTTTCTTTTCTTTTTTTTTTTTTGCTGCATCCACAGAGTGTTCTATTTAGATCAATGAAACTCAGATCTGCTTTTCTACTCCCAACCTGGTTTTGCCTGCCCTCATTAATATCTAGGTTTGTTTCTTCATTTCTGATGTCTGACTGCAAGGTAACAGTTGTTTCTAATGAGGTTCTCACCTCTTTTTTTCCAATAAGCTTCAACAATGTCACATTCCAACCTACAAACTGGTTACTATATTGTAAATGTTTTGACTGATGCCCTTTTGAATCCTTCAGATGACTCATCTTTTGCATCTGTAAACTACTTGCCTTTGGTTTGAAGGTATTTTGCATCCTTTCTTGCCCTACATGTCATTTGTCATTCAGATTTGGGGCTAATATCTGCTTCTGATGGTTCCAGCTTCTACTGTCCTCTTGTAAGTGCCTCAGACAGTTATTTCCTGCCTGCTTCCAGGCTGTGCAGCATACTGATGAAGAGCTTCATTAAACAGCCATAAATCTGCTTCATTATGCTGTTTAAATGCCTCCTTAAAACTGTCTTTTTGGCACAGTATAAGCAAAAAGCCAGGGGATAGCTTTCATCCTGTGACATTTTATACTTACAATCCCACCCAGGATTGTTTCCCAATGGTTGGTCCATGTCTTTCTATTTTGGTCTCTGTGGTTTGGGATAAAGTTCGTCATGTTGATCTGGAGCCCTGGTCCATTAGTGGGATTTTCAAGTAGTGCATAAATGCAAGAAGCAGAGATAGAGACAGTAGTTGCCTGGTTCCACGTGCATGGAAAAGAAAGGGTTTGTTTGGTTGTTGAAGCACACTGAATATCCCTTCAGCCTCCACTTTATTTCTCCACCGGATTTTGACGCTATGGAAGACTGAGTCTAAGACAGAGGCTTGTGCAAACATTATCAACAACTTTATGTATTTATGGCATGATCCTTCATTCACTGAGGTTAATGAGACTTTACAGTGTGCTGCAGAGATCTGTCGCAGCCCCACAGGGACTGAAAGAGCTAAGTTCAGGTTAGTTTAGCAACCCAATCATCTCATTTAAAGCACTTGAACTGTGTAAAATCTGAGGCAGAAACCCCAACAAGACACGATGCTGATAACCCACTAATTATTACATAGATATGCTCTTAGTTCTAGGATGTTTGCTCTTCTCTGTTGGAAATGCCCTTGTTCCACTAAGTCTCGTTAGAAAGATTGTGCTGCCCCACGGCTTACAGTGTATTCATCACCTTGTTTAGTAAGCTTGCTGGTCCACAGGCATATTTAAATGTCCACGCATACAGCCACATATCTTTTTATTTCCTCCGCAGGATCCGATACTCGCAGACTTCCTGCGCTCAGACTCTGCCTGGTTTAGCACATGGTACAAAGCCAAGGCTGAGTCTGTGTGATACGGTGGCCCTCGGTGTAATCTCTTGTGCATTTCTCTGTCTGGTTGCAAGTGATTTGACAGCAGAGCTTCTGGCACTTCAGTAGGGAAGGGATAAGAAAAGACAGGGAGGTAGGAGGTGAGGTAGACTGTCTTCCCTTTCTAACATTGTCTTCCAAATAAAACCTAAGTGATAACATGAAGACAGTGTTTTTTTGTTTTTTTTAATTACAAAACAACGTACAGGTCTTCACTGCTTATAAATAAAAGGGTATTATACAGATGTTGAGCATGTGGGATATTTGTGTTCCTGTTAAAGATATACTTGGAGAGTGCTTTCTTGTGTATAAGGGATTTTAGAAACTGGGTCTGAGGTGTGAGGGGCAGGGTGAGAGGAAGGGTGGAGGCTGAGGCAGGTACTTTGTACTTTGCTGGAGACAGCTTACTGTAAAAACACTTGTGAAGCTGTTATCACTCCGATCTGATGGACTCCCTCTGAAGACAGGAAGGTCTTACAGTCTTTGTGCTTCTTTAATCCTCGGGAGAGGATACTTTTCTCTCACTTGTGAGTGCCGTTCTTTTCAGGGACTGTGATGTAGATGGGGATCTCTTCACACCTGGCAAGCTCTAGGACCCTAAGCAACCATTTCCACCTTGAAGTACCCTCATGGGTTACACGGCCAGAACCCTGCTGCAGTCCCTAATGGTGTTTAAGATGTAGCTCATAAAATGGCAGGCACCAGCTTCCAGTTGTGAAGACTTGTGCCCCTGCTGCTCCCACCAGTATGCTGTTCAGAACTCCACAGTTTAGCCTACGCATATTCACGGCTGGTCTGCACGTACTTACTCTCAACATCACGTTTTAGCATAAATAGATTTTCTCTTTTGTTTGTGTTTTCCCTGTAGTGTTTGTGTGCAATAATCAAATTCTGCTTTTGGATTTCTTTTGGGTTTTCTTTTTGCCAGGCTAAACAAGCAGAGATAATTTAGTTTCTTCTTACAGAGCGGTTTCTCGTGCCCTAATCTACCCTTCAGTGTGTCTTGGTTGAACATAAATGACCCAGAATTTACAAGTAGTTCAGATGAGATCTTGCTGGGCCCAGTATAATAGCAAAAGCTCATCCTTGCTAGAATTACGTGGTATTTTCTGGAGATGCATTTTGTTTTTCCATGACTGTGTCAGTCTTGTGACTCTTTTTTTCATGGGATGGACTAATAAACATGGACCCTTCACCTCTGTCATTTCCAGCAGCTGACAGCTCACAGCCAAAATTCCCTGGATTAGCTCTGTCCGTGGCCTTGCATTTCATGCTACCGAGTTTCATCTTGATTTTCTGACTCAAATTCTTGAGATCATCTTACTCTTCCTCTGTGATAGCCTGATATTTTCCCAATAACAGTGCCTCTGCAAAGTTCCCTTTTACACTCTCTTTTACTTACGACCTCAGTACAGAACAAAATTGGATGCTAGTAGGCTCCAGGCTGACCCTTGAGAAGCTGCAGCAGCAGCCCAGCAGTTGATACCTTTCCTTTAAATTTCCCCATCTCAGGGCTGCTGTAGAAATCCAGTTTGTAACTTCCCGTGTGGTGCCCTACCTAGTGCACCATGCCAAGGAATGTATTGCAAGTTTATTCTTTCACATGTCTAAGGACTTGCAAGTTGTTGAGTTTATAATGTGCCTGTCCTGGTGTCACAGCTATATTTCATGTGTTTCATTTATCTGTTTTCATCTGAAGTTGCAACTCTGGGTGCTGCTTCTAATGCAGAGATGATATTCATTGATGCACTGTTTGTGAAACTGGAAAATAACACGCTCAGTGCTGATGTGAAAAAAAATCAACTGTGTCCTTTTCTGAATATGTGGGCTATAATCTACTGTACACATCAGTGCATTTCAAGACTTAAAACTCACAGGGATTCTAATTACTGGTAACTGTGTTCCTGCTGATTTTCCTTCACTCCAGTCCTGGAGGGTGAAGATCCAGCTCATCTCACTCAGCTATTCAGCCTCAATTTGTTTTTAACAGTAGGAGTTTCAGATCCTATCATCAGTCATTGTTAGCTCTTCGTTGCCATTGGGAGATTTTTTTTTTTGTCTGGAGCTTGGACAGCAGACTAGGGGTGTTGTCCTTGAAGAAGGCTTCAGTAGAGACTTCAGAGTGTGACCTGGCCTGTGTGCATTGTCCTTCTGTACGGACAGCCATAGTTTGACCAGCACCTGTAAAATGCATCAGATCTCATTTCCTTGTGGGAAATGTAATCCTACAGGAAAATTTCAGGAGCAGTTTAAGGTAAAAATGTATTTACCCTGATGAGATGCAGGTGGGGAGCTCTGGTCATGGAGATCTTTGGCTGCCACAAGGTTCGTGCGGCTGCACTGGTGACCAGCACCTGCAGTTTCCTACAAGTGAGAGTTAACGACTGGTGCTCTTTGGTTAGTCACTGTTTTACTCTTTGCTTAACAGGAGATAATTTAAAAACAGAAATACGCAATGCACATAACACACAAGTTTATCTTAAGGCAGTCCAAGTGCTCATCCATATGCATGGCCTGATTAATGTGCTGTTAGTGCTCAGTGCCATGCAGCTCTGCTTTCGTGACTTTCCCGATGCCAGTATGTGGCATCACACTTGTGATAATGACTGCAACCAAGAAGCACTTATTCTTGCATAGTGGGGGGCTTTTCAGTCTTGCAGACGAAGTCATAACAAGATCAGCTACTGAAAGTTGGGCGAATTCAACCTTGAAATAAGACACGGTTTCCTAGCTCCAAGGAAAATTAAAGTTTGGAACAGCTTGCAAGAGGAAATGGTGGAGTTGCCACTGCTTGGAAGGCAGACAAGATTTGCTATCGCTCTGAAAAAGGATTCTTTAATCCAGCGTTTTGGAAGAGCTCTGTGATCTGAGTGTGCAGGAGATGAGTCAAAAGGAGCATGGCAGTGCTGTCTGGTGTTAGTAGGTGAATGGCTGGGTGTGATTGAATGACCTTTTTGGTTCGGGTCAGTGAACCTCTATAATAAGAGGATCGGCCGCAGCGTGGAGAGGGCTGTGAGATGAGGCAGTGGCTTAGAGGAGATAAAATTGGACATCTGTCTTACTGCCTTTTTGACTGTTAATAATTCAAGTGTTGCTACTTAGCAACCGTGTGGTTCAAATGTGCATAAATGTTAATGCCAAGGTATTTCAGAGGCAGAACAGGACTTTGATTCTAAGCAGCTCTTTGTTTCTTAAGGATCTTCCTCCTCACATTGTTTGTCATTTTGCCATGTATTCTTCTTCATTAGAACCTATTTTCTATCGATCCTCCTCTGGAAGGTGGTGGGAATAGAAAGTGCCTTTGACCATCCTAAGTGCAGCATGTCACCCTGCTGCAAGCTTTACTATTTTCAGTTCCTAAGAGAAATCTGAAGCACTAATTATCATTGCTTTTTTTCATTCTCCCAACCTTCAGTAATAAACCGTGAAGGCTGTATACAGATTTCCTGCTTTAAAGGTTTTGAACAGAATCCCAGAGAGAGAGCTGTGTGAACTGCTCCATGAAATTTTGATTTCAAAGATTCACTAAGTCCAGATATGTGCAAACTTTAGGAGTTCTGAATGCAGCCTTAAATTGTCTGTATTTTTCCAACACAAACGCTTATCCAATTGTTTTATTTCAGGGAGGTGCTCTCAAAATGTGGGCTGCATCTTTAGTAGTGGTGGGTGAGATTTTCAGACGTTGTTAGAAGTTGGGCTGTGCTCTTGCTGTTCAGCTAACAGAAAAGCCTTCTCTGTGTTTTGATGGCAGTGGATTAGGCCAGTAGGAGTGCTCTTGGACATAACATTCACTTGTTTCTCTGTCCACTAGGATTAGTGCTTTGTAGTAATGCAGTAATTACCTGTATGACAGTCACTTGCAGCAGGCAGAAGTACTTGCAGTCGAGCCCCTGAAGTTTCTTGGAAAGTGCAGTGATTCAGTTGTTCTGTTCTGTCACTTCCCTGCTTTGGATCCTGTGGAAATTTTACTAGATGGGCTTTGGTAAAGCATTCAGTTTTCCATTGCCTCAAGCACAGTTTCTCCAGAATGAGAATATGCCATGCTCTTCTAAAAACCATTCAATTTCTATTCCTGCTTCATGCATCTGGCAGTCTAAAGAGAGCTGGCATTGCCTTGCTGCCAGGGCAGTGGTGGTAGCTGGGACTCCAGAGCTCTGCTCCCTCGATGCAGGACAGTAAATGGTTGAAGTTTTCAGAGAGCTCCTTTCCCTTAAGGCAGAAAACTCTTCACATCTGGCTCCAGCTGGAGGTGCCATGTGCTTGAAGCTAAAGGGCAATGGAGTTCAGGTGAAGATCATCTTGTAGAGGCTCTCCTGCATGAAACAGGATGATGGACTGGGGGGTTTGGAAGGATAGCCAACACTCTTCAGTTGTTAGCTGTCTTCACAGCTGGAAGGTCCTCCCATCCAGTGGCATAAAGTGTGAGCCAGCTTAACCATTCCTGTTCTGTGAGGCATCTGCAGTGCTTGCAGTGTCATTGCCTTTGGGTCTGCAGATAACAGGAACATGCTTTACTAGGAGTGGTGCTTGGAAACTGCTTGTGCTGCTGGCCCTGCAGATTGATAACTATTTGTTTAGGACTAGATCCTGGCTGCAGTCATGGACAGCACTGCAGGGCACCTGGTGTCCAGTGAGCTGTCAACCAGAATGCCTTCCGAGAAAAGAACATCATTTTCCGTGTTTGTGAGCACCCTTTTCTGCAGAGTTCCTCTGGAAGAATGACTGGGAGAGATGCTTCCCAGCTGACCAACTTCTGCAAGTCTCAGCAGTGCAATCCTGCCCACTCCACATGTACTGCCAGCCCTCTCTGTGCTGAGGATCTTGGGAGGTTGCCATTGAAATTCAAGATTGCAGCCAAGCCTAAATTGCATTTATTTCAGACGAGAATTACATAGAAGGCAGTGGAAGAGTTCTTATGCAGTGTTTTTGGGAAAAATGTCAACCAGTCAACAGAGCCAGTGTGTTTTTAGGACAAACTCTTCTTCCAACTGTTCTGCAGCCTGAATGCTGCAGCACTAAGGAGCTGGAAGGAAACTAGCTCTGATTAACATTGCACATCAAGGTAACAAAAATAACAAATGCTGCTGAGTTAGATTGAGTTTTACTGATGAGAATTATTAATTAGGCAGTTGGTGTCATATTAAATGAGGTTTCTCTCTAATTGCCTTGTTTTGGGAGACTTGCGGTAGTTGCTGAAGACGTCTCATTGCTCTGATAACATAACATTCTGTAACTCAAGAACCAGAAGGAGGGATAACCAGGTAAGAGGAGCACTCTGTCATTATGCCAGTGGGTTTGTGTTTACACTTCATTAGTCCATGTTTAAAAATACCCTACTGCCAGTTTAAATCACAGCTGGATTCATGCAAGTTTTGAGATTATCACTTGCTGAATAAAATCCTTCTTTTGCTTTAGCTTGCAGATTCGCTTGTGCCCTTGGAGATTAAGCCTGGTATTTCCTTAGCAACAGTCTCTGCCATGTTGCATACTAAAGACAACAAGCATGTTCTGCAGGTACGGTATAATGGGAGGGGGAGAAAAATATCCTTCCACAGGGATTCCTGCCATCTGGGACCCCAGCTGTTCTTATGAGGCAACCCTTCTAACAACACTTTCCCCACCAAGAGCAGCATTCTTGTCAGATGCTTTGTCCTGGCATGTGCAAGTGAGGAATTACACTTGGAGGAGAGAGTGTGGTGCATATCAATCTCTCTACCCTATTTTCATTGGCTGCGTGCCCAGCTAAGATAAAAGGGGAAGCGAGATCATTCATGAGGAGAGGCTGCAGATCATGGCTGCTGCCTTCCATAACCTGTGCTCTGGGATCAGCATCACCCAGCTTCTCACAGACATTGAGTTTGAGGGTCAGATAGGAAGGATTAGATGTCTGAAGGGTCTGTGTTCTCTTAAGTTGCCCCGTTCCCCAGGAATCAGACAGCAGTCAGATAGGAGCAGACTCCAAGTGTAAAAAGTGAGGAGAAAATCCCTCTTCAATCTCCTTCATGCTGCCATTGCAGTTCCTGGCATTAGTGCTTTGCAGGGAGATGGTGCCTGGTGGAGCTGTTGAGCAGTAGATGCCCATTCACCTTTCCCTGTTGATTCATGAGTGCAGGGAGCTCAGTGAAGCCACATTTCATGACGCTGCCTGTCCCACTGGGCAGCAGAGCTGGGCTGAGCCCACAGCATTTGGGAAGAGGGCGTGATATTGTCACGTCCTTCGTGCAGGGACATGAAGAGTGGTTAAAGATTTACATCAGTGCACAGCAGATGGGATGCCTGATTTTTTTCAGGTCAGTTCCCTAGATACACTAGGCAATGGTAGAAAAGTGTTAAACTGTGATTGGCATGAGTCTGCTTTCTCCTTTATGTTTTGCTCATTTGCTCTTTTCTGTACTCTTGATTTCCTGATGCCAAATTAACTTATAGTTAGGCACAAACTGCAGGTAAGCAGCAGCTGAGCCTGGGAGCTCTGGGAGCTACAGAACTTGTGCAGACAAGCTCCAAAAAGCATGCCAGTGATTCATGCACAGATAACATCCTGCATGCACCTAGGCCCATCACACTTCAGGGTAAGTGGTTGTTTTTGTGAAGTGACATCCTGTCTGTGGGACTGGAGCCTGAGCAGGCAGCGTTTCTTTCCCAGGGATGAAAAACACCCTTTATTTTTTGTTGAAAGGAACAGAGGGACATAGAGCAGCAGGTTCAGGCATGGTGCTGCACACTGGGAGAGACGTGGAGTTGGGAGGAGCCCAGTCTGCCACCTGAAGAGCACAGCACAAGGCACCAGGGCTGCCTCGGGTGGATTCACTGTGGCATGCAGACTCATCTTCAGCCAAATGGTCTTGCCAACGTTTTGGAGAAGTTTTTTCCATCACCTTTTTCCCAAGAACCAGCTTGCTAAGGTCACTGGGGAAGTCAAGTGCTGATACATCCTCCCAGCTTGGTACAGGGCACGTGGACTTATTTTACAAAATAATTTCTTCACTGCTCTTTATTCAGGAATCTGTTTCTCACCACGAAATGATCAGTGGTCAGTTAAGAACTCTCCATGCCTGCGTGCAGTGCCAGGTTAGCTACCCCCTCATCTCCCTGCTAACAGAGGAGGCTCTCAGGGATGAGTTAAAGCAGATATCTTCCTCAAGAACCTTGAAATTATACCCAGATCACACTGCAGTGATTTTTCAGGCATTGCAGCATCTCTTGTGCCTGTCTGGATTCAGCTTTTTTTCCGGATGTCTCATTTTTCTGAGGCCAGTGAGAATTAACTCATTTTCCCTGCTCTCCAAGTAGCTGCTTTGCTCTGAATTCGCCTGATTCCCAACCCAGCATCTTTTAGGCTGTGATTTTTGTAGAATCACAGAGTGTCTTTGGTGAGAAGGGACCTCAAAGATCACCCAGTTCCAACCCTCCTGCCACGGACAGGGCTGCCAACCACTACACCAGGCACCAGATCAGGGCCTCGTCCAACTTGGCCTTCAGCACCTCCATCAGTGGGGCATCCACAGCTTCTCTGGGCAGTTTCAAGACATTGACTTCTTCAGGGCATGTTTCATGGAAAATATTTCAGTGTACTCAAATGCAGAAAGCTTCAGCTTTGAAGTGAGTCAGACAAAGCTTTATAGATGACAGAACTTTGAAGTACCACTGCTAATTTATTTCTGTAAATGCTGGCTTGTGCGAGCAGCAGTGTAGACCAAGGCTAGGTGTCTTTGTCTCCTCTTCAGCCCTGCTGTGTTCCCCTTCGGTCACTGAAAACAAAATCAATATTCCTTTTCTCTCTCATGTGCCTGTTACTCCATCTAAATTATAATAAGCTGATGTGATTCACTGCATTACTGTGCACCTTGTCCATTAGCTCCCTCCAAAACCTCCTCAACCCCCCACCAGCAAGAAGAGAAAACGAGTGAGTGACGACGTGCCCGAGTGTAAGCCTCTGAAACCATTGCTGAGTGGCTCCATTCCTGTGGACCAGTTCGTGCAGACACTCGAGAAGGTAATAAGTCTTTGGTGGCAAGCAAGGTTCAGGGGGTTCTCTGCAGGGCTGAGAGAGCTGCTGCTTTGCTAGAAGAGAGGGAAATAATTCTAGTGTGGCTTGAAATAGAGGGAGGCTAATGAGCTGTCAGAGTATTGCCAGAGTATGTGTCCCTGCACTGAGAACAGTGGAAATATTTCCCTGTGGAAATGTCTCGGTGTAAGTGCTTCGTGTCAGTCGTTTCCTACAGAAGCTGAGCTTTTAGGGTCACTGGGTGGGTGAATTTTCCACGTGTATCAGCTGGTTTCCAGTACATTTGAACCGTGGAGAGGAGTTTTTAAATACTTAAGTTCCTAAAGTTCCTAAGCTCCTAAATTTGAAGTTCTTGATTTAAAGTTTTGTTAAAATGAGGAGACTGAGTGAAGAATGGTAGAATCATAGAATGGCTTGGGTTGGAAGGACCTTAAAGCTCATCCAGTCCCAACCACCCAGCCGTGGGCAGGGTTACCATCCATGAGATCAGGCTGCCCAGGGCTGCATGCAGCCTGGCCTAGGAAGGAACACCTCCAGTGATGGAGATGCTTTCTCTGGAGAGCTTCAGGACAGGGTTCTGGTGGCCAAACTCACAGGCGCTGCATGGTACTGCTCTGTAGAGCACAGCTCTCCCCTGCTTGTTTTCCTGGAGGCAATGGATAGGAAAAAGGGTAGGATCATCTGTGAGGAAGTCTGCAGTGGGATTCAGTGGGTCTCTGTCATCTTCTTGAGGCAGTAATGTCAGCAGATGTTCACTTCTGTAGTTCTGAGTCTTTTGTCCTCTTTGCCTCACTAGATTTTGAAGTTGGTGATGGCTATGAATTGGCACAGTGGAAAACTTTAGCCTCCCTATGCTGTAGTAAATCCATCTCTATAATGAGGGTCATATTTCACTTACCCTGTGAGGGTTCCCTCTGCTGATCCCAGGGGTGTAGAATATCTGCAGTGCCGTTCTGTATTTTGCAGCCGTTTTTCCCCGCTCCTCCTCCCCGAGTTCCCATCTCTCTGTTACTTACGTTGCTGTGACATCTCTCTCTTTCACTCCCTCCCTGTTGCTGTATCCAGCATGGCTTCAGTGACGTCAAGGTGGAAGACACAGCCAAGGGCCACATCGTGCTCCTCCAGGAGGCAGAAACCCTCATTCAGATTGAGGAGGACTCCACACACATCATCTGTGACAACGATGAACCCCTCAGGGTGAAGCTGCGTGACTTGGTTCTCAAATTCCTGCAGAAATTCTAGCACGTGGACATCACGCTGCTCTGCGAGGAGAGCCCACAGAGCACCAGAGCTAAGAGCTTAATGGGGGTGACCCCAGGGAGAGAGCATTTCCCTGTTCAGAGACCACGAACCACCTATTCTTCACGCAGAAGCAACTAAGTATTTTTTAATATCTATATATATTTTTTATTTAATTTTTAGCCAGTTCTGGAGTACTTCAGAGGGGATTCCTGCGCTGTAAAATTGATTTCTGGAATCTTAAAGGAGGTATGGATTGCAGAGTAAATAAATAGAGTGTGTTTTTACAGTGTCAGGGTGAAACCATGTGCAGGTGCAGACATTTCTCTGTGTGATGCAGTCCCTCAGCAGCGTGCTCCCCAGCCCTGCATGAATATTGGAACAGTGGCCTCAGATTTTAAGAGACTGTTTTTTCTCCCCACTGTTTCTTCCCATTCACTGCATCCAGTTTTCTGTCTGTGTGTACGTTTCCCTGGATATGGTACCAAGAGGAGTGGCAGAGATCGTAAAACAAAGAAAAGAAGGGGACTATGCCGGGCATGGCCAGGAGCTTCAGAGCAGCCATGGCCTGTGCATTCCCTGCAACAGCAGAGGGGTTTGGGTAAAGCTTTAGCATTCTGAAGTGTTCGTTGATGTGCCCCTCCCCTCTTAGGACCAATCTGTGCTCCGAGGTGTTACGTCCCTCCATCGTCAGTGGGATTAGTACCAAGGGGAGGGATTGCAATTGCAAGTGAGATGCCTGGGAGCCCTCCTGTGCCTGTTTGTCTGCTGGCTGATGGAGACAACTCCATTCCCACGTCACCGCTGGGTGCGTGAGGCAAGCTGCGTGAATCCCAGCAGCCCTGCTGGAAGGGAGGCTTTCCAGGGCGTGTTACAGCAGTTCAGCTCCCCCAGCTCACGAAATACCTGTGAGATTTAAGTGCCTCTCCTTTCTACCTTCCCCAGATCTTTCAGCCCCCACATTCCAAACTCCTGGTAGCCCTTTATACAAAGCCATGTGTACTGCTTTTAAAAGCCGCTGATTGGATCGACTGCTGTTTTTTCTTTTTCTTTTTTTTATGGGATTGTTTTGTATTTATTTGGTGTTAAAAATACAAAGCACAGTCAGAATGCCGAGGGGAAGCCACACGGTGTGGTTTGTAAAAGCATCCTCTTGCCTGGTCCACATCCGCAAGTGCGTAAATATACATATTTATAAAATGAAACGTCTCCAGTTTCCAGCCTCGGGGAGATGATTAAGGCAGTGGGAGAGCAGCTCTGTAATAAAAGCTGTTTGCTGTTGCAGTTTGCACATCGTATTTCCTGCACATTAAGGGCTCCTGCTCGAGTGGTTGTGCAGGCTGTGGCGTCCGTAGCTTGGCTTTCTGTGTCAGGGCTGTGACAGCAGTGGCATCGTTCGGGCGATAAAAACGTGGCTGCAGTGACACAAACCCCAGTGAGAGTTTACAGCACTTGTGGTAGTTCAGCTTCTTCATCACCGGTGGAAAAGAAAAGAAAGAATCGGGCGCATCTCACCTTACAATTAAATCCGTATAAAAAGATTTTTCTTAACTCATGGAGGGCATCGGGTGTAGGCGGGGTGGGGAGGACGTGCACGGCCTGTGATGTGTGAGCCTTTGGAAGTGCCTCTCATTACCTGTTGGCCCCAGTGCTTCAGAGACCTCATTCTGTGAACGTGCTAATCTGCATTTATAATTGCAGGGCATTTTAATTTGTCACCTTAAGAAGCCAGAGCCTCGGACGTGAGCCTGGGCGTGAATGCAGCCTTGCTGGAGTGGCTGAGGATTCAGGAGTCCCCGTGAAGGTCCCGGTGCCACCATCAGATGGTGTGACAGCTCAGCAGGGGCCGCAGGGCTGTGTGTCCACCGACGTGACACGTAACCACGCTGTGTTCTCTGACTCCAGGTGCAGGAAGGGGAGCTCTGCTGGCTGTGCTGCAGCGACCCAGTCCCATCAGCTGTGCTTATAAGGGGAAAAAAACTCTGTCCCCTCCAGCAAGACCCCGTCACACAGCAGGTCAGGTCAGACATAGAGGCATTCCAGCTCTCACAGAACTCAGGACAGCTTGAAATGGGAACCGTGAGACAGCCCGTGTCAGCTGCAGCAGCTGCTGCACTGTGTACTGGGGCCAAGTCAACCCCAGCACTCTGAGCCCCGGAGATCTCTCAGTGCTGTCTGAAGTGACAGCACCAGAGCACTCCAGCCTCGTGCTGCCCGAGTGGGTGATTTTGGACACGTTTCTGGCGTGCTGCAGTCCAGACCAAAAGCGTTTGGCTTGGTTCACTACTGCTGTGACTGGGGCTGTCGCACCAAACCCTGTAACTTGGGGCACAGAGCCGTGGCCCCTCCTGTGAGCTGTGCTGATACTTCATCTCACCAGCGGCAGCTGGTGGATTTCCAGCAGCATCACCACCCCTCCTGGGAAAAACAGTCAATGGGAAAGTGTTCCCGTTTTTCCTCTTGCTGTTTTGAGCAGAACGTCTCACTGCTCCAGTCCAGCATGTGAAAACCAGTTTCTTTCTTCCTTAGGAACAGACAGGCTGTGTCTGATGGAAAAATAAATGTCCTGGGGGAGGGGTCCTTCAGTGAAAAATTTTAATTAAACTCACAAAATAAGCTCTTGTTCGTTCTGCACAGAGGAGGAGAAATAAGTGGCATTTCTTCTGGCTGGGTCAGTGCTGCAGAGGTAACCATGGCAGCCTGGGAGGGATGCGAATGGAGGGGGTGGAACGGGGTGGATGCCAAATAGATCGTAAGCAGAGACACGCTTTACTGGACAGACAGCAGCAAAGGCACTTGGCTTTGGTATCTTCCTTCCAGGGGGAAAACATCCTGGCCACAGTGCCACGTTTGTTGTGCCATGGCCCTGTGCACGTGTGATTTAAATGCAGATAGAGTTGGCTGCCGGGAGCAGATATTCCTAGGTGGAAAGAAGTATAGTATGTTTTTATTCTATTAGTAAGAGCCTTAATGAAATTAACTGGAGCAAGTCATTACACTCCAGGCTTGCTGTCTCCTGCACCGTGCCCAGGTGCGTGGCACCCGAGGCCACATCAGTGTCCCCTCCTCGAGGGCACAATGAACCAAGGGCAGCCTGGGGCTGTGCCCCGTGGGCAGCTCGTGTCTCTGGGAGGAACGGGGATTTGGTTTCATCCATCTGCGTTGGCCTGGGCGGGCTCACCCTGAGGGACAGAAGCCAGGTGCCAGGGTCCCCACTGACTGTCACGTGCAGCCCAGCACCTGGAGTCCTGCGAGCCCATTCCTCGAGCCCCACAGCTGCGATTTTTATGGCAGGGCTGAGGGCTGCAGCTGAAAGCTCTTTGCCTTGATTAGCATAAGGAATTACTCCCCCACTGGTTTTCACCCTTGCTGTCCTCGGGACTCGTTCCTCACCTTGCCCCACAGCCCATAGGGGCGATGCCTCCTTCCTGAGCCCAACCCTACGGAAAGATGCTGCCATTCTGACTAATCCTTGTCATCGTCATCACGTTGGCAGCCCAGCAGAAGAGCTTAAAAACCGCTCTGCGTGGGAGCCCAGTCCGCGCCCAGCACAGCCGTGTGTCCCTCAGCTCACAGGAGCTGCTTGCTTTCCTGGCACTGCCGGGCAGAACGAAAACAAAGGGAACAATTCCACATTGGGGTTTTTGGTTTTGGAAGGGACTGCAAAGCTCCCCACAGGGACAGGCCTTTACCCCGACAGCATTCTGCTGGCTGCAGCAGCTCGTGGCCCTGCCCAGGGAGAGGCAGGGTGGGGAGGAGTTGTTTTTGGGGTGCCCCTGCCCGAAGCTGCTGCACAATCCCATCCCGGTCCTGAGCCCTTCCTCACAGCCCCCAGCAAAGCACGGAGCCACACGCAAGTTAAACTCTCCGTTTATTGGATCCTTTTACAAAAAAACTCAACATATGAATATTGTGCTCGTGTTGAAGGAGTGTTCCTTTCGTCCTCCATCGCTCTTGGAGCCCCGTGCCCGTGGGGCGGGTGGCACGGGGCAGGGCGGCACCACCGGCGATGCTATTTACAGTGAACGGGAGAGAACACCCAGCTGCGGCCCCGCTCCTGGGATGAAGCAGCAGGAACATCAGAAAAGGGGAAAGGCCCCTCACCTGGGAAAGGTGCAGCCACCGAGGGGCTCTCACTGGGATGAACCCCACAGCCTGACCTGAGCTCCAGCGTTACCCCAGGACCGCCACGGAACCCACGGCAGAGACGCCGGCTGTGAGGACAATGGGGACAGTGGCAAGGACAGGGGCAGAAAGTTGGGGCACGAATCACAGCTCTGTGCTCCAGAAGGGGTCTGATTGGGGCAGATTGGGGCAGTCTTCCTAGCAACAGCAGACTGGGGGTGGGGAGATGGCCCTGCAAGGCACCACGGCCCCGTCCCTCCTGCCACCAGCACATCGCAGCACTCACCCACCCTCACCCCAAATCCCTTTGGGGTTCAGCAAACAGGAGAACACCCTGCAACTCCATCCCGCCCCGTGGCCACCCCATTGCAGCCATGGTGCCAGGCAGCTCCGAAAAACCAGCGGTCCAGGCAAGGGCTGAGAGCCTGTGAGGACAACATGGCTTTCCATCGCTGCTCGTACCGGCCTCGAAATGAGAAGCCACGATGGAAAGGGAAAGCCCACCCCGCCTTGGGACTCAGGGCCAACGTGGGTTTGGGTTTTGGGGTGCAGGAGGCTCAGCAAGAAACAGAGCTCGCAATGCAAACAGCAGCACAAACGCTTCACGTCAGTCCTTATCTCCCAAGCTCCGTATAACGCAGTCTGACCAAAACAAGACAGTTTCCACCCTGAAAAGAAGCGGATGGAAGCGTGTGTCTCTATTTATATAAAGTGCAATCCACAGCTGCTCCCGCCCTGCCTGCCACCCTGCTCTGGTTTTCTGTTTAAACACTGACCCTTCACACGCCGTTCCCAGTGCCGGATGTTAAAACTAAAAGGAGAAACGATGCATGAAGAGAACCAGACGCCTCGCTCCTCACTTTCCACCTTCAGTGGTGCTGCTGAAGGAACGTGCAAAGAGCGGAGCAGTGCATCCAGCACCTGCTTGGCAGGGACCACGATCACATCCCCCAGCTCCTTCAAAGGGAAGGTCTTTGTGGGATTAACCTCCAGCCCAGAGCCACGCGTGTGTGCAGGCGGGACGAGGGTTTAAGGCAGGTTCGTGTGCCCCATGCACGCGGCTGGCTCTGCTTGCCATGGGGATGAGGCAGCGTGGCACCGCAGCGATCGCTGGCACTTCGCTCTGGCACTGCTTGGCCGGCTCCACAGGAGGATGCCCACCTCCCTTCGTCACCCAGAGAAGCAGTAAATGACCTCGAGGGGACCAACAGCCCACCTCCCATCCCTGCAACACCAGCAGGCCAGCTAGGAGCACACGGGGCAGCTTGGTTTCCCTATGGCTGTGGCACAGGGTCTGCTGCCATTGAGGACCCACTTGGGAACAACCTCTCCCTCACTCACCCCTCCTGGGTGGGCCCTGCGTGGGGGGCCGAGCAGCACAGTGCTCCCGGGTGGACGGAAGCTGGAGTCCTCACTCGTGGCCGTGAGGTGTGTGAGAGGGGTGGGGAAGGGATGGGCCAGCAGTCAGCAGAGCTGCACGGATGGCAGCAGATAGCTCTGCAGCCCAACACCTCCGGGCTGGCCTCGCTGTGCAGGTTGAGAGGGGAAAACGGGGGGGGGGGGGGGGGGGAAGGGGAAAAAAAAAAAAAGCCTCACGCGGCAAATCTAAAACACTTTCATTTTAAATAACAATAATTATAATTAAAAAGAATGGTCGCCCTTGGCTGGGAAAGGGGCAGATCCACTAGCCAATGCACCATTCCTCAGTGTACGATCCTAGGGAGCATCTTTACAGAACCGTGAGATCCCCGACGTCCCTTGTGATCCATGGGAGGAGACCCGGGCCCATGGCAGGGAGCATCACGCATCAAAGCCCGGCCAAGGAGCCCCCTCTGCCCCACCCACCTCCAGGTGGAGTTCGGAAGCCGGGGGTGCCCTGCTCCCTGCTGCTTTTAGATGAACTTGAAGCATTTTGTCTTGTCGTGGGGCAGGCGGGTCTTGAAGAGGACTGAGTCCACGCGGAACTGGGTGTAGAGCAGGGGCATGTACCCGTACACCTTGACAAAGAAATTGATGCACTTGTGCCGCTCGTGGAAGTGAGAGTCGTCGTGTGAAAGCGCCTGGGGGCAGCCAGGGCAGCGGAAAGTCCAGCGGGAGGTCACCTGTGAAGGGAGGGACAGAGCCTCAGAAGGGGCACAGCGAGCGGCTCCTGCTGACTGTCCCATTGCTTAGGGTTTAAGAAGCTGTTTAGAAGGCCTTAAAAACGAATTTGTTTCAGTGCTACAGAACCACAGATGTACTTTCAGAACGAGTAAATTGCCACATGCTTTAGGCACCCAGAGTGAGAGGCTTTGAGGGGGCTGAGCTTTCAGGAGGTGCTCAGCAGCTGTCTGCTGCCCGCGTTGGTCCGGATGTGGCCGTCCCACTGCAGTGCCCTCTGGTTTGGGACAGACTCCCCCGGACTGGGCACCGAGCTCCACAACATCCCCTTCACAACAGCTCCAGGTGGGAAGAACAGCACGCAGAAGAGCTCACCCGTCACACTAACAGCCCAGGCCCATCTCTGTGGCAGCACGCCCGTGACAGCGAGACACACGTGGGGCTGCAGGAGCACCCTGCCAGCAGCCATAAAGAGAAAGCTGATCCACAGCACAGCCCTCCAGAGATCACAGAATCACAGAATCACAGGGGTTGGAAGGGACCTCAAGAGATCATTGAGTCCAACCCCGCTGCCAAAGCAGGTCCCCTACACCAGGGATGCAGTGCAGGGAGGGCAGCAGCTGGATTTCCCCGTGCCAAGCAGCCTCCAGGCTGCACTCCATGCATCGCTGCACGTTTCAGCCCTGCCTGCTGCCTTACCTTGATGGGGGGCTTCCTTGTGAGGTGTGAGACCAGGAAGTTCATGGCGATATCCTCGCAGTTGATGTACTCGTCCACCATGTCGCGGATGGCCTGTGGCATCACGTAGGAGTACAGGTAGGCGTAGTACTGGCAGAGAGAAAACATTCTAACAATGCTCAAAGGGCCCCAGGCAGCGAGTGCTGCCCCAGCCCCCTCAGCTCCTGCTGTCTGTGCTGCTGCACAGCACTTCCCCAGCAGCGGGTGGATTACGTTCCCACCTTGCTCAGGACAGCCCTGTAGGAAAAGAGCCTGCTGGTCTCTCAAGGCCAGCTTGCCATCTGTTGATTCTCCCATACAGAGAAGCATGCGTCTGTTAGTGTTTCTGTTTGGAAGGAGCAAGGGAAAAGGAGCACTGTGCTGCACTTTCCTCTCTAAAAATAAAAGCCCCACAACCACGTGAGCTCCAGTCAGTCTGGGAAGGAAGAGAAGCACCAGGCTGACTGGAGGAGCAGCTGTGGACTCAGTGATCCTTACGGGTTCCTTCCACCTTGGGATGTTCTGTGGTTCTCTGACGTCTCTCACCTTATGGAAGAAGGCAGCACCGGTGAGCACCATGGAGAGCTCACAAGAGTAGTTAGAGTTGTACAGCCAGGACTGATGAGGGATGTCCCACGCGTGGTAGCGCCCTGGGAAGCCCACGATGCGGTCCCTCGCCTCCCTCCACACACTGCAAACAGAAACACAGAGGTTTTCCATCAGACACCAACCCAGGCAGCCCATCTGGAGGGCAGCACAGCTCTGGTTGATCCCTGCCGTGCTCAGGGCAGGACGGTGCCCTCAACACCAATGGAGCAGCCCCCAGGGAAGGGCTGCATGTGATGGAAACACTTGCACTTAATTTTGGTGGTGGCTGGTTGCTTGGACAAGAACAATAATCATTATGAAAGTGTGCAATCACTGTAAAGTTCCTATGTGTATTTATTTATTTTTACAAGAGCACAGAAATATCAGTGTGCAAAAAGTGCCTGTGTACGTAGGCTGTGTGGTGCCCCAGCACTGTCAGGAGGAGTGACCGAGTGACAAAGACAATACAAAGCTCCCTTTAGGAAGGCTGCAGAGATGGTAAAGATGCGGTCTCCAACGTGGAAGGCTCCACCACCTGCCCCTATTTGCAGTGGCCACCTGCCTCCTTCCATCCCCACCTGCACCCAGCAGCCTCCCCAGCATCCTTCACTCCAACACTCACTCACAGTCGTCCCACAGGGAATCAATCCTGGGGTTCACATGTGAGCGTGGGCCTGTTTAACATTCTGCTCTCATCTGAAGCTCGCTCTTCTGCAGAGAAATCCCACAGGATAGCTGCAATGCTGTCAGGAGTAATTAAGACCGACGTCAGTGCCAAATGTCTAACCTGGGAACTAAATCCATCTTCCACATCAGGCTCATGGCTTCCTTTGGATGCACTGGGGTACAACGTCACTAATGCTCCCAGCTGCACCTCCACACTAAGTGAGTACAAGGAATGAGCCCCAGGAGGGAGCCTGGGTGGATTTTCCCTTCTCCCCAGACTCCACATCAGGCAGAAAGTGGCCTTCTCCTATTTTCCTAGCATGCATGGAGCTCCTGGTTCCTTCTCCCTCAGTCTCTTTCCTGCTGAGCTTCACAAGCAACAGCTGCAGGGCAGCTGCAGGCTGCTGACCAGACAAAGTTCTGAGGGCTCTGGGCATTGATTACACTTACTAACAGCAAACAGCAAAGATAGGTTTGTTGTTACATCCTCTGATCAAATTAAGGAAACTCCAATATAACCTGGTAATGAGAACTGAGCAATTAACACTGCCCACAGCTTCCCTGGCACGGCCCTCCCAGCGAACGTTTGCTTGCTGAGGGTTTCTATCAATCCAGTATGATTGTTTTGCAGAGCCACATCAGAAACCACTCACTCCCTTTCACTTCTCCCACATCCACCTGAGTGTGATGTTTCCTTCCCAGCTCAACAGCAAAACCCAGCCTTCCTCCAGCACAGCATTTTGGCTGTGCTCCTTGGTAAGGTTTGCTCCTGGCCAACAGTCTCCACGCGAGGTGCTCCGGGGCCGACCAGCACAGCCTCAGCCAGGCACTGCAGATGAGCAAAGGCAAATGGAGACCAAAGAGGGGAAGAAAATGGCCAAGTCCAGATTAAGAGCCCACAGCGGGGCAAGGAAGGGAGCCAGGAGTCCCAAAGCCCACTGTCATCACTTAACACCTCATTTCTCAGTCCTCAGAGAAAGCACTTGGGTTTCCAGGCTTTCTGTGCCTTAATACCTCTGGAGATCCAACTGAGGATCTCAGACCCTCGTTTTATCCACGACGGCCACACTGCACCTCAGCAGTCCCTGGACGCAGAAACGCCGCACCGTGTGGCACTCACCGGAACCCAAACATGATCTCATCGTGGCGAAGGTGCGCGTCGTCGTCGATGGACAGGATGGCTTCCGTCTCGATCTCGTCCCACGGCAGGAAGCGGTTGTTCAGGCTGTTCTTCTCCGTGCGGACAACCTGCCAGACAAACAACACTGCAGTCACGGTGTCTGTACACTGAGAGAGACACTGAGAGGGCAGGGTGACACGCTCCAGCTGCAGTGCTTTGGCTGTCGTGCTCTGGCACTGCTTCGCAGCCCCTGTGAGGGAGGAATGGTTTCTGAGCAGAGGGCACCAGCTCGCTGCAGCCTCCGACCTGCCGCCTGCCTTGAGGCCTGCCAGGAGCCAGACACCAGGTACCAGCTGCAAGTGCTGCCTCTGTGACACGGCTCTGCAGTAACCAGCAGCAGCCAGAGGAGAAGCACAGCAGCTGCTGCCAAAGCAGCCCCTGTAGCACTGCTCCAGCTCCGACTGCACCGAACGGAGCTGCTTCGCCAGACGTGCCCTCCTCGTCCCTTGGACGTGACCCATTTGCAGTATCTCACCTGAGCACGGTGCAGCCCAGCCTTCCCACCGTGCTCAGTCCCCGCTCCCCTGGCTCTCTGCTCAACTATCAACTCTTGCTTTAAAAATAGCGTCCAGCCTGGTGAAAAGAAGAAGGCGTCACAGCAATAAAAGTCCATTAAATAAGATTACATTTGATCACATAAAAAAGCCCGCACTGAAACCATTAACGGCGGAAAACATTTGTATTGGGGATCTGCATGACAGCTGCTGTGATTAAACTCCCTTGTAAAGCCAGCGTTAGGGCTTTCATCTGCTGGGAGCTACTGGGGGATGGAAAAATGGAATGCATTCCAGTCTTCCATTGAAGAGCCATCAAAAGCACGGACACTACTGCAGGAGGTGACACGGAGGAGCCAGGTGGGGATGGCAATGAGGAGACACACGGCACAGCAGTTTGGGAGAGGCAGGAATCCACAACCAGGAGATGTGGAGCACCTTGGTGCCTGCTGCCACGGGCAGGGGGCCTCCAGCAAACTGCAGCCCACTGCAGGCCTGGCCAGCACTGCAGCGTGGTGCCACGTGGGTCCGAGGCCTTGCCCACAGCACACTACTGGATTCTGTGCCCAGGGCACTCTGCAAGCTCTCAGTGAGCAGCCACAGCCACTGTCCAGGGCCAGGCCTGTGCTGTGGCTGCCATGCACTCTCAAGGTAAGGATGGACCCCAGTGCTGCCATGGGGGCATTTTGGGAAGCTCTGCACAGCCGAACAGCCAGTGTGCTGCACAGAAAGTAGGTGTGCTCCTGCTGAACAAGGTGCTGCCTTTCAGTGGGGAGCACTTAAGATGAAAGCTGCTTGTAAATCAATAGATCCCAAGGAAAGACCTGGTAAACCTTATTGATTGACTTGTTGTTTTCCTGTAACTCGCTGACCACGATGCAGCTCCTGCCAATTGAGAAAGTGAAGCGGATCCATCCTGAAATATTGGGGCTCCAGAGGGAAGAGAAAGATCATTCCCTAAAGAGACGTGCTGCAGAAGAGCCAAGTGCCCCAAGGTGCCATGAGCACATTCAGATCATCACCTGATCCCCATCCCACTTTTGTTTGCTTTTGTAGACTCCTCCCCTCGCCCCTGGGCAGCTGCTCCAAGGAAGCAGCCCAGGATCTGCAGGCAGTCAGCAACTAGGAGATGATGATGATGACGACGTATGAGACTCCAATCCCACCCCCAGGCACCCAGCAGGGAGCCCTGAGCTCCCCCTGAGCGGAACTGGGATGCACTGAGCCACAAGACACGGCACTCAGTTAGGCCACAAGGGCTTTTCAGGTTGCCCCTGTTAACCTCCCTCTGTGCTGGTTCTTTCTGAAACAAGCTGAGCTCTCCTCTCTCACCCAGGGCTGTTTCTCCGGCCCTTCCATCACGTTAATCACAGAATCACCCAGGTTGGAAAAGAATTACAAGATGATGCAGTCCAACAGTCCACCTACGACAGCTTTCGACACAAATCTTGTTTCTCCACAGCTGTGAGTTGGGTGGAGCCCAACAGAAGGTGCTCCCTCGGCAAAGCACGATGTGTGAGCTGCTGTGCTGTGCTCCTGCAAACAGGTTCAGCAGTGACCTTCACCCAACGGGATTCCAATAGCCAGGAGGACACCAAATCCATCGGTGAGCTGAAATGGCACAAAGGTGTTCACCAAAGGAACACGAGAGCTCCCAGTGCTGATCAAGCACAGCACCAATGGCAGGGCCTGCACGCAAGCCCTGGCTCCTCCAGACTCTGATCCATCCCAGATTTTGTACCTCTGGCTGTCCTTATTTTGGTTATTTTTGGCCTTTCCTTAGGCCTCTGCCACCAGCAAAATGACCACGTGCAGTGCTGTACAGAAACATTACCATCACCCTCAGGTCCAAATCCTGAATCTCCCCCCCCCCCCAAAGTTTTTAAACTATAAAAACAGACTGTGAGGCACGCAGCACTTCTCACCGTGCTGGGAACGTTTTTCCTTTCAGCAAATCAAAGTGATTCCATTCCACAAGTTTCCTTCAGCTCCAAGAGCATAAAACCCCAAAATTCAATGCAGAGCTGTTCAATACACCCATTTGCTCCTGGTGCTGTTCGCAGTCATGCTGGCCAAACAGATCTTAGGAACATCAGAACTAAAGCAAAGCACAGATCGATGGCCTGCCCAGCAACGCTGCCCCAACCAGCACCAAGATTCTGCACTGGTTTTATATGTAAATATGAAGATGTAGAAAAATCAATACCTTCCAGCAATTTCCTTGCTAGTGCCTGCACAGCACCATCCATCCCTCTTTCTTGGCAGTTCTCAGCAGGACCCAGAGAAGCAGGTCACTGGTTTGCAGGAAGGAGTGCCCTAACCCAGCATCAGGCCCTCTGCCTCCCTGCTGCCTCAGGGGCCACAGCAAACCCCCACGAAGCATGCTTTGTCCTGATGGTGACATCCAGGGACACAGAACCCTCCCAGGGACACAACGTTCCACTTTGAACACTGTCAGGGAATGACAGAATCACCAAGGTTGGCCAGGACCTCCAAGGTCATCCAGTGCCACCAATATTCCCCCACTAACCACGTCCCTCAGCACCACATCTAAACGATTCCTAAACACCTCCAGGGCAGTGATTCCACCACTCCCCCGGGCATGCAGGAGCCATGGGGAGCTGGCAAGGCCAGAACCTCACTGCAAAGAAAAAGACAAAAACATCCCACAGGCTGAGGCTGACAAGGTAAGGAAAGCAATTAAAAATCAGTCACGTTACACCTGATAGAGAGCACTGTAATCAGACAGTGGGAGATCCAAACTCCAGCAGAAGGGGAACAACGAGCAGTGCCCAGGACCTCTTTGTCCTTACCTGACATCACTCTGTTAAGCAGGCCAATTCAATTCACAGGCTGGGCAAAATCCAGATCTCCTAGTAATGCAACAGGTCCAGCTCAGTCCTGAAGACCTGCTGGCTACTGGACGGACACAAACGCTGAGTTGGAAGGCAGAAGGCAGAAAGGGCTTCCTTGTCCTGTGTGTTTACAAGCATTTGTGAACACACAAGCAGAAAACATCTGAGCTATTGACCAGGGCTGGCTCCATCCCCTGCCCCTGATGCAGCCAGCAGATCAGACTGTCATTTGCTTCTCTGTCATTTGCTTCTTTGCATTTGCTGGGTAATTTTTTGGGAGTGCCAACAGGTTTGCACTGACCAGCCCCAGAGCCAAGAGGTTTGCTCACCCCAGCACGTGGCACGGCTGCAGGGCATGGGCAGAGGGAGGAATGCAAGCGTGGCATTCCCCTCCCAAGGGAAGGCTCGAGGACATCCCCCAGCACAGCACAGGACTGCAGGTGTCCCTGCCAGCCCCCGACTGGTTGTAATGCCAGGGCAAATTGCAGCTTTGCAATGTGTAAATACGGTGTTAAAGCACCTTCCAGCAACGCTGCCAAGCACCGTAAGAGCTCAGCAGCCTGGTATTTTGTGAAGAAATAGATGCTCTTGTGATTGCCTTTAGGATAACTGATGTTTAACAAACTTTGGGATGCAGTTTGCAGCTGGGCTGGCTCCCAGCTCCTCTGCAGTGCAGCAAAACAAAGCAGCTGCTCCTACACACCAGCCCCCACTGACCTGCACGCTCCCCTGCCCTCCTGCTCCATTCAGTGCTATTCATCCTGCTGCAGTGGGATGCTTCTTCAGTAGCCTTCATCTTTAGTTTTTTTTCCTTTCTTCCTTCCCTTTAATCTTCTCTTGTAAAGGCGGGTTTCAAAGTGACTGTTGTCCCCTTTCTCATGTATTAATTATCCTGCTGCTCCAGCCTCAGCGCTTTCTTCTTCACCTCCAGGCAGTCACACTCCCTCCATCCCACACCTGGCCAGGCTCCAGGAGCCGATGCTCCACTACCTCTCCTTTGGAGGAGTTTTCAAAATTGGCATGAAAAGGATTCAGAGATTTTACCAACTCACCTCCAGAGGTACGAGAGCTTCACCGGAAGGGTTTGGAGCTGCCAAGCTCTCCAGAGGCTGCACACCGTGCATGCAAACCAGCAAAACAGATGCATTTTTAAAACAGACATAAACCATCCCCCAGGGAGAGCAAGAACAAATGGACGACAACAGTAACAAACTGAAATGCAGACAAAGAAGAAAAGCCAACCGGCTCACAAAGGAACCAAGTGGGAAACCCTGAGCTGACTTTGGTAAAAATATTCCATGCTCCTGCCCTGCACTACATCATGGGTGTGCTGGGCCAGGTGAGAGTACAATCTCAGTATCCTTCCTTCCTTGGAAGAGCCACACAACAGCGAATGAAAAACACACAAACTGTACAGCCTTGTCCTTATTAAAGCAGGCCACAAACAAGCAAAACCCAAAACTTTCTACATATCCAAGTCCAGATCTCTCTGAGCTCTTCACTCTTAAGAAAGCTCTGCCAGCTAGCTCACCTGCTCCTGCACTCATTGGAAAAGACACGTCGCCAGTCCCTTGGCCTGCACTGAGAAGTCTGGCAGCAAGTATCCTGAGAGCACAGGGCTGGATCTGAGAGAGGCTGTCACACTGCATCTGCAAGACAGAGAGCACGTGAGAAATCAGCATGGTGAGCTGGGAGCACCCTCGAGGGATCCTCCTCCTGCCAAGCCATCAGCTGCCACGCAGTACCAGGTCACCAGCACTGAAGGGACCGTGGAAACAGCCATTGTAGGGATGCAGAAATGCACAACGGAGAGCCAGAGCATCTCCAGTGGAAGGAGAATGTGCTGGAAACCCAAGGGGTACTGTCCCAGAGGATTACTGGAAATACCTTTCTTCTGTTCACCAAGTGAGCAGCGCTAATCTCTCCACACTCTGCTCTTCGGCTGATAGCTCGGCTGCTTTAATTAACAGAGACTTTCTTCAGTGCAAATCCTCAGTGTTGTTGTGCAGATACTCCTTCAGAAGGTTCCTTCTCTTCCTATGAGCTATCTGTCAAGCAGGATTTCCATTACAACAGCATTAAAAAAAAAAAGCCCAGAAGAGCAGGTGCAATTATTTCCTGACTTGCTAAAATCTGTACGTCCCGCCAGCTCCAACACGCTCTGTTTAATGATGCTCGACGATGCCGTTCAGCAGCCAGAAGTGGCTGTGTCCCATCCTTGAAGGATTCTAATACAGACATTCATATCTGGGGCCTCAGAGGGAACACTCCATCTCAATTAATGGAGGAAGGAATGTGGACACACTACTCATAACTCAGGGAGCAGTTATTAGAAGGCTGGTGTATAAACTTGGTATATAAGCAAAGCCACGATGCCATCAGGTTACAGATAGATAGGTTATATTTGATGAGGGGAGGACAGAGGATTTATTAATGTGTACATTGTTGGGAGCGGGAAGCACAAGGAGAGCTCAGTCACACACCTTCACTTCTGGCTTGCAGGTCTGCTGCGGATGAGAAGTTTTCTAGGGAGATTATAAAGACGAGATCTCACTGAGAAAGTTCTGATGGCTCCGGATGAAATAAAGACAGCTTTCTGCTGGCAAGCGTCCTCAAATCCATCCCCCAGAGATGAGAACTCTTCCATGTGATGCTGGAAGAAAAGAACTAGCAAATCCGTACCGCGATTCCTTCATCAGCATTTTTACCTCTCATTTTTCTCAGGAATGAATACAGCTCACGGACGAAAGCAATTTCCATCAGCTCAGGTATGAGAGAATAGAGTCAGGATATCACCCTGACCGTGGTCAAACAAAGCGGAGAGGAAGTTTCAGCAAACAGATGAGATGAACTCCGCCTCGCTGATGTTGCAGGGCCAGTGGAACCAGGCAGGGTGCTGGTGCCAGCCCCATGGTGTCTGAAGGTTTCCCCCTTGCTCATGTGCAGGGCTGGATGCTAATTTGCCAGGTACGTGCTACTGAGTGGATGAGCAGAGGGAGGCAGCAGCACCATCCCTTCTTCCCTGAACTTCAATTAAAGCATGGAAGAAAATCAGTGGGGAACAAAGGCTTTCATCACGAGGTTGTCCACGAGTCACCTTCCTCTTTATAACCTCCTGATGGCCTTTCCCAGTTGTCCCCTTGATGCTCTCATGCCCTGGGAGGTCTCCCCTGCAGAACAACATGACAGAGATCTCCTTGATCCCACCTATTCAACTACCAAAACTGTCCTGCAGTTGCCCCGAGAGCAGCAGTGGGGTGCACAGAGAGCCTGCAGGGCGCTGGCTGGAGGCTGCAACACCACGGGGCTGTCCCCTGCCACATTTACAAGTTGTCATGTGTAAGAAACATCTGATTACACACACAATCATCTTCAGCAATGCATCCCTTCCTTGCTTGTCCTTCCTGATGCCCCAAAGCAGCTCCTTTCTCCTGGTTACCGATCCCATCCGCTGCGTCCCAAGCCAAGGGAATCCCAAGGCAGGCTGCTGTAACGTTCTGTCTGTGGAAAAGGATTTTTACAGCATGCAGCGCACGGGAGGACTAAGCACTGAGTTAAGGCAACAGCAGTGGTGTACTGCAAGGCTGCCTGAGTTAATATTCAGTGCGCAAATCCCCGAGAAGCCGGAGCTGCTTGTTACATTATCAGCACACGGTCACACCTGGCTGCTCCCCTGCTTCAGCCCCGGAGTGACAAGCATCTGGGTTTTAGCGGCACAGGTAGACTAAGCAGCCAATTTGTTGCTGGGATATGGCGAAAGTATAGGGGGAGACAGGGCTCATCCTGCTCCTCAGCAGCACGGGGAGCTCGGCAGGCAGCAGGTGGTGCTACGTGCCTGGCAGCAGCACGGACACAGCCAGCAACCGCACAGCTGCCGTGCAAGTGTGTGCACAGCAAGAGCCACAGCACATCCCTCCTCATCCATCTTGCCCTCTAGACCCCGCGCAATCCTTGCAGCCTTGTTGCAAAGCTCCCACAAAGCAATAGGACCTGGTGGTATTTCCCCCCGGCTCCCGATTCACTGGGGCAACCCATGGGCCATCACAACCCTACAGGTCTGCAAGGCATCAACGCTTTGGGATCTGAATTCTTCCAAAGATTATTCCTTCTTAAACAAGCTGCTGAATTGAATGAGCTTTCCCAGCCAGCCACCAAGCCAGCAGAAAAGGACATGACGCCACTGGGACGGGCTGCAGAGATCAAAGCTTGCTGCTTATTCTGCAACAAAGCTCTAAGGAAAGGATTAGTCACTGCCGACAGCCACAGTAGCCGGCCTTGGCAGTGAACCCAGCCAAATTGCTCATAAATGCCTGCCAGCACACACCACCTAACCCTGAGGAAAAGGAGAAAGAGAGCTGCTGCAGGGCTTTTCCAGCCATGGCTCCATCGCTGAAGGACCGCAGAAATGAAAGTCAGAGACTCAGGCTATGAGTTCTTACAACACGAGCACAGGTTATGGAAATTCTGCTTCAGGATGAATAAGCTTTAGGCTATGGATTCATTGGTGCTCCATGCACGATGCCAGCACCCCTCTGGCAAAGGCTCCCAAAATAAAGCCAAAATCAGACACTGCTGGGGCACCAGGAGAGCTGCTGCACCACCGCAGAACAGTAACGTCACAACACACCTGGGTAACCCTGATCCAAAACCCCCTCCTAGCAACACCCCAACTTCAGGTCGATACAAAACCTTGACTACCAGCTAACACAAGGGCTAATCTCACTCATCTTCTGCCTCCAGCACACCCCATCTCCAGTGGAACCGGATGGTCTGAGTTTGCATGCAGGTCACTGGTGGTCCCCAGGCTTTCAGGAGTTGCCAGCTCTCCCAGCTACGCATCCAAACCCACAGATATGAGAATGGGACTGTCAGTGCTGAGCTGAGAGCAAAGAAGAGGAATAAAGGGCCATGCTGCTTGGAAACCACTGTGCACGGCAGACACACTGCTGTAAGTGAGTCAGGAAGCACTGATCCTCATGAACTCACCCATCTTCTGACTTTTTAGGGGTAGTGCAGAGCAGGGATGTGTGTGGTTGCACTACGGCACGAACCCCATGGAGCCCAGAAGCCAGGGTTCCTCACCCTTGGGCTGAGAAACATTAAGAAACCTTCTTGTGAGCTAAGGACAGAACGTAAAGTGCTAAAAATGCATCCCTGCTCGGTTTGAGAGACACACAGACCTGAAGATGCTGGAGTGGGATGGGTTGGGGTGCACAGATGGGGCCTAAGTCTTTTTGTTTGTTCGTTTGTTTGTTTAAACTTCAGATTAAAACCCAATTTAGGGCCCAACTGAGCTGAGTTGTCTCTTTCCCAGTCTCCTCCAGGCACAATGAGAAATTCTAGGAGGAAAAAAGCACGCATCGAAGAGGGAAGGGAGGCTGAGCGCTCGATTGCTTCCCTGCCTCAGGCTGCAGTCCTGGGGGCTTTTAGGCAAGTTTCTGAAAGGGAAATGGAGAATTTAATTGCTGCATTAGAGGATCCGTAGCTGTTTTGAGTGCAGGCTGCTGCAGAGTGTAATCACCTCTCTGTCTGGGGCTCTGTGTGTTCTCTGCTCAACACCTGCAGCACTGGTAGCCTTCTGAAATACGTATTAAGTATGTTAAAAGAAATTCTCTTCAGGTAACTCTGGCTGTCCAAACTCAACTCTTCACTTCAGGGTTTGAAGATTAAAATCAGACCAGAAACAAGAATGCTGACTTCCTACCACAACCCACGTCCTGCTCAGAGCCACGCCAAGACAGGCAGGAGAATTGAAGAGCTGCTAAAGCCACGCACTGGCTTCACTAAGCATCAGGATCAGGCAGTCAGTCTTCAGTCCTGGAGAGGAAGCACACACACGTGCCCTGCAGCCAGCAAAACCAGCAACATCAGTGCTGGAGCAGAGTGCACCAAGGTCTGAATCTTCTCAAGTGCCCCTTCCTGCCATTTGTGTGAGCTGGAGGTGTGCTGCTGGAAATCCTTCTGAGGTTTCATGTGCGCACACCGTCTCACTCAAAGCCCAGTGCAGACTTTCCACCTGTTCTGAGCGGAGATATAATGCAAAGCTCTTTTCCCTCTCACCTCCCCCAGGAGCACAGCTCCCAGAAGAGGTGCATGCCAGCAGCTTCTGTCCCATCACGCAGGAGACAAGGGTGGGCTTTCATTCCTTGAGGATATTGTGACTGTGGTGGATGCTGCAGACATCTCGAGGTTACACAGCACGACGTCACCGCGGTGTCACTGCTGCCATGAGGAACAAGCAGGGCTGAGCTGTGTGCATGGCTGTGGTGATGCTCTGCAGCCTCTTCTGTTTGCCCAGGTTCTCCTCGTGAAGTGCTAGAGATGCACACGCTTGCAGAAAGGAACCTTTTAAACCTGCACAAACAGAACACTCACTTGGAACCTTTGTTGCTTTTTTTTTTGCTGCGGTGCTGTTTAACGTGAGATGGGAACAATCTGCATAGCACAAAGGCACTTCACATTTGAGGGTTATCTACCTACCTCTGCTGCAAGGGCAACCTTGAGCACACGCATCTTTACATGAAATTACATTTGCACCCTGTCACTTCAAGCCCAGCACAGAGCCAGGGCCCTTTAACTGCAGGCTGCCATGCAGCCAAGGAACCTTACCCAGTAACTGATGCCGTCAGAAGAAATCTATTCCTAAATAAAAGATAAACTAAAGAGAATAGGTATAGTCCGTGGCCCTGATTATCTCATTATCCATGAACGAGTCAGAGACCTAACACAGCTCCAAGTGCAGCTCTTGCCAGCCCAGCAGGGAAACCATACAATGGTGATTCTTTACACCAAAGCACAACCAAGCACTCCCAAGCATCAGCCAAGCCTGCTGCCAGAGCCAACCAGCAGTAGTGCTTCGAGGGGCTCTTCCAGCCCAGGATGTGATCCACGCATGGCTCCATCTCGTTACACTGCTATCAGCCACCATCACCTTGGCTGCAGGTGCAGTCCTCTGGGACTGTGGTCAAGTGGTGCCTGCAGCCACCTCCACAGCCATGGGGCACCAAATCTGCCCTCGGCCACATCTCTTCCCCCCCCCAAGCTCCCCCTGAACAGCTCTGCACTTTGCAATTAAATCTTGCACCCAGAAATGCTGCATGTTTGTTACACAAGGACACAGCACTGCTTGCACACCTGAGAGAACTGGATATTCCCTATCAAAAGACACTTTTTCCCTGCAGTGAAACAAAAGGCACAGCTCTGCAGCTGCTTTCAGCATCAGCAGCGTGCTCTGTGGGACGTGTCCCTGTGCAGGGGTTGGGGCTGGGTGGGCTCTAAGCCCCCTGCCAACCCAAACCACCCTGTGATTTATGGCCCTAGGACAGGCTCCCAGCGTGATGGAAGCAGCGTCTGGAGGTGGATATGCACGTTAGTGAGATGGATGTCTGGAGGCTGCGAAGGGTTACGGCTCAGAAGAGGACCCAGAAAAAGTGCCATTTGGAAAACTGGAGAAAAACCACACCTGTCATCACAGCAATATGCTCCTTCTATAAGGACCTGAGCGAAGCTAGCTGTGCTCCAGCCAAGTCCCAGAACTTGGCAACAAACACGCAGCTACCATCCAAAACCCCAAAATAGACATTTCTGGAGACATCTCCTTCTCTTGAGCCAAACGGCGCCGAACCATCCCTGGCTGCACTCAAACCCAAGCACACAGCCACTCCGTGTGTCAGAGACCCCAGAAATCAAGGGGATGCCAACACAATGCATGCACAAAGAGAGCTCAGGAAAAAGAGAAAGAAGCATTCATGTCCATCACCAAACATTTTTCTTGCACAAATAACACCCATTAGCTCCTCCAAAGAGAACAATCCCCACGCTGCAGCTCTGAAGGGACACACCATTTTTAAGCAGGCACAACACAAAGATTGTACAGAACTCATGCATTTAACAGGACTAATGTGAAAGATTACTTTGCAATTATCCGAGCAATTTTCTCTCCTCATTGTCCCCAGACCATACGGGTTTTTAAATGCGAGCAGAAGGATTTATTCATCGCAATAATAATAAAACAAAATATGAAATCAATGAATCTCTTTGCATGAGGCATAAAGCTCATGTTGCTATTAAGTTCAGCAGCACCCCGTCACATAAAGCGCATTTTGTTTGTGTACTTAAATACCATCTTCCCCTTTTATTTCTGCCTTCCTTAATTTGAAACACATTATCCTTCCATTTGTCCTCTAAACATGACTGGATTCAAACAAGACAGCGTTGCCTCTTGTTAGAAGCTTTATGCTTGTGCTCTGAGTGCAGCTGGACATGTAGATTTAATACTGACCAACAACAGTGCTGAAAGTTGCGCTGAGAAGTCCTCGAATAAACAAAATTAGTATGAATTTGGGGAAGAGGAATTTCTTCAAAGTAACAGCACCAATATGCAAGCGACTAATTGGGCACCAGAAGGGACGTCGGCCTTTTGAAGCCGATGCTTTTCAGTGTGGCTGGGAAAGAAATCAGCCCACACCTGTCCCAAACCCACTGCAGCCCCCGGAACACAGTCATGCTGGCCTTGGCTTACATGTTCCCCCATCCCTTATAATATGAAGTGATAGATGTCTTTTGAGGCCCTTACACCTGCACAGCACGGCTTCAGTGTGTCCCTCTCTTGTTTTCATGAAAGATTTATCAGGGAAAGCAGAGCAGCAGCCCCTGTTTAGCTATTTATAAGGTGCCACCTGTCCTCACAGTGCGATACTTAAATGCCTAAGCAAAGATTTTCAATACAAAGGAATCTCTGAGATTCCTATCAGGCTCCATACACACAATTATTGCTTCAAAAGCACTACACACACCCAGCACCTGCAAAGACCCCCAGACTTTTACCGTTCTGACTCCTACCTCTCAGCTCCTGAATTTGACAAGCAGAAGGGCTGCAGACTGATTTCCCATGACACCAGTTCATTTTGCCCGAGTTCTAAACCGTCATTTGGAGAAGACAAGCCAAAGCATTCTCATGCTAACAGCAAACGTGCCAGATGAGTCATGCCTTTCATCTCCCTGTTTTTCTCCATGGACAGAGGCCAGATCAGGTACAGACATCTACAAGGCTGTGAGGTGAACGCGGTCCCCGATGACTAAGCCACACTGACACGCTTCAGAGCAGCCACAGCCAACCTCAACTCACATCCCCACCAGGAAGCAAGACCATAATACCAACATCTTTCTTACCATGATCGGGACACCAATGTCTGGCCATAAGAGATCCTCAGAGGGAAGCTTGGGAGAGTTCCACACTACCACAACTTTATTTAAGTATGGGAGGCCATTGAGCCTTTCTAGGGAGTTCATCAACACTTCCTCCCGCTCGTAAGTTAGCATCACCACTGTGAACTGCTCCCGGGGGACGTTGCCACCCAAAGCAGCCTGGAACTCCTTCCCGGAGCCGCCTGCTCCTCCACCTATTGGTCGAAATCCAGTCCCAGACCCTAAAAACTTTGCTTCCGATGGCAAAACAGGGTCAAAGGGAGTATAGGGAAAGAGGTGGAAAGGCCCAGGAGCGGAATTCCAATTCCTGTAGATGTCCATTGCAGTGAGGGTGAAGTTGCGGAGATATTTGGGAGATGCATAGGGTGGTTCTGTTTCCACAGGCCCCAAGTCCAGGTCACCGTTGTCTGCCATGTTGGGGTCTGTACCAGCAGCTTTGCCAGAGCGGTGAGGAATCTCCACTGCGGTTTCTTCTCGGATAGGAGCAGCCGGGATTTGGATTCGAGTCCTTATGATTGCTAAGACTGTGCTGAACACGTTATCAGAGGTGGAGAAGTAGGTCTCCCACAAGAAGCGGCCCTGCCTCCTCATGGCAAGGAGATCATTGTCAGAAATGCTTCTCAGAAGAAAGTGCACTTCTGTGATACGTGGCTTTGGTATGATTAAGGCTGCCTCGTTCCACCGGATCACGTCGTTGTAGGGTAGCTGGACTTGCTCTCCAAGTACCACCGGGATGGCTCCGACTTCCAGAGCCTCAAACAGTCTCATGGCACACCCAGCAGAGATCACTAACCGGGTGTCCCCTGGGGTGATTATCAGTGCAAAAGTAGATAGCTTCAGTAGCTCTAGTCTGTCGTCCCTTTCTCCACACAGAGCCCACTCAGTGGGCAGACTCGCCTTGGGCTGGTTCTTACATGTGAACTCCACCAAAACGAAGTCCAACTTGCTGTCCTGAACAGCCTTCAGGGTGGTGATAATGCGATCGTCGTAGTCAGCTGGGGCGTTGCCTTCTATCTCCTCTTCGAAAGAGCGAACTTCTTGCAAGCTAGATCTGAGAGACTCGATCTTCTCCCCCTGAAAACTAAACAGATATTTACGCTTGACTGGCACCTGGGGTGGGATTTCTAGGAAGTTGGGTTCAGACATAGCATGGACCAGAGGCGATACCACAATGTCAAACCCCGGTCGATACTGCACGTCGTAAAATGTAGACTGGGCAAGCATGGCACGCCCCGTGCTGATGTTGTAAAGGAAGTTCTGAGTTTCCGATTTCCTTGACAAATTGATGATGAGATGGTTATGTCCATCAGTCCTCCAGTATGGCAAAGAGTGCAACTGTTGCTCTAGTTCAGTAGGTTTTGGCATTACGGGCTCTTGCATTTCCCCCACTAAAATTATATACACACAAGCAATATTTGCATTCTCAGTAACATAAACATTAGTTCTGACAGTCGCCTCAAAGGCTTGTTTAATTAAAGGGTCTAAGGAACTACCGAAAGGGTAATCGTCACTGTTGTAGACAAAGACTGGAAAGCCAGATGTCAGCGGGCACCTCGAGTAGTCGAAACAATTGTGCAGCCTGCAGTTCCGATTGGATTTTGGCAGGGGGAAGGTCACATCGTCTTTGTCTGGCAGCAGCCGGATTGGCAAGGAGAGCTTCGGCTGGTTCTGAGCCATCAGTTCTTTGTAGGAATGCTCGGTCTGGCTGATGACGTTCTTCAGCTGCAGCAGGTCCTGCTTGGCATTCTCAATGCTCTTCTTGCAGGCCTCAATCTTCAAGTTGAGCTTGGCAATCTCACTGTTGAGCTCCTGTCGCTTGGCCTCCAGCTGCAGCAGCTCCTCGCTGACCGACTCGCGGATGCGGCACAGGTCTTGCACGTGCTTCACCTCGCACAGCTCGTTGCCCGCCCGAGGGCCGAAGATGCGCTTGCCGGCATCATCTGCATCATCGATAGTCGTCAGGTAGTAGTGCCCGATAAGGGGAAAAAAGACAAGGATGACAAAGAGGATGAAACTCAGCCAGGTAAGCCGGATCCGATTGGACCACCTCAACCACCACGGCTGGCCTCCGTTCCCCACTCCCCCATTCCGCAACATCGTATATCCAGTCATGAGTTCAAAAGTCACCGTGTGCCCAGTCACGTTGGATCAGTAGCCATAACCAAAAGAGTTTGTATAGCAAGTCTCTACAAGGAAACGTTACTGTGCCTGCTTAACGAGAGGCCAATAGAACGGGAATTTCATCTTGTTGTGATGATGGCTCCTCGGCTGGACTTGACCTTGCCCCAACTTCGCCCACCCGTGGTCTGCAGGTAACTTGCTGCAGGCGTCACAGCGCTGTCATGGCGATTCAACGACTCCACCAGCAGAGGAAAAGAGCGATGGGATCAAGGCAAACTACCGCTGCTCTCGACATCCTGCATTATCATCCAATGAATATGCAGAGGCAACAGCCATTGTGGAGAACGAGCCAGGAGAGACTCGTACTAACGTCGGGCTCATCGCTGCCGTGCGGCTGGTGCTCCGCTGCTCCTACAAGAGAACAATCACATATTCAGACAACGCAAACAAAATGACCCCGCAGCGACCTGAGACACTGCTAGATTTTAAAACCAGCTGTCCTCTCTACAAAAAAAGGAACTTTAGTGTGTGTTTAGCACCTCCAGGGCTAACAGCAGTAAACCTGAGAAAGCGATGGGATTCATTAGATCCGGACACGTGGCCTTCCCTGAGCACTCTGCTTTTTGTCAGGGTTGCATGCTTCAGTGGCCAGAGCAGAAAATCCCAGCTCCTGGATCTGGTTTCCTGTTTCACCCACTGTCTTCCCTTGGACGAGCTGCCTAAAATCTGCAGGTCCCTGTCCCCTTATGTATTAAGTGGGGATATTAATGTACCCCTGCTCTCTCCACCCCCCTTTTAATGGCATGCTGTGATTCTGGGACACGGCAGTGCTGTGAATTCACGCTGCATAACTGAGCACAATCTCTATTGTTCTGGTCTAATGACCAGAGCTGATAAGGAATTTCTAGGCAAATTGTTTTCCTTTCCTTTCCTGCAGGAAAATTTTGATTTGTTGCAACAGAAAGTTTAAAGACCACACGCTCAGCGTTGGCTGTGACATCAGTGCGGGCTCCCTGCACATGGGAGAGAACTCCTGGCCAAAACTGGAAAAAGGTGCCTGTCTACAGTGCCCATCTGTGGCACTGAACGAGCAGCAAGGGCATAAAGCCCACCATGGCCTTAGAACACGGGGACGTGACAAATTCAGCACTCAGCCAGATGCACATGCTGCTACAAGAAACTGCCTTTTAATTAGCATCATTCAAGGTGCCCACGTTTCTGGGATATTCTCTCACATACGAGACTTCCCACATCACCAATGAATACAGTGCTGGGCACAGTGTCAATTCCTGCACAGCCTCACGAGAAGCTTATTCATTTCCGCTTCCATTTTTAATTACAGGAAAGTCACCCACACTGGTGATGGTCATTTTTCACTAAACCTGCTTCACACTCCTCTCATTTACTCAATGAGAATCGGCAGAAAGAAGGAGAGGAAGCAAAATCCAGCTACAAGAGGGCCAAAGCAAAACAGAAGCTGTCCTGAAAGGAGCAGAGAATGAATAACTTTTAGTGTAGTACACAAACACGTAGGAAAAATGAAGAGAACATCTGATTTTAACCAGGAGAAATTGTAAGTAAAGGGACTGACAGTGCACAGCTCCTAGGTATGCTTCTGTTGGCTGGCTATTTGTTGGTGGTAACGTAATGCTGTACACTGCTAAGTAAAAATTCCACCCCCAAAACAGACCTGCAACTGGGAGATGCACAGCAGTTAAAAATTAAAGCAGCTTTTAAATTCATAACATTGCCTGGCAAACGACTCTGGTGTAAATCTCAGAAAGCCAGGAGGATAAAAGGGCTAAAAAGTCAGGAAAAGGCAAAATCAGCTTTCTCAGACCTTGGCAACGCGGTCGGTTTGGGCAGATGGGGGCAGCTTGGGCTCTCTTGGCAGAACATTTTAATTCTCTTCTCTGTGCAGCAGCCTCCATTTGCCTGGGCTGAGAGGGGCTGGTGATGAATGTAAATCCCCAGCTCTTCTGCACGAGGCTGTCAGTCAGACACGGGGAGCCCTGGCAGGAGCAGCACGCTTGCATCGTACCGCTGGGACCGCTGCTACACAACAGAAGGGTTTTAGCATGCACCAGTGTACAAAGCAGCTGACTGACTGAGGGCAAAAAAAAAAAAAAAAAAAAAAAAAGAAAAGCTTTTAAAGCCGTATTTTATTTTTAAGCTCTCCCCAGGAAAGGAAGCTCATGCTGGTCCCGTCCGTGCGTGCACATTCGGTCAGTCCCTGCAACTTCAGCACTGTCTCAAAGGGGCTGCAAAGACCCTAAAACTGCAAGCAGTTGTCTGCAAACAGTCGGCCAGGAGGTGAGAGTGGCTCTATTAATGCTTCTAAGAGAAACACCAAAGCTCACTGGAATACCTGCAAAGCTAAGGAACAAGGTGTGCGTGGGAAAACGAGTTCTGCTGTTTCTTCTTTGGGGGTGTCACTGGGGTGAACATGGTCAAATCCTGCAAGGTGCTGAGACGATACAGAAACAAGGGAACACAAATGTGACCAGAAGAAGGTAGAGGAGGTTTGTGCACGTGCTGCTTCTGACTGGCTGGAGAAAACTGCAGCCCCACCGGCAGTAAAGACAGCCCCAAAGACCACCAGGTTACACTGCATCTAAACCTTGCTCCAATTTAAGCAGCTCTGCCTATTTATGAGCTCCAAACAGCGACAAAGTGGCAAAGTGGACTCCCTAAAATGGCAACTGGTGTCCTTGGAAAGCTAAATCCAGGCCATCACCCCACACATGATCCTCTGCAGCTGTTCTGCCATCTAATCCTTCCAGTGGCTCCTCTGGTCCTGCTCCTTCAGTAGGCACAGTACAAACTTTATCCTCTTGCCCTAAAACCGAGGGCTGTGAATTAAAGCAGTCTGTGTGCTCAGAAACCTGAAAAATGAACTCCGCCGCTAGCTCAGGAAAGACCACACAGGAGAGAGCAGAGGAGGCTGCGGAGGGATGTGAAATGCAGCATGTGTGGCTTGGGATCAGTTAGAAGTATTGACTAGCAGGATGAAATACGTGCTGGAGATAAAGAAAGCACTTCAGACACTCTTTCTGACTGTTCTTCATTGCTAAGACTTTTTTTCCTCATCAACTAGATAGAGCCTGAGGTTGTAACACACTCCTTCTAATTTATTTTTTTTTAAGTCCTAATAACGAAGTAAAAACCCAATCTGCTGTTTTACCAAGGGAGACTTCAGTGTTTTATTTAATATGAATAAGCTGCCCTGGTAAGAAAGACTGCTGATTTCCCTAGTTCCCAAAAAGAAGTTTGGGAGGGGAAACGTATCAGTTGCTGTGCTGTCCCACCTAAGCACTATTTAGTCCCGACCAAGTCCCCCAATGAGAAACTCCTTCTGACATTTTAGCACGACGTTGCTGCCTGATAGACCTAATTACATACACACAAAAAAGAGGCAGGAAAGAGCTCTTGGGAAATCAGAAGCTCAATAATTACCACAACCTCTTCCCAAATGCCAATCTGACCGACTTCCCCGGTATGAAGTGCTTGCATGCTGCAGTTCCTTCTCCCACAGCACAGGGCTGCAAAACTAAACTGCTGTTCATGCATGCTGCCACATTTTTGTTCAAATCAGGGATATTTTCCCAGCTTTTACCCCAGGGGGTGTTTTCCATGCCAATGTAGTTACAGGAACATTTGGGGTTCTCCTGCTTTTTGCATTTTGAGCAGACAGAGCCAGGCTGGGTGCTAGTGAAGTCACTGTCCACATGGCTCTGCCAAGTGGTCAGTAACAAAAGCCCCTCTGCAGTCACGTGGACATTCCTGTCCCTCCTTCCTTGTCCCTCCCTCTGTCCATCTCTCCATATAAAATGAAACGTTGTCCCCCTCTTGGCATATCTGAGACGAGTGGAAACTTTAAACTCACAGTCCTCCAGAGCATACCTAGAGGTAGATCACCACGCAGAGTTTGTGACACAGGTGCAACAGACTGCAACAACCAATCCAGGAGGAAATCAGGGATCCAACGCCTGTTAAATCAGTGCTCCCAGACCCTCTGTGTGCACCACTACCCATCCTCAGACTCCTCCTGTCCCAGCTGATGAGCCTGCAGAGTTATCACTGCAATTCTGTCACCAGAAACATCCCCTGTGCTGGGGCTGTCTTTGAGGATGATTCTCTACCCACCTCTGTCATGCAGGCTCCTTCCTGGTGAACTGTGACAGTCAGGGTGCTGTGTCAGTGGCTTCCTTGCTTCTCTCTCCTGCCTTGAACAGACAGTTCCTATTGCCAAGTCTCCTTTTCACCAGCACTAAAAATGAAATCAAATAAAAATCATGTTATTTTTTAAAGCAGTACACAGGGTAAACCGTTATCTTTCTGCTAAAGCAAGAAGATACAGCACATTGCCACCCTCCTTTCTTGGCAACAAGGAAGAGTGCTTCCAGTGAAACAGAGAAGAAATGAACACGAAACAGCCCTCCAGCAACGATAACTTTCAACTTCCTAATTCTCATAAAGAATAGGATTACACTCCAAATCTCCAATCACTTTTGGAACAGGAGCGTTTAGAGGATTTTCCTCCTGCAATTGAACAAGGAAAGTAAATCTATTAGGTGCGTGCTTTAAGGTATGTTTGAGAGCAGATCTTTAGAAGCAGCAGATGGAAAATGCACTCTGAAATGCTTTGCGTGCCGCAGCCTAAGGGATCATCGCTGGGGATTTGCAGCATCTCGGGAGCTCACAAGTACACAGAAATACTCCTAGGCAAAGATCAGCACTGCAACACACACAACCAGTAAAAGATCTTGTAATCTCTGCGTTCAGGGGATAAACTGCACCCTCAGCTTTATAAAGCTTTTATCCCAACCAGGGAATGTTCCTGCTCCGCATGGAGCCAAGCCTGCTTCCAGCCACACTCCCTGCACACTACAAAGTGATCCTGGGAAAATACTCCCAGAGAGCCCCTCTGGGTCCTCTTTCCAGGAAGCAATCCATAATAGCTTGTTGTATTCCTCTTATATTCACAAAAGGGAAGCAGACCACAGGCACGCTCTGGCTAGGGCTCCTGGATGCTGGATTTTAGCTCAGCCACTTCTCCAGGCTCCTGTATGGAGGCACTGGAGTGTCTGCAGGCAAAAAGAGACCTGCAGTTCATCCGGACAAGGGAAACAAATGCAACCTGAACAGAAAACACGGGGATTTAGAGAGAGGTGTTTGGAGTAGTTCAGAAGTGGCACTCAAAGACAAAAATCCTTGGAGAGCAGCATGCTAACCCTGTATAGACTCCTTGATGCTGGTTGTGGAGCCCCAGGTTCAGGATCAGACTTCCCCAAAAGCAATTTCCATTTCTGAAGTTACAGGGCAAGACAATCTGGAAGAATCAACGACAAGCTAACCCCAACAGGCAAGTCCTCATGAAACAGCTCACCGCTGATGCTTCTGAGAGATTATGACTGATGAATACGGAATCTGAACCCCAGAAGAGAACCAATACATGTAAGTAAAACCAAGTGTTGCTGCCTCAAGGTGAAGCTGCCTTATCATCGCAGAAAGGAAATGAAGAAATGGAGAGGGAGAGTTGGGAGAAGCACAGCGGGCAGCTGGGGAGGGAACAGGAAGGAAAGAAGGAGCAAAAGGGTCAGGAGCACAGGCTCCTCCTGCTGATTTCCTGCAATCCCAAATCCACCCCCAGTCAAACCTTCCAGGGCCCCAGCATCAACAGAAGGAACAAGAATATGGCCACTACCTGCTTCAGCAAAGCTGGCCTCTTTGATAAGAGGCAAAAAGACATTAGAAAACCCAGGTTCAGAGAATTCAGGAGGTCCTCCCAGCCAAACTTACTGCATGACAACTTGTCCAAGGTCACTACAGAGCCTGTGCCAGCTCAGGATTCAGTGTACATCTAACTATCCTGTCTGCAAAACTGACCATCTTCCAGCCTGCCTTCTTCCACTGCTTTCCTTCTCCAGTACCTTCTTGCTTTTTGCATAATGCATCGTGCAATCTACTTTACATATAGAGCTTTTAGTACTTAAATTTATTATTTAGTGTTGTTTTCCGGTAATAAAGCAGGAGTATTGTTTTATTTATTCTTCCAGGCTGCACACGAGCACTTCTCTGTACAAAGAAGTACACAGCTTACAAGTGAATCCTTTTATGTTCTGCAGCACTGAACAGCAGAACAACCTGAACACAAAGCTCTTCAACCTCCCAGTCTGTGAGCAAGGAATCACAGGGCACAGCTTTACAAGCAACCTGGTAAATCAGACATTCAGAGTGGCTGGTGTCATACTGCTCGCTGTGCTCCCTCTTACGAAGTCCTGGAAGATTTTTGGGCCCTTAGGAAGCAAACTGAGGAAGCAGGTACCCTGCTCCATCACGTGCACAATCTGTGTGAGGAGTAGGTGCAGAACTGCTGCCTTGTTTGTGGCTGAAAGGGATAAACGAGGTGCGGGAGGAAGAGAAGGCTATTTCTGCTTTTACCCCAAAGCAATCAACAAACAGGAACTGTCTGGGGGTAAGACCACAGCAAAGAGCCAGGTGCTCCACGTTATACGGGAGAGGCACAGAGGTCAGCTCCAGACAGGAGGAATGGGCCACTGTTCTCAGTGCTGAGACAACTCCAGCACTGTTTGGGGGATGTTTCATCACCACAGGAGTGGAGGCCGCTCTGTTTCAGACAGCCTGATCAATCACACCAAATAACTAAATTACCCGACGCGCTGTAATCACCCATCTTTATACAGCAGGAGGATTCTTACCCGACACAGTTCATTACGAGGCAAACGAGAAACTCAGATGCACAAACACAGCTATTGCCAGCACTCTACTCATTTGGACTCGATTCAGATAGTGTCCCTGTGGGTAACAAACCCGTTTCTCAACACCAGACACTCCAGTCACGCGTTCCCAATTAGGCAAGGGACATTAAATGACTTTCTACTGCACCCACAGGTGGATAACGCAGCAGGAACAGTGGACCGAGGAATGAGACATCTTCACTGCCTGCAGAAATTTCAGAAGAAAGATGTCACCAGATAGCTGTGCCTCCAGCTCTGCTGGGCTAACTCTGCCCGCATCCCAACCACTCTGCCTTAGAATCATAGAAAGGCTGGGTTGGAAGGGACCCCAAGGTTCCAAGCCCCCCACCACAGGCAGGGTCACCAAGCTGCAGACGTGCTACTAGACCACGCTGCCCAGGGCCCCATCCAACCTGATCCTGTACGCCTGATGATCTTTGAGGTCCTTTTCAACCCAGGCCATTCTACAATTCTACGATCCTTGCACAGCAGATGTCTGCAGCCCAGCCAATGGAAGCCTGGGCAGCGCATACCCAGGGTGTGTAGATGTGGAAGTTAAAAATAAACAAAGAACAAGACGTGGTGTGTGAAGCTTGTGGGAGTGCATAACGGGGTTACCAACAGCAGAAAAACGTACGATGGAAGAGAAGCACTTGCAGAATGCACGGTAATTAAATTTTTGCAAAACAAAGTTGCTGCCTGGGTTTGCTGACTAATTTAAAGCCTGCTGCACACTGGTTTGTTGGTTGTGCCCACTGCTTTGCTTGCAAGAAACACAAGCAGCAAGCCTAGTCTCAAGTCAAGCTGTGTGTATGGAGAACACTACCACTCAGATCCAAAAAGGGGAAGGATGGAAGACATCCTGCTCTGCTGAGCACGAAAAGCAGGGACTGCTGCCAGAATGGATAGAGAAAAGGATGGACAGGAAAGGAAAGACAAGGAGCATGGGAGACGTGCAGTAAGAAAGGGCTCCTGCAGCCCTGTTGTGCAGCTGTTCTGTCTAATGAAGGCCTAAGAAAGATCAGGGGAAGAATGATGGAAGGAACTTGGCCATCGCTGGAGGTGAAGGAAGGAATTAACTTTACACCTGCAGAAGCGAGGCTCAATCACAGAACAAGATTAGATGGGCTTTGTCAAGCCATGGGTCATGAAAGTTGAGCTAAGGGTTAGATGGAGTCTGCCTAGAAATAAATTGCTAAATCCAATCTAACCAACTCGCTGCCTTTTGAATAACGTGGCTCTGTATTAGTGCACCCTGCAGCCCACGCTGGGGTTCCCACTGGGGTTCCTCTCTCCCTGCTGCTTCACCGCTGCCCTTTAAGCTTTTCCTCATATCTGAAACCGAGAAGATTTTGGTTTTGGTGAGAAAAAGAAAGAACAGCTCCTTAATGGCAAAACTCCCTGGTTTTATCCAATTCCTGCCACACGTAACTCAGATGTTGTCTGGACTCCTGTGGCTCATGCCCAGAGCTCAGGAGGCACTACCAGCTGCTGTACCCCAGGAGCACAAGCACGATCCGAGATGTTCTCCATCCCACATATTCCACTGTGTGCTCCTTTCTGAACTGCTGTGCCTCTGAGCTGGGCCCCTTTCTCTGAAACGCTCTGGGATCCTTCAGAGTGAAGGTGATTCTCCACACTCACAAGGCTGGGAACCTGGGGATATCAGGAGCAGTAAGACAAGACTGCTAAGTGGCTGCAAACCTAATGAGCAGACACAGCACTTCTTCTGACCTCAAAAATTACTTTTTAGGATAAAAGCGAGGAGAGGTCTTAAAATAAAAGCAGCACGATGAAACGCTTCCACCAATGGCACTGCAGCACGGAGGCTGTGCCTTAGCATCCCAGAGCAGATGTGCTGCACTCAAAATGTCTTTGTCTATTAAAACTGTGTCAGCTTCAGAGACTCCAAAACTCCCTGTGGCATAAACAGAAACTCTAATGAACAGCTGCAGGATACAGGAGTAGCCGCACAAAATGCAGCTGCCGACATCCCTTGCTTTGCCTGCCTCCGACCACCTTCACTCTGTCGCTGGCAGGATCCCACCTTCCCCATTTCAGCATCTCTGTTGTTCCCTCTCCCTAACCTCAGCCCCCCCCGTGCATCCCACCCCCTGCACAGCTCTCTCAGCCCATATATTTCGCTCACCCATGTGAACCTACCCTCTGTGCCCCTACCTGCAGCAAGGCAGCAAGCAGTCAGCAGTCTGTGGGCAGCTGCACAGCTTCCTCTATACTGCCATTCATCAATTCCAGTGTCTCATCTCCTTAGAATCTTTAAGGCTAAAAAACACCAATAAGACCCCCAAGTCCAACCACCATGTCCACTAACCGTGTTCCTGAAGAGAATCACAGAATCATTCAAGTTGGAAAAGACCACAAAGACCTCCAGGTCCAACCCCAGCCCACCCCACCGTGCCTGCTGACCACGTCACCTGATGTTACATCCCCATGGCTCAGAATACCCCCAAGGATGGAGAGACCTCACCACCTCCCTGGGCAGCTGTGCCACTGCATTACCACCCTTTAGGACAATACTCTTTTCCTAACATTTAACCTGGGAGAACACCTTGTGGCAGGGACTGCCCACGCTTGCTCTAACAGAGCTGTGATTCCCGTGCCAGCCCTCAAGCTTTGCTCCTGTTTTGACTGTTCACACTGTGAGAAAATAAAATGCAGAAGGGAGAAATAAAGGGGAAAACATTATCACGCCAAACTCTGTAATTCTGCAGAACATGAGCAATCCTGAGGGAAGGATTTAAGCTGGGTAGGTTGAAACCCACTAATGGAGCTTTTAGCTTCAACGCTGCCTCGCAGGCCAATGCACCAAAGCATGACTCCTTGTGTGAGATTCTGCTTTGCTTTCTTTAAAATCCTCTGCCTTTGAAACCAAAAACCTGTCAAGAACGCAGCCTGGTCCAAAGGAACTTCCCAACTGCACTCCCAAACCTAACAGTGTCCTGACAGCTTGCTAGGGAAACAGCTAGAATGATGATTAATGCACTCTGGCACTTTTTAACAGACCCTGCAATGCACAGCACTGCACTGGGAGAAAAACATAATCTGTTGTCTCAGGACAGCCTTTAACAAGTTCTTCTGGGAACACCAGCACAAACGGAGCCTCAGTTCTTACTGTTGATGCCTTCAGGCTTTCACAGGGCTCTCCAAAACCCTGCAGAGAACTTCATTTTTCTATTTCCAGGGCACTTATAGGGAGTTAATGCTTTGGTGAGTTGTATCCAACCCATGTGAAAACAGCTGATGGGTTCAGAAGTTATTGGAAGACACAGGACTAGATGGCAAAGTCCCATTTTATTAGAACGCTGTAACGAGATTAAAGAATGTAACGCTAAGCAATAGTGTCTTCTTAAAGAAATGCTGATTAACTGATATCGAACAAGCAGTCCAGCTGAACATCTTGTGGCTTTGAGACAATTTGTTCAATCTAATCATACAGTGTCCAAATGCCTTAGCTGTTCATCCACTGCGGGGTGGTGATACTGGGGCAGCGGCTTCAAACAGATGCAATTTTGCAGAGGTAATGGCCAGAGCTGGCAGCAGGATGTGCAGTGCAGGTCTGGGAGCTGACAATTGTTAGCAGAGGATGTGCATTTGGGAGGGCAGAACTCACTTCGGCTGGGAGGCACTGGACTTAAAAAGACTCCAGGTAGTAATCTCCAGTGCACAGCAGCTGTTTTTGCTGTGTGAGCGGGGCCAAGTATCCTCAGAGCATTTCAGAAAGGGGCAGTGGGATACTCTGCCAGCCAAGCACTCATACAGACAAAGCAATGGCTTCCAACACCACCTGCCAGCCATCACCCCAAACACCAGATCACTTCCAGCTCAGGCCTTCCTCAGGAACAGCTTGCTGATGGTGATGCACAAAGAGGCCACCAATCTCTCTTCTGGTCACTTCCATCAGTTACTGTGGGCAGGAGAGCAGAGTGAACTTCTTTCTTACTGCGCAGTCTTAATCTTCCCTCCATGGCTCGAGTCACAAATAGCAACACATCTCAAAAACACAGCAAAGGACAGCATAGCTATCTCCCTTTTATGCTTAACAGCACTGGCTGATGTATAAGCTAAATATTGTCATCCAGTGGACAACAGCTGCTCGTGCCCAGAGTAAGCACCTGGTGCCCAGCCATGAAAAGGAGATGATGTCAGGGCTTGGGAAAGCTGCCTGCGAGCCTGGAAGGGTTCAGCAGCACAGCCACCAACCCTGCTGTGACCACACAACAAAGACACATGGCATCAGTCTGGAACAAAGTCATTAAGATAGCCACAAAATCCTCCACTCCATTTGACCACCGTACAGACTGCAGTACGCCATTAAAGAAGCACAAAGATGGCTGTATCAGACCAACAATCACTTTGCTTCAGCCCTTACTCCTAAGTGCCCATTTCCAGCTGCTTTGGTGCCAAACACTCATACATCATCATCACAGAACAGCTGATTCAGAACAATTTTTCCCTAATCCCCAGAAGATAAGAGTTACGTGAGACCTTGAAGAAGAGAGCTTCTCACCAAAATGCTTTTCTGGAGCAATCAATCATGTACGTTCTTATCAGTACAAAGTCTGAGCTGTTCAAAAAATAAGAAAGGAAAGAAAAGCATGTCAAGCACTTGGTTTCACAGCTTCTCGTAGCACGGCATTCCGCAGCTGAGCACAACAAGTTGTTTTCTCTCACCAATTCCAGATACAAAACCTCCAAATTCCACCTGTGCCCTCCTTCCTCGACGCAGAGTTGCACAGCTCGGTATTGATGGGTACAACAGAAGCCTGACCCCACTCAGCACACAGTAAGAAAGCTGCAGGAAGACGAACACCACCTTCCAATCCCCTCTCTCTGTGTGATGTCCCACCACGTGCTCCTCTCTAAAGCAGGCAGTTAAATCTCAATCCTCGTGACCATCAGCGTTGGCAGAGAAGTACCGTCACAAGGACCCTACTGCCAAGAGACAATTTCAGCATCAATTGCCACGCCCACTATTGTCTCACCCCTCCTGATGGCTCTTCTTGTTCTCCAACACACTCCTTTTGTGGAGCAGCCCTCCCTCTCCTTTATCCAACGTCCTCTATGTTCTGTTTCCATTCCAGTCATTTCCCAAATTTGTGCTGCTTTTTTTTTTTTGTTTTAATTGCTCTCAATATGTCACTCTGTATTACTCAACAGCAGATTTATTTAAACGTGTCAATGCTGTTGCTTAGCAGATCTGAATGTGCTTTACAATTTAAGCCTGCTTCAGAACCACGTTCCTCTTCCCAGTGCTGGGTCATTGGGAAGTTTGGGGAAATTAAAAATCAGTCCCACTCTACAGGCATTCCACGGACATGGAGAGGAAAGTGCCATGACAGATCCAAACAGGGAAGAAAAATAAACAAAAAACATCAAAAAATACCCCAGGAGAGCAGGAATTCTGACAAAAAGCCCACTCGATTTTTCACCTCTGTCAGGAAGCAGTATCAGATGCTATTTGCCTTCCATTTTCTACCTTGTACCTATGAGCTTGAATAGGAGCCCATCAAGTAAATGATGACTGAGAGCTCTGAAAAGAGTCCTAACACAGAGCTAATACCAGCTTTCCCCAAGCAGCAAGCTAATTTTATGTAATGGCCTTCACACGTTGTATGAAAGGCCTGGAAAACTCAGGCGAAAGCACGTTCTGACCTCTGAAATGAGGCTGAGAGAAGGCAGGTAATGTGCTACTAAATCACATCCACAGTGTTTTCTGCTTGGGCTTTTCCAGGTCTGTGAGCAACAAAGGCACACGCCTGGCCACAGCCCCAGGACCCTCTCTGTTGATTCTTCAGGAAGCCAGATAATTGCTACCACCACCTGTACCTGCAACACGTGATGGTTCTGCACGATATCAGCAAGCTCTGGGTGCCAAGTCAGCACGAGACAGGAGCTGTCCCAAAACGCTCCTGAAAAAGGCTACAGAAAACTGAGACATCATCATCCTTCTGCAACCCACCAAAGCAAGGGGTAGCACACACTCAACCCTGCAGCATGCAACCTGCAGCACCAAGTCTTTCGCACCTTCTTTTGTGAGGGCATCTCTGTGGGTTTATCTCTACTCCAGGAGCACTCCACATGTGGAGCTTCATCCTCTGCCTCAAAACCTTCAGCTCAATCCCGCAGATTTGGACTGCAAAACAAGCTCAACAAATCACCCCCCACATCCTTGGAAACTGACCCTACAAAGAGAGACAGCCCAACCAAAGACAAAATTTGCATGAGGACCCGTCAAAAGTGTTGCTGATGAGTTTCCAAAAATAACCCAGCTCCCTTTCAGCACTGCCTGACGTCCATTTACCTAAAAATAGCCCTTCCCACTCGGATCAATGAAGAGAGCTGTCAGAAGTGAAAGACCCCTCATCACTCCACACAACCCACATTGGCCCCAGGAGAGCCAGCTGGATGAGCCTAATGATTCTTCTCCAGCAACAGCTGTGATTGGGTTTCTTTCCATTTCTGTGTGATTATAAAGAGAGACAGATAAAAGGGAGAACAAAAAGTCCAAGATTTCAAAAGGCACTAAAAATAAAATAGTTTGTATCCGCTTGGCACCCTACCTTGACAGCATCTTCTACGTTATAGCTAAGCAGCCCTCAATAACCCAAAAGGAAGACAAGTAATTTATAGGCAGGGAAACAGAGGCACGGAAAGGTTAGAATATTCAGAATCATCAATAAAATCAAGCAGTAATGCGTGTAAAGGGCAGGCAGTCCCGATGCACCTCCCATTCTCGTGCCCCAGGACCCTCTCTGTTGATTCTTCAGGAAGCCAGATAATTGCTACCACAGCCTGGCAAGGGTGAATCAATGCACCAGAGCTCAGCACTGCTCACCAGGAGTTACAGTCCATTTAGCTGATACAAGTTAACTGGGTTTCAGAGCCTGTTTGCACCTGGCTCGGAAAGCAAGACACTGTCAAAATTTGAACGCAGCGTTTTAGCAGTGGGATGCCTGAAATTAATCCCTTTATTTAAACACACTAACAATTTAAGTGTCTCTAAGCAATTGTAAAGGCTGTACTAGCTAAGGCAATGAAAGCCTTGGTGCAGCCAAGTCAAGATGAAGCCAATGCTGTCTGCAGTAGGTTTCCAAGTGTTAACTGTGACAACAAAAGTCTGCTCTGGAGAACACCTGTAGGAATGAAGAGGATGGCAATGCAATGGAATGGCTGTACTCACTGTGCCCAGCCCTTACATGGAAGCAAAAGCCTACGGGCGAGGATGAATGACATGAATCTTCCTGGAAGCCTTTTCCACAGCCAGAAAGGGGAACTGGGAACAGCACAGATGCACATGGGTGAAGTGTACCTCACTAATTCCATGGCCTCATACAACGAAGCAATCAGCTTGGTAGGTGAGCACAGAGCAGCTGGCACTGACCACCTTGACTTCAGCAAGGTTTCTGACAGTACCATCATCATTTTCCCAAACCCTTTCAAGTATCCAATGCAGAGATGTACACAAGGTGTGCTCACCCCAGACTGGATTCCTTCTGTAGGAAGAGAAAAAGAATGACTCAGACTCTGCCTCTGAATTCAAGGTGTCAGTAGGATTTTTGTTTGTTTGTTTTTATTAAATACTTTATCCTTCTCAAAACTCACTTCTGGGTCCTGAAAGGAAATCAGCTTTTCTGCTCCCACTGGAAAGAACAGCTACTGAGTTTGACCAAAGCTGAAGGCTACCTTTTCAGATTAATTCTCCTTTCAGCTGTCAAACCAAAATGCACAGAAGAAAAAAAAAATTACATAGCTCCTAGTACACACATTTGGAAAGCACTTCAGAGCAGAGTTTACATCCTTAGTGTGGTCCATTAAGTCAAAGCTCCCTCCTGCCCAGGGTGACTTTGCAGATCCTGGATGCTCAGTCACAGCAACCACTTCTGGACGACCCAGCCCTGCACCTCAAATGCTCCTTCCTCTCTCCAAAGTCAATCTGAAGATGCACATTAATCTTAGGGGGGGGGGGGGGGGAAGTCTCTTAAAGGAAGGTCATCTTAATTTCAGCCAGTGGAGGGCAGTCACACGTGCACAACAGCCAGCATCCTACTGCCTGATACAGATAAAAAGTGTGCTTTTTTTCCATTCTCATTCATCAGAAGTTTAAGTGCTCCCCATTCTGCCTTATCTAAGTCTGCACCCTTCCTCAGGACACTTGAGCAGCATCCCACAAATATGCAGAGTAAATTCACTTGAAATCAGACTACAGAACCTTAATTCCTCTAGATCCCCTGCTTGGTAGTTCTGCCCTTCTTACACTACAGAAGGGCCTGCCATGCTTTATAGGCAAACCACGCAGCAGAAAACCAGTAATTTCCACTTTGTATTTCAGAATCTAACAAAGTTCCAAATTCCTGGATGCATCTTCCCAGTTGTTCTTTTTTCCCCCCAGATGTGAGGCTTAAATGCCAGGGTGCTACCCAAACTGTGTGCCAGAGTACAGAAGATGTGACCCAGCACTAACAGATCAGCACCTGGCATGTCTTCAAACAAACAAACAAATCTGACCCAGCTAGGCAACAGTGCAGGACACAAAGGAAAAAGGCAGGTGAAGGCCCTGTGCCAAACAAGCTAACTCACAGAAGGCAGCAGTGCAGCCCCCCCAGACAGCAGTTTCTTCCATGCTATCTGGAGATGAAAGGCTAAAGCAAGCTATTATCTTCAGAGCCCTGACAAAACAGCAAACCAAATCAAATTATGCTCTAGTGAGAGGTAATCCAATAGTTTCAGCTGAGCAATTGTTTGAACAGTCACAGCGTTCTGGTACAAAGGTTGAAAATCAATAATTCTTAAGTCCAGCTCAAGGAGATCTTAAGAAAATGGAAAACAAAGTACTTATTTTCCTTCATCACCCCGGCAAGCTCAGATCCCCTTCTCCAGCCCAACCAAGAGAGAGAGTCCATGCTCAGCTGAAGCCCAGCACAGGCAGATCTACAAGCTGGGTCACCTGAACCCATCACCTCACACTTGTAGGGGCAAGTTGGTCACGGTGTGCTGCAGACCTACAGAGAATACATCAGTCACAGAGAGTAACTTGGGCTCTGGAAGCGAGGAGTCTGCTTGTCAGCTGGATATAGACAGTAAAGGGCTCGGGGTATTTTCTGCCTCTGATGCATGCCTGCCTGCCCTGCTGCACAAACCCTCTGAGGATTGTATCAATCTGCCTCCACGGGTGCTTTTATGATGTAAAAAAGCAGGAGATGGAGGGAAAAGGTTTGTTCAAGGGAGCCCAACCACCCTAACTTCTACATCCTAGGTCAGTATGTCCTGCAAGTAATGTCCCTGCTCAGCACTTAGCTGGAAAACCCAGGGAAAGGCAGATGTCACTGGGAGAGACTCCCTTCTCTCCAGTTTTTAGGGATATTCAACTTTTCGTCACAATTATGTTAAGTCCCTTTAAGATCTCTGCTAATCTGGGATGCTGAGCACCCTCATTTTCTCGGAAAAGGTTGTTGAGAAACAGCTACTAAAGAAACATCCAAAGAAAAGAGCAAGCCAGCCCAACAGATGTCAGTGCTCTTCCTCTTCCAGAGGACCCTCTGCACCCAAACCTGTTTCAGGCACAAGGTTCTTGTCAGGTGCAGTTTGCCTCTCTGTTCTGCACTGTGCCACAACACCCCACTGAACACCAGTAAAATCCTGAGGCCTTTCAGCTAGGAGAGGTCAACTGTCATCGCCACAGCTCTGCAGTGAACACAGCACTCTACAACCCACTTCCCAGTATCACCAGGTTTAAAAAAGGGGAAGAGGGGCTGTGTGGGTTTGGCTGTGCCACCTGGTACTGCACCCACACCAGTTCTGCTCTTAATAATAAATACGTACCCATGAAATACGTGGGAAGATGCACAAAGGAGATGCTGAAGTGTCAAAGAACTTCGCTTCCCACTTCTTGAGGGTATAATACAAACCAACAGAGCAGAAAGAAACGCAAAACATCATTTATCAAAGCAGCAACAGAATTTTCTGTCAAAGGCAAGATTTCACAACACAGATGCTTTTGGCATGGGTGGATTCCTGACAAAACAATGAAGCAACGTGAATGATATATGATTGTTTCTTTGCACAGACTGCCGAAAAGCTTTCAGAAGCTTTATAAAATTGGAGCTACTTATGTCTAACAGCTACAATGTAAAGGAGGGGGGGAGCTTCCCACGTGCAGCTTTCATGACCGCACGGAGCAAGAAGCGTGCTGCTCCTCGAGCACTCTCCCTTCCCTCCCACTGAGCTGAAGGTCAGCAATCCGCAGAGCTGGGCCCCTGCTTTTGTTCCCCTGCCTCCCTCACTCCCCCCATGTTTCCCCCTCCTCCCCTCCCTCTGATGGAAAAAGAGCGATGATAATGCCAGCAAGGTGATTTGAAGCCTCACTCCTGGCTGCTCTAAAGGCAGCCACGTGAAGCAGAAGGATTCTGCTGGTGACATTTGGACCACAAATGAAGTCCCCGAGAGTAATAAACAATCAGGTAAAAAAATCTGGAAAGAAATTACCCAGCACACCTCGTCTTCTTGGCCCCCATGAGATCCATATAAAATGTGTTAATGCATCTGATTATGATCTAAATTACGTACGGAGGCTCCTGCCAAGCTCCCGGTGAAGTTTCTTTATTGTTAAGTTGGAAGCTGTTTAAGAACGGTCCAGTCATCATGTTTCAAATTAGATTCGGGAAAAAAAACATTTTCCTACTTCTGCTGGCTCAGAACACGGGTTTGTGGGAGAAAGTCGATGCGTGGTTCTTCTCTGCTGAAGTGAGAGCAGGAGAAGTGGTGACAGCACTAAAGAAGCGAGCCCGCCTATTGCCTGTCCCTGCATCGTGACCCGAGCTGAGCAGATTTACTCTGCACTGACATGCCAGAAAGTGACTGCAAATGCAGCTGGCTTTTGAGATGGCTTTTTCCTGAAAAGGGAACAGAACCACCACAGTGCTTTCACACGCACTCCTACCTTCCACACCCTACAGAACCTGGAAATAAAGAGCTTCTGAAAATGCTAAGTTTGATAAGAATGGCTTGAAAAGTGTCACTCAAGACTTCCTCCATGCCTGCAAGGGCTGGCTTGGCTGCTGCTCTGGCCCAAACCAGCAAACCACTGTGTTTCTTGGAGGTAGGCAAGAAAGCCGATCTCCCCCCACTTGCAGTCAGACCAACCCAAGCTGTGTTATCTTGTGCTGACATCCAACTGAGCCTTTGCTGCACTGCTCAGCACCAGCTCTCCCCTCCACTGCTGGTTCCACACGTTAGAAGCAGAGCCAAGATCACCTTGCTCAGGAAGCCCTTTTCAAAAGCAGGGTCCACCTATATTAAAGATCTTCCATCCATTACCCCAGCCCTTCCAAACACAGCTGTAGCAACAACCACATAAATGCAGACTGGAAGGGTCCTACAGGAAACAGACAGCACATAATAGGTCTGACATGCTTACTCTGCACTGATATATACACAGCACAAATAGCTGTCACACCTCCTCTCAAGGTGTGCGGCTCACCATCAGCATGGGACATCACTCTTCATTTTCACTGCCAGTGTCCAGCACAAGAGGCATCTGAAGGTACCCACCCCTCCCAATCCTGCTGCTATGTGAAGACATCAGCTGACACAAACAACTGTTGGTTGTAACTGATATTGCTCCGTGGGATGACGTTGGAAGTCACGCATCAGAAAGCACATACACAAGAAGCCTGTACTGCCCACCACGTGTGTGCTAAGGCTCACGTTGGAGCAGCTCAGCTTTCACCTCCGGAGACCTAGAGCAGAGCAGCAAGATGAACACCAAGCAGACTGAGGGAGATGTTAGAGCCAATATCTACCTGAGATGTCCTTGGCCCATCTTTCAGTGTTTTTTCCTACAAGTATTAACAAGGCAACAAAGCAGTTCTGACGGCGAGCAGCACTCCTGCTTGCAGTGAAACTCAGTGCAAAGATGAAATTTGGTAGTCAGCGCACGCAGAACTCAGCCCAAGCCCGGTGTCAGCAGTTCTGCAGGAAATTAGGGACAAAACTTCCATTTCTAGCCACCGCTGTAAGGCAGGGGTTTCAACACCAAAGACGTTTTAATGAAGGATCATAGGCTGGATCTCAGCCAGCTGACAGCACTGCGCTAAAAGGAAGTCTTTATCTCAACAAAACACTTACTGAACAACACGCTAGGTGCTTGAAAATAAAGCCTACACTAACAACCAGATTTTAACCTGAAATTCTGCATGTTGGCATTCTCTTCTGCTGCAGGAACAACTGATTCCCTTACACAGTGTGCTTATTTTCTATCTTTATAAAGGAAATTTAAAAGAATTTTCTCTTGCAGCCGAACTTTGAGGCAAGATGGAAGACCACAGCCTTCCTCAAAGAAGTGAGATCTTTTGAACTCAAAGTCAGCAGGCTCTCACAGGAGCTGAGCTCGGGGGCTGCTCTGGAATAAATCAAAAAGGATTTACTCTTTCACTCAAACAAGGTAGAAAAAAATCCCCTAGATGTACAGATTTTCAGCTGGGGATAGGAAGATAGTTAACGGGTTCAAAAAAAAAAAAAAAAACACAAAAAAAATGGAAAAAATGAGAAAAAAAATAATAAAAGGCAACTTACAGGAGTGCCATTAGGGCTTCATTGCCATGGTCCTGTAAGCTAAACGCTACCTGCATGGCTAGATTTCCTGGAGGAAGTCACAGTTGCTAAGTCTGCTGGAAGCCGTTCAACCCATGTGCACGTGGAGCAGATGCTCTGAACCCAACACAAGGACACAGCACTCCTGGAGAAATCTTTTGACAGCAAGTGAAAACCAGGGCTTGAACTGGTCATGGGTCATCAGAAATGCAGCTGTGATTTCTCACAGATTAGCAGAGTTTGAGGGCAAATGGGACCATGAGAGCACCCAGTCTGCTTCTTGCTGTGTCACAGCCTATTACATTTCATCCCAGTTTTCCTAAGAGCAGGAGTTGGATCTGGCAGCCTCAAATAACTGCGTTCCCAGCAACAACCCATGTTCTACTACCACCACAAATCCCCTGCTGTCTCAACAGCTCTGTCTGGGATACAACAGCCCCTTGGTGCCCTTGCACCTCTGGCTCCTAGTTCAAGCACAGATCCATCAGCAGTTTCATCAGTGCTTCAGAGCTCAGTGGTGAACACAAATTCCCATCCTCTGGCTTCATTACAGGAGTGACAGGAAAGCTGGGGAAGAAGAAATGCACGGCTGGCAGCAGCCTCCAGCCTCTGCAGTGAGATTGCCCGTGCTCCCCTGTCAATCACACACCCCCACAGTAGCTGTGCATCAGCAGCCCGTGGACTAATCTCCACACAGTGAGCCTACCTTGGCTACAAAGCCTTCTGAGGCAAGAATGATGCTAAAGAAGAGAAACGTTCAGACCACGCACACCGTTTCAGAGCCCAGCCTCCCTGCTGAGCTCTGCGCCAGGACTGGGATCCTCAGCACACAAGCGAGCTCTTCTTTAAAAGTCAAAATTTAAACTGCTGAAATCAGAATCTTGTGAAACATCACTTCTTCGCCTGCAGCTCTGCCAAGTGAAGTTGGCTAGGGCTTCTGGCAAACTGCAAGTGATTAAATGAAAGAGTGGGTGGCCAAACACTTAAAGGGCTTGACTCACACTCCGTGAGTGACACCACACCGGTGCTGTCCAGCTTTCCCCATCTGTTACCATTGCTGTAACACAGAGGTGAGAAGGGAAAACGGTGCTGGAAAATCACAGAGATGTTTCTGCAGATGGTTAAAACACAGCAGGGAAGCACCAACTTCATGGCAGGTGTGGAGCAGATCAGTACTGCAGAGCTTGGCTCTGCCTTACCTTCTGCACCGCTTCTTGGCTCAGAGCTGTCCTGCATCACACATCAAATCCTTCGCTACTTTTCTTCTTTCTCTGAGTGTTGATCTCAAGGGTGCTTCTCCTCTTTAATATAAAAAACAAACAGAACCATATGTACTTAAGAAACGCATTACCCATTGCCTAGAGGCATTGTGCAAGAGATACTGCCCATTAGCACGCTGGCTAAAAACATGCATTCCAGAAGAGATTTGTGAAGCACTGATGCCCCCACGGAGCTGATCTGGGCTGCTGGGAGCACTGGAGACTGGAGGACACGAGCCGTGGCAACAGGCACACAGCAAAGGACACCTCCTTGGGTGTCACAATGCCCCAAGTCAGGAAGAACAGGCGTAGATGTGCAGTGAGATACAACCAGCACGTTTCACAAACACCAAGCTCTTAAATATCCCTTCTTTCTTGTTCAAGTCTTTTGTAGCTAATGGGAGGAGATGCAGGTCACCAGCTCTGTGCTCCACCAGCACAAAGCCAGCTTGCAGCAAACAGCTCCAGGGATGGTGACTTCACCACCACCACCTGGGCAGCCTGAATGAAAGCATTTTTACCCTTTTGGAGAAGAAATTGTTCCTAATATCCAACGTGTTCTCAGCTCCCTCAGCATAAAACATTTCCACGACAGCACCTGGCAGTCGACAGCTCTGTAGTACACACACACAACCATTTCCCACCAAAAAAAGGCAGCTACTTCACTCCATCAGGGCCAAGGGGAGCACCACAAGTCCCCTGCCCTGATCCATGATGTGCCAGGAGCTCTACCACCAGATCCAGCCTCAAGCCCAGCAACTCCCAGGGATTCCCCATCCTTTTCCCCTAACTCAAAACCCACTCCAGACACACTTCTACTGCAAACAGTCATTTAAACATACAAAAAACTGAAGAAAAAAAAAAAGAAGTACCTTCTGCTAACTGGAGCTTGATAATGCAGAACTGCTGCTCAGCAGCCGATGTCTCTGCTGCATGTGGCATTCCCTTTTGTTTCAGAACGTAAGTGCTGCAGATCAGGGCCATCCCCATCCTGCCTTCGTACTCCTACGCAGCTCTGGCAGCCAGCACAAGCAGCACGTTCCAAGTCTCCCTCTTCCCACCCTCACTTTTACTAACACGTTTTGTGCTCACTGCCTAAGCACTGCTGTCAGGGAGCTTTGGTGGCTGCTGCTGGGCTCTGGCATTGATACTGGCAGCTGCCTATAAAAGCTCCTCCATCCTTTTCTGTTCAGCTAGCAAAATGCCTCCTGAGCTCCTGCATCTTTGAGTTGAGAAGAAGTAAACACTCCGCAAAGGGAGCTCTTCACTCTTGCAAGCTGCAAGGGATGGCACGTTTCCATCTGCACAAGCTACGAGGACTTTGCAGAAATAGGAACTAACAGCCATGGCCCCTCCACTCCCAGCTCCTCCCAGAACTGCAAAGCTCCTTCCAGAGATCTTCAGAAATCACAAGTGATGGTGTTACTCATCAGCCACAGCTGAGGATTTTATTTCAGCAAAGGACCTTAGGGCAAAGGACCTAAGAATGAGGACACGTACAAGTGGTAAATACCTTTAAACCAACGCTCAATGGGATGCTCAAACTTGCGTCATCCAAACTAACCACTCTCCTGAGTCTTTCGAGCACAATTCTAACACTACAGGATAAACAACACCTTGCAATAAAAGCCTCTTCTCTAACAAACTGTATACCACACAATGTAAAAATTACTGGATACATTAATGACAGTGATTAGAGCACAATATTAACAGCAGCAATATTGCACCACCACCAGCTCACCAGAAAAGAAAGGCTGCTTCTCTCCCTACTCCCCATCAGAGATGCAGTGGCAAGTAGCTGTTACGGCTACATGTTATTTTTTATTAGTTCTTACAAGCTAACTATGCTAAAAGGTTGCATCAGGAATTTAAAGTGCAGTTGTCAGCAGAAGTGAAGGACATTGTGGAATACATTTTACTCCAGCTCTTTTATTGCTTGGCTCCTTGGAGTGATTCAGGCAGCTTAAGGACTCGAGAGGTACTGTCACAATATCTGGCCCTTAGCAAGCTGCCACTTAATACAAAAGAAACGTAACCAGCAGCCTTTACAGTACTGCCTGGACCCACAGAACAGGAGTCAACAACTGCTGATTGCTACCAAACTGCTCCCTGTGGGGATGTGTGCTTTCTGACACGATACTCGGGTTTGACAGAAGAGGAGGTGACTGCAGCACGTGGGAAACACTGATTTCTGCAGCCCCGCACATATCTGTGACACGGTAACACAGCTGGTGCCACCTCCCCTAGGCTGAAAATTGAGTGTGGGGTCTGACATGGGGTGCAATGGGCTCTCCACTAGATGGCACAGAGGGATGGAAGAGGTTGTAATGGGGTTTGACGTGTCCTGCCCACTACTGCCCTATCACTCAGGTGTATGTAATGCCACTTCCCTGAGTGCCAGTCTCCAGTGGAGAGGGTGGAGGGCTGGAATGCAGCGCAGCTGGCTCAGACCTAGGCCAGGAAAGACTCAAACAGCACTGGTCCAAGGAAAAATGCTTTAAAGATCCCTGAGACCACAGCTGTTTTTTGTCCAGGCACCATGTCAGGGTTCTGCTGGACTCTTCACTACTGGTAATCAAAAAATGATTTAATTTGCATCAGTTACCCCTTCCACTTGTTGCTACACACCAACCCAAGTGCCTGGAGCTGGAAGGGATGCTGACCTTCACCCCCATCTACCTCTGCTGGGCAAAGCACACCACACTGCTCCAACATTCCCTGGCTGCCTGCCTGGCACCACACTCCCTCCCAACATCCCATAATGAGAACTAGCCTGAAAAATGCAAGAGCACAGAAGGAAGGATCCTTGAATCTTGATTCAGAAGACAGAAGGCAGCTGAACCCAGGTCAGCAGTTGCCCCGGGCACGGGCAGAAGCAGCCTTGCTGTCTCTGAGTTGAAGCGAGAGCCCAACCTAGGTATCCTAAGGCAAAAGGCAGTTTTATTCGAGGCCTCCAAAGTGTCCCTGTTACCAAGGTGAGGTTTTCTGCAGGAACTGATGCTCTACAGGTAATTTATTTGACCTGCAGAGACAGATGCTTCAGCACAGTTTTCAACCACCAGAAATTCCCACACCAACAAGCCCCAGTAACTCCAAGATGAAACCACCCAACCCCTAACCCTGACCCCAACCATGATACTGCTGCCTGCTCTACTGGAAGATGCCTTGTTGTCAGCTGCTTTGCAGCAGGTGCCTCCATGCCACCCTCTGCACGTGCCCACACCACAGAGAGCTCACACTGCCCAGAGCAGGAGCTGAAGATACCACCATGCCAGGCAAAACGCCTTTAAGTCAGTGGGAACAAAAAGAACTTGCTTTGTGAAGCATGGGCTTTTTTAAGCAGAAATGGCTCCTGCAACCAGACGTGGGATTTTGTGATTTTTAAGCTTGGGAGCTGTTGTTTGTTTTGGTTTTTTTTTACTGCATTAGAAGCAAGTGCTTCAGGTCACCTTTGATGCAAAGAGTCACCTACAAAGAGGCAGCTGTCAGATGGTGTCTCAGTAACGCAGTATGTGCTCCTTCCACGTGGGCTCAGAGCCTCGTGAACCCCTGTGCCATCTGTACACTGCATGTTTGCAGTCCAAGTCCCACAGACACTTCTTTGATGGGTTAGCTGGAACTCCTAAAGATCTCAGAAGGTAACAGCAATCTTCATGGAATTACACACTTAATGGCTAAGGATCCCTCCATTCTTTGAAACACTTTTTTTTTGTTGTTATAAAAACAAAACAAAAAACAAAAAAAAAAAAACATGAATTAAATCATATTTCAGCCTTTCATTCTCATCTTTTGCTAAGCAAACAGGGCTGCCTTTGGCACAGATGGAGGAGAATGGCACACACCAGACAGACAGGCTCACTGGCATCTGCCGCTCGCACCGCTGTCAGCCTTAACCGGGTCCTGATCGCTGCTGTCCATGGGAGGCAGGCAGCTCTCTGCTGCAGAGGAGGAGCCTCAGTGAGCTTATGCTCATGCAAGAACCACCTGGAGAAGTAAAATTCGGTCGCTGAGCACGTTGGGATACCAGGAAACATTCTCCAAAAGAGCAGAGATGCAGTGGCACAGCTGCACAGGGACGTGGTGGGGTCACCGTCCCTGGAGGTGCTCCAGAAGCACAGAGATGTGGCACTGAGGGACGTGGGCAGTGGGCATGGCAGGGGTGGGCAGGGGTTAGACTTAGGGATTTGAGAGGTCTTTTCCAACCTTTAAGATTTTGTGATTCTAACAGGTGCTGGGGAAACTCGAATGTAAACAAATAAGGTCTACATCCTTCTGGAAATCAAAGCCAGCACCTCAGAGACCCAGGCGAGCTCACCTTCCATTCAGCAAAAACTGAGGATGGAGAACCAGCAATCTGCTTACCAAGAGCTAGGGAAAGCAAAGCAAGAAACCTAATGGCACTGTGGAATATTTGGATGTATCAGTCCTCTCCTCTGACCTCCTCTCTTCTCCATCCTGCTAAATGTGTCCATTTTCTTTTACTTCTCCTTTCAGCAACCACTGAAAAGCTTTTTACTTTCACCCTTCAGCACCAAAACCATCACAGTCTGCTTTCATCTCATCCTCTCCTGACAATTACATCGCCTTGCTTCTCTATTTTCTTTTCTTTCAAAGCTTTCAGCCACGTTGCTTTTTCATCTCACTCACCTGTCTGTACCATCATCATTTTCCACACTGTCCCATGTGCTATTGTGTACCTAAAACTCACTTCCAGCAAGGTTATTTAAGCCCATTCTCCTGCACTCGGGAAGATGAATGTTTCTGCTGAACCACCTACAGCAGATCCTCCAGGTTCCACTGTGCTAAATGCTATTAAGGAGATGCTAAAGTCCGGTGGAAGCTTGGACAACGCAAAACATTCATCAGAGCTCTTCGATATTTAAGAGCTGAACGTTTTCCAGGATAATGCAGGCAACGTCACGTAAAACTGGCAACATAACCATCTGGGTCCATTAACTATACTTGCTCTGTAGCATTTGCTGTCTGAATTGTTTATGCCTCGTTTGAGCACACAGACTACAGAGCATATTAATCCTCTGGAAACGAATGTGTAAAACAGAGGTAGAAATGAGGGACCATTTGGGGTGCCTGTTGTTATGCCAGAGTGACGAGGAGATACAGAGACAGCTCTTGATCACACGCCTTCAGATGACCAAGTGACCGCTGAAATCCCACACTGACAAAGATCTCCTCTAAAAAAGTCCTTCCACATGCTCAGGTCAGCCAACCGAGTTGCTGTGATGATGCAAAAGGAGTGCTCTGCACAGAGTGGGGCTCGCTATGAGAAAAGGAGAAGCGCACAAGGATGCTCAACACAGAAATAAGGTGGATAAGGAGAAAACCAGTGTCAGGACTTAGTTTTGAAGAAGGAAAACAAAGGCAAGGAAAAAAATCCTTCGTAATGCAGAACAAACCTCTCAGATGGAAGCCATTTTGCATAAACTGCTTATGCTCAAGAAGACATTCAGGGATAAATATTGGACCTTCAAATGAAGGTCCTCTGAGGTTGTTTTGTGCTGCTTTACCCAAAGCCATCCAACCCCCCGTTGGGGATATTACACATCCTTTTCACATGAGAGCAGTTGGGTGGCATGAAGAATGAGAAAGCAAGCAGAGGGATGCTCAGCAGGGGTAAATTAGCTGCTTCAAAGGAAAGCAAGAGGCACATTAGAGCCTGTTCCAGCACAGAAGTCCTTCCCCATGCTGCAGACAGATAATGCAGCAAAGCACACAGAAGGAGCAGCAGTTCCCTTTTAGGGCATTTCCTAAGCTTCCCAATCAGCTGCAGAAATGTATTCAAAAAGGAAGCAGTCCAAGTGAGAACTTCCAGCATTCTCCTGTGCAAAATCCCTCTCACTATGGCATTTTGCTTTCACAGCAAAAATGACACTAAGGGATTTTGCTCCCAGAAAAAGGGAACAGAAACTCCCTTTGCTCAACGTTGCCAAAGTGGTGTCACTATGCAGCACTGTACTGGCACAAGCTGTTCAAAAGCCACTGCCTGACATGGTCTGTGTAGTGACACCAGAGTGATACATCCCATAGTTTCCTTGGTGATCACACCACGAGCAGAACAGACTCGGTGTCTCTGCGTCTCAGCATTCCCACAGGTGAAGTACCTGGCTGTGCATCTCCTGGTGAAGCCAAGCACCTCCTTTCAGTTACAGCACCTCCAAAGATGCACTGAGGCTTAGTGCAGAGAGACAGAATCCATCCCTCCCAAATCATTTCCTGCAATGACCAGTCACAGCACTGCCCACCTCCTAACTCCCCCTCTCCCCCCAAAACCACAGGAACCTCCCTCCACCTGCAGCAGACCTGGCAGTACCCAGAACCCTCTCCCCAAGCAACGGTGTTTGATTTTGTTTGTTCCTGACATAGTGGGAGATTTAAGACGTTCAAGTCCAGATGTTTCTCTCCCCCCTCCAAATACTGCCCTGCTGCTCTTTGCACACGTTCTCCAGCTTTTCCCAGTCATTTTAAAATAGGATATCAGACCTAAATGAGCTACTTCACCAGTATTTCCAGTTCTGGGAAGTAAAAACATCCTTTTCTTCCCCACAGATTTTCTCAGCACCAATTCTGCACTTGATGAAAATCCTCAGGATAGCCAGGATGAAGCTACTGCAGTGAATTACTATGTACATACTTAGCATGAACTGCCGTGGTGGCATTTGCAGCGGTGCAGCTTTATCGCAGCCTTTATATGACTTTTATTTCCCACAGTGGTGCAGAGATGAGGGCTTGCACCGCCTTCAACAGCTCTGACACGGCTCAACCACCCGACACTGAACATGTCCACAGCTGTGATACACCACAAGTTCACAGGAAACACACTCCACCTAAAAGCACAAGACATTACGCTCCATTTCTTTTCACTACGGAAAAATAAATCTGATTATCTACGGACCATCAAACAAAACTAACTTAGAAAACTGGCCAATTTAAGTAATAGATTTCGAGAAGGGAGCTCTCCCAGCCTTATATGTGAAGATCAGAGGTAGGGAGCTGGGATCAGCAACTTCTGCTAACACGGAGATGCTTCAGACCCCAATGCATCTACATGCAGAAATACATAGTACTGCCTTCACCAACATCCAACTATATGTACATATGTATTTTCACATACACGCATACGCACACAGCTCAAACCCCACTAACCTTGTGAAACTAGATACAGGGTCTCCAAAAAGCACACAGCACTCTGAGAACGACACTTCTGAAGAGCAGCTTCCCAAAATCACATGCACTGTAACAGCAGCGAGGACAGGATCCAACTCAGGGATCCAACTCGAGGGAGGCACTCAGCGACGCTTAAGCAACACAGCTTTTCTCTTTCCTGCTCCAACTCCCTGCCCCTATTCCCCAGCACATTTCCAAATTGGCTCAACTTGGGTGGATCTGCATGGGAACTGCAAGAGAGACATCTGCCAAACATCAAGTCATTGCTCCCAAGAGCAGGGGCAAGGCAGCTTAGAAGGGAAAAAATGGTCACTGTGCTTTCAGTTTTATTTTTTTTCATTGTAAGAACCGTGTATTTTCTCAGCCTCATTCTCCACAACAGCTGAATTGTTTTCACTGGAGCACTCCCAAGAAGCACATCCCTTTGTAGACAACTCGCTGAAATGAGGTTTGACAAAACATAAGCGACCGAAAATAAGGTTTTCAAGCACAGAACACCTGGCAAGCTTTTAATAGCGACTGTTTCCATCAGCCCCAACTGCACTGACCAGCAAACTGATGGCCAAACTGCAGAGAGCTTTTACTCTCCAACAACCATCTACTCCCACGAGGAAATGGTGGCTGGAAGATGCTTAGGAGTGCCACTGCTTACCTGAAATGAAATCTGCATCAGTGTCCTTCTTCCCATTACCTACCCTAACCTGCACTTCACTTTTGTTGTATTGTCTAATTTAGGACACAAGATCCTTCAGAAAAGGATCTCAACATCCTACTCATCCATAAGAGTTGCTCAGCACACAGATGCTGCTTTGCAAGCAAAACCATTGATTTTAGCCACGAAGGTACCAGTTGTACATAAGCATCCTAACAAGTGCAGTTAAGCAAAATTCATTTTAAACATCCTTGTGTTCATCCATGGACCCCTCACAGCAGGATTTCAGTGTGAGCAGAGGATGAATGCTTGTTGTGACGCACAATATTTCCACAATCAGGATTTCGTGTTACCCAAAAGCAGTTTTTTTTTTGTTTTTTTTTTTCCTGAGAGCCTCCAGCAATCCCCAAAACACACACAGCCTGAGACAAAGGAGATGCTGAGCAGTTGCACGCCCTGTGGTATCTCAAGGGCTGATGAAAAACAGCAGGGAGACACTCTTAGACACCTTGCTGTCTAAATCTGCCTCTCCATATCCACAGCCCATGAAATTCCATCTTTGCACAAACCCAGGGACAGCTGAGCTAAACGTGCTGAGAGCATGTAACGAGGAGACAGGGAGCTCTGGGAAGGATGCCGATACAACCTGACACTGCTGGTCCTTCTGGCTCATTCCTTCTGGCAGCAGGGGTCTCCGTGAGGTCCCATCAAACAGAAATGAACCTAGCAAGTGATCTCCCTGAGGGTGATAGAGAAGCATGGGCTCTGTAAGGCTCGGGAATAAGAACATCGAATCAAAGCCTGAGAAACCTGTGCTGCCCTGCGGAAAATGGACTGGTAAACTCTTATCCTGTTAAGCCCTGCCTCTACACCACAAAGTCAACTGGGCTGAAAGCAGCTGAAAATACAATGATAAACCAACAAAACGAAATGAGGGAACAAAATGTGATATCCAGTAAACTGACCGATGCGTTAGGACAGCAGCAAGCTACTGGCATGCTGGTGAGCTCCTGGCACGCTGCTGTTAAGCCCTGCAGCTCCAAAGCAAGGCAGCAGCAAGAGAGCAGAGAGGGTCAAGTCTGCAGCACTGTTAGTCCAGGACCAACACTTGTGTGCTAGCTGCCCTTCCACACGAAGGTGAGAGCATCTGTGCTCATCTACAGCTTTTCAAGTTATAAGGAAGCCCTCTGAGTACGTCCCATTTACAAGCAAAACCAGACAGCAACTTTATGGTCACTAAGCTACCTGTGCATGGCAAGCACTGCGAAATCTGCAAGGACTTCCAGTTCGCTGTTATTAACACATTCTTTGTATTAATCTTCCCCAAGTGATCCATTGTGGAAATTTATGTATGACCCTCTATTAAAAACCACAGTAACTCTCTCCCTGAACATACCATGGAGCTTAAACACATGAAAGCAGAGAGCCTGAAGAGGCTGATGAGAATCATTTGCCAGTACATTGGGAAGGACAATCTGGTTTTATGGGACACTTTATAGTATTGTTTCCAAATTAAAACTAAAACAGGTCCCAGTCGGAAGCTGCACCATTTCAACTTCAACCTTAAAACTACTTTGTTGTTGTTGTTTCTAAAAACCATGCAATGCTTCAGCAAGTCCAACCCGTGGGAAGGCTGGCAGCTCCCTGCACTGCTCAGTGAAGACTCAGGCACGACGGCACAAACCTTGATGATTTTTTGGTCAAAGATGCAAATAATAAGGAAAAGTTAGCTTCGGAACAGCAGCAAAGTTTGCTCTTATTTCTACAATGCGTGCATCAGACTGTGGAAAATTTCTTTACAAAGCTCCAGGCATCTACACAGGCAGCTGGAGTGGGAAACGTATTCCCTTGCTCACAGCGTGCTAATCCAGTGACTCTGAGCTAAATAGCTTGCTTCTGCAAATTGATTATTTTATTTTTTGAAGTGCCCCATATAGACATAACATGGCTCTAATACGCTTTCCAAGTCACAGCTTTTTCCCAAGAAGCAATGCCTAACGCCTGAATTTAGCTTTTAATTGCATCATCAATGCCTAACGCAGACAATAGCCTGGCTCATCTCTTCGTGCTTATTCCGGTGCTGGAAAGGCAACAAAGAACAGAGTATTTTTGCCAAGGAAACTAATACTTGCAAACGCACAGGACAGAAGATACGGGAGATGAAAGCAGGATCTTTGCTTGCTTCTGAGAGCGTGCAAAGGCAGAAGTGCAGCTAGCATCTGGCTCCATCTGTATCTCCCATGCCTTGCAGAGATGACACATCCCTCATTTGTTAAGGATAAACGTAGAAACAGTTTCTAGAGGACCACAGGGATGCAAAGCACAGGTCACTTTCCCTTGACCAGGCAGCTCCAGCCACCCACCTTCAACCCTTCCCCAGGCACTTCTCATCCCACACCTAACGCTGCCCTACCTCTGATTTCTGGCTCCCTCCCAGACTCACTCTCTCCCCTCCTCCATTATTCAGCAGCCCTCCCTTCTCCTTGGCGTCACTGCCAACACTCACTTCCAACCTCCATTACAATTTCCGCTGGGTGCAGAGATCCTGTTACAGCCGATCACTACAACACTGCTTGTGCTTTGCATTTAGGGAGGATCGAGTTATGCCACAGCTCATCAAAGCCCACGACTCTGTCAGTAACCATTAAGAAAGCTTTCACTCTGCCTGATGGAAAAGAAAACCACCTTGGTCGTGCTAGAGAGGCAAGAAAGGAAAAGAATAGTTTCGGTTGCAAAAGGATCTCATAACAGAGTGCAAATAGTGCTGTCAACACAAGCAGGACGCACCATGCTGGTTTTCCTTTTTCCAAAGGATTTCAGGCAGCACAGTCAGAAGTTGAAACACCACCTTATCCCACATCTGTTTCCTCCTACAGTTATTCTCCTAACCTATGTTTGCGATCCATCTTCCTGGTGGGCCTATCTTCCCTGTACTCACAGACCCCTTTGTAAAGTGACTACAAATGTTTATTTCAAACAGTATAATATCAATCCCAGGGACAGAAAGCTCTCAGTGGTTGTCATCTCCCTGCCACGTGGTTCCATGGGATCCACACCGTGGCTTCTCCTGAACCCATTCTTTGCCACAAGGGGCACTGAAGGTAGGGTTCAGAAGCACCACGCTCCCAACTCAGGCAGACGCAGCAGAAAGTGGAGGTGTCCAGGTTCATTTCTGCATGCCGGAAACCCCAGGACACTGCAAGATCAGAATAAGAATACCAATTACAGGTATTTAACATGGTAATTTCAGAGCCAACTATCATCATGAACCTCTGTCTCTTTCAGATAAGAAATCTCAGAACAATCAAGTTAACATGATCGGGTTGAAGTACACAGTAAGAATGCTGAGCATCGATCCCACGAACGGAGCTGGGGAATACATCCTCATGATCCTTCACCAGAAGGATATCCCCATTCCTCCTCCACGCACACAAAAGGAGGATCTGCAGTATTCATTATCTACACTTGATGGCACACAGAGGGAGCAGAACAGGAAAGTTTTATAAAAGACACAGAGCAAAAGCAAGTCCTGCAGCCCTGAAGATGATTTAGAGGCAAGGGCGGTGAGGTGGTCTTTCTCAACACACATTTGTGACACTTCAGATAAATAGTTTTGTATAATGGACAAAAAAAAGTGACAGGAAAAAAAAATCATTTGGGACAGTCAGCTGTGGGGAAAGGGGTTTTTTATGACTTCTTCCAGACATAAATTTCCCCTGTCAAATCCAGTAGGAGAACACTAACGCTCTCTCAGTTGGATGAATGTAAGAACTCACCATGGACGTGGGACAAAAGACCTCTGCACTGCTGAGCCCTGAGGCTGCAGGAGTGCTCCAACTCTGGGCAGCATAGCCTTGATTTTTCTAGCCCTAGCTGCAGCTCCCGGGGGCTACCACAAGGCTGACCAACCTGTTGGGACACGGCAAGGGGAATTCAATCACAGAATCGTTAAGAAAAGACGCCTAAGAACTTCTAGTCCAAATGTCCATCTACCACCAGTACTGTCCACTAAACCACATCCCTAAGTACCGTATCTGCCCTTTCTTAAACACCTCCAGGGATGGTGACTCCACCTCTTCCCTGGGAAGCCCATTCCAATGCATCACCACTGCTCCTGAGTCGAAAAAACGAGGTAAAGCTCAGACTGCCAGCGTGAGAATGGGCTGATAAAGCTGCACTGCAGTTAATGAGGATTTCCTGCTTTTGAAGCTGCAAAAGCAGCTTTTTCCCCCCTCTTTTCTTAGAAATTAACTCCAAATGTTAGCACAAGTAGCATGAGAAGGAAATATCAACAAAGAAGAGAGTGCAACGGATTGTGGCACACAACCTCCACCTACAATCTGAACCTGTCCCCTCACCTGTCATTCCCCATTTAGCCTTGTCCTCCCCTGCTTCCAGCCCCACTCTTCATGCAGCTCCTCCAGCCCTGGTTCTCCCCAGCCCATCAGAAAAGCCTAAGCCATGATTCAGAAGCCAGAGAGCACCAAGGATATGTTTCAGTGGGCACCAAACTGAAACTTATGTAAAAGACAGTTTAATCTCAAGACAAGATGGTTATAGCAGTACCACCTGATAGCACCCGTGCTGAAACAGGCAGGCCCTCACCTGTGAGCTGCCACCTTAAACATGGCAGGCAGGGATGCTGTTCTTTACTTCACTGTAAGACAAGAGAGCTTCACCATCACTACTTCAACATACAACACAGATTACCTGAACCTCTAGATATCAAGAAGCAGTAATTACGCAAATTAAGGCAAGAACGAACTAAACAATTTGCCCAGGACCACCGGAAGCAGTCAGTGACAGAGGAACAGGTGGCATTTAGGAGTCCCTTCTTTACAGCTCGGTCCCGAAGCACTAATGCAACCCCAGAGACCAGTTCATGATCAGTCAGACAAAGCATTCACATCCCAAAACATCAACATCTCCAAACGAGCAACGGGGAGAGAAAAGATGTGCAATAGCCAAAGCCAACTTTCTCCTCGCTCCTTTCCTCTCCGCCCACAAAGCCAGGAGGAGTTCTGCTGGCTGAGTGGTTTCAGGAGAGATGGGATGGATGCTTGACTGAGAACAGGCAGAAAAACAAACAGAAATCCCTCACCCCATAGTGCTCAGGTCTCAAAAGCTGAAGGCTGCTGAAGGGTCACTTGTTTGGCCGCACTGCCTGAGACACGCTGTACAGTACAAGATCCTTTGTGAGCAAGCAAAGCTGCAGTCAGAAGGATAAAATAAAGCCTTGCAGGCACTGCGGCAGCAGGAGGCATTACCAGAGATGTCACAGCCCAGCTCTGGAAACCCTGCTGCTGTACATGGGATGAGGAAGCTGCCTGGCCCCAGGGCTTCCGGAGGAAGCACCACAGGGAGCAGAGCAGGATACACTCACAGGATCAGAGTGCCTAAGGCTCAGGTATTCTGGTACTCCAAATACGCTGGAGACAAGAGTTACTAATTAATAGGCAGTCATGTGATAGAAGTGAGCAGTTATATTTAGGATTAATTTAATTACTTCAGCCTCAAAAGCATCCCAAAATTATAACAGCAAGGGATTCTCTTTCCAGCATCCCCCTCATACAGCAGTACTCATTACCTGCCCTCAGCTTGGGTGCAGCTCTCGACATCGTCAACAGTAGAGCTTTCCTTGGGAGAGGTTTCTGGCAGCCTAGCTGATTTCCAACATTAGGATGTAACAAAAAAGGAAATTCATGAACTGGCTGCAGCAATTTGAGGAAGATTTGTGGCCATAGCAACATTACTATAATCTACGTTGCAGGGAACAAAAGGTACTTTGATCATGCTGTTCCGTACCCACTCCAGCCCTCCCGTAATGAGAGGCATCAGCATCCAGACACTCTCCAGTCCCCCAAAAGCCCACATGTGCTCTCTCCCATCACTACTGCCAACTTGAAATCACTGCACTAGGAGGAGGTAACAGCGTAACTCTTGGCACAATCTCAACCTTACAGAACAATGTTTATTTGCTGGCCTGTGTCACACAGCTGCTGCCTTCCTTCCTATCACTCACTATACTAGCTTAATCTTACATTCACCTGTAGCATCTGGAATCTTCATGCCCAGCTCACATCCTAACAGGGGTCTGAGCTGTAGGCACTCCTCTAAGACAAATAATAAAAGGAAATGACAAGAAATAAATCCAGCAAGCTGCCTGCCTGTCCTCTGCTCTGTGGGCCTCTCACATCTGCCCACGAAGCCGAATGCACGTGGACATTAATGCCCTCCTTGTTCTTAGCTCTACAAATCAGGGGTAGCTGCCTCGTGCTTCCTGCCCTCCAGACACAACATCTGGGCTCTTCATGGTCATTCGAGCTGCTTTCCCACAGTGAGGAGCCTGGAATGCAGCAAGGTGGAGCACTGGAGGGGAAGAGACAGCAAACTTCCCAAATTAGTAGCAAAGAGCACAGGGCTGCAGTAATTCTACAGCTGGGATAGCTCAGCAGCAGTGATTGCAATCTGCCCACTTAATTTGGCCCTGCAGTTTCTATTAGAAGCACACTAGGAGGAAATTCCTGTACAGCAGTTAAAGCGAGGGGTGTCGGGTGACTGGGGCTTTATTCCCAGCTGTGTCTCAGACCTTCTGCTCGACCTCAGGGAATTTGCTTCATCTGCTCTGGTTCGCAGCATTCCTCAGGAACTCACAGGGGATCTCACGGGCTGCAAATAGCAACCGAGGCTAGGAATGTAATCAAGAGCAACTTCCTGTTCAGCAGGACGTAAAGCATCTTACAAATTTGCCTGTAACAAGACCAAAGGACTTAATTACACAGAATCGATCCATCTGGTCCCCTCAACCATACCACTCTGATATGAATTAAAGGAGACACTAGTGCCAAGCCACGCACATAGTCCCACACTACCAGGGAACTTATTTCTCTTAATGGCCTCAAATGATGAAAAAACAACAATAACCCAGTTTTTCATCTGGCTCAAATTATTTCACCGCTTTTAAATTCCAAAATAAAACCTGAGCATGGAAGTGAGACGTGCCAGGAACACGTGAGAACTCTTCGTGGAACACTCCTGGCCTCTCTTCTTCCACCAGACCCAAAATGCATGGTTCAAGAGGAAGAAAAGAATAAAAGGAAGAAGGAGAGGGAGGCTTAACTGTTGTACTTTGGTAATGCAGCTCTGACTGCACAGGGAAACCTAAGAACCTTGAAAATTCTGTTACAACTGAACGTATCCTAGCACTGGGCACCTTTTCTGAGCATGCTTTTCTCAGCATGCCTGTGCTACAGGACTCACAGCTCAGAGTTCTGCCAGATCCCTGGAAGAAAGGCAGCAGGGCAATGCCCCGCTCTCATTTCAACCACTGCACACCGGTTTGAAGGCGGAGCACAACGCTGCAGTGGTCACAGGACAGACAAAGCTGTGCTTTGCTTCTAGGGCATCACGAGTACCACTTGGCAACGCTGACCTACTGCTGTGCTGTACAGCACCTGACACCATCTCCTCCTGGGCTCCTGCTGTGCACAACTCCCACAGCTCTGAAATGCCTCTGGAAATTTCACTGTTAAGAACACAGCATCAGTGGGGCTTTCCAAGACCGCCCCAGCTTCTGCTAGAATAATTGGTATTGCTGCCTCTGGATTCGGTGAGGGCAGACTCAAAGCAAAGCAAAGCTTAGGTAATCCCCTAAGTCACCCCAACGCCTGGCTCCCCACCTATGGGAGGTCTGAAGTCAAGGGTCAGCCCTCATCTGTTTATTTATTTATTTATTTATGGCTTTGAGTCAAATTCCAAAGTCCAGTACGAAATCAGGCTAGGTGATACCTCCGCAATAATAGGAAGCCAAGGAGATGCTGATTAATTTACAGAGCAGCCCAGGACTCCCACCATTCCTCAGACTTGCACAGTTTGCAACATCACCAAACTCTCTCCAGGAGAGAGTGCTCCTGCACAGCACCACTCGTAAGGCCAGGAAGCAGGGTTATCTTTTCCCATTTAGGAGCCAAGAACCTCTGCCAACTTTGCTTTGCAAAGTTTCCCGAACGCCAGCCGTGACTTCTGACTCAGCACTCCAGCAGCAGATTCCTCCTCTACCCCAGCTGCTGCTGTGATGTCTCTTCACACGCACAACACCTGCTCATCAGAAATGAAGCCCAGCGCTTTACAGCATGAAACAGACTTTGCGAACACGTGAGTGAACCGTGCAAATGAATCATTTGTTCAGGCTCAGAGCACACCAACCTATTGCTTGGCAGAACAGCGGTAAAAGGCAGTGCAGGAGGTTCCTGGGGATTGCTGCAGGAGGGAGAGGCACAACTGCAGCCTCAAAAGCTTCAGCCCAGTCCTGAATGCTTCTCAACACTGTCCACTGTGAGATGCTCGGATGCGTCCCAGCACCAAAGGCAGAGCAGTAATTAGGGGCAAGAACTTTGGAGACAACGCACACGTGAATTAGTCACAGATCAAATGGGTTCTACGTTCTCCTCAATCCCAAAATCTCAAGCTTTCACGGAATCATGGAATTGTTAAGGCACCATGATGCCCACTGAGCCACGTCCCCAGGTGCCACGTCCCCATGCTCCCTAAACACTTCCAGGGACAGTGACCCCATTAACACAGAACATAACTGCATCCCATCAGTGTACCTCCATTTCATACTACACAGGGAAGCTCTGCATCTCTTTCAGTTTTGCACTGTGCACTTTGTACAACAGACTTTTCCAAAGCCTCTGCACAACTCCTGTAGCACCAAAGGGAAACCTAGGAGCCTTTACACACAGATGTTTGGAGAGTGGCAACCCCATTTAGGATGGCAAGGGCTAGATTAATGCTCAGTCTTCGCATTCCTTCAAACTGAGGACAACAAACTGGATCCCGACTTTGGTCAGACACAGAAACTGTGATTCCCAACCGACAAACGTTCACCCTCATTCTTTTGACTTCTGTGCCAAACACTGAGTTTTGGTAGGGTTTAGTTTTTGCTCTTGTTTCAGAAGTATCAGCATCTCCACAGACGATCAAAGAGATCAGCAAACCAGAACAGGCAGAACACCTGTACACTATACTTGTTAGATATTACACATCCCTCTGCGCAAAGCTGCTCTGAGTAGTCACTCCCCCACAGTCCCATAGGGCCCTGGTAGATAAGTGCTGTCTGTATTAGCACACAGCACCCTCCCTGCTCCTTCAGCCATGAATTATTCTAATAAAATTATGGGTGCAAGAAATGGGCATATATGAAAGGCAACTCAAAGATATCAAGATGACCTAAGTAATGGTCATTTCCTGGTAATTTCTCTCAACTTTGGAACTTGCAGTACCTTGAGCAATCAGTACATGCTGGTGACACAGATAAAAGCTGGTGGCTTGTGGCTTCATTATGTGAGACATCCTTCCCGTTGTGCACGCCTCTGATAAGCACCCAGCTGTTGCAAAGAGGAACCACGAGGCCAAAGTCTCAGATCTCCTTCTGATTTTATTTAGCTTCCAGAAGGAGAAGCACTCCGGACTGCAAAAACTGTGAGAAAGCACTGAAGCAAGTAAAGCCAATAACAGAGACCTGCTTTCAGTCTGCATAGTCCCGTGCGTTTTAAAGAAGAAATCACATCCAAGAAAGGCGCACGTGGAGGTTGGAAATCCAGCAACCAACAAAACAAACAGAAAACCAACGTTTTTTTTGTAAGGTATTCAAGTGTTGAGCCACAGAATATGGAGGAACTGAGGCTGCCTCACAACCACGACTTGCAGCTTAAGTTTCCTGGTGAACTAGTTTGTTTGGATGCCACATGTTTTCATCTCACCTTGAGCATAGAATGCACTGGCAGGGGATGGAATTTGCCAGGATTACATCAATCTTTGGAGGTGCAGACAAGCAAGGAAAGATTCTGCCCTGTGATAGTCAAAGTCAACACAAAAATAGAGTTTTCAGGCTGCAGATGGGGCTACACAGAGCAATTTACTAATGAAGGAAGACAAAGTGATATCTTTGCAGTAGAACAAGAGAAACTTGAACAGAGAACCCCGCTGTGTGAAGAACAAATTGTTACCAAGAAGCTGAATAGCAATACTGCTGCACACTGCAATGCAAGCAGATGTGGCCCTGAGAACATGGTCCCATCTGGGAAGAGTGCCTCCTTGGGAGCAGTTCAGCCCCTACACGGAGAGATGACAGAAATGAAAACACTCAAGCTGTTAAATGACAGGCACAGGGACCAAAGGCAGCAGAGGTATCTACAGCAGTACACTGGACCATCTCTGGTGAGATACAAACAGCTCCACTGGAAGGGTCAGGGAGTGGCACAGTGTGGGGACCTGATGGATTTGAACTTTATGACTTTTAAATGGACTTGATGACCATTAAAGGCCCCTTCCAACTCAAGTGATTCTATGAAATGACCCTTTCCACAGGCAGCTGTCCTGACGGCTGTTCAATATGCCCACAGAGCTCTGTACTGTCCAGCCAGCCCTCCATGTAAGGGCTTTCCAGGATAACTGCCCAGCAAGAAGTGCCTGGGAATGGACACGGAGGAACCATAAAGTCATTAAGGTTGGAAATGACCTCCACGATCCCCAAGTCCAACTGTCAACTCATCACTAAATCATGTCCCTCAGTGCCACATCTCCACAGTTCCTGAACACCTCCAGGGACAGTGACTTCACAAACCTCCCTGAGCAGCCTGGTCCAATGCTTGGCCACTCTTCCAGAGAAGAAATTTTTCCTAATATCCAACCTGAACCTCCCTTGGTGCAACTTAAGACCATTACCTCTCATCCTAGGAGACCATGTGCAGAGAAATACTTCTGTCTTCCAAATGTTAGCTTTTTGAGCTCACATGACACTCACAAGAAATACACGATTCCCTGTAAGAGTGAGCAAGAAGCTGCTTCACATGCTCCCTTTGTGGGCAGTAACTGCTCTCCGCAGGATTACACAGGATGCACTTATCACCTGCCACGCAGCAACCTGCACACTCTGATACCATCACGACAGAGGAAAGCATCCAATCCCAAGGTCCCATCCAATAGGCCACCACTGACAACTGAAACACACTTGATAAAAATCAAGGATTTGAGAAAAAAATCTATTCTTTCAGCAGTCCAGGAGGCACTTCAAGGTTTCTGTACACCACGTACTCCAGCTTCACTGCTGAGACACCGCAGCTTGAGGGGAACGAGCATTCATTTTACAATGCTCATGGTGCAGCGTTGAGTGCCAAGGGCTAACACCCCACGGGAAGACATGGCAATGCCATGCTGCCCTGCACTAAACAGAAGCAGATCCAGGTCACCCATCACCGTGATTACTGTTTAGTGTTTACAGATGAGAGAAAGTCAAGCAAGACCGCACGTTCCCGCAGTGTGCTTTGCACAGCCTGAGGTGCTTCCTCCAGCACAAAGGGAACAGGTACACAAAAGATCCAGCTGCATCCCCTTTAATAACTAAACAAAAGGGATTGAGAGAATTGAAACGTTTAAAATTTAAAAACAAGGCTCAGATCAAACTGAATCATCAGGCTGATTAAACCACATTTAATACACTCATTTAACCTTTACCTAATAATTTAATAATGAACTCATTAGGGAAGAGAGAGAGGTATAATTTGAATCCTCATGACAAAAGAGCATTATCATGTCTGCGACAGCTGGTACCCGCATCCAATGGCCATGCAACTCATGAGCCTCACGTATTTACTCAGTGGCTCAAACCAATGCTGAGACAATAATTCTTGATGCAAACCAAAGCTGCCCGTGTGTGTTAGAGGTACGGAAAGCCTGAGCATACAAAGCAATTCTCCACAACCTAAGGAGATAATTTGTTACAGTTCTCCAGCATGTTTCAGTGGATGAGATTACTTCACGATAAAATATACAAGGTCTAACATTAAGAGAATGTATATGTGCTTTTTATGGAGAGAAAATGTTATTTAATCTGTGATGCTTGAGCGAAATTGTAGGTCTCTCTCTCTCGTGATCACACACTTACCTAACAGCCATCTGCTGGAGTTCAGCTGGAGTACAAGTGTTCCCCTCCCAGCAGAAACTGGAGAATGAGCGAGATTTTAAAAGTCAATACAGAGAAAAAGAACAGCAGCTTGAGATGAGGAAAATTGCTCCAATTTCATTTCTTCCGAGTGCCTGCAAAAGCAGCATCTCTGCCCTTCGCTCAAAGATCTCCACACTTGCTTTTCTCCTTTATCTCCATTTATTGATTTTACAAGGAAAACCAAGATGGGAGCACTTGCCAGGAAGGATGAATAATGCGCGGGGATTCAAGAGGTTCAAAGCCAACTTGCCCTGAGAAGTGAGAACCAAGTTCTGAACAAAATTATTCAGCCTTCAGTACCTTCACAAAATAAAAAGCATTTTCCAGGAGAAAACAGAGCCATGAAGTACTCAACCTTTCATTTGGTTTTGAGTATTTTTGGAGCGTCTTCAAAACCTCTACATTCCGCAGAAACGTTTGCTTTCTCTCCTTGTAGATTTCAGGAGACACATAAACAAAACCTGCAATTTCCTACAAGCATAAAAGCAGCTTTGCTAATTTATTGCTTTATTGCTCAAAAAAAAAAAAAAAAAAAAAAAAAAAAAAAAAAAAGCAATGCTATTGGGTTTAAAATAATTTTAAAATGAATACATGAATCCAGCTCTGCTAGACTGGAGGCATCTTGCTGCATGGAGGGGCAGGAAGGGCAGATTTCAGTCGATGATGTGGTGGGCTTAGAGTGCACAGAAAAAGCTAAACACACACAGACACTGGTAAGAGAAACAAAACGGTGGGAGCCCGAAAAAGGAAACAGAAACAGGGCATGGATAGAAAGAAGTTAATGCTTCCCGATGACAGCCAGAATACCTGGGTAACCCACCCACCCACCTGAGGGCCACTCAAGGAAAACTACTCCATTTTAACTAAACAGAGATTAATAAAAGCTAATTAGTTCAACACCTTCACTTGCAGAAGTGGCCTCTCTCAAATATGCTTAATATTACTCTTGAAATAAATTAAGGCAAACCTCCAGGCAAATTTCATTCCACGTAAGAACTGAACTTCATCAACTTGAAACAGTTGAACTAGAGAAAAGGAATTCAAATTCATTTTCCTGAAAACATGAACAAACCATGAACCTTGAGACACTTTTTCCAAACATCCTACAGCACACCCTGGGCCTCACTTTCTGCTCCCAGACCAAAGCCGGATATACTGCTCTTACTATCACAGAATGGTTTCGATCAGAAGGGACCTTAAAGGCCACCCAGCCCCAGCTCCTGGGCAGGGACACCTCCCACTGACCAGGCTGTCCATCCAGACTGGCCTTCAGCACCACCCTCATGGTAAAAAATTTCCCTATAGTATCTAACATAAGCCAACCCTCTCTCATTTTAAAGTCATTAACCCCTTGTCCTATAGTTAAATCTCCCCCCAGCTCTCTCCGCCTTTCCCCGTACGAGAGGTGTCCCAGTCTTCTAACCCTTCTTGTGGCCATACCCTGGAAGGGCTTCTGCCTGACTACGTTGGGGTCAACGTCATCTTTCCATTTCCCAGATGCAGAGCCGTGAACATACAGCTGTCTGAGGCTTACAGAGCCTGCAAATGGAAAGCATTATAGGACACTTAAGGCTATTATCCTTGTGCTGTGGTCCAGAAGCCAGCCTTTAAAAGTTGGGAAACAAGGCTCTTACAAAAGAGCTCAATGGGAGGTTTCTGTTAAAAAAATAAATAAATAAAAATAAAATTGGAGGTTGGGGAATTGGGAAATATTACAGAATAACAAATTAATCTTCCAAGTTCATTTCACTGCATCAGTTCTAACGAGCGAAAAAGGCTGCTCAGAGGGTACAAACAGAAATTAGCACACCATTTTAGGGAAAAACAGGACCAAGCTTCAGAAAAGCAGATCTGCTAGGAAACTCAAAAAGTCAACAGAGGTCAAGCAGAAGGAATGGACTTCCACCTGGCTTTTAAAGCAAGGGGTGGCTGAATACCAGCTGAAGTTCCTGAGATATAATTCAGCAATTAAATTCAGGCAAAAGGGAAGACCTCCAACAAGAGCAACTAAACAAGATAGAGATGGGAAAAGTCCCCCTCTAAATGCCATAATTAAGACATGCAGAAGGAAACAAACAATGACAAACTCATCAGGTGATCTCTGCTGATGGAGGAACAGAAGAGCCCCAGAGCTAGAAGTAGCTAATAGGCAGCAGAGAGAGAGAGAGAAACACGTGGCAATGGATCCCTGTATGTGAAAGGAATTATGCAGCAATGATACACAAGGCTGTGCTTGAAACAACAGAACTGCAAATTCAGAGATGTCATTTTGAGCCATCTTCAGATAATGGAGCTCTACTGAACACTGAAAAGTACCTTGTGAGCAGGAGAAGGAGTCTGACTTTTCGGCATTAAAGCCTGATAGGGAAGAGTTTAGCTCCTAACCCAGCGATGCAGCCTGACAGCCTCCTGCTCACTCGTTTCACTCAACATGAACCAAATTTTGCACGTGAACGTGCACATGAAGCCTGCTTCATTTCCTCTTCCATGCTTGTGCTTGAAGCCAACCACCCTTCATTCCTGCACCCAAGGTGGCTGGTCACAGCTGCCCCAAGAGCCATGTGCCTTGCCAGAAATGGGGCACGCAGTCAATGGGAAAAAGGGATAAAAGGAAAGAATCAACCTTTCAGAATCAGACTGGAGCAAAACTGTTTCCAAATATCAAGCAATGTTTTCCTGACATTTGCCAAACAAGCACAGCGAGCACTTCACCAGCACCATGACCACTTCCACCACGGAGAATAGGCAGACCAGGCACAGCTGGAAACGTGGTGACAAGCTCAAGCCTTTACAGTCGCATAAAGGAGCAAGTAATTATTCTGATGCTCAGATGAGCTCATCTCTTGCTCTCATCAAACTTGTTTGTTAAGTTATCGTTCAACTCAATCTTCCATTCCCTCTTCAGGCATCAAAGCACGGGGAGGCAGTGCTGGGTTGTGCCTCTGCTACTGCTGTCCTCACCCAACAAATATCACAGATTCCAGCAAGGATTGAAGCGCTTACACCACACACTGTGATTTATTGTTTCAAAAACAATTACCAACACACTTGGCAGCATTCAGCATTCTCTTCCAGGGAGAAGAAAGCTTGCTACATTTTATGTGGGAGTCAGACAACTCTACTCTCATAACCAAGTTCACACAGACAAACACGGACACAAATCTTCATGAAGTCACACAACTCCCACACCCCTTACCGGGAGCCAGAGATATTCAATTCAATTTGGAGCACCAAATCCCTCAAGCCAGAAGCATCAGCGATCAACCACATCCTGCCATGCACTCTGCAAACGTATGACTCGCGATCTGATGAGGGAAAAACAAGTTATCACATCGTGTTGTAGTCTTCTGTTTCTTAAGCCTTTGCCAATCAGAAAAGAATGCGTCACGAAGAGCTAGCTCACCGCCCAACAGATGAGTGCAGTGGGACAGACTCCTGCCCACTCTTCCAGAATGTCACTCTTTATGAAGGGCAAACAGGAGCGAGGGCTGAGGTGCTGAAGCAACAAGACCCAGTGTCAACACACAGGTTGACAGGGTGAAAGCAGCCATATGCAGCCACTCTTCCAGTAGGTTTTTGTGGCCTTAATTCCCACACATAATTATGAGCTTAAATGTTCAGAGACTTCAAATGATGCTTTGCACTTTCTTCAAGATAAAAAATTATATATATCTTGACTTTAAAAGCATGGTACATATATATCATGCTTTTAAAGTCAAGATCAATGAATCCTTCCAAGAAGAACAGCAATATCCAGTTTCCTAAACTGTAGACTCATGGGAGTGCTCTAGGGTACCCAGTTTTCCTAAATCCAGCTTCTCCATCTCTGCACTTCCCTCGGAGGCAGCCTGGGCTCAGCCCACTTGAAAACTCACCCAGACTCTGCAGCATGCACCCACTTCTGCAGCAAGGGCTCATTGGGATGGATGGAGAAGCTGCACAAGGACCCAGTCCCAAAGCAAGTACCAAGAGCAGTGAACTTATTTGGGAACGGAGGTACTCCACTAGAGAGACATGGTTTAGTGAGCACAGTGGTGATGGGCTGACGACTGAACTTGATCTTTCTCAGTGGTCCTTTCCTTCACGATTCTATGATTCCACTCTTCTCATTTTACATCTGCTTAGGGTCCTGTAGGGAAGCTGCATCAGTCGAACCTATAACTTTTTAATCTAAAAACTGGTAGGCTTAATATTATTCTCTTGGAAACTGTAAATAATAAACGAAATTTGAGTGGTATTGACTTTTACAGGGAGAACTTCATGAAGTACTGTCATCAATAAACTTAGCATTTGGAAGAGCAAAGCTGTAGCTCTTAACTATCCAAACGTTGCCTGAACAAACTCACAGGAACTCGATAATATAAAAATAATAAAAAAGAACCTCCCCCCTCCTCCTCTCCAAGGGCAGAGACCAAAAGAGGAGGGCAAGGAAGACATAGGACACAAATAGCGTGTGGCAGAAAAGGTTTTATTCTCTCCCCCAGATTTGGAGAGTACGCTATATTTTGCATAGTGATCACGGAGAATGAGTTGGGGAAAGAGAATATCAAAATCAAAACAAGTCACAAGGCATCAACAATCCCTTGATGACAGGAGAGTAGTTTTTGTTGGCACAGCTCGCGACAGCTGGAGGAGTAATTGCAAAGCTGAGCGAGAATGCCTAGAATATATTTTGCCTTTAGATTCTCAGATGAAAGATGTTATCCACAAGCATTTTGCAAAAGTTAATTAAATCCACACAGCCCCCTTTGGTGGATCAAGAAGTATTTATCCTTATTTTGCAGAGAAGGGAATTAACGTCTCCGGTACTTTTCACATCAGGTATCCACTCTTCCTTCTTATGAAATGCCCCATAGATACACACAGCACCAAAAGCACACATTACCCTTCCCAGTCCACACAGCCAGGGCAGGCTGATGCTTCTGTTTTCCTCCTGCCTACTGCCCCAGCAGAAGTCTTGACTTCACAAGGAAGCAAGCCAGCTCTGGCTGCGCAGATCAGCAGCAGAGGTGAATACAAACGCTGCAGACAAGCTTTAAAGCAATGCCGCCCCTTTATGATTTGTAAAAAAAAAAAAAGCCCCATCAACTGCTCTTCCTTTGAGTTTCCTTTATCACAGTGATTCAGCCTTGCGAGACTACAAGACTTCACGCTGTGAAATGTCTCCCTTGCAGGACTGCTGCTTCCCAACACTGCATTACAGCCCCCCACTGCCGTACGGTCGCAGCCCAGGGACACGTCCCGTGCTCTCAGGACACTCACCTACACTCGGATCACGCGCAGCCAGTTCAAGAGCTCCACAGCAGGGAGGGAAAAACACGTCCTCGTCACCCCCAGCAACACGCCTGCCATCACACCAGCTCTGCTCTGCTGAAAGAGGAGGAATGCTTCCTGCATCTCCCCCACGCGATGCTCCAATTAGGGACTGGAGCCTCAGCTCTGGCTCAGTTCCTCCTCGCTGAGCCCCAGGCAAGCGCCTGAGAATCCAGCAGCAAACAAGTTTCATCCATCCTCCCTCTAATTACGCGTTGTATCAGCACAACAAGTATTTGAAAGCAGCTTTATGCCCAGCCATCAACAGCAACTGCTACCGATCCAAAGGAGCTGCCTGTTCCATAGAGCGATACCTACACGCTGCTCTTCAACACGATAAAATAAAACGCTGTTAGTGCAAACATCATCCAGTGTCCTGAGTAAAAGCAGGGAGAAAGAGAGGGCGGTGAAATATTTATCAAGAAGAGGCATGAAGAATTTGAGATACCTGCACTGCAGAATAGAGCTTATATAGAAAATAAAACCAGTTATTAGCTCAGCTGACATGGAGAACTTTGTACTTGAGGGAAAGGTCAGTGCTTCGGATCTATACAGAAGCTGAGAACATCTGCAGGGACAGGAATGTGGATAAACACACAAAGTGAACTAAAATACACAGTGCAGCAATGCTTGCGATCCCACCGTGAGAATATGAATATTTGGAGTTCTTCCCCATCTAAAAATGCCCTTCAGACAGCTGAATATGTATGTATTTCATACGGAAATGGATCTAATGATGTAAATGGAAAGGGAACCTAAGAATAAGTGGAGCACATCCAAAGACTTTAGATAGCAAAAGGCATAAAATTGACTACTTTTAAAACATTTCACTTCAGCGTAAGCATAGCCTGGGAGAAGACTGGAAACGAGCACGGTGCAAAAGGTACAGCTTAAAACCTTGTTTTCACTTTAATTTCTTCTCAAACACTTGACAGAGACCCCCCCCCCCCCCTCTGCCTTACAGTGCTGCTCATGCAGCAGCTGCTGAGTGATGCCCACTGCCCTCAGGCCAGACAAACACAGGTCCTGCACTTGCTACAGAGACAACTGATGCACAAGTGCAGCCAAGTCCACCTCAAACCCCTTGGATGCATCAGTTCAGCAGTAATTACCAGCCCACCTATGGGGCTTCCTACATGGCGAGCACACTGAGTTAAAGCACTTTTCAAACTAAAATACATGTCAGGAAATAGAAGCTTAGGGATACAAGCTGCCATTCAAACCATCCAGTATCATGGCCTGGAATGTTTTACTCTCATTCCAGACAAGTTTTCCTGCATGCAGCACAGGAGGTGAGGACTCTGTCAGACTGTCCATCACAACTTCACCTGCTCTCTAACCACTCTCCTCCAGTCACGTGGGCCAGTCTGCCTAAAGACATGGAGACCAAGCAGAGATGCAGAGCTCTCCCTGAACTCATATGCTGCCTCTTCTGGAAGCCTGCAATGCTCTGGAGGAGCCGCAAGGCATGGTTTGCAGAACCAGGCTGCTACATACAGCAGCATATTGGGATGACTTCTGAGAAGTCAGTGCCCCACACAGTAGCCACTAAGCTATCTTCTCTCCACTGATCCAAGGCCAATACAGTGCCTAAAAATCAGGCAAACCTGAAACGTGGCCAAAGAAACAGCTAGCCAGTGGTGTAATGCCAGCATTACGGGTGCTGTTACAATCTAGCACTGCCAGGAGATGTCAGAAGTTCTGGGGTGGGGCCAGCAGATGTTCGCAGCTGTATTTGGTTAGCCCTTCTCTGACCTCCTGCCTTTGTGGGGACCCCGGTGTGCTTGCTGCACTCAGATCCAGCACTGGCTCTTCCCACGTTGCAGGTTGTTTCCTTTCCATCCAGCTCACTGCTGCTTCTCCAATCTGCTCACTCAGGACAGAGTAACACAGGAGTTAAAACAATGCATCTCAACTGCACTTTTAGCGATAGAGTCAATGTGTTTTTTTGGTTCAAAATCTCACCTATGCTCTCGGCTTCTAGATAAGACTGTCCACAGACAGGTAGATACTGGGACATTATTAAATGCATCCATTTCGCACCAAACAACTCCTGCAGAAGTCTATTTTTTTTTTTTTGCATACCTCATCTCGATGACACCTTCCGATCGAGGCACTTCCAGACTAGAACTGCTGTCCTGTTTTAACACGCCGCAACGCAGTGCAGCTGCACTGACTGTACCTGGCTGCTGTGCTGGGGTCCTTCCAACAAATGCTCATGGCTTTGGGGCTCATTTGGGACACCCACCGCCCTTTGAGAAGCCTGCAACACACTGCAAAGCTGCGCTTGGGCTGAGCCTCAGGAGGACAGGAGCCAGCAGGGGGTACACTTCCACTTTCCTGACACCAGAGGCCAGGCCATGTTATTTCTTTCTTTATGATAAGAGGCAGAGCACATTTCTGGCCTTCCCACACAAATCCATAGCTGCGTGACTGCCAACTCTTTTATCACTTCCTATCGCCCTTGGTTGTTTTTTTTTTTAACATTCTGCCTAAGGTTACATGCAGTAAAGGTTTCTCCCTCAAAACGCTGCGCTGAAAATATTACCACAGTCACACCTGGAAACTGCATCAAAATCCTTCTTGAAAATGCCAGTTTTCCAAAGGGCAGCCCAGCGGAGCAGAAGAGCAGCAGATTCTTGCCCACCTCCCCTTGCAGGTGTAGCAATCCTTTAAGTTGAAGGATTTTTTTTTTTCCCTCTGTACGTTATTACCTATTTACAGACAGAGGTACTAACCTCTCAGCCTGCCCTTCCCAGCTCCTCTGTTATCTCTCTGCAGCTGCTCAGGGGTGGCTGACAGCTCCTATAGCCAGGAAGCATTTCACACTTCAGAGAAGCAGCAGTTTCTTACAGGCAGACTCTTCCAGATCATCCTTCACTGAGCCTAATGACTCTGGAAAGATCCCCAGGGAGGGAACACTCTGCTGCCAACGAGCTCCATTAAGAATCCAGCAAGAATGAGCAAAACATTTCTTTTTTTTTTTTTTTTTTTCATTCTTTTTCCAAGTTGGCTCCAGCACAAAAAACATCACAGAGCATATGTTGCATAAACAACGTGCCCACAATTCCTGCACTCTTTTTGAAGCAAGGTTTGAAGCAAACACAGCTATTTCCAGGCAAAGTAACTTGACGTGAGAGAGCACCTAACCCAAAAGCACTGCTTTTCTGATGGTTGTCCCACACATCACTTCTCACAAGGAGGTGGTGGACTGTCCCTGGAGATGTTCCAGAACCACGCAGATGTGGCACTGAGGGACACGGGCAGTGATGGTGATGGGATGGGTTGGACTTGGTGATCTTTAGAGTCCTTTTCCAACCTTAATGATTCTGTGACTCTATGGGAGAAAGCTGAACAACCACAAATACCTTTCAAACACTAACACGTGAGACTTCACTTAGGATGTGGTTTTGCTCTGTGGCTCAACAGATGTAATGGTGACTAGCTGCAGAAAAGAGATGTCTTCCCCTACTTCCAAGCCAGTGTCCTCAGCGAGCTGATTCAGGGAGTTAGGCTGGAAGGAACTGGGCACACATCAGCACAAAAAGATCAGTGGGAGCACAACGCTGGGAGCTGAACCTTCCCTCGCAGCACTGGCTTGACAATGTATCAGTTCAGCTACAATGCACAAGCACACTCTAAATTTAGATAGCTTTCTAACTATAAAGCCACATCTCACATCCATTATTCCTCTCCCAACACAAGGATGAGCTATTCTATTATAAATGCTTTGATATCACCACAGCACTCTCTACCCCACAGGAGCAGACATCAATTGTCATTAAAGTGGTTCCGTTTCTGAACGTAGAAAAAAAAAAAACCAGAGTCAAAGCTAATGGTGGTGAAGGACAGGTTGCCCAAGGAGGGGAATGATCACAGGTTTAGGAGGAAAGAGAAAAAAAAATCCAGATGACTCTACCTGGGCTTGAGCTGCTGCTCATTAACGTTTCTGAGCATCACTTGGCAGGTTATGACCTATGCTGCTCTCAGCCTATTCACCTATCATCCATCTCAGACAACACCAAATCCCTTTCATGTGCACAGCGTAATGGGAATGCTTACCCTGAATAAAACGAACAGGAGAAACAAACAAACAACAGCAGAACAAAACTTCAGGCCCCAGTTTGCCCAAGAAAACCACCAGAGGACTCAGTGATGGCATCGCGTTGCACCGCTCACCTCCCTCAGCCATCCTGTGCACCCTGACCTTCCCCACAAGAGGAAAGCCTCTATGAGCACACACACTGGGCTGTGTGGGCAGGAGACACGGCTGTTTTCTCCTGTTGATATTTCTACCTGCCCCCTGTTGGTATGGGATTTCCAACAGAGCTTTTAAAAAGCTTTTCCCGTTCAGGCTTTGCTCCAGTTTGAGAAGTTTCTGGAGCGTGTGAACTCTGTGTTCAAGGCAGACATAGAAACCCTTCTATTTCAGATATTCTGCTTCAGCAGCTAGTAGCCAGCTTCTGTCCCTTTTTTTTTTTTCCTAACTACAGTTTGGGGAAAAAATGCAACTATAAATACTTTTTTAAATATGCAAGAATTTCGTACTGTACTGAAATAAAATCCAACGTCAGACAATAATACATCAGTGCTGTCTATCGGGGCTGGCAAGGGAGAAGTTACTCTGTTCCCACACATCCTAATCTGACAGTGTCACTTGTAAAATAAAACTGCTACTACTAATAAATACAAGTTCCTCAGTCAAAAGGTTAAAGGCTGAACCCACAGCTTACTGAGAAAGAATTATAAAATCCAACTTTGACCAGAATTACTGAGCTATCCAATTTCAGGCCGAATAGTTTGTCAATTCACAGAGTCATCAGGGTAGGAAAAGACCTCTAAGATCACCCAGCCCAACCCCACCATGTTCACTGCCCATGTGCCTCAGTGCCACATCCCCACATTCCTTAAACACCTCCAGGGATGGTGACCCCACCACCTCCCTGTGCAGCTGTGCCACTGCATCACTGCTCTTTGAGAGCAGAAATACCCAACCTGAATCTCCCCTGGCACAACTATCACTGAGCAGAGGCTGACCTCCACCTCACCTCCTTTCAGGGGGATGCAAGGAATAACAAGGTCTCCCCTGAGCTCCTCTGCTCCAGTCAGACCCATCCCAGTGCCCTCAGCTGCTCCCCATAACACTTGTGCTCCAGACCCCTCACAGCTCTGTTGCCCTTCTCTGAACACACTCCAGGACCTCAATGTCTCTTGCGTAAGTGAGGGGACCCAAACAGAGCACAGTACTCAATGTGCAGCCCCACCAATACAGAGTACAGAGGGACTACCACCATTCCTGCTGGCCATACTACTTCTTACACAAAATTCCCCCTGCTCCATCTTGCAAAAGATGAAGAGCTGTGTTTACAGTCTCACAGCCAGCAGCAGACCCAACGAACCATCTCACTGTGCATCTCAAAGGTAGAAGCATATAGCAACAAAGACACACTTGAATGGCAAACCCAAGAGTATCGCTATAAATGAGTTCCCCAGAGACCTAACACAGGCTTCCTTTCCCTCTCAAAGGCATCAGCTCTGCGATGCCTCACAGTGAGGGCTTTAGGCAGAATTAAAAGGACACTAAATCTGTCTACAAGGAAAGAGAGCAGCCGGATCAGCAAGATGAAGAGAAGGATTCAGGAGCAATGGGAAGAAGTGTGTTCTCCTTTTCTCAGGGGCAGTTTCAATGCAGCTATGCATTCATCTTTCACTTCTCTCAGCTCAAAGCTCTACTCTGAAAGCGCTCGTACAAGACTTGAAGCACATCTGTAAGCTCTGCACTATCCAGAGCAGCAGCCACAACTGCACGTTTCCACAGAAGGTTGAGGCACTGTCCAGTGCTGCTGAACTCATTCCAGATCAGCCACCCACATCCTGGCTCTTTTCAGAAGCGTAAATCCAGGTCACAACCTGGCTCTTCACTGATGATTATTAAAGATTCAAGGTTCCAGGTAATTTTTTCCTGCAGTGCTGTTTAAGAGAGGTCCAGGCTGAAGCTTGCTTACAGAAGCAGAAATGAAACTTCAGCCTAGTAATCTAAAGAAGGGCAACAAGAAAGAAGGGAACAGTCTCTTCAGCAGAGTCTGCTGTGATGGAGAGGGGAAATTGTTTCAAAATAAAAGAGTGGAAATTTAGATTGGATATAAGGAAGACTCTTCTTTTTTACAGTAAGGACGGTGAGGCACTGGCACAGGCTGCCCAGAGAGGTGGTGGTACCCCTGTGTCCCTGCAGACACCCAAGGTCAGGCTGGTGGGGCTCTGAGCACTGATGGAGCTGTGGGTGTCCCTATCCATTTCAGCAGAGTTGCACCAGATGGCCTTTAAATGCCCCTTCCAACTCAAGTGATTCTATCATTCTGCGATGATTTTTCCAGCGCACTAAGACAGACCCTTGCTCACCTCAACAGGCCAAGATCTCTTCTTCTAAACCTTTAAGCATCATCTCCATGGTGAAAAGTCCACCACCTGCCTCCCTGTAGGCAGTAGAAAGGTTGGCCTTGGCTTGATTTTAGCTCCTGTGGCACTTTGGAGGCAGTAACAGAAGAAGGGTCAGTAGGAAATCAGTATATTTCAGCCACCAGCTGAACACCCCGACAGCACTGGGTCTGAGCTCCTCTGAGTAAAGGAAGAATAGGACAAAACCATTTCCAAAAGTGAAAAATGTAATAACCTTGTCATTATTTTTGGAAGATAACAACACTGATTCCCACTCTTCTTCCTTTGATTTACAAGAGGAAGAAGGAGCATGAAGAAGGGAGAAACAAGTTGTTTAAACAACAGCTGTTACATCAGTGCTAGCAGAAAGGAGTCACAAGCATCCTGCTCTTGTCTGAGCTGTCACTGTTTGAGAGCTCTGCCTTTTGAAGAGGACTTCATGACCTCAAACACACACGTTTAGCTATATTGTCTTCCTAATCAGAAGTCAATTATCCTGCTGAGTAACGACAGAACCATTCCACAAAGTAAACCCTTTTCATATTGGGGCCTTCTGTGATCAAACTGCACTGGAGACATCCTGGCTCACACAAAAGGAGGAGCATTTCACTTGTGCTTCCCCCTATCATTCCTAGGGGCCTTTCTCCATACTTCCCTGCAAACCTGCAGCGTAGCAACGGCTCCAGCTGACAACATGAGATGATGCACTTTCATCCAAACTGAAACTTCACTACTCGATCTTTTACCAATACCGAGGCTATTCAGAAAGTGTTTACCTCCAGCTGTCTATAGATTTTACACACAGAAGCAAATTAGTGCTACTGGCAAACATTATTTAACTTGTTCCCTGCCTCCCAATCGTTACTATAGTAATGCAAGCCTCCTGGAGAGCCCCTTTAATACTTTTTTAACCACTTTGAAATAGCTTTATTATTAAATAACCACTGGAACACTTTCCTATCACAGGCAAGTTATCATCTGTTCTCAGGTTTTGTGCTCCCAAGCATTCTTGTTAACAGTGTGCGACACCGCTCCAGTCCCAGGTGCCGAAGTCCAGACATACATGAATTACTCCCAATCAGTCTTGGTTACACGAGTAATATTGCACCCAGGAGGCACTGAGGGAAGCCAAAGAGCCACACATCGCTGCTGCAGTACCTGGGGTGCTTTATGGAAGACAACAGAGCAAAGCAAAGCAACCATCTGATCACGAGGAGAATCACTGCCGGGTCAGCTCCTTGGGCTCTGTCTGCATTCAAGGTCATCTATTATCCATATGCAACATCCTCCTGGCAAATCTGGAGGTAAACTGGACTGATTTACTGGTCAGGATGCAGACTAGAGCCAAGGTATTCTTCAGTTTGCAGGGAAACCCTCGTGTCATCCCACAGTTACTCATGCTCAACGCACTCCAGCTCTTCTCCATCCCTGCACAGCTGCTAGCTGGCTTCTGGGGCACACCACTTCTCACCAGCCACTGCTATCTGCAGAGCTCCCCTTCAGGGGGAGGCTGCCCCACACCACGCCTGTGGATCAGTATGGGCTGCAGAATATGACCTCTCACAGCGATTGTGCAAAAAGCATGACGATCCTCCACCCCAGCAGCAGCTGCCAGCTTGGCAACTTTCAGACTCTTTCCCCCTGCTACTTAAAGAGCATGAGAAAATGTTTTATCTCTGCTTCACATGGAAGTCATTAATGGTATCTCTGGTATATTCCTCCTTGTAGGATGGAGGCATTAGAGAAGCAGGAAGAAACTGCTCTACAGCTTGACTCTGTAGCAGAGACCGCATGAAAAATATGGCTGGCAAGCCTGCTCAGGCAGTGTCCCAGGAGCAGCTCAGCAACGAGCCCAGGAAAGAGCATGGAGAAGATCAACTGGGGAAATAGCTGAACTTTGTGATTTAACATTGAAAAAAGGAAAAGAAAAATAAAACAATGACAGCAACGACAAAAACTAACACTGAGGGGACAGGAAGGATGGAGAATTGCAGATCTGCATACAGCATGATGATTCTACCCTCACTTGAGCTCTCCCCCTCTTACCCACTGAGGGGTTCGACTAGAACTGTAAGCAGAAAAGCCATAAACATGCAAACAGTGACATATTCTACCTAAGTACAAACCAGTTCCTAGAGGGGAAGGGAGGAGAGCAGAACTGGGACTGATATTACAGGCTTAGCAAGGAGGAACACTTCGGCACATACTGCTGGCTTTGTCACTGTGTCACAAAGGCTCCCTGTTACCACTCCACCATTACAACATCGTCCCATGCAGCATCAAACCCAAAGCTCAATGGCTGTATTAAATGAAAAAGTCATTGGGCAACGGTGCAAGTTGGCTTCTTGGAGCAGGGAACCCAGCAAAGGCACCAAACCATCCCTCACTCCACGCAAAATGAGGACCAAAAGTAAATGCAGTGCCTCCACCATGAGCTATTCCCTGTGCAAAGCAGAATCCAACACTTAACTCAGCATTTTACAAGCCATATTACTCAGTCAGTACACTAAAACAGGACAAATAGAGTGCTTCAGTGCTGTCCAGGAAGTGCTGAACTCTTGTAGAGATCCACATCTGGCACATTTGCACCCTACGAGGACAGCCTAGCCAACACTAACATTGAAACCTACAAGAGAAACAGTCGATTTGGCTGTTCGGATCCTAACCACATTAAAAATTACCCCTGATATACTGTCTTACTAAACTGTACCTGAAATTGTCACTGTAAGCTGCCTGGGGGCTGGCAAGCTGGCTGCATGCAACTTCATATATGCATGTGTTACAAGAGCAATGAGACAGAACTGTTACATACAAGAAGACGTCGAGGAAAGAATGAAAAATCTCAGGCCAAGAGTCCATCACTGGAACACTTTGAGTAGTGACACAGCCCTGACCATCCCACGGCTTCTGCACGCACCCCTCCTGCTCCTTGTGCCCCTGCCCAGGGGAACTCCACTTCTTGGATGGCCCAGGATGTGGAGACTAACCCTAAACACAAGGAACCACTGCTCTAGACAGGTCATGGAGCAGTGACAGTGCTGAAGAAGAAAACCACCCAAGTGCTCCCTTGCTGACTCAAGAACCAGGCTTCTCAGCCTGACCACAGGGCAGGACCTCAACCACACTCACAAAGTGAGTGAGCTCTGATTCACCTTAGAGCAGCACAAAAGCCGTGCATGCGAGTCAAGTCTGAAATACAAAATCACAGAGATGGCTCAGCCCCAGGCAGTCAGTCTGCACAGCTTCACTGCAGACCTGGGACTACAACGCTAAGACTTTAATCACATTGAGTTTCAGTTCTACTTTTGGGAAGCCACGGTACTAATAAAATAAACAGCACTTGTGCAAAGCACAGGGGATGGAGGGGCACGACTCTTCCTGGCAGAATTAAGAGCTGTGTCATCAAACAGGTACATGTTTATCCAGATAAGAACCATTCTCTTCTTTTGATACAATTTCCCCTCTTAACCAGCGGAGGGTGGGAGAATTTTTAACATCCAAAGCATTTGTGTCCCCATTTAGAAGAGGCAGTGCACGCTAACAGCCATTTAGTTTCCTGAAATTGCTGCAGGATGCAGAGATACGTCACGTATCCTGGCTGACAGCTTCAGCACAAAGCCACACGATATCTGCCAGGACTCTTTGTTTGTTAAATACCACATTGTCCCAGTGACTCAGCGCACCGGAATGCATCAGGTTTATTTGTAGCTTTTCTGATAGAGTCTTTAGATTAGGCACAAATTCCTGCCTTTTAGAAAAAAAAAATAAAATATATATATCTGTTATATTATTATGTGAAGCACACGAAACTCCTGGCGTCTTTTCAAGGGTGATAAACAGCACTGAAACAAAAGGCCTGGCCCTCAAACCTAATGGCTCTTTCAAGCTTCTAACAAACAGGGTTTCAAGAACATTCAAGAGAGAAAAACCCAGATGTGCACCACGACCAGAAGCTCTTCTCAGAGGGAGAGAGGGCAGAAGAGCAGTGAAGATGGTCAAAGTCACAGAACAACACCTGTGATGAGGACAGTTGAATCAGCTTTGGATCTCTTAGTCTGGAATACTAGACTGCAACACCAAACCGCTCTCACTTTGCCTTCTTATCTGCCATCGTGAGCACAAGTACATCCACAGTAAGCCCAGTGCCTGCACAGGAAGCATCAACCACATCCACCTACAGCAAGGGCCCTGCAATATAGCTCTCCCAACATGCAGCTTTCCTGCCAAGTCGTGAAGCCTCAGGTGAGGCTCCAAGAGAAGTCCCCTCACAGTCCAACCCCAGCCCAGTTATTCAGACGTGCAGTGCCCAGAGCCTTGAGAAACAACGACTTGTTAAGGAGTTTTTTGAAGGTTTCTTCTCCCATTCCAATCTACGGCGATCACAGCCAGACCTTGTTTCTAGCATCTCCTCTGATCCATTCCCCTGCCACCTCCCACTGATCTAAACTCACACACGCAGACTTCTTGCTTTAATCACAATTTCTGCTCTACAAAGGGACTCCCAGGCCTCAAATCCTTGTCTCCTACTTCTGTTCTTCATCACGCCCACGAAAGCATATCTGGTTCTGAAGGTCAGTGCTTAGGCTGCTTCACACAGCATCAGCTGAAACAAGTGTTCTGCGGGGCAAATTATGCCCCTGGGGAAGCCTACAGAGCCCTGCAGCCTTCTGCAGATCGCACAGCTGTCAGGCTACAACTTACAGCATTCTCCTTAAGATACACAAGGAGAAAGAGAATTCAATGATATTGACTTATTTTAGCTACTGAAGTTCAGCGGATCTGACTCTAAACACACCTGGGATTAGACCTGTCAATTAAGACCATGGGGCACCACTGCCCGATAGCAGCATCATTTGTTCTTCACACGACCTCTCTGCTGCTCTCAGTTTCAGCACTCCTCACAGCTGTTGTGCCAGGTGAGAAGGGAGCCCCCACTGCTGCTGGCACATACAGAAGGTGCCAAAGGTAGAAAGACTGTCCCGAACTCAGAAGCAAACAGCTACATTAATGCTGCATTAGGTAGGAACAGATCGCCTGAACCAAGGACAGCACACATGTCACATGATACTGGACAGAGGTAAGAAGAAACCACGCACAAGAAAGCTTCTTTCTCCCCTTGTTGCACAGAAGCACAAGCATTTTCTGCCCCGCTCCCAGGATGTTTTTAAACCAACCTGCAAATGCATTCCAGTTTCCAAGTGCACAATTTGTCCTTGTCTTTTGTTTATGAACACCTTCAGTTCTAAAATTCATCATCCCATGTTACCCTTAGGAGAGCGGCCTGCTAGGGTCATTACAATGAAATTAATTGCACAGTGGTCTCCATCATCACAGCTCCCACACTCACCTGCTGTGCCTGTGCCTGCACTTTGCAGCCAAAAGCTGACAGGCAGCTTGCAGATGCCTACAGTAGGCAGTTAACTATTTCAGTCTGGCGATGCACCAGATGGGCCAACATGATCTACTTCACCGGCGCGTATTAACTGAAGTTCCTCACAGTAACAAGTTTAACACTATTTGTAGACACCTCATAAAGCACAGGCTCGTTATTACAGCTCATAAGTGTGCGTGCAAGACATTTTAATGCGTAAAAAGTCCCCATGAAATAAGAATTTTCTCCTTCACTTTCAGGGAGAAAAAAAAAGTCATCCTTGCCACATAATAGGCAACACTTTCTAGTACTTTCTTCATACCCTTTCCATCCCAGAAGCCGAGCCAAGCCTCATTTAATTGATTTCACAGCATGCCTCGAAGAGTAACCCCTGCGTCTGAGCAGGTTCCTCATCCTCCCTCCTCACTGAGTTCAGCAAGGCTGGAACAGAGCAGATGAACTCTTGCTCTCCTGACCCTAAGGCCTCTTCTGCTCTGCAGCACAGGAAACCACACGTGACACATTATTAATTTGTGGCAATGCCTTCAGTATAGATTTCCCACAGCCTCAAGCAGGTACAAGGCATAACCATGTTGGTTCTTCGTTCTGCTGGGACGTGCACAGCACTGGAAATGGGGTACAAGCAGAACTGAGCACTTTGGATAAAAGGAGCTAGAGCTATCAACTTCCACTTCTCCCAAAATGAAACAAGATTAAGCCAAAGGAGTTCATACTTCTACAGCAGTGTTGTCCAAATGAGCAGTTAATGCTCCCTTCCAGTGAAGTCAATTCGAAGACAACACTAGGCACTACAGAAAGTCCCATCCCTGAAATGTAAAGGTACTTACTGGAAAAGGTGATCAACCAGAATGTCTCTCCTCTGTATCCAGCTGTGCACTCACTCACCTGGATCCTACCAGAGAGAAGAAGCAGCTGTAAGTATCAGCGCAGCTCAACAAACTGTATGCTCGTAATAAGGAGCCACTCAACTCCTGCTTAACCCTGTTCTGATTAAGCAAAAGATTACCCACGTTGTGATGCAAAGAAAAGAGAAGCGCATCGCTAGCCATACACATTAACATACATCACACACACAGCCCAACCGTGCTTCAGAGAGACATCTAAACCACATTCAATTAATAGAGACCCCTCTTAAGATGGGCATTAAATGATTCCCTACCGTGTACAGAGATAACCCCGCATACTTCACAGAAATGAAAGAGAAACCTCCTCATCTCCCTACCAATAACATCTCCATCAAATCTGCCCTTAGAACAACAAGGGGTCAGTTAGGAGGGATGAGGGGCAGGAGAGTCACTGCTGCTGTGCTACTGTACGCTTCTATTAAAGACTCCTCATCAGAAAATTACACAAAATGGATGTTTTTCATGTTTATCAATAACAGAGCTAATGGTTTTTATGTAAATGCCATTACTCTCAGTCAGATCTGCACAGGACTCAGCCCCATCTCCCCCCGTGAGCGACTCCCCTTCAGGGAGCCAATCTAAATGCAAATTATAATCAAATGGCAAAACCAAGAGTTTTTCGGATGAGACCACAAATTTAAGACCGAGGACAAAGCGTACTTATTCTGAGAGAGCATCCCTCCTTGTCATAACTAGCAAACACCTGCTGGGCTTACACCACTTCTCCAACCCAAAGAGATACAAAAATCCAAGTCTACCCCGATCCTCCCTTGCAGCCCTACTATTTACCTATAGAGATTTACCTGTAAGAGAAGTGTCTCTCCTTGGCACAGAGGCGGAAGAAGGAGGAGGTGCTGCAGGACGGGAGTTGGGAGGCAGAGATTTAGAGCTGCTGCCAGCACGAGGAGCACCTCTCTCACAGCATAAAAGCTTTCCAGAAGAGCACTTAAATCACAACCCCCACCTGGAGAATATATCAAACGGAGTGCTTTGTCGGCTCTGATTATAATAACGCACTAATGACAAAGTTGGCGATAAATAATATTAAAAAACAGCACTGTTTATTAAGCAGAACACGCAGAAGAGAAACTAATGATTAAAAACAAAGGCCAGAAATCTAACGACATAACTACTGTACAGGTCTGTGAGTGAGCCCAGAGGGGACCGGCTCCTCAGCAGCAGAACCCCAAAGCTCCCATTCCCCAGAGGTGGACACATCCTCAGAGGGACGCAGCCAATTAGCGATGCAGCTACAGACATGCTCGTTACACGGGCGAAGAGCTTAGCACTCGGTGTGTTTTGGAAGAGCACACTACAGGAATATTCATAGAGCCTGGCTAATTAACATTAATAACGGAGAGACCGCTTCTGCAAACAGCTGGATTTTGTGGATTAGGCAGCGAGAGGACACAGAGAGCCGGGGAGCAGGGAGAGAATGCAGCTCAGCGGGTGCCTGGCTCGCTGCTTCGGCACTGCAGTTAATGATTTATCCCTGGGCCTCAATGTCCACGAGCGAATGAATGCGCAGTCTGTAAATAAAGTGCCTCAGCCTGTGCGTGGCCCAGCTACATCTGACTGCTGGGGTTTGACCGCCCGTCAAAAGAGGTTTTAAATTCAAAACCACAGCCCTGCCTGCCTTCCCCCAGAAGCTTCTCACGAGGACTGGCATCTCTGAAATCTCAGCCAACTCCTCTTTTTCCACAGCTGCTTTGACATAGTTCGTGGTTAAACAATTACTCACAGACCCATTGTTTTCTGCACTAAAATAAGACACAGACGTTCGGTCCTCAATCACAGCATGGAGCTGCTAAGGCTCTTTCCTCAACTTCCTACAAAGCCCTGGTGAAGCAGTGTAGCTACCCAATCCATCTTTGGTAAAAGGAACCCCAGCTTACAGCTTGTTGCCACATCAAGGCCAACACAGTATTGCTTGAGTTAGATAGAACCCTTAAAAACCATCTGGTCCCACTCCCTGCAACGAGCAGGGACAACTCAGAGCCCCATCCAGCCTGACTCTGGGTGTTTGCAGAGGACAGGGCACCCACCACCTCTCAGGGCAACCTGCCCCAGTACCTCACTACCCTTTTTATAGAAGTCTTCTTCCTTTTATCCAATCTAAATCTCCCCCCCTTTTAGTTTGAATCCATTTCCCCCTGCCCTATCACAACAGATCCTGCTGAAGAGTCTGTCCTTTCCTTTCTCACAGCCCCACTTTAGGTACTGACAGGCTGCTCTCAGGTCTCTTCACAGTCTTCTCTTCTCCAGGCTGCACAGCCCCAGCTCCCAGTCTTTCCTTGTAGGAGAGGTGTACCATCTCCTGGATCGTTTTTGGAGCCCTCCTCTGGATGCGCTCCAACAGCTCCATGCCCCTCCTGTACTGAGGACTCCACATCTGGACGCAGTACTCCAGGTGAGACCTTGCAGAGCAGAGCAGAGGGGATCACCTCCCTCACCCTGCTGGCCACACCGCAGTTGGCTTTCAAAGCTGTGAGGGCACAGTGCTGGCTCATGCCCAGCTGCCATCCATCATCAACCCCCCCAGGTCCTCCTTGGCACAGCTGTGCTCTATCTTTACATTCCCCAGCCCGTATTGATAGCAGGGGCTGCAGTGACTCAGGCACAGATCCTGCACTTGGCTTTGTTAAACCTCAGGAGCTCATCCCAGGCCCACTGCGCGCTGCGGGGAAGAGGAAAAAGGAAAAAAAAAAAAAAAAAAAAAAGGAGAAGAAAGAGGGAAATAGTGCATCTTGCATCTCTTCCCCCATTCAGACACCTCAGCGCTGCGGATCGCAGCCCAACCCTGCAACAGATGTCGTGGTGAAAGCAGCAGCACGGCGAAGCTAACAGGCCATCAGGCACGGCGACTCAGGGAACGCTGCTCCAGGAGCGCGCCGCATCAGGGACGGTGCTGCTCAGCCACCCGAGATTTCACGCACAGCCACCACCATAATCTGATTTCACAGGCGTCTCCTGACTTCAGCTGTCAGACCACAACCGCAGACCGTTTGCTGCTGCGGCGTGCTTGAAAACCAGAGCCGCTCCCGGAGCAGAGCCGTCTCCTCCCAGAAATTAAAGGTTCAAAAACAAACAAAACAGAGAATCTCACCCCAACCCATGCACATGCACGGTTTGCTGCTTCCCTGCCGAAGCCACGTGGCTTTCTGTTTGCAAGAGTTCAGGTCTGCGTGCACCAAAAGGGTCCGAGCAGCAGAGCCTTTTCTCGCTGCCTTTTGTTGGAGGCTTGGTGCTGCCATGAATGGGTGGAAACGCAAAGCAGAAGTTTGCACAAAGAGAAAGCGGCCTGTGAGGTGGTTTGTGCCGAAAAAGAGAAGGAGCGGGAACGACTTACTGCCTCATTGAAGAGCCCCCCAGCCTGCGTTTTTGTTAAGATATATTTAGATAGCCAGTGGTTAAAAAAAAAAAAAGAGGGAGGAACACCTATCTTCTTAACACACGAGCCTGGATAAGTCACGTGGCTACAAACTGGAAAATGGAACAGTCAGTGGAAAATGTACTATCTCATGGTAAAAGTGAGCCCGTGCCCCAGCATTCAGCCTGCCCACCACGGCACTGCCACAGCACGACCCCACGCACCTCCCGCTGCAGCCTCTGTCCTGCAGGCAGCCTGCAGCTGGTTCACAAAGCATCCCAAGTTGGAAGGCACCCGTCAGGATCATCAAGTCCAATTCCTGGTTCAAAATGTATTTCCTATGTACAAATGCCATCCATGTATATGTCCATGCATATATATATATATATTCTGGCCCGCATAGCGCCTGACTTGCTTACGGTGCTTAGTGGAGATGATAAATTATGGCTAATCCTGTGTACCAGCACCGAACAAAGCAAGGCGGCACACCCAGAGCCAGCGTGCCAAGCAACCACTAAACACACAGCTCTGTGCTGTACATGGGCACCAACTGCTGCCCAGAACGTTCCAACAGCAGAAACCGCACCGCTTGATGCGGGAGGAAAGAAATAAACCAAACCCAAATACATTCTTCCTCCTCTTCAAAGCCAGAGCGCAAGAAACAAGCAATTTAATTATTCCCACACAAGGGGAAGGAAAATAAACCCGAAGAACACACACGAGGAAAGAAACAAGTCTGAAAAAACTGCATTTTCAAAATAGTTCAAGGGTTTCTGCGCAGGGCCGAAGCCTCACAGCAGGAGTCAGGAAGAGCAGAAACTACACAGAACAGACTTGAGGGCTGCTGCACCCTGCAGAGCCCCCAGCTCGCTCTCCCCTGCACGCAGCATCATTCCCTGCCTCCTCCCCCACTCCAGCGCTGGCTGGTTCAGCAGAACTCCCAGCCCAGCTGTGAGAGGTGCTGGCTCTGCATCTGTCACCTGCTGGGTCCCATCAGTACCTGCACTGGGCAGCACCGAGCCAGCAGGAGCAGCGGCCCTAAGTGGTGCACACCCTCTGATGCCCATGCGGCACAGGTTTTCCTCCTGGAGCAGCCTCAGAGTCAAATCCCATCAGCCACAGCTGTCCCATCTCCCGCCTGGAGACACTCAGCCACCAGGGGTGCACCAAGAGGAGGTTTTCACTGCACCCAGCCCAGTGCCAGGGCTCCGCAGCAAATCCTGCAAGGCTGCAGCAAACAAACCTTCTGCGGCAGCGCTCACCCCGATGCGCTTTCCTCCAGAGCGAGGAAACACAACTCAGACTCGATCACTCCTTGCTGACGAGTAAAAGCACTTGAAGGAAGGCATTTTTTGCCCTCCCTTCACTTTGTTTTAAGTGGCTGAAGAATTTCCCCTGAACGTTCCCAATTGCAGCTCACGCCGAGTTATTTCTGAAAGCGGAGAAGCAGATTTTTGAGGCTGTGAATGAGGAAATGCAAAGCTTTTATTGAGCAGTAATAGCTCAGACAATGGTCACAATTTCCCAGGAGTCTGAACACCACAGCTGACAATAAGCTTGATTCCTTCACAAAACCCCCCTCACAGGCTCCAAGGGTTTGCTTTGAATGGTCTCGGCTCAACTTAGAGAGTTGAAACATTTGTACTGTGATTTCCTCCAGTAACATCTGACCAGAGATACAAAGAGCACCAGGAAAAGCCCTTTATGTTGTCCCATTCCTCCTTATGATCGAGCTTGCAGCAAAGACATCTTCCCATCCAGCTGGATCTTTCCTGTCTGGGCAAACTGGCCCATCTTTACACAGTCAGGAGAGCGGGCAAAAAAAACCCTTCAACCCCTCTCAGAGCCATCTGTCTCTCCTTGATATGGGAAGAAAAGGGCCACAAAGCCCCACCTGCCACCATGCAGCACAACTGGAGCTGGAGATCACATCCCCTCTTAGTTATTTCAAAAGGGAGGAAGCCGCAGCTCAGAGGAGCCCGCACAGCCTCTCGAGCTACCCAGTCTGGCCTCGTGCATGCCACTTTCCATTCAGTGAGACATGGCCATGAACAATTACTGCTGCATGTGAACGAGCTGATCTGGCTCTCTGTAGCTGGCAGAAGGAGCAGGCACTTCTAGGGCACATAAAACTTGATTGGTTCAAGATGCCTGCTTAGGACAAGATGAATCGTCCGGCACAAACGGCTGCTTTTCTCCACCGACTACAAAGCAGACCTCAGGGAAAGAAAGGAAACAGCTTAGCTACAGACAGCTACATCTGTACAAAAGACCTAAATGCCTCCCATTCAAATGCTGCCATCACCTTAAACAGTAAAGAAACTAATACCCTAAGTTCATTAGCTCTTCAAACCAAGAGGAGCCTGCAGGAGCATTCCTACTCCACCATCATTTCTCTCCTTCCACTCCTTTGTCCCCGGATGGCACGAAAGAGCACGGCAAACCAGGGTTACATTTAAGCTTTTTGTCAGGGAATTCGGTTTCAGTCCAGTCATTTACCCATCTGCCTGACTACACAGCCAGGATAGAGGAAGCTCGCTGCACCTCTTACCACCTACTTGCAAAAACATTCCCTGACCTTCTGTGTTCTTGTCTGCGACCAAGAGAGCCTGGTTATAAACAAAACAGGGCAAAAGAAAATAAGTTCAACACCCTGCTTAAGCCTCTGCGCCATTGCTGCTGCTGGTGCACTCTCACCAGAGCAGCCACCATGAGCCACAGATGTGATGAACACACGCTTGTTGCCTTCCTCTGCCCTTCAACTGCTCAGTCTTGATCCCCTCACACACAGCGAGTGGGAGCAGCAGCATCCTTTGCATGCAGAGGACGTATTACTTCCCTCAGAAGACCCTTGCTCTGGAGCACAGCCCGTGCCTCACCTCTATCACAGCTCAGCAGAAGCCGAAATATTTGTCAGTGCCCTTCCTCAGCAGCACAGTCAGTTCCACACGCTGCCCCCGAGCGTGGGAAGCCAGGACACAGGGAACAGTGCCAGGAGAGCCCTGCCTGCATACACAGGTGCAGACACCTGAAAATAGCTTCAAGTTTTTCTGTGACTTTGTAAGGGAGAGAAAACAAAGGTGTGTACAGGAGTTAATAAAAAAAAAAAACAAAAAACAGAAAGGATGAGAGAGCATTACCGTGCGTCTCAATTTTACAGGCAGGGTTGAAGAGGGAGGGGATGAAGTGCCTGTTTTGTATTTCTTACCGTTAACTTCAAGGACTCTTGACCCAGTGAAATCCCTCAAGTTGGCCTGAAACACTGCTGTAAAATTATTCATCATCTGCTTGTCTGCCAATGGCCATCCACATTACAGATGCAAGTCACCGAGTGCTCTGTCCAGACGAGCACACAGAAATTCAGGATGTGCTCAGAAAAGGGATGTACTCAAATTAAGGATGACAAACACACCCAGATACTGCCATTCAGAGACTCCACATTAGCACTTCTTGTGCAGCAACATCTGTAAATCAAAGCATATTATTTCCCACCCTCATAATCAAGAGATTTGCTAGATTATCTAGAGATCTGTCTGATGGTGGCAGACAAAGCTGCTGAACCTCATGCAGCTGCAGAGAGCTCACTCATGACACCAAACAATGAACGTGGCCACTTCAGTGCTCGTCTCCAATTAGCAAAACTCTGGGTACAATGAGGAAAGAGCACATTACAGCAAGAGGAGTGGCCACAGGTGACAAACGTGTGTGCCAGCAGCCACTGCCTGGCAGATGAACGAGTCCCCACATACTGAAGTGAGGATCACAGGCAGACTGCAGGCAGCAAGCACTTCATCGTGTGTCATGAGAAGCCAGGAAGACTTGAATATCGTTAGGGCAGACAGCAAGGCTTAAAACACAGCCCTGATAATAAACGTAGCTTCAGTTAATCTGTATTCACAAGGCGTGGCTCCAAAACCCTCCTCAGCCATTTAACTGTTGCTTCAAGTCGTGGCATCATGGCTGCCCTTGATGATCCTTAGGGGTGCTTTCCAAGTTCAGTTATTCTGTATTCCATTATAAGAAAGCAGTGGGAAGCAGCTGGCTGAGTAACACCAGCCAGATGTCAGAACTGGGCACAATGGGCCAGCTAAAAGCCCACACCACAGCCACACACCTGTGAGAATGTCTGAGAGGATCCCAGCAGTCCTGCAGCAGTTTGACAAACAATGCTTCATCTTCAGGTCTGGGGGAAGGCAGACTGCAGCCCGCCTCATGGCTGAGAAGTATCTTCACTGTCATCTTTCCAAATTATGCAGGATGCTCCTACATACGCAGGAGCAAAAACGCCCTGCAGCATTAATAACAAGTCTAGATTACTATAATCTCAATAGAAATAAGATCACGGAAATTGTGACATGACTCCACAAATTACTTAAATCGAGAAAAAAAAAAACGCACAAAACAAACAGGGTTAAAGTAAGACTTCTTTCCCTGCCTGCCCTTCATGCCTGCCTCAGAGCACACAGTACAACTAAAAACAGCTGTGAACTTTCTGATGCAGCATAGTAGCTGTGCATTGGCCCATGGAGGATCCAAGCCCATATCTCAAAGAGCACACACCAAGGAGAACTTATTTGAGGCTGAGAGGTTAACAGCCTTAAGTTGTGCCAGGGGTTGGACAGCAGGAAACATTTCTGCTCTGAAAGAGCAGTGATGCAGTGGCACAGCTGCCCAGGGAGGGTGAGGTGTCACCGTCCCTGGAGGTGTCCAAGAACACTGGGGATGTGGCACTGGGGGACGTGGTCACGGTGGGATGGGCTGGGGTTGGACTGGATGATCTTGGAGATCTTCTCCAACCTGAATGATTCTGTGATTCTATTTCAGGTTCTTTACAAAGGCATAGCTTTCAAAAATAGAGGATGGTATTGTACTGAGCCATCTATGACCTTTACAGTAATTTGATAAACATTTTACCACAGAACACGTTTGCCGTATTATGTTTGCTCTCTGGGCCACAGAGGATCAGCTACAAATTGATCAATTGTAGGCATAAAGCTTCCCTAATGCTGAAAGCCACAGTGGAGACCTTATCACCTGGAACAAAACTGCCATGAAAAGCTGCAGGGTTCAAAGAAAAGAGGGAGAAATAACCAAACATGCAGCAGCTCATCATTACATAGAGTCATTAAGGTTGGAAAAGCCCTGTGAGATCATCTAGTTCAACCATTCATCCACCACCAATACTGCCCACTCAACCACGTCCCTAAGTACAACATCTCCACATTCTTGAACAACTCCAAGGACAGGGACTCCACCACCTCCCTGACCACTCTGTCAGAGAAGTCACTTCTAATATCTCAACCTGAACCTCCCCTGATGCAACTTGGGGCCACTCCTGAGCCTCCTTGGGACTAAACAATCCCAGCTGCCACAGGCACTCCCCGTAACGCTTGTGCTCCAGACCCTCCACAGCTTTGTGACCCTTCTCTGAGCACCAAAGATGCCTCACTGTCTTCCCTGCAGAGAGCGGCTCAACGCTGAAAGCAGCAGTCAAGGCGTGGCCCCACCAGTGCTGAGTACAGGCTGACCATCACCTCCCTGCTCCTGCTGGCTGCACTACTTCTGACACAAACCAGAATGCCACTGGCCTCCCTGCCTACGTGGGCAGCTGAGCACCAACCAACAGCCCCAGATCCTGTTCCTCCCTGCAGCTTTCCAGCCACTTCGCCCCAGATCTGTAGCACTACGTGTGGCTGTTATGACTGCAGGACTCGGCATTTGGTCTTGAACTTTGTGCTGCTGGCCTCAGCTGAACCCTAAGGTTGTGACCAGCCACAAGCTGGATTTCACCACCACTCTCTGGGCCCTGCCTTGAGCCAGTTTTTACCCAGCAAAGAATATACCTGTCCAAACCATGGGCCACCAAGCTTGCACCAGATTCAGAATCCTAAAGCTGCATCTTTTTTTTTTTTTTTTTTTGCTTTGAGTCGCAAGACTCACTTCTGCCACCACCAGATCCCTCAGAGATGACTCCAAGAGACCAACCTGCCAGGTGGAGCTGTCCACACAACCTCACCCCAAGGTCAGGAGAGGCCCTGCAGCCCTTCCTGATTCTCTTACTTTTACAGAAGACAAACCTTTACAGAAGAAATGCAGCCAGCAGATACCTGCGCTGCATCTACTGATCTACACAGAAGTCCCAGCCAGTCTTTTGTTTCTTAGATCTCATTTTCAGCAGATTAAGAAAGATTACCCCACGGGTACAGCAACCGACCAGAGCGCAAGAGATCATTTCAAGACATCTGTAATAGCGTGCAATTAACAGCTTCTCAATTTTGTCTCACAGCCTCATTCATAAGATGTTTAATCACACCCATGACACCTTCACTAGCAGCCCCTCTACTTCCCTTACCTCTACTACCGGCCTCAGACTCCTCTTTCCTTCCCTTGAAACAGATTCAAGGCAACATCTTTATTTCCACTCCTGCTCATCCACAATGAAACTGCCTATACGCACATGCAAAACAAGCACAAATTACACCATTAACTTCAGCTTAGTCAGCTCACACCACAGACTAAGTCAATATTTGACAGATATTTAGCAAGGACTAGGATTTATTTAAATTCATCGCATCGCGCCCACAAGAGCGGATTTAGCAGAGGATGAGAGACAACAGGACATGCTGCTTGGGATTTGGAGGACAAAAAACCTCGCCACTTTGTAACCACACAATTCTTTCAATTTGGATACCTCCTGCTGGCGGAAAAAGGAGGCGAGGGAAAAGCAGGATCTGAGCTCAGCCTTCCAAACCTTGCAAGGAACAACCAGTAAATAAAGAGAGGCTCACCACTAACTCCACAGGGGAGGCATCTCCAACAAGAGATCCTTCCCCAGTGCTGGTCAGCTCTTAAATGGGGTCTGGGAGAGGTGGAGTCAGACTCCACCCCTTCTGGTCACACAGGTGCATTGCCTTCACCTGTGCTCCTGTGGCTGACTCAGTGTTCACCTCAGGTGATCAACCAGTGGTTCAGGCCGTGATTCAACAGTTCCAATACAGAATAAGATCAGCATTCTTCCCTTTCCAACATAAGAATGTAGATAAAACAGAAGCAAGAGCACGTTCTCCCCTTCCTCTGTGGTTAAAGGCCGATACAAAAGCTTCTGGATCTCTGTAACCCTGTTCCATGCACTGGGAAAGTTCTTACTTACATGAGCTCTTGAAAGCAGTACCAAAATCGAAGAGTAAACGGAACAGGTCAGTGAAAAACCCAACAGAGCATCACAGGGAGAAAGGAACTGAAAATAAAGAGTGTCTTGATCAAACCTTCCTTTCTGCACTACAAAGGCAGAGCTGCCACCAGCAGAGAAGGCTGCACACTACAAGCAAAGCTATAAGCATGTGAACTAAATGTTCCTTGTGCTGTACTTAACAGTCTGGGAGAGGAGATTCCAAACACCAGGCAAAAAAAAAAACAAAAAAAAAAAAAACAGGAAACAGGCTCCTGACAAAGCAGGCAAAGGAAAAGCAGGCAGGGAGAAGGACAGATGTGGGCACAGAAACAAAAGCTGAGCAAGAGTTAACTGCAGCAGGTTTGGTTTTCTGTGCTGTTAGCTAGCAGCTTCACTTTGAAAACAACCCGTATCCCTGCAGACTCTCTCCAAGGGTCTCTCCAGTGTTCTCAACTTAGAAGACCAGTGGCCATTTCAGCCACAGGCGAGGGAGGCTGAAACTTCCTGAATCTCTTGCACAAACAGAAACACCACGCTGCTCACACAACGGCCAGGCAGAGGCCTAAATTAATACCATTATAAATGGCCTCAGACTTTGATATCTGTCCTATTTGTCTGCCCATCCACATGCAGCCTCCCACCCAGCAGTGCCACAGGGAGCTTACCTCATTTAGCAAAAAAAAAAAAAGCGCCCACAAAGATTTCAAACCCAAAGAAACCCGTTCTGTAGGGCTGCAGTTCAGGTGGCTTTGTGCTTTTAATCCCCGCCACCGTGTAAAACTTAAAAAGATATAAAAGGGCTGTAGGAACTAATTAGCAGAACTTTTCTTGCACCTCCAGACCTACTCTAGCTGGAGAAGCTGAAGGAAATCACACTGACAGCAGTGGACACAAGCATACATATCGTGCATTTGAAAGCACAAAGAACAAAGGAATGTGGATGTGGGAATTGAAAAGCCCAACAGATTTAACCCAATTTATCCCGTGGCAAATTCTCTCCTGTTGAAACATGGGGCATTACATCATCTACTTGCAGGGATCTTTTTATTTTTTTTTTTTTTTTCCAAGCTAAACCATTGTGCTCACAGCTTACAGAAACATCATCGCTTCCCAACAGACTCAACAAAATGAAGGGGTGGATCAAGCTCTTTGCAGGGAAGCACGCACCTAAACTGCTCTGCAAGTTCAAACAGTGGAAGATTTTATCTAGAATTTAGCAGGAAACAGTTTACCCCTTCAGGCCTATCTCCTCAGATTCAAGGATGAAAAGCCCACTTTTTCAAAGCTATGCCGTACAAAAAAAAAAAAAAAAAAAAAAATGGAATCACAGAATGATATCAAAGAACATCCCGAGTTGGAGGGGACCCACAGGGATCGTCAACCAGGGGCTGAACTCACCCAGCTCTGCCAGATGATGATCTAATGAGATGGGTGGTAGGGTCCCAAATTATCCTTCCTTCCATTTCTGCCATCTACGTGAATAGCTGCAGATTCCAGCCCTAGATACCATGCCACCTTAACGGACCACTCCGAGAGGCAGGGAAGGATCAGCTGCAAACTGAGCTGCTGGAGGCACCACCAGTGCCCGCTCTCTTGCTCGTCCCGTAGACTTATTTTCCCTCAATCCCCACACATCTGTTGGTGCAACTTTGTTTCTCAAAACTTGGCAGAACCCTAATTTTGCGGCACCTACTTTTCAACACTTGTTTCTCAGAGCTTTCTTTGGTGTATTTAAGGGCCAGGCTCTCACAGACTCTCTCAGCACAGCCCCAAAAACCACGGTGCAACAGGCTCCCTCTGGAAAATTTCAGCACCAGGTTGATCTGAGAGGTTTCACACAAGCTGGTGCCCCAGCTCCTCAAACTCGAGAGCTGTCAGATGTCAGAAAGTGCAAGAATGCCAAGCAAGGCAGGAAGAACCATAGGTCTTGCCCCCAAGAAGAGAAAGTTCCAGCTCGTGTGGACCGAGGCCCTCTGATCTGCTCGACATCTTTGCACGGTGTGACCACAAGGGAAGGCACCCAAGCAAGGAAGAAGATTTACAAGAACTACAACTTTGTAAAATAAGGATTGTTGTTCCCTAAACCGGGTGCAGGTTTAGAATGCAGCTCTTTCACCATCGTCCCTCTAGGCACTAAGAATGCAGTGAGAAATGTTGGTTCAGATCTAAAAACAATTAAAGGGCTGTTTTGAATACGAACAGGCAGTCGGGGCTCTAAGAATAAAATCATCAAAGCTTAAGAAAACTCCACGTGTGGGAAGTCCTGTCAAAGGTAGATCACCCTCTGAAACAGCCTGGACTGTAATAAACAGAGAAGAATGGGCTCTGCTGTCAAGGATGTGATTATAAAAGGAAACAAACAACGCAACAACTCTTGTGCTCCATATGGAGATAGCCAGGAGCTGATTTGGGAGAATGTCAAGCAAACAAATTTTCACTCTGCGATTCCAAAAGGTCACTGCAAACAATTACTACAGTGCAATACTGAAAGCAACATATGCCTGTTGTTTTGGTTTTTTTTTCCAATTTAACAAGATATCTTTACAGCTTTGGCTATTACAAGGAAGGAGTAACGACATCAAGGATTACACAGCCACGTTCAGCCACTGTGCAAACAGCAGGGAACCATTAAAATTGTGTTTCAAAGTGAGTAGGCTGCACAAGTGTTTGCTTCCCCTTCTCCCTCTGCTTTTGCCAATTGCTGTTCCCAAAACAGAGCTCATCCGCAGTTAAAGTGGGGTCAGAACGAAGACATTCCTTGCCATGTATGGGAAACAGTGGAGGTTATTAATTTCACTCTCACAATAGCAGAGCAGAAGACGTGGTAAGGAGGCCTCGGGATAAAAAGTCAGGCAATAAAAAGAAGTGTTCAAATCTCCAAGATGCGCACCAATAGCACGTGTCTTCCCAGCTGCCTCCCTGCCAAGCAGCCTTCAGAATGGGGCACTTTCTTCTTTCAGTGCCACTCCAGTCCCCATTAAGAGGGACTGCGTGCGTCAGCACTAAACTTTCGCCCAGCAGCACGCAGGAACTGAAAAATGAGCATCCTATTCCAGTGACCTTCATAGGCACACACAACAGTGAGCCATTCTTGTCCATTCAGCATGTTCATTTATAACAAGTCCCGCAGCTTCACTAAATTACCCTCCGTGGTCCTGAGCAGACTCAGGATTTGCAATTAGGATAAAAGAGGCTGGGAGCAAGCCCCTGACACCACAGATAAGACCTCAATATCTGCCCTCCACCTGTCCGTGCTTTACGGTGCGCAGCTGCTCCTGCTGCTGCCAGGAGAGGCCAAGCACACACAGGCACTGCCCCTCCTAAGGAGCAGGCAGCCATCCCTACACTCCTGTTCAGCAGCAAAGGAGAGGCAAACCCAGCTTCTCTCTGTGTTGCCTTTTGAGGAACAGGACAGCTCCTACCCAGCACCTCCCTAGCTCCCAGCACTGGGATACCATGGGAATGATAATCTCCACTTCCTGAAGCTTAATGAAGCACAGAAGCAGGGGAAGGTGACAAAGGGGACTGGTATAATCCCCTCTCTCCCCAGAAGGCTCCACACGAGCATACAGCCAGTACACAGTATGAGTTAGCACTGCACTGCCTCAAGACGCTCACACGAGCTTTTGGTAAACCAGGCTAAGAATAGGCACAGGGCCAGCAAAGCCTCCAAATAAAATACCCCTGCTCACAAGCAATACTTGTGGCGCCACTTCTGCTTCAATTGGTTTTAGGAAGAGGAAATTCGCTTTGGCCCTTTTTATAAACCTACTCTATTACATTTGTCAAACAGCTGCCACTTTCTCTGCCCGATATAGCCACTTCCAGCAGGCACCAAAGGATCGCTGCGGCTGCGCATGTATTATGCATCAGAGGTGCACATTAAAGCAGACTTGAGATCCGTCTGGAGATTACATGTCACTCCTCCAAGTCCACGGAACGATACCAAGACGCAAGTCAGTGCAGAGCCCAGGCTGTACCAGCATGAACTGCTCCGAACGACGCTGTGGGCCTTGCTGCCTCAGTAACATCACCTGAAACACGAGCTCAGCCAGGCAGGCAGACAACAGAGACAAAAACATCTTCCTCCCTCACACCTCCTTTCACAAGGAAGAAGTAATTGCGCCGCTCCGCCTTCCGAACCAAGACCGTCATCCTTGTATCTTTAAAAGCCATTTGCAGGAAAAAAAAGCAGATCTGATTCCTAAGGAAGAAGCGTTAGCTTCTGTGCAAAAGCCTTGAGATACCTGCCAGCTCCAGCTCAGCTGCTGCTCCCAACTAACTGCACCCTTGAGACACTTGCAAGAGTCTTGGTGCTATCCTTCACTGCCACAAAGTAGAAACAAAGTCAGCAAACCCTGGAGGCAAATGGGAGAAAGCAGAGACAAGATTTCTTCCCATCTTTTATTCTTTGCATCGAGTCTTAATTCCCGTTAATAACTCTAAGATTTACATCAACAGTAACACGCAGCAGTGCGTTTCAACACAGCCCAGCAGCAATAAATCAGAGACTCCCTGTGCTGTACTTTTAGGAAGAGCAGCAAAAGCACCAGCACCCAGCACACCACGACCATTACAGGTTACCTCCCACCTCTTTGCACGCCGCTGTTTTTGTTTCCGGATGCAGGGCTGAGAACTTGCAAGGGAGGGCTTAACACCGGCAAGTCATCAGACACCTCAGTAATTAGTGGCAGCTTCCCAACACATCCATCTCTGGGCAGGGTTCTGATAACCAGCTCCTCCTCAGTCCCCACATTAAAATCAAGGCACACAAGGCAGGCGGCAGATCCATTTACAAGTACCCAGGGCTTCCCATAAGAGATCCCAGGGAAAGAAATACCCTACCTGAACAATGCCTGGTCGGTTTGTTGTTTTTTTTAAACCACCTGCTAAGTGACTGCTGTCTTCATTAATAACCTGAGAAAGATCTCAGTGTGCTCCCTGACACATACTGGACGTACAGTGCATTTCTGGGAGACGACGGGCACCTGCATTGCACGTATCCAGCCAGCAACTTGCTTCAAAAAGAGGGATGCAGGATTGTGCTGCCCTGCCTTCTGCCCACCTGCTGCTTACACATCACTGCTGTGACGTTATTACTCCACTTACACCAAAGATATTGGGTCTATTTTATTTACAGACCATTGCAAGTTCCCCTGCAGACACAAAGGCTTTATGGACCCTCCAGAAGAAACCCACAAAGCAGCTCACCCCACACTCCACGTATCTGGGCTGTGCTCTCAGCTCCGAGCTCACCACTTGTTTGGCAGCTCTTCTTGTCACAAGCTCCACAGCTTTCATGCCAACCTCGTCCACAAGACATCTGCATGTCAGCAGCACTCCGCAGCAGCACCAACACAGTCCAGAACACATCTCTTCCCACTAAGTGGGAGACCGGCAGACCAGACCTGCAGTATAATTACTTCCTCGTGCCCATAACAGAAGCTTGTACAATCCCATCCCCACGCGCTCCGGCGTTACATACGATGTGAAGGCATTTAATCAAGGAGGGATGAGATAATCCTCCCCACATTAAGTGACGCGTTTTATTCCATCACATCCAAATCTGGACCCAAGGTGTGGTACAAATGCATACGAGATGAGGAAAAGCAAAGCATAGCTCCACACTGAAAAGCTAGGGACGTGCTGATGGCACGATGTAATGGAGGGCGATAACTGCTTTCATTGTGCTGCCTTTATACAAGCAAAGGATTCCGTTTCCACAGTGAATTCATCTTCTCTTTGGCCTTAGAAAGTAAGTACTCAACCTGTCATAAAGCATCCCCTAAGGAAAACCACACACGCAAGGAACAACTTGTTTCCTGCTAGATGACATTTCGGCATTCTGACACACAGAATTCGCTTTCAAATGAATTCAGAGATGAGCAACTCACTGGTGCAGATTTGAGATGGCTCCACGGCTCCACAACCCCTTCCTATGACACAAACTCATACAAAACAGTAAGAATGCTTATCCTGCAGAGCCAGATATCAGGACGTGTGCTTCAGCACAGCAGTGCTCTCCCCAAAATGCAGCAGGAACGGGAACCATCCTCGGGCTACGTGTGCTGCCAGCATCCCCAAGAACATCGGATAAGAACATACCTCTGAGTACTGTGAATCATGGGGAAAGCATTTTGTGGAACAGGACAGGTAAAAGGTTAACCAGCTGGAAACTATGCAGGGGAAAGAGTTATCTGTACAGTGGGAAATGTTATTAGCATTTTGCACTAGATGAAACTTGAGAGGGTTTCCTGCATTCACGAGTTAACCCCATGTTCTCGTACTGCTCTCGCACAGTTGTCTGCATCTGCAGCAAAACGACAGAGGTTTTCTTAATGCATCAGAACTCATGGAGGGAAGGGGGCAGGCAGAAAAAGACACACGCAGTGAGATCTCAACCATTTAAGGAACTGATGGTAAGGGTGGAAGAAACTACTTTACATCAAACTACCTGCAGTCATTGGTGGGAGTCTTCAGGTTCCCTTGCCCTGGACAAACAGCAAAGGTTAAATTTACTCCATTCTTGAGTGTCCTGTATTTCACTCACTGTGAACAGTAAGGGACAGGTCGCTTTGTAGCCACTGAGAATGCCAAATAGCCCTGAAAACCCACCACCAGCCACTGCCACTTAGGAGGGGCAGATGCCAGCAGACGGAGTACAGCACACCTGTGCACTCCCTACATAAATGCCTGAGTAGATGAAGCTGTCAGCAAACACCGAATTAAAAAATACGCATAGGGACCTGCTTCAAAACTGTCACAGCCCTGGAGGAGCAGACCAAGGAAAAAGCCACAAAATGCCCTTTCAGATACATCTGTGACAGATGTCAGCCCTCTGAGCCCTCCTGCCAGCAGCAGGCATCAGTTCACCAACAGCAATAATCTCACAAAAGTGGGATTTCAATCTGTGCTTCAGAACTGAACTGAGCCTGTGTAACAACAACTACTCAGAGCTCCCACCCCAGGCCAGACAGGGATCAATTAGCTCTGAGCCTCGGAGCTGTACGTGCTCCTGTCTTCATCCTTCTTACCAAACCCCAAAACCTCAAACTGCCTTTGCACCTCTTTTCGGGCAATATCCACCTTCTTTGCATCCAAGAATCAGACATCTCAGCTGCAGGAGCCAACTCAACCACGACAATCACCAGTAAACAGCACTTTAAAGTCTTCTCCGAGAAGAAAATTGCGGGCTCTGCTTTTGAGGATATGTCTAAATTGCAACCACAGCTCTACAAGCACACTCAGGGCAGCGTTAGCCCAGCAAAGCACAACGCGGGTTGCACAGACAGCCGTCTGGCCCAGCTGCGTGCCTCAAATCCCATGCAAATGCTACTGCAGCAGCTGCATCCCAGCAAAGATACGAGGAACCATACTGAAACATACCATGACTGAGTATGCTCATGGCTATCGCTTGTCTTTTTCACAGCCCCCTATGTATCTTGCTTGCTGAGCGGTTAGGTCACAGGCATCAACATTTGAGTTAAGGTTCACTCGTTCCAGTAACACAAGAACTCCAGCCTGGGTTAAAACCCAGCCTTAGGAACTGCTTCAGTCTGCTCATGACACAAAAAGGGGTTTTCAGCACAGACAACAGGTAGGAAAGAGACAACAAGCACGGGGAAAACCTGTCTGGTGGTCCTTCCCAGTTCTGTGTTTTGTGGGATTTCCAAAGCAGAAAAATTGCCTCTGGACTAGGAACCAACTGACATCTGACCACTACCATCCTGGCTTCAAATAACTGGCACATCTGGTTAGCTGCATCTCCTGCCCTGGTGGAATTGTTATGGGAGGGGGAAATGGGGGAAGGTGACAGGAGTCAAACAGTAGGGAGCAGAGATCTTAAGAGAACAAATATACACAGCCAGAAGAAAAAAAAGGTAAACTCTAAAAACATTAAGACGATGATACTGTGGGATTTCAAAACTTAATACAGAAAGTAGGTTTGAGGTAGCCTCTGGCTCCCCACATGCAAGCAAGCCCTTGTAATGCATCAACAACATTCAAACCCTTGTCTGAGCAGCGACACGCTACAAATACCCAGGGGAAAATGATCTTTCCCATCCCACCTTAACAGCACACAAGCAGCCTTCCAATTTCGCCGTGTACCACTGAGTAACAGCCTAAACGACAGCATTTCAACAACTGCAGTTTTCTTGTTTTGCACATTTGCTGCTTTTGCTCTGATTTGACTAACTGCCAAAAGCCATCCTCGCATGCAAACAAACACGAGAGCTAACAGTCTCCACTTGCGAAACTAGAGAGTATCAGAAAACTATTTTGGACTTCCCTTCTGCAAAGAGACATCAAGAAGTTCAAGAACTGTCAGTACCCCCAGCTGAGCTGCCAGAAGAATTCGGCTGTGCCGTTCTCAAATGAAGACAGCCCATTACTCCTGCTCCAGAATCTCTTAACACTGAGCTGAACTGATGCAAACTCCGGCTTCTGGGATGACAACTGGAAGAAAAAAATAAAAAAGAAGCACCGCAAAGCTGTAAAGCAAATACGGTCAGAGCCACGTGTACCAGCAGGACCCTCAGATGGCGTGCGAAGGTTAGAGGTGGGGGGGAAGTTTTCCCATCAGCCCAATCTCAGACTGTGGTTCATTTCTGACGCTACCTCTGCGCAGAAAGAAGTTTGGGATTGTTGTTAGGGATTTACTGAAGCCTGAAAACACACAAAACGCACTCCGTGTGCCAAGAGAGTTATTATCTGACCTGTAACAGACATATCACCGGAAACACATCTGCGACACGTGCGTCAGACATCCACGCCTCACACACCCGTTTCTCCACAAAAGCAGACCCGGCACAGGACACCCAACGCAGGAAACAAAGCCATTTCATCTCCTCCTCGCTGCTACCAGACTCTCCCCACGGAAACCCAGAGACGCTGAAGCCAATCTGTCCGGATCAGGGCATCGGGGCACGCTTCTCAGACGCGCGCATGAAACAAGAGAGCAGAATCCAAGGGGAGATGCGCTCGCTGCCAAACGCACGCAGCACCGGAGCGGCGCTCCCAGAGCGGGTACTACTACACCCAGCCCGCAACCTGCGGCCCCCGCAGGGCGCCAAAGCGCTCGGCTCAGGTCGGCTCTTTCGGATTTAAGGAAGGAACCCCGACGGGTTTTTTTTTGTTTTTTGTTTTTTTTAAGGTCGGAAACAGCCACAAACCTCAACTTGAGGCAGGAAGGGGAGGGCGAGGAGGCGGCCGCTAGGCCTCGAGCCCCCAGACCCACCTGAGCACGGGGGCACAGAGCGATGAGGGGCTCTCTGCCCCCCCCCCCCGAGGGACCCCAGGGCTGTACCACCCCCTCACCCACGCGAGCCCCTCCCCCCCCCGCGTGGTACGCCCCAGCCTACCTCTCGGCGCCCTCACTTCACCCTCCCGGCCCCGCTGCGAGTGGCTGGGGGGGGAGCCACAGCCTCCGCCTTGTCTTCCCCCTCCGGCTGCCCTTCCCTGCTCCCCCCCCCCAGGTCCGGGCGCAGTTGGTTTGTTCCGAAAAGCCGGCCGGTTTTCTAAGCTTAAACCGCTGGATCTCTCACGTCTTCGGCCATTTCCGACCGAAGCGGCGGAAGTTGCCGAAGTGGCGGCGGAACTTCACGGCCTGTTCCGAAGGGTGAGCGGAGGGAGCCGAACCGTTGACGGAGACAGCCGAAGGGCTGAAGGGCCGGAGGCCAGAACGGCGAAGGAGGAGACTTCTGTCCGGAAACTACCGAGAAGAGCCGAAGTGGCGCCAAGAGGCGGAGCGTCGCCGCCTCGCAACCAGAGGGGGGGGGGGGGGGGGAAAATCGCAACCCGCGCGCATGCGCACTGCGGGGAGCTGCCTTTCCCGCCTAAAGGTGGGCGCGTGCTGCCCTCGCCGCTCTCCTCAGCGAGGGGACGCCGCGATGGGTCTATGTCCTCTGACAGAGCTGCTCGTGGGTACCGCCACTCCTCGAGCTCCAGCCTGGGCAGCTGGGATTAACAATCCAAGTAATCACTCAAGTGTGGACAAAAGTGGTGTGAAACATCATCCCCGGTTGTAGCACAGCAAGCAGCGAGGTCAGATTTACGCTGACGAGCACCAAACGTGCCATGCAAAAGATGGTGAGTGAAGCAAAAGAATTAGGAAAAACAAACAAACAAAAAAAAAAAACAAACCAGAAAGCACAGGGGGAATATAAGGGAGAAAAACGTAAGGAATGACGGCAGCCATCGTCCTACAAGAAAGCCAAGTCCAACAGCTTCAGCACTTCTCCTTTATTACTTCATGCTCTTTCATTTGCCATACATATTAGGGCCCCATAAAGGCCTTTGTATCTGTGGGTATCGAGTCCCAAGGCACAAAGCCAGGCAGCTTGTGGGGGACTGGGCGATCTGAGAGAAGAAACAGATTTATCCCCACAGGAGAGGGAAGGGCGGCAAGCGTGGGTAGCTCCGGGAATCTCTGCTTTAATAAAACATGAGCACTTCAGAACTGCGAGAAACCACTTTGCCACCGCTCTGCACTTTTTTTTTTTAACAGTCATTTACACGTGTGTAAAGTATGCAAGGAGAAAGCAACTTTTATCCTGAGAGGGACAAATGGTGAAGGCGAGAGGGGGTGCGAGTCTACGCTGCGATGGGAAAAGGATGGAAGGGCAGGAATGGGTATTTTAAGGCTCTCAGAAACAGCATTTTATGTTTTCCAAGAACAAAAAATAAAAGGACTGTCGGCTAGGATAAAGCTAAATCGACACCCAAATTGTCAAACACAACGTGAGGTTACGCTGTTCACCCTGCTCTACCCGGAGCTCTGCTCTGCTGCCATATCTGTATTCCAAAAGAAATATTACCATGTTCCAAAGCCCTCATTTCCCACCCTTTGTATTATCAGGGCTTTTGTTTTCTCACAGTCCGCTCGTATGTTACATATCCTAGAACACATGTAAGGAATCAACCTTAACGAGCAGTCTTTTAGCTGTGAAGAATGACAGTTTAAACAAACATAAGCAGCGTGGAACAGTTACCTGCCTCCTTTCCTAGCAGAGGAGAAGCCCTTCATTCTTTCTAGCAGCTTCTCAGCCCAGTTTACTGTAAGAACAAGCCTTAGTGCACAGCCCCAACTCAAAGACTTTAAAACTCACAGGTAACTTTTAGCCAAACCTGACAGAGGGGCAGAGGCCTGCACACACTCAATTCCCAAAGCGTGCAAATGTAGAGCCACAGAATCACTGGAAGGGAAGGAACCTTTAAAAGCCATCTGGTCCACCTCCCCTGCCATGAACAGGGACACCTACTGCTCCATCAGGTGCTCACAACCCCATCCAGCCTCAGTCACAGGATCCACCAAGGTTGGAAAAGACCTCCAAGACCGTCCGGTCCACCTTGAGTGACGCCACCCACCATCTTTTTGGGCTGGAAAGGACCTAAAGATATCATCTAGTTCCACCCTCCCTGCCATGGGCAAGCACACCTCCCACTACACCAGGCTGCTAAAACCCCCATCCAACCTGACCTTCAGCACCTCCTGAGTGGACGCGCTCATGGCTTCTCCGGGCAACCTGTTCCAGTGTCTCTGCACCATCACTGTGAAGAATTTCTTCCTGTTATCTAGTCAAAATCCACCCACTTCCAGTTTAGAGCCATTACCCCTTGTCCGGTTGCTATGTGCCCGTGTAAGAAGCCTCTTCCTCAGTTTCATGACCCTTCTCTGGACCTGCTCCAACAATCCCAAATCCTTCTTGCATTGGGGGGCCCAGAATTGGATGCAGTACTCCACGTGGGGTCTCATGAGAGGGGCAGAACCACCTCTCTCGCCCTGCTGTCACGCTTCTCTTGATGCTACCTAGGGTAGGGCTGGCCTTCTGGGCTGCAGCACACAGTCGGCTCACGTTGAGTTTCACATCAACCAACACCCCCAAACCCTTTTCCTCAGGGCTGCTCTCAAGCCATTCTCTGCCCAACCTGTATCTGTGCTTGGGACTGCCCTGACCCAGGTGCACGACTCTGCACTTGGCCTTGCTGAACTCCAGCCCGTCCAGGTCTCTGCAGCTGCAATTTAATGCACTGGATGCTGTCACTGCTTTGTTCTCTGTTTGAACAGTCTCCACTTAACTGTTTTTCCTTACCTGGACCAAATCCTGCTTCTCGCCCCCCTTGTAAGCTTTTTCCACCTCCAAACACTGATGTTTCATCTCTGCTGCAGATTACACCGAGTCATTTTCAGCAGGTATTAAGGAGCCAGCTAGCGCACAGCCCTGTGGCATACTTCCATGGCCTGAAATAAACCTCAGGAAAACATCCGTTCCTCTTCAAGGGAATAACAGACCAAGGGGAGGACCCTGAACTTTCATCTCCTCCCTGCCAGGAGTTCAGTCCTTCTGGCAAAACTTTTTTAACCTCTTTCTCCCGCCTCCCACAGTACCAAGACCTGACCACCACAGGTCTGGCAGACTCCACAAGCCTCGGGGGATGTTTTTAGACCACACTCCTAAGCTCAGCCAGTCCTATCAGATTCCATAGGATCCAGTCACTTGTTAGCCCCAGGGCGCTCTCGGTGCTGAACAGGTACAACACATCTCTGGTACACATCTCTCAGCCCCACTGGGACGACGTCACACACGTGATAAAGCTCCATTTGCAGTCCTGCTGAGGCTTCTGACTGCTTTTGTCCGTCAGGTATCTCACAGCACGCTTCACAAGAGAAAAGCAATTCATCCGGAATGCTGGCCGAATTCCAGCTGAAGCAATAACCTTTGCATGGTTTACATTCTCCCCACAGTTTTGAGTGAACACGGCTTATTCTTTCCCCTTACTCTCTGCCATAAGAGCAGTGGCGTGGTGCTGCTCGTGCTGTTGCAGCAGCTGCCAGGCTCTGCGTGGCTGCATTTCAGCGACAGGCAAAGCCAGCTCGTCTGCTTATAGACAGCACTGTGAAGAACCCACGGGCACAAGAAGTGCTGTGAATAATACACTGAGTGACCAGGCACAGAGTGAAGCGAGGGCTAGAGGGCTAGAGCATGTCAGGAAACTATCTGAAAAGGAAGGGTTGAGTGGACCTAAGAATGGACGCATGCACATAAAGCACAAGAACTTTTTCCTCCAAAATGCCAACTCAGGCCTGGACCCAGCTGGAATGCAACGAGCACAGACACCGAACTCTCAGCATCCTGTTCAGGGAAACCACATCACCACGGCAGAAGAAAATAAGTTAACAGAAGCAGCAGAAGTCCTCAGCAAGAAGCTGGGATGTCTGAGGATAGGGGCTGGCAGTAAGCGGGCACGAGGAAGAGAACTGTCTGTTCCCTTGTTCACAGAGGCCTGATCAGTGCTTCTTATTTTAGCTAGGTGTGCGACAGAAAGAACACAACGAGGAAAGAAACGGGGTAGAAGGTTTTAAGATGTGGATCACGCTCAGAGTACATCACGTTGCGCTGCCACACATTATTAACATTCTAGAAAAATTCATTAAGTGACTGCATTAAGTTCTGCTTATAAAACTACACATAACCAGAACATGTTGTTACCTTTGGAGAACCTCACAGGGCAATTTTAGTATTTCAGCAACAACGGAGTTAAGAGAGATTAGGGCAGTGGTTACAAACACACCGTGAGAGAGCAGATGGCTCAGAGGATGGGTAATGAGACACGTCGCTTTCCTCCTCCCCCAGCGTGTCCCAGATCATTAGCGACTGAAAGCTGTTACTAGCACTGACTATTTCTCACAAGCAGTTTATTGACCCAAATACGGTTTTGCTCATCCCCAAAACTACTGGCAGAGCGATTTCAGTACGGCAAGTTCCTCCAGGCTGTGCTGGAGCTACACAGTGCCAGAGGGGGAAGGCAGAGGGTGCTGCCTTCCTACCTCGTGCGCCTGTAACCACTCACAGAACTGTAGCTCATTTCTGTGGGCCTCGCCCGCATTTCCTTTGCATTTATTACAGTTACCTCGAAAACGAAATGCTCTGAGTCATGCACGGCCATTTTGTGTGTGGGAATCAAGTCCACCCGGGTGAATTCAAGGCGAGGTTGGATGGGCCCTGGGCGGCCTCGTCCCGTGAGCGGCGACCAGCGCACGGCACGGTGTGGGTCTCCATGGTCTTTAAGGTCCCTTCCAAACCAAACCACGCTGTGACGCTACGACTCGACGACTCTGTGAAGTATCAGCAAGGCCTCTCCCACCTTCACCTCGGCCCTCGTGGGATGCACAGCACAGAAGGTGAGTAAGCCATAGCACGCTACGTGTTGCTCTTTTTATCTACGCTCTATCGCTCTTATTTAAAGAAAAAAATGAGTCACGCAGCGTAAAAATATATATAGATGTATCTGCATCAAATTTAAACACAGGAAACTAAAACCAGGGCACATTAAGAGAGGTTCACATCACAGCACTCCTGGAAATTTCGGTGACTGAGTGAGGATGGGCTCCAAAGCAGGAAGCAGCAGTCCATTCCTGTGAGATGCCCTTGGATTCCTGAAGCACTGCAGCCAACTGCGCTTCGCCCTCATCTCAGAACAGACGCTTTGAAGTTTTCCAGAGGCACCCAAGAAAGATGACACATCCAAATACCTAGACTACCCCCAAGCCCCACCCTGTAACAGATGGTGAGGTTTCAAATACAGAAGCATCTGGTAACCACTGGTATGAAAAAGCTGGCAAGCCACAGCTTATTCTGTTCTACTAAATATTCCATTATTTGAACTATATTTAAACAGGGAGTTAAAAAGAAGCAATCATTTCACTTGTATGTAACATAATCCCTGAACACCTACATGCTGTAACTGCACTGTAGCTTGGGCACTGTGCTCTTGTCCACCAGAAGCACTTCTTTTAAATAAGCATTCAGCAGTATTAAAAATGGAATCACAGAGTACCCCGAGTTGGAAGGGACCCATAAGGATCTCTGAGTCCAGCTCCTGGCTCCACATGGGACCACCCAAAAGTGCAGAATAACATGTGACTGCCAGAAAAAAACAGCCACTAGAAATGATAGTCAGGCTACATTTGAGAAGGTCAACGAACACATACACACCTGGCTAAAAAGGAAAGCACCCCCAAGACCCCAAACCAAAGTCAGACCTGAGCACGCACACTGCACACGCAGCCCCAGACGTGCACTCCCCAGACTCTGCTTAAATAATCTTTAGGGACAACAGTCCGCAGATCTTTCTGTGAGCTGAGTGGATCAGCTGTGCTTGCTGGAAACGCGAAGCGATAGCGTGCATAAAACGATCGTTCTGGATTAAAGTCACTTTGGGAAGATGCTGTAAAAGGCTTGTCTGCTGAGACTGTGCTCGAGGTCCACTGGAGACCACACCATCAGATCTGGATGTGTGCAGAGAGCATTTTAAAATGACTAGAGACAGAAAGATGCACTCCTAGGAACTGGCTGATAAGGGAATCTCCAGATCTAGAAGGAAGAACAAATAGCAACAGCGGGGACAGACTGCTTTCTTTACAAAATGGTCACTGAACAAACACGAGGTGATCCTGCTGCAGGCTTCTGGCAAATAGCGAGGATGTTGTAATACATAGCTGCTCACGATCACTCCATTCCAGCCCACTTTCCACAAATGGGTTCAGCTTAAGCAAAATAAAGATAGGTCTGCAAGGCTCTCTGCTCAAACAAAAGATGAGTTTGTGACTCCAGCCCACCCCCTGTGCCCACTGCCCACGTCCCTCAGTGCCACATCCCCACGGCTCTGGAGCACCTCCAGGGACGGTGACCCCACCACCTCCCTGAGCAGCTGTGCCACTGCATCACCGCTCCTTCTGTGTGAAGAAATCTCCCTAATACCCAACCTGAGAGCACAACCCATCTGCTGTGACTATGGCAGAGGGTGAAGGTGGGTTAGGAAGAAGCCTGCCTGCATTTCCCTTGCCAGGGGCAAGCTAAGCAAAAAGCTCCGTGCTGCGGAAACACCAAGCACGCCAGAAATGCTCATGGTTACACGAAACCCAAGCCGAAACTCAGAATTAGTCACAAGCTTAGAAGTGCAGGGATGATATTTACCAGCTAAGAAGTGCTGGGATGAACCTTCCCAGCCTGCACTTGAGAGTGCCAGCGTGTGTTTGGCGTTCTCACGCAGCAGCAGCACGACACACCATCGACACCAGCCCACCCCAAGCAGCAGCTCTTACTGCACAGGACTCTGCTTAAGGAAGGAGGAGGCAGCGCTTGGGCAAGCTGCGGCGCCGACTGCACACAAGACTCGAGGACAGAGTTTGAACCCAGACGTGAAAGGTGTGGAAATACAGAGTGTAAAACGCGCCGTCAGATCCACGTTACATCGTGCCAGGATCACGCAGCACCCGCCTTGGAGAAAACAACCGGTCTCTTTTGACTAAAGGGCATTCAATCTTATTTACTGGGATTTTAGCAAAGCAGCAACAAATCTGGGCAACTGCTAGCAAAGGGGGGAAACGGGAATCGATGGAGGGAACTGTGAGATCGATGATGAACGCCGCTGGGCGTTAAGTGCTGCAGGATTTTTTAAAAGCGTCGTTACAAAGTTAAAGAATAATAAATAACGCTCACCGTTTTAAGCACAATCTGTTTCAAGGCCTAAAGTTACTATAATGCACCAAAATGATTTAAATGGGAATATCTATATATCTATATATATCCAGGCAGTGCAGGGCTGCAGCCAGAATCTACCACTAAAATAGGACAACAGCTGCCAACTGTGCCTTTCTCAGCGCAGAAAGGATACTTTCTTCTATCCGCAGTTCACTCACTCCCATTATTAGTCCATCAGAAATGGAGAAACCAACTCAAAGGTGAATCATTATGAAAATATTTCTTTAAATGAAAACCTCCTATGCTTCTGAAGTAAACCGTGTTGCATAATGCCATTAATACGCTTTATCAGGCTCCATCTTCATGGCTTCAGAGCCACCCGAGGGGTCTGAAGATCTTAGAGGTCTTTTCCTAACCTTATTCAGAGCCATTTGTTCTCATGCCCAGACTCTAATTTAACTTAAGCATCTCTTCTCCCTCTCTGGTGTTTATAGAGCAGGAACACCATTTATTCTCTGCCTGCTTTTCCCACTGGCTTACCACCCCAGCTCCTCTTTGTCTTGTCCTCTGCTCTGCACATCGCTTCCTGCAGATTCCCTCTTCTGCACCCCTTGGAATTCTGGTCAATCTTCCACCTGCACGGCCAGGCACGAGTGCTCAGTACACTTCAAACAACACTTCACATTTCATTCACGTTTCACTGTCACTAGTGGAAATAGCGTGGCTGACAAACACATCCTTTTCACCACGGAATTTGATGCTTGAGAAATACATTCCAGTTCCGCTATAGGAAACCTGACTTTGTATCATGGCTTACACTATTTTCCCTTACAGACAAGCTGTCCTGAAGCCATTCATTCCTCTCCCATTGATACCTTACACCACAATTCTCTGAAAGGAGGTTGCAGCAAGGAGGGGGGCAGACGCTTCTCCCAGGTAGCAGTGATGAGAGGTAACTAACTTAAGCTGTGCCAGGGGAGGCTCAGGTTGGATATTAGGGAAAACTTACTCCAAAAGAGCAGTGATGCAGTGGCACAGCTGCACAGGGAGGCGGTGGGGTCACCATCCCTGGAGGTGTTCAGAGCTGTGGGGGCACTGAGGGACGTGGGCAGCAGGCACAGTGGGCTGGGGTTGGATTTGGAAACCTCAGAGGTCTTTTCCAGCTTTAAGGATTCTGTGGTTAATGAGGAACACCACTGCCAACTTGTCTGCCAATCCTTTTTCAGCCATGCCACCTTTTCTTCTGCGATGACAAGATTTATGGATGCAAAAGCAATGCTCTGGTTCCAAGTGACTGATTTAACCTGTCTTGCTTTGTATTTTTAGTCTTTTTTTTTTTTTTTTCCTTAATTAAAGCCTGCCTTTTGCTGCTGGAGAACAACAAAGGCTTATTTCTGTGTAAACCAGGCCCTGCATAACGGGAGAGCTGTCCTACTTCTACAGCTGGGCATCTGTATAAATTAATAAACTATGGAAGTTAACGCGTTTTATGTTCAAAATGGTAAATGAAGTTTCTTAATGAGCAGCCTGACTTTTTAATTGCACGTAGGATTTATGCCACGAACTTAAAAAACAATTAGAATGCGGGAAAACAGCATGTAAGAGTTGCAGTTAAATAAGATTTAGCTAAATGTGCTGAATACATAGCTTAAACTAAAACACTTCTGTTGTACAAAGGAATCCTGCAGCCTATAAACAGAAACAGTTTCATCCACTCAGCAGTCTTCGGGTTTTCAGAACAAAATTAACTTCTATTCTCACACAAAGGATGGACAAGCTAATCCCATCCTCACGCAAAATGAACGCAGCAAAAACTGTTTCACTGAATGTTTTGTTTTGTTTTTAACCCGGATCACTTCCACGGCTCAGCTGCACACTGGATGATGTTACCAACAATGTGGCTGATCGGAGGAAGAGCAACATCAGCAAACAAGGGTAGGTGGGAGCAGGGCTGCCTGCCGACTGCAGTCCTGTCCTAAACGTTGGGCAAAGCACGAGCACTTGACTCTTTTGGGGCAGTTTTGGGGCAGACAGAGACCGTACTTCTGCAGTCCTTTGGGCTGCAGCTGAAAGGAGCTCATCAGAAACCCTGAGCTCGTCCAACAGATTGCAGTGCTCCTGTTTAATCAGTACAGACCCCAAGAGAGAAAAAGTAACAGTTTGCCCTTCCAATTACAGTGATGTTCCCCCAAAAGCACTGTGCAGAACTTCAAATTCATTCCAACTTAAAGAGCACAGAATCCCAGAATATCCCAAATCAGAAAGGACCACGTGGCTCAGTGAGTCCTACTCAAGATTAAGGAAAATAGGAAAATCCTTTTAGTTCCTTTTGGTAGCGTGACAGAACAACGCTGCATTTTCTCTTTTTTTGATTTTTTTTTGTAATTAAAAACTGGTTGAACTTCGAAGTGCTACTCTACTAGAAGCAGCAGAAGAGGCTGAATATAGAGCGTCGTAAAAAGATGCCGCTGGGATCAGTTAAAGCCAACAACACTGAGAAGGAATGAAGCCAAAAACACAGAACCAGATTTAAACTTGGCGTGCGCCGTGGCAGGAGGCCAGAGGAAGGAGAGCTCACCACAGGAGCAGCCAGGATCTCTGTGGGATGCGACTGGGGCATCCAGACACCGGGTGGCATCAACACCCCGCAAAGCAGTGCCCATTTCAACGGCTGAGGCTCCATCTCGGCATACAGGAACTTCCTACTCACCGTATTAAGCTCTACAACTGATAAACACTGAGCTGTCGTACACCACTTTCCATCTTCCAAGAGCTCTGAAACCAACTAACCCCCACAGCCACCTCCTGGGGTGCAGGGACTGCTTAAAGACTGGAATAAAGCTAAATGCTGAAGTCACTGGGAACAGCTCCTAAAAGGGAATCTTTAAAACCAGCTTGGCAGAAGGCAGAAATGCTGTGCTCCCAGACACAAGGCAGAGCCTCCTCAGGTGCTCACAACCTCGAGTATTTCCCTCAAAACCCAAATCCTCAAATCTCAAAAGGGTTCCTCCAGCAAATTGAATTAATCTTAAAACTTTCAGGAAAGCCAGGATACGGGCTGCACAGAGAGGTGGTGGGGTCTCCTTCTCTGGAGACGTTCCACACCCGCCTGGACGCCCACCTGTGCAAGCTGGGCTGGGTGCTGCTGCTTTGGCAGGGGGTTGGACTGATCATCTCCGGAGGTCCCTTCCAACCCCTACAGCGCTGTGAGTCTGTGAAACAAGTTCGGGCTTACAACGCATTCCTGGAGGAAAGACGGTACGGAAATGCAGAACGGCTCCGTGACAGAGGAGCCCAGAACTGAAAAAAATAATTTTAAGAGACGCTGGAAACAGCAGTATTGTTCCTAAAGGGAGAACAGACCCAGCACGCTTGTGTTTCTAAGCACCTTAACACTGCTATCAATGAGCCCAGACGCATCCTTTCCACAACGCACCGACGACAATTGACTCAAATGGATGGCACTTTGATAATGCGCCTATTTGCCTCTCAAGGCGAAACAGATAAAAATTCAAAGATTACACATCGTTGGTATTTGTATGCTAATATACACAGCTTTAGGGAAATTGCTGCGACTCAGCCTACAATTCATTCCGTGCAGGCAGTGACACTCAAGTGCCTACTGGCAATTTTCAGACCGCTCGCAGTGAATCTTACGGCTGCCATCAGCCTGATGTCTGCTCTGCAGAAGCCTGTCAGGAGCACCAGGCAGGCTTCCCTGGGTACAGGTGGGCAGGATTACAGCTGACTCATCACCTCTGGTCCTTCCATCCCAATCTGTATCGTCTCACTTTCAATCTGAGAAGGTGCCCGGTGTGTGTGTGTGTGTGTGTGCGAGGGACAGCACGAGACGACTCGATTTTAATTCCATAGAATCACAGAATCACACAACCGTTACGGCTGGAAAAGACCTCCAAGATCATCGGGCCCAACCACCAACCCATCACAACCGCGCCTGCTAAACCTCGTCCCTAAGTACCACATCTATCTTCTTGGTAACAGCTTCATCTCCTTGGTTTTGCTGAAGGAAAACAACCGGGCTTGCAAGAAACCCTGCTAGGAGGAAGCGCTCAGCATCCTGAGTCCCTCCTGAAGCCTCTGGCTGAGCAGGCAAGCAGCTCTGCTTCCCACTCAGCCACAGGTTTCTTCTGGGGCCAGTTCTTCCCAACCCACCCCCCACAGAAACACGGAACAGTTTTTGCTGTCAGTGGAGACCACTACCCACTGACAACGGCTGGGCTGCAGCTCTCCCAAGGCTCAGTGAGCAGTGAGGACTGTCCCTCTGCCTGCTTCTCCTGCACCTGTGCAGCCTTCATTAGCCCTGCAGACCTGCCTCTGTTCATCAGGCTTGGCTGAAATCCTCCAGCAGGTTCAGGAGGGACAGGGGTGGTGCAAACATGCGTGGTGAGATCGGATGAGTGTAACTTAGTAAGAAAACAACACAGATGCCAATCGTGAGGGCAAAACAAGGGAGTGCCACTGCAGAGTCAAGCAGAGAGCTCTCGGTGAGACAAGCTAAACATTTTGGCGTTGCCACTGAGAAAAAATAAAAAATGAACAGTACTTGGATGTACTCGGGGATAAGGAAAATCCACATTCATAAAAAACAACTGGATGGATGGGCCTCTGGGCAGCATGGGCTGGTGGGAGGTGTCCCTGCTTTGCTTCTAACAAGGCTTGGAAGTGTGATGAGAAAAACACCTCTTGCAGGCTTGCCTTGGCATCAGGAAGCCCGCAGTCATGAGACTGCAGTTTTAGGGGCCGCAAAGACAACCTGGACAGCAGAAGAGTGCAGAAACCATCTGTGGTGCTTCAAGCTAGCAGCAGGAGGCAAGGAGCTGAAAGAATTCTGTCAATTCAACAGCAAACACAGCCTGTACGCAGCTAATAACCTACTCTGCACTTAACAACGATAGTCAGTATTACACAGATTACCTTGTTAACAGTCACAGGGTGAAATAATATTTGTTCATGCAGCAGTTGCCTGCGCACAGCTCCTGGGCACCGTCCCCACCTTCTTCCTCTCTCCAAGCCCTGCTTCATCAAGTAGCTGGGCAAATTGATGAATTGCAGTGAAATGATCTCGCCGTGATGCCTTCTGCTGATGAATGAGGAATACCCTGCCAGAGCCTCCTGATTTCGGGTGATGGATTTCAGCCCGGGCTGCAAGACAATTCCTCGTGCCTGACAAGCTCAGCTATTTTCACTCTTAATCTTTATCACGTTTGATTGAATGGATCCAAGGTCATCATTTCCACCTAGGTGGTTGTTCAGCCCTCTGATTATTTTTAACTGCATCTGAAAAAGTGCAGAATGTTCACCTAAGAGCTGGTGAGAACTTTGTCCCTGGGAGATGCCCGCACCCTGCGCACTCATTTGCTGCAGCGTGAGCAGGCAGCTGAGGAGGGCTACGTGTCATCCCACAGCCCGGAGCCCTCACCATCGCACCGCAGGGACACAGACCCCAGGGAACAGACATTTCTCAGCCTCCATCACAGCCCAGAAGTTCACTTCTTTTTGGTGCTAGGAGTCCAACAGGAGGCAGCTCGACTTTGATGGAGTGGGAAGCAGAGAAAAAATAACCATTGATGTACATCATTTCCTTACACAAACACTGCGTAACAGGGCACCTTAAAGTCCCCAGGCCTTACAGGATACAAAGCCTCTTGGGACGCAGTACGATTTTCCCTTCCCATTTTCTCCTCTTACAAAGGCTGAGATGGGAGCACAACCTCCCCCAGCCCAGCTGCACAGAACTTTCACACACAGATCTCTGCACAGCACCAGCTGGGTCAGAAGGTGCTGCATGACCTGTGAGACATCCCCGCACTTCATTGTGCAGTCCCTACTTACTGATGGCTGCTCTCTGCATTTCTGCAGCAAGACCTGTGACGTAGCGATGGCATTCGAGCCGGTGCTCCCTCTCTGATCTACAGATGGGGAACCCCACAAATATTCTTTATCCCCACAACTTCTGTAGTCTCCAGATGAAAACCCCAAGGAATGAGCAAAAAGAGGGACTGCAGGAATTGTTGCTCTCTGCTCCCACTGCTGCCAGAGCAGCAAGAGTGCCTTTCACACAACTCCCCTCTGTCACCAGGGGACAACGCAGCCAGATTTGTGCAAAATGTCACCACTTCATCAGGTTTAGAAGGATATAAACTGCACCATTCCGAGCCCTTCCCAGGCTGGGTGCAGGCACGGGGCTGCAGTACGACATGGCTCCAGGGCCAGTGCAAAATCACCACTGTGGAGGGCACCAGAACAGGAGGAAATGCTGTCACTGAGCGTGTGCCATCAGAACCAGCACGTGGGGATGGAAAAGTCTGGCAAGGGAGAAGCAGAAAACCTCTGGGGATACAGGGCTTCACTCCGACACAGAACATTCAAATCAAACCAAGAGAGGAATTTTAATTTCCAAGCTGAGTCTGGAGGCAAATGAATGGTTGCAAAGCCAAATGAAGCTAATCCCCTTCCTCCCCAGGAAAGCGATATTCTCTGCATTAACAGCCCACAGGATGAGCTGTCCGTACCTGTGCTGGTGGCACACACCACCCTAACTGCTCTAACAGGGGTTAGCAGAATGGCTTGTGCTCCACAAAACAGTCCTACCTATACACTCATGTACACACACACATGCTGGATCACTTCTGCAAATTTGGCTACAGTCTGCGGGATTCAATAAAGAAATCCACACCCACTATTGCAAGAGTTGCAATCAAATCAGGCCTGCTAGTGCCAATGGGTTATATGCGCCCACAGCAGCCAGGATTCCCCCGTTTTCTGTTTCCTTGGAGGTAACTGCAAGTTTTCAGGAGACGCAGGGTATGGGGCTCTGACACTTGGCCCTCCAATTCATACGCTGGAACAAATCAGATGTTTGATGGCATCTGCGCCGCTGACTCAATCACGTATCTTCATTCTGATCTTGTCCTTGGAAAACGGACAGGCAGAGAGCGCACTTCAAAGCTGCACACAGAGGTCGACACAGCCCTGCTTCTCCATTCTGCCTCCAGGCATCACCAGTAAAACCAGGCAGACAATGTAAGGGCAACCCTGCCTCCATCCCACATCCACCGAGCTGAGGTTTTCAGCTCTGCACAACGGCAGCCCTGCAGGTAACAAAACAGGCCCTCCTCCAACTTGAAAAGTACCCAGCTGTGAGCAAGGAGGTGACAAACAAGAGAAATTAGTACCTGAGAGGATGGCAATCACGTGTGGGAGCGGTGCTTCCCAGCAGGAAGGCAGACTCTGTGCTATGGAAGCCCTTGAGAATGCCCACAGCCCCACGTGCCAGACCCATGCGTGGCACTGCTGCCCACATCCTCCTCCTGCCATGTCTGTACCACCCCCAGCTGCGATGGATGAAGCTCCCCCACTCCAGTGAGACCACAATACTGGGCAGCTTAGCAAGGACGAGCTCTACAGCTCTATACGTGTGTCCTCATCTCCACGGTGCGACCTAGGTTGTGTTCACAGAATCATCAGGGTTGGAAAATACCACCATGATCATCTAGTCCAACCATGTCCCATTGTGTCAATGCATTTGTCGTGTTGGCAGGGACCGCGTCCGCCCGCTCAGTTCTACCCGTCCCAGTTCAGCTCTGCTGGTTTATTCATCACAAACAGCAATCCGAGGCAGGGCAGCCTTCCAGAGAACCACACGACGGTTTGGGAGAGGGTGGCAGCGTCCAGCCACTAAATAAAATATAAACACCTCATCTATTCTTAACGTCGGGTTTGATCTTCGCTGTTTCTGCTCCCCCTTTTTCAGGGCAATTTGCAATTTATTTGGTTGCTTTTTGGGAAGCGAGAGCATAGGGTAGGGCTGACTTACTGCTTAATCTCATTTTTGATCTATTATTAAATGCCTGCTTTCTTTTTTCTTCTTTTTTTACTGTTCTTGAGGAAGCCAGAAGCCCCAGCAGAAATTACAAGTCCAGAAAGAAAGGTGAAGTGCAAAAGCTGGGAGAAAAAGTACTGTTTGTGGGGTATTTTTGCGTTGCTTTTTTTTTCCCCCCCGGTTTTCTCTTTTTCAGCTGTAAGAGCTCTCTGTAACGCCAGCCAAGTAGGAGAAAACACGCTGAAAGAGATGGAAATGCAGAGTGTTGGCCCTGATCCTGCTGCTGACACACGGACAACCTCGGGCCCAGGCCAGCACATCCCCGCACACGGGGAGCGTGCCACAGAGCTGCAGGATCGCACCTCCAAACCACGGCGGAGCTGGGACGCACTGAAAGCCGGGGCGGGCTGGCACAGCCTGATGCCTGCAGCGCTCAAAGAACCCAAGAAATCTTTTGTCACGCCGTTTTTACCAAAGACTTTGGGAACAGAACACAACCCCTGCCAGGGGCAGAGCACGCAGCCGGGTACGGGGAGCTGCAAAGGTGCAGCAGCCCTCAGTGCCCGCCGCCTCTGCAGCTTTCTGGTTCTTTCATTGCTTTCTCCTCACCCGTTGCTAAATAACAGCCATGCCTGCCCTGCAGCCCCACGCGTGACCTCCTCTCCCCAGCTCGTGGAGACTGATTTGGTTTCAAGCGAGCAAAGCCAGCCCGAGAATCTGAGCAATTCCCAGGCAGGTCCCGGGGCACCTCGCTGCAGGAATCCCCATGCTTATGGGGCCGTTGGCACAGGTATGGGCTCACGGGCACAGACACACACAGAACCTACACACTCTTGGCTCCCACCTCCTGGCCAGACCCACGGAGCCGGCATGGCCGAGATCACCCAGGCACAGCCCCAGGGACGGGCAAGCGCTCGTTAGCATCTCCTATTGATTGATTTCATTACCATAGCCCTTTTCCTATTCATTTCCTATGACAGACATTTCATTAACTCACAAGGAGAGCATCCCCCAGCCATGAGAAGCACAGCCCGGTGGGAATCCCACGTACCAGCGCTATTCTTTAGGGGAAAACGTTAACTGGAAGCGACCTCAAAGATCATTCAGTTCCAATCCCCCATTTCTTAAGAGCCTTTATTTTAAAGCACAGCCCAAACCGGTGAAGATTTTGCAGTGAAGCTGGGCAGGTTCGGACCCAATCCGCGGGAAAGAAAGCACCCTCATGCCACGCTCCCTCAGCAGCCACAGTGAGATGTCCCGTGTGCCCCGGCAGCTGCCCAGCAGGAAAGGAGGGTTTCTGGGCAGGAGCGAAGCCAGAAGGCGCCTGCTCCCAGGGATGCGTTTCTCCTAACGAGCTTTTCTTATCTGCTTTCTCCTAAGGTGGAATACGCTGAACAAACTGCACCGAGTCTCAGCCGTGAGGCCGGAGCTGCACGAAGCAGCCCCCACGTCTGCATCCCCGACATAACACCTCCATCCCCAAATTACATCTGCACTCCCCCGTATCCACACCCCAACATCATCCGTACCCCCAACACCTGCATCCCCCGCTGTCAGCATCCCGACATCATCGCCATCCCCAACAATATCTGCGCTCACCAACACCTGCACCCAAACGTCAGCATCCCAACACCACCTGTACCCCCAATAGCCTGCACATCCCAACACCTCCACCCCCCAGTAACATCCAGACCCCAACACCCGCACCCAGCGCGGTGTCCCAGCACCCACATCCCGGTCCCCATCCCAGGAGAAGGAGCCCCTGCAGACCCCAAAATCTGTTGGCTTCAGGTCGCACCGTGACGGCAGCATCCTCCCGCAGCCTCAAGTAGAGTGAACTCAGGAGCAACTTGAAGCCGAAGGCATGTGCTCCCCAAAATCTGCTTCTTTGGGCTTAAAACCCACTGCCCCCAGACCCCGTCAGCCAGGAGGGCACCCCAAAGGTTCCCAGGAACAAGGGCACGCCCCAGGGCGAGCTGCTGCTGGGATGGGTATGGGGAGGGGGCTAAGGGAGATGGAGGGGGGCAGGGGGAGAATGGTGGGGGGAGGAAGGGAGTGGAGAAAGTGAAGTAAAATGCAATGAAAGAAGAAAACGAACAGATGGAAATAAAGAGGGAGGAAAAAATGATAAAGGGAAGGAGAGAAAAACAGGAAGGGAAGGGGGAAGGGAAGGGGGAAGGGAAGGGGGAAGGGAAGGGGGAAGGGAAGGGGGAAGGGAAGGGGGAAGGGAAGGGGGAAGGGAAGGGGGAAGGGAAGGGAGGGGAGGGGAGGGGAGGGGAGGGGAAGGGAAGGGAAGGGAAGGGAAGGGAAGGGAAGGGAAGGGAAGGGAAGGGAAGGGAAGGGAAGGGAAGGGAAGGGAAGGGAAGGGAAGGGAAGGGAAGGGAAGGGAAGGGAAGGGAAGGGAAGGGAAGGGAAGGGAAGGGAAGGGAAGGGAAGGGAAGGGAAGGGAAGGGAAGGGAAGGAAATAATAAGAGGAAAAAAGAAAAGAAAGAAAAGTTAATTGAAAGAAAGGCAATAAGAAAGGGGAAAAAAAGAAAAAGAAAAAATAAAGGAAGGGAAAATAAAGGGAAAAAAAATAAAGGAAGGGAAAAATAAAAGAAAAATAAATAAGAGGAAAGCTTAAGAAATAGAATAACAGAATAAAAGAAAAGAAAGAAAAACAAAAGAAAAGAAAAATAGAAGAAAGAACTATAGAAAAAGACTATTTTTTTTTCTTTTTTCTTCCAATGGAAACAAAAGTGAAGGAAAAAAAAAATCAATCAAAAACAAAATAAAAGGACCAAAGCGAAGAAGGAAAGCAATGACACAGCGGTGGGGCCGCGCCGGATCCCGAACCCCCCCCCTCCCCCTCCCCCCGCCCCGTTACCTGCGCTGTGCCCGGCACGGACCCGCGCTGCCGCGGCCGCTGCCCGGCGCGGGGCGGAGCGGAGCGGAGCGGGGGCCGCGCTCACTGCATTGTGGGAGCGGCGCTGAGGCGGGAGCGGGGCGCCCCCACGCGGCGGGACGCGGAGCGCGGGAAACGGGGCGGGCGTGAGGGTGGTTAGTGAAAAGGAGTAACCGGGGAGGCTGAGGGGATACAAGGACACGAGGGAGGGGTAATTCGTGCAGCTGAGGGGTCGTGAGTGTGGCTGAGGGGCAGTAAGGTCATGTGGGGGGGGGCAATTAGTTGGGCTGAGGAGCAGTAAGGGCGTGTGGGGTAATTAGTGCAGCTGAGGGGTAATTAGTGCGGCTCAGGGGCAGTAAGGACAGATGGGAGGGATAATTAGTGTGGCTGAGGGGTAATTAGTGTGGCTGAGGGGCAATACGGTCGTGGGGGGGGCAATTAGTTGGGCTGAGGAGCAGTAAGGGCGTGTGGGGTAATTAGTGCAGCTGAGGGGTAATTAGTGCAGCTGAGGGGTAATTAGTGTGGCTCAGGGGCAGTAAGGACACATGGGAGGGATAATTAGTGCAGCTGAGGGGTAATTAGTGCAGCTGAGGGGTCGTGAGTGTGGCTGAGGGGCAGTAAGTGTGTGGGGTGGGTAATTAGTGTGGTTGAGGAGTAATTAGTGAGACTGAGGGGTAACCAGAGCATACGGGAGGGGTAATTAGTGTGGCTGAAGGACAATTAGCATAGCTGAGGGGCAGTAAGGGCGTGGGGGACAATTAGTGCAGCTGAGGGGTAATTTAGTGCGGCTCAGGGGCAGTAAGGACAGATGGGAGGGATAATTAGTGCAGCTGAGGGGTAATTAGTGTGGCTGAGGGGCAATACGGTCGTGGGGGGGGGCAATTAGTTGGGCTGAGGAGCAGTAAGGGCGTGTGGGGTAATTAGTGCAGCTGAGGGGTAATTAGTGCGGCTCAGGGGTCGTGAGTGTGGCTGAGGGGCAGTAAGTGTGTGGGGTGGGTAATTAGTGTGGTTGAGGAGTAATTAGTGAGACTGAGGGGTAACCAGAGCATACGGGAGGGGTAATTAGTGTGGCTGAAGGACAATTAGCATAGCTGAGGGGCAGTAAGGGCGTGTGGGATAATTCGTGCAGCTGAGGGGTAATTAGTGCGGCTCAGGGGCAATAAGGTCATGTGGGGGGGCAATTAGTTGGGCTGAGGAGCAGTAAGGGCATGTGGGGTAATTAGTGCAGCTGAAGGGTAATTAGTGCGGCTCAGGGGCAGTAAGGACACATGGGAGGGATAATTAGTGCAGCTGAGGGGTAATTAGTATGACTGAGGGGCAATAAGGGCGTGTGAGAGGGGTAATTAGTGCATCTGATGGGTAATTAGTACAGCTGAGGGGTAATTAGTGCGGCTGAGGGGCAGTAAGGATATATGGGGGGCAGTTAGTGTGGCTGAGGGGCAATAAGGGCATGTGAGAGGGATGTGACAGGGGTAATTAGCGCAGCTGAAGGGTAATTAGTACAGCTGGGGGTAATTAGTGCAGCTGTGGGGCAGTCAGGGCACATGGGAGGGATAATTAGTGCAGCTGAGGGGTCATCAGTGAGGCTGAGGGGCAATAAGAGTGTGTGGAAGAGTAATTAGTGCAGCTGAGGAATAATTACTGAGGCTGTGGGGCAACGAGGGCATGTGGGAGAGGCAATTAGTGTGGCCGAGGGGTAATTAGCACAGAGGTGGGGCAGTGAGGGCGGCTGGGGGCTGTGGTGGGTGTGCGCGCTGCTCGTGCCCGTGCCGGGCGCTGCCGCTCTCTGGGTGGCAGTGTTGCGTTAGGAATGCCGGCCGGCCCGGCGTGCCGCCCGAGACCCCCAAGGGCAGCACGGGCACTGACTCTGAGCCCGCTGAGTGCAGGACGAGGTTCCCCACGTACAACACCCCCAGGGCTCCGGGAAAGCGCCCGTTCCCCCGCAGCCAAGATGATGGTTCGCTTCTCTTGGCAGAGGCAGCGCCTTATCTGATCGCAGCGCTGGAACGGGGCAGAGCGGAGCGCTTTGAAGGCAGCGCAGGAGCCCGCGGGGGGTGAGTCGGGATATGTCGGGGTGTGCCGGGGCTGGCTGCTGCCCACAGCTCCCAGGTGCGACCTGCTGTGGTGTGAGGCAGGGCCGGGGGGTGGGTTCCCAGCAGCAGCCCTCGCTGCCCCAGCAGGGCTCTCCTCGGGAACGCCGCTTCTGACCACAACAAGAGCGGGATTGGGTTTTTTGTTCGTCGTTTTATTAAAAACTCGGAAAGGTCTAAACTGAAAATGTACACCCACTACAGCATCACCAGTTGGTACACTCACAGGTAAAGTGCTAAAAATTAAACGTTAGCGAACCGACACAGGACTACCGTAACGGAGCCACGCAGCCCCGGCCAAGCGCGGGATGAGCGACCGCGGCCCTGCAGCGCGAGGGGGATTCCACATTCAAGCGTACATTCTGCACGTCGTTAGGGATGAAGCACGCTGCTCGTCTGTCCTTGGTGCTCTGCGTGCAGCCCGCAGGACAGCACCGCCTGAGCGTGCCCAGCACCCCGGCTGTGAGGGCGTGGCAGCCCGAGCCCCGCGGCTGCGGCCGCGATGAGGCCGCCTTCGCCCCGAAGGGCTGTCCTTGAGTCCCAGGGAGGAGGAATGCCGTGCAGGAGCAGCGTGCTGCCTCGGGGGTGGAAGATGAAAGGAAGGGCTTGGAGTTGCAGAGGTAGAGGTGACAAAAAACCGAAGCTTTTCCATCTTAATCCCTTTTCCCGGGTGCTGCGAGCGCTCTCCGGCCTCACGTATGGGACAGGCGAGCACGGGACGGCTTAAGTACACCCACCGGGAACAGCTCAGGGATTAAACCTCACAAATGAGCCATTTCTGGGAGGATGTTTCAGACCTCCCCCGCTGCCCTCACCGAAGCACTGCCACAATTAACAGAAAGGAGGGCTAGAAATTCAGCCAAGGAGATCGACACGCGGGGCTGACCGTCGTTAGCTCAGCGTTCACAGGAATTCGGATGTTTGGCTTCTGCAGCAGATCCAGGTTCCTCAAACCGCTCTCCCTTTGAAGCGGTGGACTGGAGGATTTACACGTCAAGTTTCCCCTTCGCGCCTTACCCAGAACCGCAGCGCCGTCGGTGTGACTCCCCCCAGAGCTCCCACAGCCCCTTCCGCACCGAAAGAGCACAACGTGAGAATGCTCTGCTGCGAACCTACGGTGGGGAACGGAAAGAGAACAGCCGGGAGCAGAGATTGATCACAGAGGCGTGGATACCCGCCTGCTCCCCAGCAGGGGGACCCGCACAGCACTGAGCAAAGCCCCGGGGCCGGCGGGGACCGCGGCCCAGCCCTGAGGCAGCTCCTCGCAGCCCACGGTGGCTCGGCAGGGTTTGCTCCCTCGCTGAGGTCGAGGCCGCGTGTCCCGGTGTGGGGGACGGATTCGGCTCTGTTATTTTCAGTAGATCGGGAACTCAGCGTCCGTACGTTACTCTAAAAATAACTGGCTGAATATCATCTAGATAACTGGTTTCAAAATTCCTCTCTTCCTACGTAAATTGTAAACGAGTAGAAAATTTAAATAGTATCTTGTAAAAAAAAAAGCGAGGACGACGCAAGTGATACAAAAAGCCCCGCGCCTTGCCTCCTGCCTGCCCCCGCCCATCCCCACGGCTGAGCCTCAGCCACCTCCTCTCTGTTATCTGTTACGCTGTCTCCCAGACGTCCTTCGTACAGCACTGAGTTTGGGGCCCTCCGTGGAAACAAGGGTCGGTTTGTTACGGGGTCAGAGACACAAGAGCCGCGCGGAGGAATTCCTTCACTACTCAAGAGTTTCCTCACGCCCACGAGCAGTGGGCAAACGTTGGTGTGACTGCCGGCGCGCTCCCATGGTGCCACCTGCTGATGGGAAGACACGTCGGAGGGAGAGGATGGTGTTTTCTTCAGGAACAAGGAATTCGGCTGCTGGGTGAACAAGTTACCAAATAAATAATGACCTCCAGGTAGGCGCAAATGAGGCAAGCAGCTCCGTGCTCAGTGACTCAAGCTTGCTGAGCGCCGGCTCCGATGCGGTACGTGAACAGCGGCTTCAGGGTGGAGAAGCCGACCTCGGCTTCCTGAGGCACCAAAGCAGCAGCTGCCGAGAGCAGGGGTAGCACTGAGCGCCGCGGGGCTGAGCCGACACGCGCGGGGGGTCAGGCGCTGGTCCCGTCCTCCTCGATGACGCGGTTCATGCTGGTCCCGTGCGTGATGTGTGTCATCGGGTTCCCGCTGAGGTCCCTGATGCTGCTGTGGCGCGACTGCTCGTTGAGCCGATGGGAGCTGCTGTGCCGGGAGTGGTCGGTCAGCCGGGACATGCTGCCGTGAGGGAGCCTCTCCTCCACGCCCCTGTAGCTGCAGGGGGTGTACCTGTGTGCGAGCATACGGGGTGATTACTGGCAGCACGAGAAAGCAAACACATCTCGGCGCATGGGCACTGCGCTCATGTTGGGAGAGCTCTGGTTTCCCATGCACTTAGATCACAAAATCAGAGTCCTTCCGGTTGGAAAAGTAATCTAATGTCCCCACCCCACCGTGCCCACTGCCCGCGCCCCTCAGCGCCACATCCCCGCGGCTCTGGAGCACCTCCAGGGACGGTGACCCCACCTCGCACAGAACGTTTAAGAGAAGGGAACGCACCGGCCGTCGCGTGAGCGGTGCAGGCTGCCGTGGTAGCTGCTCACTTTGCTGTGGACGCTGCCTGCCTTGCTCCTCTGGTCGTCCAGCATGGCCAGCTGCGTGGAGGAGGCGTGGGTGGAGGTGCCCTGCGTGGAGGTGCCCCGGGACTTGCGGATGATGGGGGTGTTGGGGTCCCGCAGAAGAGACTGAGCAAAATCCGGCTCTTGCAGCACCTGACGGCTCTCATTGACAACTCTGAACAAGGCAGCGGTTTGAACAGCTAATGTTAATTACTGCAGCAAGAGGCATCAGATGATCGCAGTAACAACACTGCGTGTATTTCACAAGCAGAACTTCCGCTATCACTGCTCCGTTTGCACAGGTACGGCAGTGCCCCAACAGCCCCTGCTGCCTCCATTACCACACGTTCATTGCTATGGATATAATCAAATACACTGTCTCTACGTTCATGCCGTATCTCAGCCCAAATTAATGTTGGCCTTGAAGAAGCCGCAGCACGGTGTTCCTGCAGTTTTATCACAGTGCTTGGGCTTCATGGCCGGTGCATACGGGACGATGGAACGCAGAGGCCATTGCTTTGAACTGCAATCACAGCAAGAACAACTTAGGTTTGATTTCCATTTAACGCCGTGGTGCAGTGGACTGTATGGGTACCTTAACAAACCACAGCCCTCACTTCCACTGCTCACTGAAGCCAACAGAACAGTGTACGTTTGACTCTGGGACTGAAGAATAACAATGGCTAATAATGTGGCAGTTCTTCAGGGCTTTTCTGTTGCTTGTTCTGCCCTCCCTTCCTCCACTGTAAATAACGACAGACCTGTGGGAAGCTGACCCCATCTGCTCCTGCCCCTGCCTCCACAGGAGACTGAAATACTCCAGGACTACAAGGGAAGAGGACCTGAACAAGCGCTCAGCTTTGTCTGTCTCAATACTCACTCTTTTTTCCTGCGCCCGTGGAAAAAGCTGGCCCACTCAAAACAGGTCTTCTTGCTTCCAACCCAGAAGACAGAGGGTATCCCGACAACCAAAGCCATGAGATATTTCATGAGAAAGAGGATCAGATCTGGACGGCTCATCTGAGTCACCTGCAGAGAGACAGAGACCGAAAAGAACGTCACACGAACCATCACAGCTCGCCCCTCCACTTATTCACTCATTTAAAATAACTGTCTGTGCCTCGAGCCAAAGTAAACACCAACAGGGTTCCTTTGTTTCAGGGCTCTGGAGAGCGTGACCGAACGCAACGCAGTGTAAAACAAAAGCCCCAACCGCTGCGAGGTCCCGGCCTTGATTTGTACTTCTGCTCTTTTGTCTGCGCCATGAATAGCTGTGAAATATTCTCTAGTCTACGAGTTACAAAGACTCGCTTCTCTGACAGAACTAACCTATATAAAACCAGGTGCTACGTTCACTCTCACCCGACGAAAGGCTTCATGGGATGCTCCACACTGACTCCTTACTCCTCGCCGTTCACAGAGCGCTTACCCCTTGCTTTCCTTCCCCTGGGAACTCGAGGCGTCGCCGAGGTACGACAGCCTGCTGACTGCCCACCCTGCCCTGGCTCATCCAATGTGAACAGCTGAATTCCTGCAGCTATTTTTTTTTTTTTTTTTTTTTACAAATCTTTGCAAACATTCAACCAAAAAAAGGAGCTGTGTGGAAAAGGTGCAGAAAAAAACACAAAGATGTAATTTCCAGACAGGTCTGTCTTGCTGCTCTAGAACAGAAGGGCGCTGAGGCCCCTTCTGGAGTCAATAACCCAACCCAAAAAGTGAGCAAATCTCGAAGAGCTGCGGTGCTGAAGCACACCGCTGCCCTCGGGAGAGATGGCAGCAGAGGGAAGGCACTCACAGCTTGTCTTGGCGCAGCGCAGCCTCCTGCTGGAGCAGAGTAGCACACAAGCTGTTCCAAGTCTCATCCGATACAGGTGAGAATTCCCTTTGGATTCATGCTCCTATTAGGATGGCAGGGAGCAGCCCGGCTCACGGGAAAAGGAGAAGTGCTCCTATCTAAGCTAGGCAACAGAAGAGCACTCTCTTCTGCTCTGCTCTCTGGGAAAATGAGCTCTGAACGCATTTCTCAGCCATCAGCTTCCCTGCACGCAGCCAGCTCTTGGAGCAGAACACACCTGTGCCCCTGATCATTAATACTGAAGTGACTGCACCTGCTTTAAACAACGTATCTGCGGATTAGGAGATGTTAATTGCAATTAACAAAGGAAAAATAAGACTTGAAATTACTGTTCCAGGAATATCAAACTGACAGTATCAGGGTGCTTAACCCCAAAGCCTCCGAGCTCAATCCCAGAAACTGTGGCACTGATGGCATTCCGAAGCCCAAACGCTGCCATTGTCTTTCATTAAGACAAAGAAACGATTGCACGGTTTTTAACAGCAGTGCAGCCACACAGCAGCTCCCCCGTGCTTACCCTCGGATTCCTGCCATCGGAACCCAGGGGACTCCACGTTTGCTACGCTGCACGGCTACTCAGGAGCGGTCCGAGTTACAAGACAGGTATTTTGACACGGCTGCGTATATTCACGACACACGAAATGGTTTTCCCCAGAGTACCCGAACTCCACGCACGGCGTGGATGCAAGGTTGTGCAGATCTGCGTGCCCGCGCCGAACACGCACTGCTGTGCAGCTCTGGGCCCTCGGAGGCGCTCAGCAAGCAGGGATTGGGGCTGACACAGCTGCGGTGCAGGCAGTGTGCTCTGCTCTGCTCAGGCACGTCCTGCCAGCAGCACGGTACCCGATGCTTCGCCGAGCAAAGAACAACAAACAAGTTCTGTCAGCTACAGAGATTGCATACGTGATAGCGAGACTTCACAGCCCACCCCTGCTCCCATCTGCAGGGCTGGTGCTGCAGCTGGGCTGGTGCAGGCTGGGAAACACTTCCCCTGCTGAGCACAGAAAGACATCGGTGCGAACGCATCGCTTCCCTGCCGGACCCACAGGAGCAGGTGTTCAGAAAGGAGGTTACAAACATCCATTCCAGCATTCCTCCGGGGAAAAGCAGCGCCTCTTTGTAGGCACACCGTTCATTTAAGATGCTTACAGAACTAATTTCGGACTGTTTTCCCCTTCTGCCCCCGAACAATCCATCACGGCCGCTTTGTAGTGACAGAGAGCGGCGGCCTCTCCTCAGCGCAGCGTATGAAATCACAAATTAATGAGCTTGCTGCACGTGTGGAGTGACGGCACAAACTCAACACCTGTCCCCCTCCTCTGGGGCACGGTTCCACAATGAGGACGATCATTTGATATTTCCCTAAGGATAAAAAGCAATGAAATTCAAATTAACTCATCCTTTTGTTGAAAGCAGAGGAAGCGGGGAAAGACCAAAGGGAATGTGATCCGACGGTCTCACTTTCATAACCATTTCCATCACCGTCACTGCTTTGAAATGTAGAATATTATACATGTGCTGCTCATTTCCCAGCAAAACGCAGCAGCGCTTCTCTCTGTAAAATCGAATTATTGTTCCAGTTCATTAAAATCTCGCAACTTGCCTGCTCTACCCAGCAAGCAGATGAGGGTCCACACAGCCTGCCTGGCTCCGGGCAGCGGGAGCTGAACAACTGAGCAACCCCAAGCACCAGCACAACTGGGAACGGCCAACCCAACAGACAGCCCTGCTGTTCTGAGCAGAGTGAACATGAACATTCAGGTCCTGCACTGCACAGTGGCTGAGAGCTATTGCACAAGAACCCCGCTGCCTCCTGTTTGATGCTCTCAGCTGTTTTCAGCAGCATTAACACCTCCTCTGGCACTATATTCTTGGTCGTACTCAGCCCTTGCTGTGGCAGCCAGCAACAGCACACGGGCCCACTCAGTTCTCCAGCCCTCAGCTCCTCCACTTTGCCACACGACTCTCTCCCTTCCAGCTGTGCTTCACACACGAGCATGTTATCACCCTGCCAGCACTGCCTTCGACCTCAGCAGTTATTCCCAGTGTCCCTTAGTGGCTTCTGAAACCAACTGCATCCCTTCCCACCCTTCTTCTGCAAGGCTACACTAGTTTGACATTGCTGGGAGGACACACTGTGCTCCGTTCGCGTTCTTTTCTCCAGGAATCAGAGGGATTCAGAGAAATAAGCAGAGTCTTTAGATAATAAAAGAGCGGCCTTAGAAAAAAAGCATCTATAGGAGGGAGTAAACATCTATTCCCTTCCAGTAATACCTTTCTATTTACAGACTATTCTGAACTTCATTTCATGACACCACTGAGCAGATCTCTTCAAGTGCTCGCAGTGGGAGCTGGACTCCATTGTGCACTCCCGTGGCACTGCAGAGATGAGGTCTGGAGTGGACATTGCCTGGAAAGCAAAAGCCTTCAGCACTGCCAGCAGTTCCTGTTCTGTAACCTCCAGAGCCGTCAGTTTCAATGCAAGTACTCTGAGACTGAAGTTTTAAGAACGCCTTAAACGTAATGATACAAGGGAAGCACGAGTGAGAAACAGAATAACGGCACAAACACCACTTGGCACCTCGGAGCTGGTGAGACAAACCCTGCAGTAGCCAAGGGCTGCTGGAGGGCACGCGACCTTCTGCCTTAGCACGGGGTGGGACTCCACGATCACTTGGGATTCTGGGAAATCACAGCTCCAAACTCAGTGTTTCCCAACCATTTTTATAGCAGTGAAAGCTCGGTGGGAGAAGAGTGCCTCCTTGCTAATCAGAACTAAAGGCTGCTCTAGATATGAAAGCTGCTTATTGAAGAGAGAATGGAGTGAAAGTGGACCTCCTTTGACAAGTCACCTCCGGCAAAATAGGGAATGAAAAGCAAACAGGAATCAGAGGTGACCTCGAGGAGACGCACACAGGTACAGGGGTCACTCTTCCTGTCTGCAGGTAACGGCTGGGAAGTCGTTCCCCTTTGTCTCTAGCTCAGTCAATCCAATTAGGAAGAAAAAAACCCATACAGAAATGACTCACGGATGAAACGATTGCTTTCACTTAATATGCTAATGCACTGGAAATCATATGCATGTGAAGGTGAGATAAGAGAATACGGAGCGCACTCTGTAGGATTAATCAGTCCCTGATGTGCATGGAGAGAGCGCCGATATTGCTACAGCTGGAGAGAGTTCCAGGAAATTGGATGAATACATTACTTCTCCTGGGTGTCGGAGGCAGGAGGAACTGCTGGGACACAGCCATCTCCGGGCCGAGCTGCTCTTCAGAGCGGACGTTAGGTTGTTTTTTAAGAGAAGTGCAGCTCATTCCCATCTGCTCAGCCTCTCCCAAGTAAACAGCAATCAGGAGGAGATGCTTTTATCTCACCTCCTTTTTTTGAGGACACAGTAATTAGATTCAACAAGAAGCAGTTCCTTAGGGCAGACTTAAGCAAATCCATTACCTCTTCTAAGAGGAATTCCAAACAACAACTAATGAAAAAGAGGGAGGGGAAATCAAGATTTATAGACATCTCTACATCTATTCTCCTTCTGCCTGTGCCACACACAAGCGGCGCTAAGGCATTTCCTAACAAAGCCTCTTTTCTTCAGCCAGCTTAGGGCACTCCCCCCCTGTAATGCAGATGGTACAACAGCACAGATTCTGCACGGAAAAAGATGGCAGCAAAACCCCCAGCAGTGAAGGAAGGGCAGGAAACAGAAAGCACACGATACTGCTGCAGATCCAAACAGGGCAACGACCCGGCTGCGTGTGCACGGCCAGGGACGCAGAGCCCACGTCTCTACAATGACTTCCTGTCACTGCTCTGGGTAAGATGTCTGCGAGCCCCATCTTTTCTTCTCTTTGCTCTGCGTGTGTGATTGTCCTGAAGCACTTGTGCGTGAAAATAAAGCCGTGTCAGCAAGGGTTACCCTTCACCCGCAGTGCGGCCATGGGAAAAGACAGCCTGCCACGAGTGCGGTTCTTGGCTGCACGCAACTCAGCTCTACCACCAGAGTGCAAAACCTCGGGAGGACGTTCGAAGGGGAGAAAAGTCTGCGCTGTGGATGGAAAAACCAAAGCCAAAGACACGAGCTGCAAAACCTGAGCTGAAGCATCTCTGGGCCTCGCCGGGCTCCGTGCAACCCCTGTCGCTAACAGGCAGGATGGGACGCAGCGCTCAGCAGCGAGGGATGGGGCGCCGAGGAGTGCACACTCCCCTCACCTGGCTCGCAGCTGAGCACCACTTTACCACCAGCGCTGCTCCTCAGCTGCCACCTGCTCGTCAGACAGCTTCCCTGTGTTCAAGGGCTCTGCAAGGAGCCAGGCACGGCCTCTGCTTTCAGCCACGCTCAGCAGTGTGCTCAGGGTAGCACGCAGCGAAGGCAGGACGAACCCGTGCCAAGTGGGAACGAAATGCACTTCAAAATGCACCCCCGGCTACGTGGGCAGCTTCACACAGGGATGTAAAGCGAGCGGATAAAACAGCTCACAACTGCTGGAGAACCGCGAGTCTGAAGTGAGGAGATACTCATCTCAAGAGTTAATTTGGGCACGTCTGAAACCACCTTGAAAATTCACAGTGAAAAAAAAAAAAAACAGACAGGATCAAAAAGTGCATTTGGGAAAAAGGGAAACAAGGAACCTGGAAATGCTTGATCCCAAAGCTGAGATAACTGCTAATATTGAAATCCGGCCCTCCAAACTTAATAGTCAATTAATGCAATAACAGCCATCTGTAATGCAGCACAATTTAAATAGTAACAGATATCGGCAAGCCTGTACTTGGTCTCCTTTGTGCCCGTACCAGATACACAGAGCTGCCACCAACAGAGCAGAGGATCCCTGAACAAAACATGCCTTCTTTTTCAGCTCTCGGTAGCTTAGGTAACCACCATTAATCCTCTCTTTTCTCTCTGACACCAGCAGTGAGCACAAGCGAGTGGGTGAGAATTCCCATCCTCAGTAAAACCCCATCTGCCACCGCTGCGCAGCAAGGCTGCGGCCTGCAGCGAGACACATCGAGCAGAGGGGGGAGGGGTCAGCAGTGACCGTCCGTGTGCGCTGCTCAGGGAGAAGCACTGCTCTGAAGAGATAACTGCTTCAGTATCACGGTGGGTTCGGTTTGTTTAAAGCTAAGGATAGGAGGAAAAGAACTCGGTCAAAAGGACAGCAGCAAAACCAGCTGCAGTGCGTTCGTTTGTGTGAAGGACAGCTCCACCACTAATGGGAGCAGTGCTGCATCAGCAGGGCAGAATTATCCGCGTGGGATTCCCAAGCACAGTCCCGTGTCCTTCCAAGCACTGTGCTCGTAGATTCCTGCTCTTCTGAAAGGAGCAAAGAACATTTTCATTCAGGACCTGGAAAGTGTGTTTAGAGGGTTTTGATGCAGATCCTCATTCTGAACAAAAGAAGCTGGGAAAAAAAAAAACAACAAAAAAAAAAACACCCAAAAACCCAACCACTGCTCTCTCTGCCCCCAAAACATCCCTAGAATTTTCCAGGAAAATATCCTAATATAAAATACATCTACATAAGGACAGATGAGACCTCTTCGAGCAGTACATCCAGCCAGGGTACAACTGGAGACGCTCAGGACCCACCTGGATTCCTACCTGTGCAACCTGGGCTAGGGAGCTGCTTGGGCAGGGCTTGGATCTCTGGAGGTCCCTTCCAAGCCCTACAGTTGCGTGATTCACCTGAGTAACAAACAGAGCAGTACAGCAGTGCCCCATCGCTGCTTCCAGGCAGAAGAGGAAGCTGGGAGGAGCACCTCACACAGACACATCTGAAATATCCGAACGGTGCTCTCAAGAACTCTTCTTTCCATCTTTACACTGATTTCCACTCTCTCACACCTAGTATTTTACCTCTGAAATGTCACTGGCTTATATGAGGCCAAGCCCTAAAGCTGACTGTATGACGGAGGGACGCAGACAGCGTGCAGATGCTTGCTGCTGCCCTTAGCTTCAAGCTGTTGGGACAGGCGTCCACAGGTGGGTCCACCTGAAAGCCCTCTGTGTCTACACGCACTCCTGTCGCTGCGGCTGTTTCCGGGCTTAGGAGGCAACCTGTAATAGATACACTGCAACAAAGCAGAGCAGGACTGGACGGACGTTCAGCACCCAGCACAGAGCCAAGTTCCTCACAACAAAGGAAAAAGGTAAGCAAGTTCAGCACCACAGTGTTTCAACCCAGTGAGATTTTTTGCCCACGTGGTTGGGCACGTAGCAAGTACCAGATCACAAGCAAAGATAACTCATAGCGCTTGGTTTCGTTTCTCAAAGACTCACTGGGAGAGCAAATGCCTTTGAAATAGTTTTTTTTTTTTTCTCCCTCTTGCTTCTCTTTAATATCTAAATTAGATGCCTTTCCCACCAGCAGTGCCCGGCCCGGCCCTGAGGCCTTTGGGAAAGCTGTGGGGAGTCTGGATGCGCTCGGATTTAACAGGGACGTACCTTAACTCAACTTAAACTGCGTCCCAGTTCGAGTGCCTCTGTCACTCCCAGGAGGAACATACAACAGAAGTCCTGCACTCCTCTGCTTGGCAGTATAGGTGGAACCACCGCAGGTACAGCAGCAGCAGGAGGAACAGAAAGGGGCTCATTTTGAACCGTGCAGAGCACATGAGTAGCTGTGATTGTTTCATGACTGGATCCCCTGATTTCTTCCTCAGTACTGCAAAGATTGTGCTACACACTCATGAAGAAGACCATATATCAGAGATAAATTCTCCGGGTCAGAACTGCAATGCACGCAGCCCAGCCCAACTGCTGTATGTCCACGGTGGGAGTACCAGGCCCTACGGCTACTGAACACTAATTTCATTTTCCACTGCACGAACTCTTCTTCTAAAAACATTAATCCATTTTTTTGAGGCCAAGTATAAATTTCCTTGTTATGGCAATGAACGGAAAGTTGAGGTATCAACATAAAATTCAGCTGCTCCTTTGAATATTAGCGTGTTGAAAGTAGACTGCAAAGACACTGCTTGCCCCTCAGGAACAGGAACGTCCCAGGCATGCTGAGAATGGCAGGGAGCACACTAAGGTACTGCTGTGAGCAGCTATCTCAGGGCAGTGATCCTGACTGGAAACAGTTTACGTCACTGCAATTACTGCGAATGGTCCTTCCAGCATAAAAGCCATGAAACAAATTATTTCTGGTAACAGCTGATTCAATTTGCCATCGTTCATACTGAAAGAAGGATGATGTAACACACTGGAATGTTACAGATGTTACACACTGGAACAGGTTGCCCAGATTGGCTGTGGATGCTCCATCCCTGGAGGCACTCGAGGCAAGGCTGGATGTGGCTCTGGGCAGCCTGCTCTAGTGGTTGGAGACCCTGCACATAGCAGGGGGGTTGAAACTAGATGGTCTTTGAGGTCATTTTCAACCCAGGCTGTTCTGATTCTATGCTTTCTTAATCACATTAGACATACGCTGTATACCATCAATAATTCTTCTTACGATGCTAGTTTTATGTTGGCTTTTTTCCTCGCTACAGGATCCTAAAGGGAACTCCCTCCACTCAATTTCTGATGGATCAAGCTCTCTCTGCTTTTTCTATTTTGGGATCAGAAACTATTCTGCCGATTTTAGGATGTCAAGGAAATATGGCCCTTTTTCACCTGAACCCCAGCAGCTGAGGCTCTGTGTCTTGGCAGCAGCCAGCACCACGTGCAGCACGGCTGTCTGCTGCACGAAGCAGTCACCCAGGAGGGATGTGCTGGTATCAGCTGCACATCCAACCCCTCAGCAGCTTTCCAGAATGATCTACTGTGGCACCGTCCTGCAGTGACAAAGCTGAAGTCACGGTTGAACAGACCGATGAATTTTTAACCCCAGATTTGCTGGTGTTGGAAGAAGCGTGCCTACACCAGCAGCAAACTCCAGCTACAAACACTCCCTGAGGTCCATGGGCCCTTCAACCCAATCTGACATGAATGAGAGCGTTATTGTTCTTTTTGCTCCTGCTGAGCCATTGTGTTCATGGTTTTCTAGACACCCGAGCAGCATTTTACTACGTGTCGTTATTCCACCAACCAGGACTTCAGTCCTTACACATCAGAAGTTTCAACGTTTAAAACAGCTTTGGTTCTACGTTATGAGAAAGCAGCATGCATTTCAGACAGACATATGGAAAGGCATTTGCAAACGACTGAGCGACAAGCTCGTCTCTCTCTTTCACTCTTTGTATGCATTAATCAATTTAACACATTAAAAACTGAAGCAGTGAAGAGTCAATCAAGCAAATGAAACTGAACACACCCACTGACAGATATTTCCTGCCATAAAAATGCTCACACACTGGATGGGAGGAAAGAGTCACACCCTAATAAAATGTAACAGAGAAAACAATGAAAAGGGTTAAAAGGTACTAAAAGGATTATTATCATGCTACATGAACTAAGGCAAACCTCTCAGTGATATTTCATTGAGCTCTGGTGATCCAGCTGGTGTTTCAGCTGCTTTAGAGCCACAGCACTAACTTCTGTTAAACATTCACACTGCCACGTAATAGATGGTTGCTGCACACCCCTTTTCAGTTAAAATTACTTTCAAACAAGTTGCAGAAAATATCTAGGAAATATCATTCCAAATTCAATTCACCTCTCTGGCTCAAAAAAAGGAAAGTAGGATTCGAATAATGAACACGATACTCTGCAACCACAATAGCACCACAAAGAAGTCAGTGGCAGACAGCGTGGTACCTCATGCTCCTAACTGCCCCCCGTCCCCGTGACAGCTCCATCACAGAGCAGGTACACGCAGTTTTCTTTACAGACAGAACTGAAGAGCTGTAAGCTCTGATTTTTCTCAGGAGACATTTCACATAAGATTTTTCATAGCTGTTTCTGACGTCTGCAGGGACTGCTCTAAAAGGAGCACAGAACGTGTGGGCTGATCAAGGCAACAAAACTGCTAGGGAAGAACAACCAGACGTGGAGGAAGCAGTAAGGAGGCTGACGACAGCTCCGCTTAAAAGCCAGAACTCCTACCACGTATCCAGAGAGCAAAAATAAACTCGTTAAGACCTGTTTGTCAAGATGGTTTAAAACAGCATCTTTATATCCTGTGCGGGTTCCACACAGCCAAGAAACACCAGAGACGTCATCTGTGACAAAGCAGCACCAAGCAGCTGATGCAGAGCTCCAGTTTCCCAATCACACCCAGTCTTCCAGAAGGCCTAGGTCCCGATTCCAATAGCTTGAGTAAGGCAAGAAACTTCCCTCACAGCAGTAGCACCACTTTCAATTAAGGATGGCAATTAAGTCTTAGCATACCCCCACAACATCCAGATTCTGCACTGCCGAACACGTCACGTGGATTTCCTCACCTGGTAGGGGCACGGGATGTGATACTCTCTGCAGCGTTCTTGGATCCACGTTGTCTCCCACACACCTCGATAAGCCTGCTCATAGAAATAGCAGCCAATTACAACCAACAGTGGCACGAGGTACAGAACACTGAACACGCCAATCCGGATCATGAACTTCACTAGCTTGTCCTGGTTCTCTTTTTCTAATGGGATTTCAATGCGAACCCGATTGAGAGAGATAATGCCAGCTAGCAGAAGGGAAACTCCAACCACAACATACAGGCAGAGGGGTGCAAGTACAAAGTATCTTAATGCATCCACATCATAGAGGCCAACAAAACATACGCCGCTAATATTGTCACCTTCAATTTTATTCATTGCTAAGAGGACGATGGTTAGAGTTCCTGGAATGCCCCAGGCACTGGCGTGGAACAGCAACGCTTTCTTCTCGATCGCTTCACTGCCCCATTTTGGCACCGCTGCCAAGAACCACGTGATGGTAAGAATGACCCACCAGACACTGCCAGCCATGGTAAAGAAATAGAGCACCATGAAAAGCATGGTGCAGGCCTTGTTGTGAGAGCCCTGTGTCACCGTGGAAGCCTTGTACTGGGCAGGACTAGATGCATTACACGCTACTCGGTCTTCAAGCAGAAAGCCAATGAAGAAGATTAGCGACACCATCATGTAACAGACAGCATAAAATATGATCGGTCTTTCTGGATAGCGAAATCTTGTGACATCGATCAGAAAAGTTAAAAAAGTAAACAAGGTAGCAGAAAGGCAGACGATGGAGATCACTCCGATGAAGTAGCGAGCAAAGGAGAGCTCTTCACGCCGGAAGTACATATTTGGGCAAGGAGGGGAACAGTCCCGTACCCTCAGGAAAGAGTAACCCAGATCGGGGTCTATTTTCAACTCTCGAGGACACCAGAAACCATAATCCCTCTGCACTGCCATGGGGGCCTCTTCTGTGGGCTCCCCACCCAAACTGAGGTCAACGAGACGAGGATACGGCTCATCACAGTCCGGGAATCTAAAAAGTAAGAAAGAACCATTTACAAGAAATACACACGTCACGTGCAAAGCATAGCAGCCTCACCTACACGTCTGACTTCACACACAGTGACTGCAAAGAAAACAGACAATCCACAAAACACAGCACCATACACAAACAAGCTTTAGGACTCAGTGTACGTGTTGGAGCTATAAAATACGTGTGAAAATCGAGATATAAATGGCTGAGGGGAATCCTGAGGCCTTAAGCATAAGGTAACCACCTTTACATGCCTTATGATGGGATAACCCATCTCAGGAAGTCTCTGCGTTTAGCTCTACTGCAAACTGAGCCTGTGTGCCAAGGAAGAATGGTTTTATAGAACATTTTAAGCCTTTTCCCTAAGCAACTCTACTAGGCGCTATCAGACAGGATACCGGGCTGTCAGACCGAACATCCAACCAGCACTAATACATCGAAATGGTAATGAAGATAGTTTACAATTAGGCTAAGTGCTGCTGAGAGGCAGCTCCCATTCTGAAGGGCAGACTGGAGGGATGCCGTGCACTGCTGTTCGGTTCCTCCCTCTGCCAGGCAGCACTGCCTCAGCAAGCGCAGTGTAAACTGATCAGGCTCGCTTGCTTCTCTGCCACACTGACACTGACAAAGCACGAGTAAGGCTGTCAGAGTTTTAGCTCCAGTTCTGAAATGTCACTTCTGATGTTGGTCCCACGTAGGAGCACCCAAAGGGCGCGGGCAGAGCAACCGATGGAGATAACAGGACCTAGACTCACTTTTATCACTACTGACTTATTCTTTCGCTAAAATGAAGCGTTTCATTGTTTCCTATTCTCTTCTATTCACCTATAAGAGACTATCTCTTCTGATTGTACTCCTGCGCGTCGTTAGCTGTTAAGTCACATACTCAAAGAAAAAAATGCACAAAGAGATTGCTTTCCATTTCAGATACATCAGCTCATACAGAGGAGCACAGCATGGAATACTTTGCTATGACATTATTTCAGTAACGTAAAGCTGAAAACATCTCTCCATACAACGTGAGGGAGACTCTGAAAACAGAGCGTTGAGACTTTAGATGCTCTCTGAAAGCAGCCAGCTTCCCTGGACTCTCCATCCCCAGCCCACGTAACTGTGCACACCTCAGAAGGATTTAGCACTGCGTCACCCATTCAGACAAAGCCAGGTCTGCATGTGTGACCACAGACTGATGTATTCATTAAGAATACGCGTGCACTGCTTACAGTAATTGCCTGTCTAACTTTTCAGTTCATCTCTTGGATAGATGACAGAAACACGAGCCCAGTCTCCTCCCCAGGAAACAGGCAGTTACACAGACTGAAGGGAGGATGAGGGCACCTGGGATGGAACACAGATATCTGTTTCAAATCAGGATATATGCCAGGTGGTACTAACACTTTGGTGTGGAATCGTCAAAGAACAGGTCTGCTCACCTGGTGCACTCCATATCCTCAGGCCAAGAGACTCCGAACATCTCCATGAGTTTGGAGCACTCGCTGTATGCTCTCTGACACAGTCTGCGACACGGGAGAGTGACACGGCCGTACTCCATGCACACGGGAGCGTAGAGGGCGCACAGAAACGGGCGGAAATCTCTGGAACATTCCAAATTCACCATCGGATGAAATGGCTACAAAAGAAAAGGGAGAATTCAAGAGCTTCAGGTGGCAGTTTTGTAGGACACGGCGGCAGGAAGCAATACTTTGAGGCATGAGGCAGAAGGGCTCTCACGACCATAACCATCACCTCGACCTGAGCAGCGCCTCTCGGAAGACGTGGACCTCACAGGTTTAGGAAGGCAGGCAATCAAGAAGCCAGGGGACAACAACAGAAACTCAATAGGGACAGTTATGCACGCACTCTGCATCGGGTGAGCTTCTTTCCGTTGCCTGTTTAAATGAGACGCTTCATGAACCGCTAGCTGCTGGTTTAGCGGGATAGCATGAAGAACTACGATTCAGCTGATGAGATGCAGTGTGAGAAATGCTGGAGAACAACACACAGTGGGGCTTTTTAACTGTGATTTACTACCAGGTGACCAGTTGAGTGCTATTTTCGGGAGGGTTCTTCATTTTGGACTGTTCCTACAGAACGCCGACATGGGACATTTTCCATGACGTTATTTCCACACCACCTTGTCTCCTGTTAGAACCCCGGTTCTATGGGCAGAGTGCACCTGCAGGCACACAGCCATCCAACACATGCCACCTCAGCCACGTAAACTCACAGGCATGGAGAAGCTCCTGGCTGTATGAACACGGCTGTAATCACAGCGAAGCCACAGCAGGCATGCCTGTCTTCACCTGCCCAGAAAGCTCCAACAAAGCAGAAAGAACGCTGCTATCTCGTGCTACTTGCTGTCTGATAACAGGGTCAAGTAACAGCAATAATGGTGATAGCTCCTTGGAAGGACTGAGGGAAAATCTATCACAATTAGCCGACGTGCAGCTGTAATTAAGCTGTAATTTCTGAAGTTGAAAGGAAAGAAATAGAGCAGAAATTTAGAGAATTGTGAAGATTGGTGCATGTTGATAAACCGTGCTACCTCCTTACTATCACGTGGCCCTTCTTACACTATTTTTAGGGCCACCAAAATGATGCCAGGGATGGAACTCCTCTTCTGTGAGGACAGGTTGAGAGCACCGGGGCTGTGCAGCCTGGAGGAGAGAAGGCTGCGAGGTGACCTGAGGCCTGCCAGCATCGGAAGGGGAGCTACAGGAAAGGGGGCAGACTTCAGCACTGACAGAGCTGTGGGTGCCCCTGTCCACTGCAGGAATTTGGGCTACATGACCTTTATGGGTCCCTTCCAACTACATAGAGACAAAATACATTAGAACTTACGCAAACAAAACAAAAACTAGAGTAAAACAAAACAGCGTGTGAGCACTGGATTACTCCGCTACCTCCAAACTGCAGAAAGTAGCAGAGGCATTTTGGTAAGCCTGAGAGCTTGAAGCTCCACCATTCAGAAAGATGCCACGCTGCCTCAAGGAGGGGCATCCACGTGCAACACAAGAGCTGTCCTGTGACAGCACAGCAGACAGCACAGCAGACAGCGCGCAGGCTCTGTGCAGAAACTTGCTCCCATCAGGCATGGCAGCTGGAAGTTGGGTAGAAGTCACTAGAACATCTGAAATAACACTGATATAATTAAATCTTCCCTGGCAGAGTTCCTCGTGCCCTGGAGGGCATGTTAGCTGTGCTTAAGGTTCTTTATCGCTGCGAAGAACAAGTCTGGTTTTGAGTCTGGTCTTGGCATACTCCTCAAAAGACAGTACAGACACACTAAGGCCAAACAACATGGATGAAATCTACTCAAACAGGCATAACTGAACAGGACTGCTCCACTGCTGCTGGCCCTTCGGTTCCCAGCAGCTCCAGGCCCCTCTCATCCCATCCTGCCTTGTGTGGATGGTGACAGCACGCAGGAGAACAGTTTTAAACTAAAACAGGGGAGATTTGGGTTAGACCTTAGAAAGAAATTCTTCAAGGTGAGGGCGGTGGGGCCCCGGCAGTGCTGCCCACAGAAGCTGTGGATGCCCCCGCCATGGCAGCGCCCGCGGGCAGCAGGGTCAGGCTAGACAACAGAAAACCTGAAAACCATTCCCTCGAAGACAGGGGAATACTTGTGCCTGTAGCTCTAAAATTACCTTACTCTCTCTCTCCTTTGCAGCTCCTAGGAGGGAAAGGCAATTCCAGACTACAGATTACGCCTTTTGCTGTTCAAAATAAAGCCATGAAGATTAAGAGATGTTTCTAAGATCCTGCCCAGGGAAGCAGTGTTGCTGTAACATTCAGCCCTGCCCCGCTCCGGGGCCTAACAAAAGACCCTCTGTTCAAATGCACTCAGCTTTTGAAGAATGCACGTGGAACAACTCAACACACAGAGGGAAAGGAGAAGGACGTGAGGAGATGCAACAGTCAAGCAAATTTCAGTAGCTCAGGCCAAGCCCAGGGAAATCCAAGAAAGTGAAGAAATTAGTGAGAGACGAGGTGAACATGTGTGCTGCTCCTGAGGGTGCTCGGGTATTTAAAACACGGCGTGTCACATAACTGAGGAGCACAGCTGGAGCTGCACTCAGTGGTCCTCTAACTCGTTATGACCGTGCAAGTCCCCTCCAGCCCTGCCACAACAACGGCACTCTGAGCTCAGCTTCCTTCAGCACTGCATCCCTCCTGTGCAATGCCATGCAGGTGCTGAGGATCACCTAACGTGCTGCATCCACATCTCCCCGCTTTCCTCAGCGGTCCAACTTGCACTACAGCCTTCTCTCTCTCTTCTTTCCCTGCCCAGGATTCTCTTTGCCACTAGTGAAGTCGCTTTAAGAGATGTCCCAGCTCCTTCCCGCCACTGAAAAGACAAAGCCTGGCAATGCTCTGATGGCCTTCTCCCACCACAGGAGACATTTCCCGTTTGCCTTTGTTCTTTTGTTTGGCAGGAGGAGATGAAGGAGGGAGGAGAGCCACAAAAACAGGTGTCAGCTTTCCCCCAGAATATATATATGTAGCAAATTCTCACTTTTGCTTACCAAGCAGTGCTACACAAAGCTGTAACTACATCACAGAGCTGTGCTACGGTTTCAGGCTTCTGGTATTACTGAGAGATAATAACCCATTCCACCCTCCACTTTACACAGCAGTAGCCATTGAGCTGCCTCGGAATCTGGGAACTGACAATTGTAGAATTGAAACTAAATTACGTTGGCGATCGCTCCCAAATTTTTTTGTCGCGTTCCTTTCTCTCAACACAGAAACCAAACGGGAAGCACTCATAAACTCACAGAAGGAAGAAGGGACGTTTTCTTCCCCCCAGGCTCAGGGGGAAGGAGCGCTGCTCTGCCTATCAATTACTGCTGCAACCCTCTGGTGGAAGCAGGTGCCTCAGGGCGCGTGCTGTCTCAGGCCAGCCGCACACTGCTCCTTCTGGCCCGTGTTGCTGGTTGTTTGAATTCAGCTTGCCGTTCATTAGGAAAATCCTTAAGCTGCGTCTCACAGCACCTGGGCAGCAATGCTTTCCAGGCCATCTCCCCAGGAGAATCACAGATGCTGCAGTTAGATTTCTGTCTTCAGATAACTGCTAGTTAGAGAGCAAACACGTTACTGCCTCCTGCTTTCGGGAACTACACTTCTCACGCTGAGCTGGCACGGCTCTGACAGCACAGCAGTTCCTGAGTGCTCTCCTGAGACTGTTTCAGGCAGAATTGCTTTCCTTGAGACAGTGGCAATTTGTTCTCTGATGGTTCTGACCCGCACGCTCCTCTGAATCTCGCTAGGTTTCCTGGAGCGCATACCCCCCAGTCATGCTGGTACACAAATGTAACCTGACATTAGCAGTGAGCCACTCCAGGCTGATGTCCCGAGCTGAGCAACAGCCGCAGCTCCTGAGCTGCTGCTGCCAGCTTCAGATGAGGCCTGAGCTCTGAGCCCCGACCAAACCTAATGCGTGCTTCCCAAAAATGAGGGGTGCACACACACAGCACAGAGCAGCGGTGTGCCAGGAGCACTGAGAGTGTTTGCCTCCTCAGAGACGCACGAGGGACGTGACACGAGCTCCTTCCTGTTGTTCAGTTTTGCCTTGAATCAAACAGCATCCCATGGCCAGGTAAGTGATGGCTGCAGAAAGGCCAGGAAGGCACACTGGGTACGGGAGAATAAGTTCATTTCTCTTGGAAACAACTCACACTTGCTCACCTTAAGGGGATTACGAAGTGCAACTTCACCGCACAGACACTTTGTGCTGTTTTCAAAGGGCAGCAGACTAATGTATTTGCCGAAGCCTGCTCCTAACACACAGTGCCAAGATAAACTTTGGGCAGAACCCCGAGCATAACCTACATTAAAAGCTTACCTCACTGCTAGCTTCCCTGTCTGGAGGAACTTAGGTACTTTATTTTTAGCTTTGCAGCGTGATGCAGACGTGAACAAGCAAAACAAGGTCACAACTCCGGCCGTTTCTGGTTAGTTTTCCTCCTGAGCAGGGAGAAAGGACGTTCCTGCATTTTCTGCGTGAACCTCTACAGAGAGCACAGCCTCGATACGCCCTGGGTGTCAGGGCAGCCACCCTGCAACCCACCCTTAGCTCCCTGCTCTGTACAGAGGGCTGGGCACAGCTTCTCAGCTACAGCAGAAAGAAAGCAGGATAAAGATGGAAGTAGTTAAAAGACAGAAAATGACATCTACCTCTGTCTGAGTGACTAAAAGGCAAAGCCATCTGTTCCTGTTCTTTAAAGAGGTCTCCCTGCTTCATTTTAAATTCTGAAGTTCCCTTGGAAGGCACCGAAAAGACAGCATCCATCTGTCACAGTGCACTCTTCCTCAATGCCATCTTTACATTTCAAGAACTGACGAATGCAGATGGGTGGCCCTGGTAACAAATCCCATCCGCGATGAAGTGTTGGTTTTTCTAAGACAGCTGAGCCTGCCCGGACTTCCTCCTTGCTCTCCACGTGCCTGCTGCGACGGGCTGGGGAGCACTCCGAGGCACTGCAGAGAAATAAACACACGGCCCTTCGGCCAGTGCTTTAGACACTGTTAAGGCTGCAGAGCACACGTGCTGAGATGAGCAGGATTCAGCAGGAGACGTACGTTCTGACAGAACCATAGCTTTAATTTAAACAACACATCTCTATATCCTGTGCTTGAAAAGACGACCTGCCAAGTACGGACCGAGCTTTGATGAGTGCCAAAACACGCTCCAAGTGCCGCCGTCTCCGTGGGAAGGAGAGAGATACCCATGAAGAGGAGAGCAGTGTTAGTGATAACAACCTTTTCTCTCTCTCTCAGCTCTGCCCCTGCAGCCTGATCTGTGTCAGCGACTCGAGGACTACTTCTGCCAACTCGAGGGAGGTCTGTCTCCTTGAGGAGAACAGGAGTGAAGAACGTAAAAATTCACTGTTGGCACAGTGCTCAAGACTGTATCTTGCTGAGTGAAGGAGGAAAAACATTCAGCATGAAGATTTGTTAGAAGACTTGACACTATCTTGAGAGCACGTAATAGAGTCAGCAGCCAGATCAGGCTCCTCGGAGCACAGGAAAAGGGAATATCTAAGAATGAGCAAAGACACAGTTAAGACACAGCCAAGCTTCAAAATCCCCAACAGTGCAGCTTCACCTTTTGGATTTGCCTTCCATCAGACAGGATGACAGTGCCTGCCACAGAACAAACAACATAATGCCACCCTGCAGAACAGAAGCAGGCAAGTTGGAGTTCTAAAATATCATGTGAGGAATATGGAATACGTCTTCAATTCAAGAGAAGTTACTTTTGTTTCCACAGAGACTTCATGGCCGCTCCTCATGCGACAGTTCCTTACACACCTAATACAGCAGCGCAGCTAAGAGCTCAGAGTTACAGCGTTCCAAACCGCTGGGATGAGAATGGAGGAAAATGTAACCTTTTCTTTATTGTGACACTCCAGCCAAAGCTCAGCTTGACAGATTAACAAGTGCACCATCTCCCTTAAAACGTGCACAGTGGAGCTGTCACCGTCAGTCTCCTTTACCACTGTGAACTAAGGACTAATTAACGCTGTCATGTCAGGCACTCCGGGCTGCAGGTTCACAGTAAGCCTGCATTAATGGGCCCCTGCCCTTTCCCCTGCCACCAGCCTGCTTCACACTGGCCTGGGTTTAAGATTGACTTAAACCATCCACGAAACTCACCTCCGAGCTGCACGTGCTGGCTTTGGAGCAGCAGCAGTGCGAAGAGCCAGGGCGGGACCCCGAACGATGTGACCTTTAAGTGTCAGAATCTACATATTCCTCCTGTAGGCTCAGCACACAATTTCATAAGGTCAATCAATACATCTTGTCTCAGGTGAGGGTTTTGCAGGTGTAGCATCTCAGTAAGCTTCCAGTGAGTTCTGGCAAACACTCCTGCCAGAGTTCAGTCGCCCCGGAGCCAGCAACACGCACAACACATTACAAGGATATGCCTAGGTCAAACTCTTGAGCTTTAGAGCATCAGCTCCACGAGGCAGAAGGCAGAGACTTCTTGCTGTGGCAGAGAATGCACAGCGGTGCTGCTCAAGGCCAGGAGCACAACCTCCTGCAGACAGAAGGCCACAGGGGAAACACACGCACGAGTTCAGGAAGCCACTGGCTACTTCCCTGGTAGGCAGGCTGCTGTGAACATTCTCCCACACGCCAAACACCTGGCTTCGTGTGGAAGAACTTAACACAGCACATTCACCGTGAATAATTTGAAGGCTTGAGCTGTGAACGTGGGACAGTGCTCTGTGAAAGCAGGACCTGCCACTCAGCATCTGTCACGCCTCACTTAGCGGTGTTACGATCAGCATCTCCTCAGGGACAGCTCAGGCGACCACATTTTGCTCCTGTCAATGTCCACACCAAATCCAACCTCAGTTCCTGCAGTATCTTGCACTATCCCTTGCTGGTTACATTTTAAAGGACTGTTATAAAAAAGAAACGATGAACAAAAACAACCACCACCCCCAAAAACAGCTGTGTCTAATTAGTTTACTTGTGTTTGGCTGCACCTGATGGGAACTTCCCAACTCTGCCCAATAATTACTGTGCAAATTGAAAACCAAAAGGAAAACTCAGCTGGAAGGATAAGGGCTCTTCAAACGTGGAAAAGTCAGCTTTTTCAGTGTATGTGGCTTGGGGAGAAACGGGGCATGACACCAGCCCTGCACAACAGCAAATAACTGAAGAGCAGAATCTGAGGGATTAATACTACGAGAACTACAGCAACTACAACGAAGGGATGACCAAAGCAGGAGCTGACCAGGCCAGCTGAACTGCTGCCTCAGCTCTGCACTCCTCGCCACTGGTGCGTGTTCTCCCTACAGCTGGACCCAGACACTGGGAAACGAGGGGGCATTTCTGGAAGCTGTTGGTCTCTGGAAAAGGAAATTCTTGGCTGTTATAATTCCCCATTGAGTCTGTATGCTCTGACCAAACACTGAATCCATTTACAGGGATCATTCTGCAAAGCTTCTCAAAGAGGCTGTGCAGCCCAACAGATACCTCTGCATTAGTACACAGCAGTACGAGGGCTGCTGAACGGGCCTTCTGCTTCCACACACTGTAAGGCAGGAGGGAAACAAAGACCGAGAACCTCTCAGTTCACTCCAAGATATTAAACTAAAACTCATTTCTGATCAAAATAGCTTCAAGATAATTAGTTGCCAAATTTAATTTTGATAATTAACTACTTCTTAAAAAACACGGCAGAACACAGCAGCTGCAAATTAAAATTTCAGATTCTTCAGGGGATACAGCCCCTGCTATTCAGCACTGTGTTAATGAGGTCACAAATGAACTCTGCAGGGGAGGGCAGGGAAAGAGAATGAAAGACAATAACTGCACTCACGCAACTTGCACCGGACAAAAAGCTGCTTCAGAATTGGTCGTCTGGATGCTTTTTGGAAGACGCAACAAAACTCTCAAATTAAGGATAACACCGAGCTCCTGAAGTTGATTTTTCTTCCCCGCAGTTAATGATTCACAAGATAAATATTTGACAGGAATTCCCACAGTGCCTCCGCGTATTTGTTCCCGCAGCATCCTAAAGGCGTGCCTGCTTCTTTCTAAACACATCAAGCAATACTTTCCCCTCAAAGGCTCAGACGTTTCTTCGTACCAGGGACAGAAGTTCGTGCCCAGTTCTCCTCTGCACCACTAATACACTTTTGGGACACACGGATCCCACGGGGCACGTCTCTGAAACACTACAGGCCAGTAGGGCAAGTCCCAGCACAGTAATGGGATTAACAAACCCAGTGGGAGGAGAGAGAGGGGACACAACTGGAAGGAAACAAGGGGAGAGAAAAAGACCCTGAAGCTACACGTGAGTCACTGACGCAGGGGGTTAGACCCAGATTCTTTGTCAGCCAGAGAAATACAATGAAGAAAGGCAAATACCAGCACGTATCTGCTGGTGCTGCTACAGTAGTGCACCTTCAAAAGGTGTCTCCAACAATAAATTACACACAAACACACACCACGGAAATGTATTCCACGTGTCGGGTCCTGCATGGAATACACTGCAAGGATGTCTGCAACTAAAGAACGTGCAGAATTGAGTAAGTGGGATCAAACCACGGAAGAGAAGGTCAGGTGAATAGGAAAGACTGCGTTAAACGGCTTGGAGACACGGGCAATCGAGGCTGATGCATAAGACAAGAGGGGGTAAGCACGTTTGCCCACTGATGCACTGTTTGACTCATCGCCTAACACTGCAAAAATCCCTTTTATAAATAAATGTATTTAAAGGATGGAAAAGTCACTCAAGCGAAGGCCAGGTGTGGGGTTGGGAGGCGGGGAAGGCAACAAGAGCTGTCAGGCTGCTGCAGTAAGCCCCACTCCGTTACCACAGTGGCGCTCACCTGGCAGGACTCAGAGAGCTGTCAGAGGGCATTTCAGCCCTGCAAAGCCGTGGGGAGTTCATAGGGCACAGCGGGCTTCACAGAGCCTTTCAACCTCAAAAGCAGCAGGATAGGGACGGCAGAGCAGAGAGCAGCATTTGTTAGTGGTGAGTTCCGCCCCGCAGCTCTGCGCTGGTTTCACTCCCACGTGGCTCCTGCTGCCGCCCCCCACCTCAGCAGCAGGCCCAGCACCACGCACAGCAAAAGTGACTCCTCACCAACGGCACAACAGGTTACAGTCAGCCGGCCCTGCAGGAGCTGCAGACCCCTTCCAGCCCTGCCTTCCACTCAGTGCCCCTTTCCCAAGTCCCCTCCGTGACCCCGGCTGCTAACAGCAACCAGTCCCAAGAGGGAGGGGAACCTAAGCCCAAATTTAAAAAGCCTGGAAGCTTCCTCTCTCCAGACAAAAGCAACTGCCTCCCACTGTGTCAGAGAAAAGTAAGAGGGATCTAAAGAATCGCCTCGTCTTTCTGTGATGCCACTTAACGAAGGTCATTCAGAGCAACGAGAACAATTTGCCTGCGATTTCAGAAAGAAGGATTAGGAAAATATCTGTGCATGCTTCAGAGTCTGACAGTGCTTCAGCGTTGCAGCTGCTGGAGGAAACATTCCAGATCAGACCATTTAAGTGATGCATTCCCGACAAGAGGTGAAAACCTACTGTCTGTAAGAGCCAGGCAGGCTTTGTCACAGGAAAAGCAAGCGTGAAGGTCTGGAGACAAAGGAACAGCGCTGCTAACAAACTTACACACCTAACACATCTGTTAAACATGCAGATAAAATGCCACGAAGGCACCGAACCACCACGTGATAACACGTCTGGTGGATCTGGATGTCTTCATCCTGAACGTGGTGCAGGTGTGGAATGTGAACGCAAAGGCCCAGCTCCGTCAGCACGGTGCTCCTGCGCAGCTCAGAGGGCACGGGCAGCACAGCGGCCACGAGGAGCAGTCCTCAGCACGGACTCAGCAAACGGATCCACTGATTCTGAGCTACGCGTACTGCTACGCTCCCTCGCGAAGGGCACCAGCTACTCCTTGACACCGCGCACCTGAAGATTGCCCGTGCTGTCAGCCATCAAAACGAAGTAGGCTTAAGTTTTCTGAAAAGAACACGGAAACATGAACGGTGGTTTTGGAGCAGCAGAGGGGAGAGGGGTGAAATTAATGGCTGATCCACGTTCCGTCACCGAATTCGAGACGGACGCACCTCGTTGCTCAGCGCCACAAACACAAGTCTTGTTCCATAAAAATCGAGAAACGGAACGTAAACAAAGCCTACAGACCAAAAGCAACTGCTGGAAGGTGAATTTCAGGCTTCTCCAGCGCACAAAGACGGACTGGAAGGAGCCTTCCTCCCTCGATCAGATTCAAATGAGCCAAGCCTTTGTGCCTGCCTTCTCCCCTCTCTTTTCACGTTTCGTTCCCCGTTGCCACGGGAACGCGGCCGCCCGCGGCGGAGGGCGGCAGATGGCGGCCCTTTGTCACCAGGGCCGCGGGCACCGCGTGGGGAGCGGCACGCCGCAGCTCTGCCGCCCCACGCGGCCGAGGGCACCACGGGAGGGCGAGGGCGGAGCGGGTCTCCAGAAGTCACAAGCGATGCACAGAGGACAAACGCGGCCTAATTGCTCTTAGCGCCTTCTGTGCGAGAGAGGTCGGCACGCTGCGGCGGCGGGTGGCTGGAGGGAAAGGGAAAACCCTTCAGCTGACGGTGCTGGAACTGCGATGACCCACAGCGGCACCATACTCCTGCAGTCGGGATAATGGCCACAAAATAGTAAGGATGGCGAGTCAACAGGACAAAAGTACAGAGCTTTCAACCTAGAGTGCGAGCTAACGAGGTGGACCTGAGTCAGATAAATAACCTCAGTGTCAGGAGGATGAAGGAGAACCTCTTCCCTCTGAGCTCCAGGAACTCAGCAGCGGTGGGCCGGTTCTGGAGGGGGTACTGTCAGATCTCTGCCCCACCAGGGGTGAGCCCAACCCGCGCAGAGCACAGGGCAGCCAGCAGGGCTGACTGCTGACAGCACACCTCCCTCCTTGGCTGAGCTGCACGCACCGCCAAGGTCCAGTCGCCAACAAACGCCAACCTGTCCTGTCACAGCACGCAGGATGAACATGGGTTGCGTTCCACAGTGTTTGCCTCTGGTGAAATCAGCTGGTACAGGTAGAGGAGAAAGGACAAGAGCGAATGACTACACTTGAGCTGGGAATGAACAGACCAACACTGCCTTGACGTTCTGGCACAGCATTCTTTTGTTTGAGTTTATACTTGCAGATACAAAGCTACAACCAATGGCAAAACACACTGTCACTTAACTACTCCAAATAAATTCATGTGTTCTGCCCTTCCTAATAATTCCTCTTTAAGCCTCCACCAGATGCTACAGAATTAGCCACGGCGGAGAGCCATCTGCCTTCATGACCCTGAAAACAAGCCCACTGCGAATAGATGCTGATTGAGATGTAGATCATTCTCTTGAAACTGGATCGTTACATAAAACGAATGCTTTTTTACAATATGCTTGGACTAAACTATTGAGGCTGAACTTTGTTTCCAGATTTCTACTTGGATCACTGCTCAAAATTCACCTTTCCTTGAAGAAAACATGGAGGTGGTGAGGGCCCATCTTCAACACGCAAGCAAAACAATAACCGTACTCCCGGTTCTCTCACTGTTAGTCTACATCTTGAAAATAATCATGTGGCATTTTGTTCTCATTAGCGAACATAAAAGACGAAAAAACTTCATTTCTGAAATTATTCTCTGGAGAAAGCTTGTTAGCCAGGCAAAGGCAACTGCGACGTGCTCCCAGACACACGAGACTGCGTGCAGCAGCAACCTGAAAGCACCTCTGGTCTAAACAATGAAGCACACCCCTGCTCCTGGATGTTACTCCCCAAACTGCTTTTATGCTCTCAGGATCACTACCACCCCTGCACAACAGTCATGCCCTCTCCAGCTCAAAGCTAAACCACAGACAGATGGGTTTCAAACAGACGAGCTTCAGATTTACCAAATGCAAGGACCTCTAAGCAGCGCGTTACTGTATACACTATAGCTCTGCCTGCACTCTGCAAGGTCATCTTTGAAATCCACTCTCTGAGATCAACATTCTTGTTTAACAATAAAGTAATCTAACATATTTACATGGCTATTTCTGAGGTAAAAAATCTGGAATAGGAAAACTTACAGTTAACGAAAGAATAGGGTTTAATGAGCTGCTGCACAGCTCACCTCCTTATGATCATGCACAGCTCCATTGTTCTGTAGGCATCATGATCTTACACTCTGAAGGGAAGATTAATCCTCACTGCAAATTAAAGTTGGAGATTTGGATGCTTACACAACAGTAGCTAATTAAAACCTACTTTCCCATTAGCTTTGCATTCTTACACTGCTACACGCTTTGGGTGAAGAACTGAAGACTACAGAGAGCCAAGGAAAGCTGCTGAGATTTCTGAGGGACAAAGATGGAGTTCGGGGGGAAGAAGTTAAGAATCTCCCCTATCTTACATTCTCCCCATCCCTGCTGCTTAGTGGAAATAAAGTCACTTGCTGCTTGTCTCCAAAAATAAAAATAAAAATAAGTCACTCTGAAACACAAGCAGAGAATCAGGGCAGTACCAACTCCCAGCTCCAGAGCAGGCAGCCAGCGAGCACGTAAATAAGGTCCCTGAAGTCTGCTCACTTCTTCTGAAAACCAAATGCTGAGAGACAATAGTCCTTGCTGAGAACAAACAACAACTGCCTGAATTCTGTAACAGGTTCCCATCAGGCATATGTTTGAGAAATACAGCTATAATGAATCACATCAAACTTGACATACTGGAAAAATGCTCCCTCCTATCCCAGGTGCTGCGAACAGGACGAGAACAACGGCAGCTGCTTCTTCTGTTGATGTAATTTTCAGGTATTCCCAGGATCTATTTTTTGGCAGTTTTAAGTGAAAAGATCTCTAAGACTCCAAAAGTCATCACGGTGAAGAGACACAAAGAAAAAATGCAAACAAAAGACAAAAACCCTTTTGTTATACAAACAGAAATGCAGCCAGCGATGGTACACCAACCCTGCAGCACGCTGTGCTCTCAAGAGAGGGAACAGCATCATCTCCTGCATGAGTATGTACAGCAAGAAACACTCAGTCTGGAACAGGGGATGGAAGACAACCAGATGTCTTCACATCCACAGTCGCATCTTCTGTGACAGTCTGCCAAGTGATGGCTAACTCTGCTTCTGAATATTCAAAACTGAGCGAGCAGGTGGTTTGTTTACACCAATCCATGCTCTCAGCTGGCAAACCCTGCTGCACTGACAGCACAGATCCGTGTTACTGCTCTGCCCTTCTGACACCTCTCTCACGCTGCACAGTACTGCTTCTCCACTTCCCCCTTGCACATCTCAGCCACGCACCGCAGAGCCAGGCCACAGTGCATCCCTCAGCCATCCTGCTGCTCACTTCTGATATGCAGAACGGGAAAGGAAGCTGTGAGAGAGCGCAAAGTTAACAGCGTGTTATCTCCTCTGCCCAGATGGGGACTGCATCACTGCACTTCTGGAGCATTCCATCTCCAGGATAATCCCAGGAGACAAAGCTTCAGCACACACCCACAGGGGGCATTTAGGCCTCGGGTCTGTCTGCCATCCCTTAAAGCCTCTTTGATCCCTAAGAGTATTTCTGAGGTCCCTCTGAAATCAGGCCAAGGAGAAGGAGGCGCTGGTGGTGAATTTAACTGTGAAGTGGCTGGCAACCACCGCATTAAATTGCTTCTCCTCATCGCTAGCAAATACTCCCAACCTCCAAATTACCAACAGTTACGTGCTCTCTATTAAAAAAGTGCCCACCAAAAAACTGTGCTCAAGCAGCTAAAAAAACTACAGCTTGCTATTCTTACACATAAGCAAATTCTTCAAGGCCAAAAGATTATTAAGTGAAAAAGGGATGGAAGATAATCCTCCACATTGCAGCAATAATAACCCAAAGGATGGTTAAGCCAGGTCAGGTTCCTCAGAGGGATATTTAACTTCTCCACCGCCTCTTTCAGCACACGATCTGTGTAATGCCACAGAGGAGCAGCAGCACAACACCGCTGCTATGCTGTGCTGTCATCACGACCCCACAGAGAAGCAAGTTTCAGCAGCACAGCAGAGTCACGCTGAGCTACACACAGCTGCTGCAACAACATTACAGAACACTACCCGAATACCTCCCAGCACGTGTTACGGGGCAGCACGGAGCCCTGCCGTGCAGTACTGTGGGCAGGACAGCTCCCAGCACCGCACGGCCTCCTCTCCATCCCCTGCAACGAAGAGCAGCGCCTGGGCTAATCACCCAGCACCGCCCCTCTCACAGAGGATCGGATTAGCAATGGCTCCCATCTCGGTTCCCCCTGCAACCAAGCAGATGTGTTTCCGAAGGTCGGAGCAGTGCGGATGGTGTTCTTTACCAAACGGAGTCAGTTCCTTTCAAGACGCAGAGGAACCAAATGCTGCTGCAGATAACGCACTGCGAGCACCGAGAGCCCTCTCGCCAGGTCTCCAGATGAAGGTAAACCTTGCTGACGTAGCACAACAGAAAGATTAAGGCATTACCTTTCCTAGGAGTACATAAGGGCATGAAGTGACCGATGACAGAACGTACCAGCATCACTAAGAGAGGTTAATGAGGTGACACTTACTAATTTTTTGTCTAATTAAGATGGTTTATAGAAACATTGCTGCAGTATAACACCACCAGCGTAGTGACTTATTAACTTAATAACTTATAACTTATATTTGTTATAGTTAAGCATTAGCATAACTTATTATTTGTTATAGTTAAGCATTAGCATAAAGACTTAAAAAGGAAACTCAGTGATTTTTGTGTTTTTAAAGAAGTATCAGCAAGGTTTTAACTGACCCCCCAAAGGGCAACCAATGGCATGGCAAGAACAGTACGATGAGCTCACGGATGGTAAGACAGCAGCTGTAGATCTCTTTACTTCACACGTACTCTTTACTGTATAAATCCTTATAAACTCTGATTATAAAAAGCAAGAAACAAAACAATAAAAACCAGCACCTAAATAGTAAAGCATTTCCCATAAATATTGTTTTAAAGTACCCACTGACACTGAACTCCACAGTTAGACCATTTCCTCCTATGTACCTGCTAATCCCAGTCCTCAGGCATCGCAGCACACACACACAACCAGAGCAAAGAAATCCAGCTGGACATTTCTTACGGGCATTAATAGGAACGGTGAAACACTGGCACTGGAAATTTGGGGATTACAAGTGCCCCTCATATGCACACAAAAAGAATCCCACTGACTCTGCTGCCATGTTTTTATGCAGTTTGGGAAGGCTCAGAGCGGGGGAGCTGCTTACCAGAAAACAACACTGTGCCACTTCTCACAGACCTCCCTCGGGTCAGAACATCAGTGCTCCATCCATTTGGCACGAACATTAAAAAACATTTCACACGTCAGACAATAAAACCCAGCCCCCTTCTCACCGCGCACAGATTGCAGGGACGAGGCTAGGTCTGCACTGAGAGTTGAGATGCACTTCAGTAAATCTGCAGCTTTCCGTTCCCTTTCTTTCCTGTGCAGCCCCGTAAGGACTTCACAGTGGAGGAGCAGGACCTGCAGCGAGCGACACTTGCTAACAGCAGTGCTTCCTTGCACAGCCCTCCTCGTTTTCACGGAGCACTCAGCCCACAGCCCGCCCCAGGCCGAAGCCAGCGGCCTGCGCTAATCACACGGACAGGAGGGAGCGCTGCACGCACATCACAGCGCCAAACGCTCCCGTGCGAAGCTGAGGAACGGCTTTGGCACTGAGCTGGGCTCTGAACTGCTGCCACGCAGTGCTTCACGCGGCTAATTTATGCCATTAAGTCGAGCTCTGTGTCGCAGATTGCGGAGAAGTAACATTCACTTCTCAGCTGCTTTTTCTCCTTAGCAGAAAGCTATTTTATGAAGAACAATTACAACAGCAATTCCGGCTCAGCCTGTGGGTCCCTGTAATCTCCAGTTCTGCTTCCAACGATGGCTACTAAGAGTCTATTAGGGAAAGCAGAAGTGATGTTTTGACAGCTCTCTGAAATCTCGGTTTAAAGTGCTGCAAAAGCCAGAAGAGCCACCACAACGTTGGCCATTTTTTGCCTTTCGCAGCAAAAAGCATTTCATTATTTCTCCGTGAACGCTCAGCACGCTCACATCTGGAGCAGCGTGCCATTCTCATTCTGCTCCGAGACGGGAGAAGGACCAGAGAAGGGTAACCAACGTGATTACGGGGCTGAAGCAGTGGAGCTGCAAGAAGCTCCAGCAACTGGGAGACTTCAAATTGGAGAGGAAAAGCACGAGTGTCTCCAAAAATCACGAGAGGAGCACAGGATTGAACTGCAGAACAATACTGCGTAGGACTCAAAATGATGTTGAATGAAACTAGAAAGAAAATCGTTTAAAGCTGCTCAGAGAAAAAGTGCTTCTCTAAATGGCAGCCAGTGAACTCCTGGAGCTTGTTGAGCATACAATCAAATCCAGAAACCTGTTGTCAATAGCTCCATGAAACTATACCGGGAGGGACCGGGCAGAGACATCCCCTCTGGCAAAGTGGACTGCTCACACAACACTGCTCACGTTCCCTAACTGCCCTATGCTCTCTCAGTCTCCATCAGTTTGCTTGGCTCTTTTTTTTTTCCTTCCTTTTTTCTGTCTATCTGTGCTGACGAGACAGCATGCGCTCCACCCCTACAAACCTCTGCGTGCCTCTAATGATGGTGGCCATTAAAAACTAGGCTGAAGTCCCCACCGGAGTCCGACCATCGTTGCTCGTATGGATAAGCTCTGCAAACCTGTGGCCATTCCTCCTGCTCTTCTCTGACCTCACTCAGCCCCAGTGAGTTCTTGGAGATAGCACAGAACGTCACACATTGCTCCAGCAGAGAATGGCAGCATCAGAGATCATCACCGTGGCAGATATGAATTATTTTCTTAATTATTCTAGGTGTCTGATTTTGCTTTCTTACCGTTTTGAGGCTTCCTGATCGTATGTCAAGACAACAATCCATTGTAAGTCAAGAAAATAAGATCACCAGTAATACAATGACCATTATTCTATCCAGTGCATATTTATCACTTCCAGTTCCCTCCACCATTTTATGGCTCCGTGCAGCTCAAATGTGATCAAATCCTTTGCAGCTCCTCATTCTAGTTTGGCTTCAGCCTACTGACACCGTTGTGAATTTCTCATCCTCCTGCTTGCCATCCAGTTCTATCTGTCAAAGCATCAATGTACCACACTGACCTTCCTTGCTTGCTCTGGCTCCATTTTTCCACCTTACAGGAAGATTTGTAAAGGCCTTCAGAGCTTACTAGAATCAGCCCTGAAACAAACTTTGCTGCTGCTGCTGCATCGTTTAGTTTAGTATAATTGGAAGCCATAGCCAGATCCAAATCAGCAGTTGAAATGCAAGGCCACAGTTCTTTCCACCACAGCAAATATGAGGGTAACAATCTCTATTTCATCCCTACAGGAAGAAGCTTGTCAAGTCTGGTTCATAACCCTTCCACAGAGGCATTACATAAAGCCTTGGCTTTACACTAATTTAATTGCTGCTGTTAAATAATCTTCTGTTGTTAGGAAGAGCATTCAAAGACGAAAACAGATGATTAGTGCACCTGGTCAGCACAGCTTATCTACCAGCAAGGATTCCTGAGCACGTCAGAACACAAGAATTCGATTAGCAGAAATCGCATAGGGAAATATTTGGATAGGCAGTTTGAAAGCAAGACATGCCTAATGTCCTGTAATCCCATCCATTTCATTTTCCATTACACAGAATGGCAAACAAGGAAACCCCTTAAGCACGGCCCACAACAGGAGAGTGAACAGACTGAAGTGAACCTGTAAGTCTTGTACAAACCGTATCACAGAGGAAAAAAAATACATGTCTGAAGCCTCCTCAGGGAAGTTCTCCAAAAAAAGGTCAGAAGACAAAAATCTCCTGATATTCGTATGTTTGTTTTTTGTTTTTTTTAAGGGAAGGTGACTACGCATGAATCCAAGACAGATTTTTGGGGACAATGGTAGCAGCAGTAAGACACCAGTGTAACAAAGAAAGTGCAAGTCTAAAAGCTTCTCTGCCTGGGTACAGAACAGAAACTGGTTCATTAAAGCGTCTAGAAGACATCAGATTTGTTCGTAGCTGAAGAAAGCAGTACTAATAAGTCAGCAATTACCATTTTTTCATGGTCTCACTGTTTCACACCTTCTCCACACCAAATGTCAAGCAGGAAAAGGCCAAGCACTACACAATCACCAGAGTGTTCGGAACTCAAGCCCTCGCTGAGCACACCATCTGCCTGGCATTCAGTTAGACCATTCAAACCACACACTCTTGGTCTAAACGCTTAAAGTAACACACTAATACACGCAGTCTATTTCACTCACTTTATACTAAAGAAGCAAATTTTGTAGCCATTGAATATTTTAGTATATACTACAACACATGTCTCTCAAGAACCATTTGTTTATGTATTTAACCACCGAGATACTTTTTTCACTTTTTATTTCTAATATAAGTATCATCTCAGCTCATGTTACAAACCATCTGTCAACATAAGGCCCAAATTGCATATGCTGGTAAGAAAATGCAGCCTTACCTCCATCGCTAACGCTGCCGTCTGCTGGTCATAGTGATTCAGGAGGTTAGGCATGAAGGTGGTGTTGTAAGGCAGATCCTGGCACATCCGCAAGATGATGGGCTCGCAAGAAAATAAACTGTGCCCTCTTGTGCAGCCCACCAACACGTCCAGAAGCCAAAAGCAGCAGAACACCCAGCTAACAGCCATCCTTCCACGCTGCGAACGGGGCCGGTGCCTGAGCCCAGCCAGAAAAGTCCGTCAGCTCCTCCGCCTCCCGAGTTCTCTTCAGCAGCAGTATTTGCAGTCCTGGTTTAGGTTCTCCAAAACTGGGAAGCTCTTGGTATGCAGCATTGTTAGCTCAGTCCTGAAGACGATGCACTTGAGACAGACGTATGGGGCATCTTGCTTTACCGCCGTGCATTAGGTTTAGGAATCGAGATGTTTAACCACATTCCCACACAACTGACTCCATCCTGACAGAACAGCAGCCGGGTTACATTCTTCCTCTGTCGGGTAGCTTGAGACAGAAAGAAAACACAACAAACAGCGTACGTGAAAACTCTGTAATTGATTGCAATTTCAGTTTTAAATATGCTGTCAGACAAATTGCTTGAAGATTCTTGTGTGCAAAACTAAAAATTGCCAGGGGATCAACCTGTAGCCTTGGTTATAGACCTTCTGGTGGGAAAAAAAAAAGAAGAGTGTGCTGTAAAACTCCCCCCAAAAATGATGGTGGAAAGGCAGAAATGTATTTCCTAGGCATAACAGTTTTTAAGAAAAACCCTGCACTTTGACTTTGAACCACGGGAGCACTACGACTGTTGACCACACTGAAACAGAGCTCCTCATGACTCAAGCTCCACCAGCACATTCGCAGCGATAGCATCTTCACTTGCATGGCCACGTAGCTTCTGCTGAATAACAAAACAAAAACAAAACAGTCGCTGCCACCAATGCACAAGTCCCAACCTGCACTCCTGAGGACCTGAGCTCTGCCCTTGTTGGCTGCACTCACAGCCTGGCTAGCTGTGCTCACACCCCTGGTTTTGGTACAGCTGCTGCCAACTTTCATCGTTTCTAACCCATCTGAGATTTGCACACACATCTGGCACTCCAGAAACCATCATCTCCACAAACAGCCACTTATCAGCCAGAAGACAGCGTTCGCTGCCCATCCCCTTCTCCACGTACTCCAGAAGATGGAAAATGCACATGTGGACAAACAGCCCCACTCTGCCAACAGAGCCAGTTGAAACAACAGTCATTCCCAGTGCCGAGAGGCTGGAGTGCAACAAGTAGAGCAGCACACTGCATCCATCTGCTGGAGAAAAACTCTGGAAATGGAGGCTACAGCTTGGAAAAACCTGACAGAGCCAATAAGACGTTTTTTCTCAGAGCAATTTTGTTTTACAGCAATGGATTGGTAATGCCCAGTCTCTAGCCAAGTGCTTTGGAAAGAATTATGGTTTGCAATGAAAGGTAACAAATCTAGAAATACTGTTTGAACCAGGAAACCCGAAGTGCTCCATCAGCGTTCCCAAGAGGAGGCATCACAAATCACAGCAGTCCTTCAGTCCTGGGATCAATGGTCTTTTTCTCAGATGTCCAGGAGTCCTAAATTCGAGGGATTTAGGTATTCCTTCCTCCCACTGCAAACCTAGTGACAGATCTGAAAGAGTTAACTGTCAGCCTCCTGCTGGTATCAGCTGGCCAAAAAAAGTTAGAGGGATGTATGCATGTTTACATGTGCCCATCTTATGGCCAGAAAAATTAAATACCTTATACCTCTAAACCCTCATAGACCTGGAGGGTTGGGCTAGACAACCTTGAGGGGCTCCTTCCAACCTCAACAATTCCACACTTCTCTTTAAGATTGTGTGAGGTAATGGTTTTGGCTGTAACTGCTCAAGACAGGCTGGAAAAAACAAACAGGCAAATAGTGAAAAGACCGAAATGCTGAACACAACCACGTGAAATTAAGCTCATTGACAGCTCTCTCCCACAGGCTGCTCTCTCTCTCTCACAGCTATCGACAGGAAATCCACGTTTGAAGCCACACTTTAGCACATAAAGTACCCAGAGAGTAAAACTGCTCCAAACGATAGAAAAGGCCACATGACCAAAAAACAAATAAGGCTGGAAAGTGGACTACATGGACCCTAACGTAAGTGGTAGGATCAGTCAACACAGCTCAGACCAAAGTCTCCTCTTTTATGCTGAGGCAAGCATTGGTGTGGAGAGCAGTCAACACACTCCATTTAAAAGACCAAAATTCACCGAATGTTTAAGATGTGCTTATTTCCACCCAACTTCAAGCTCAGACAGCCTTGGAAAGCTTTGTCCCTCCAACCTACAGGAGTCACTTCTCAGGCTCGTGTTTCAAGAATTTGGTACTTCTAAGAAAAAACAAAACACACACACACACACAGAAAGCAACCAACTCAAAGACGTGCTCTGCCCCGTCTGCCAGGCACTGCTACTTAAACCCAAAGGTTTCTGTATATTCTCATCTCACCAACGGATCACAAATTTAAGACAGAAGCAATTCCTACTGCACTGTGTTCAGTCTGCCTGAATCCAGCCCTACGTTAACCGCCGGTCCCCAGATCAGGAAGAGAAACCGTCTCAGATTGTTCTTATCTCCAAAGGCACTGCTTCAAGAAACGCATTTCTCGAGGCCTCGGGCACCAACCCCATCCAACAACTTCAGCAAAGGGAACTCGCAGTAAGGAGCAGCAATTCCCTTCCTAGTGCGGATCCTACAATTCCGATGCCACCCCAGCAGCAAGCAGGAGACAACACTCCTGGAGGAACGTACTCACACCAACCGCTGTACAGTACCATCAAGAAAATGTTTACTAGAGCCAAAAAAGCACATCAGACCACAGAGCCTAGCCAGCTCGTGCCCTTCCATGTTAAAAAAAAAAAGGTGAAATTAAGAAAAAAGACATTACTGCAGCAGGGGGTGAACATTTTGCAAGCAAGCATATAGATGTCCTATTAATTGGTGCAGACAGACGAACGCTGCAATAAGCAACCTCCAGTGTCAGGAGAGTTTCTTACCACAGATCCAGTTCTGTGTGTTCTTTGTTCAGCCTCTACATATGGAATCCTGTGGTTATTCTCATATGTACATGAAAACAAAACAAAACGCTTTTGGTGACACTGGGGATAAAAGAGGAAGGGGGGGGGGGGGGGGGGGGAAGGCAGGCATCCCCTAAGGGGCTGCAAAAGAAACCGTGGGCAAAAGGGGAAGGAAAGAGCCAGTTTGTTAGCGTGGCCGCACATCCACGCATTATTGATCATCGCACAAACCCATCCAACGCCTGCCGTAAAAGATACATTAAAACGCGCAGAGAAGATAACGGCAGAGAGTGAAAAGTCACAAAGAGAAGGGACCGAACCCCACGTCCCCCGCAATTAATTCCAGATGGAACAGCGAGCGCTGTGAGGGAGCGGTAACGGGAAGGAAAACGAAATCGGCGGATCTCAGAAGGACACCGCAGGTGAACGCGTTCAGGGTTATCTCTGCTGGAGGTGTGAGGCCACACAGCGCACCAGATTTCCCCCGCACAACCGGGAGGACGAGGACAAAACGTCACCCCAGCCATCCCCCGTCCAGCTGAGACCACGAAGAAAGGGAAAGCAACTCGCACATGGCACACGGGCACAGAGTTTCCCCCAGCCCGTTCCCACCCGCACGAAGGCACAAAAGCAGCGCGCCTTACTCTCGTCGCTCCGCTTTAATCAGTCAGCGATAGCCAACCAACAGCGCTGAGCTCCCCTGCTCCACCTGGGTCGGGTAACCCCCACAGCCCCCGCACCCACGGGGCGCACACACCCCTCCCCACGGCTTCTCCATCCACCCACACCCAGCAGAAATCCTTTCAGGTCTCGGCCGCAGCCCTCGAGCATCCATACAACCACCCGAGCCCGAGGAGACCTCACCGAGCCCGACCTCAGCCCCCCCCCCCCGACCGCATCCCCGTGCAGCCGGGAAGGGAAGGGGCAGGTGCTGGTCCCAGCCGGCCCCACGCCCGCTCCATATCCTCGTGGGTAACCCCACACCGCTCCGCCGGCCCCGAGCCCCGCCGTTACCTCAGCGCGCGCTCCCGCCGCTCCGCTCGTTCCCTCAGGTGGCGGCGGGAGGCAACGGCCGCGCCTCCGTCCCGCCCGACCCCGCCGCAGCGCACGGCCACGCCCCGCCCCTCCGCCCCGCCCCGCCCTCAGCCTCGCGAACCAATGGGAGAGAGCCTGGCAGGTTGCTAGGGGAAGACAACCCCCCCCCCAGCCCGTTGGCGGAATGTGATTGGCTGGCGGCCTCCCGGGCGGCGGTTGCCATAGCGGCGGGAAGCGGCCTAACGGGAGGAGCCGGTGAGGGGCGGCCCTGAGCCCGCCGCCGGGGGGGGGGGGGAGGGGGGGGGGGCACGGGGAGCGGCTGTAAACGCAACAGTGCATAGATACACCGGGCTGCGGAGGGTTAAATGGCGTGGGATGTGGTGATGCTTACAGTGGGGGGACACCAAGGCTTCAAGAGCCGTGGTCTGCCCATCCGCCAGCTGCGGGTGGGGGGCTGTGTTGGTTCTTGGTCCCGGGGGGGGGGGGGGAGGGAAGGAGCGTTCAGAAGTTGTGATGCGCAAAGGGACGTGGATAAAGGGTCACATCCAGAGGGCTGTTGTCACTGGGGCTCTGAGCTGCAGACATCCCAGTTTATTGCAGAGCAGTTAGACCGGTTGGCCTTGAAGGGTCCCTTCCAACTTGAATGGTTATTCTGTGACCTCGGGCGATGTGGACAAAGAGAAGAGCAGTCAGGCACTGATGCCAGCAGTGGGGGCAGAGAGCTGAGCTGACACTGGAGACCAGGAAAGGTACCGGTCCTTTGAGCTGAACGGGACGAAGGAGAGTGCCTATGGAAGTTAAAGCAGTGCAGCAAGCTTGCTGGCAATGGCACGGAGGAGTGCAGGGGGGTTGGGGTCTGTGTGTCAGCGGAGATGTTTCTGGTAAGGGATATGGAGGTACTGATGGCTCAGAGGACATCATGGACCTTGGAGAAATGCAGCTACTTACCCACTGCCTGGGAACTGCAGGATTACTCAAGCCTTGGTTTCTTGACATTTCTGGTGCACTCCGGCAGGGGTAAGGGTGTCAGCCTTAGGCAGAGTAGGCTGCATAGAGGTGTTGATGCTGGGGAGGGGCAGAAATATCAGTGGCACAAGGTGCTGCAGATGTCTGGGTCTATCAGCACTGTGGCAATGCCATGCTCTGGCTTTACTGATCCCAAATAAGAGATCCATTGGCACCGCAGTGATCCTGGAAGTTAGGGCTGGTGAAGGAGAACAGCGCTGGCCTCTTCACTGTAAATCACTGCCAATGAGCAGTTAGTCTGCTGCCCTTCTCCTCTTGCCATCCTTCTCTGTGTCCCTCTCATATAAGCCCTGTTTCACATTACCTTTTCCCCCCAGGCCTGTCCTCTTGAATTCTTTTCTGTGCTGAAAGCCGTATGGTTCGGCCTGTATTCCAGCTCGCTTTTCTGTTACCACCTTTTAGACTATTTTATCCATGGCATTAATCAGCGCACTGCTTATTAGCGATAAACTAATTTACATTAAAAATGACTTTCTTGTCTGAGCTTTAGATTCGTGCATAAATTCTGTTTATTCAAAGCTGAACACAACTGCACCGCTGTCATCACATCAATTAATGTGATTAGACTCTTCCTATGCAAAAGGCCTTCTGCGCCAGACTGTGCTGGACCACAAAGGCTTATTGCTGGAGAGATGTGGTCAAAAACGTGGATGAAGTGGGTCTGCTTTTGAAGGAAGCATTACTCGTTTGGATACGGTTTGCACAAACCCTGTTCTATAGGGTTAATATAGGGAATGCTTCCAGTGCCTTTAGTTAATATGATAGATCATTCTGTATTGCTAATCTTTCCTGAATACAGTCGTGCTTCTTTAAATCAAGGGCTTGACCCAACTTGTAGTGAAATCAGTGCAAGTATTTCTGTTGGCTTCAGCAGGATTTTGATCAGTTGTGGAACTGTTTTAACAATGTCACTTATGTTTCCTTCCCCATGAATCTCATTTATGCCTCCTTCAGACATAACAAAATGCACACAAACCTCTTGGATGCCCTCTCAATAAGGAACCCAGTGCACAGTTCTCCTGCTGGTCTTCTCCCTTTTTTAACACCCGTGCTCTGCCAGGCTCACCCGCTTTCTGCAAACTGTGTAACACAAACAGCTGGAGATCCCCAAGCATGGTGATGTGAAGCTGGTCAAACACAGCCAACATGAAAGCACTGCATGCACTCACACAGGCTTTTGCCCTCAGATCTCATTTGCACTGGCACTTATGCCTGCCACCCACTCCTTGCTCGGGGCTGCCCTAGACGACTTCTAGGGGTCCCTTCCAAGCCCCTCAGTTCTGTGATTCCGTGATTCTGTGATTCACTTGCCTTTTTAATTTTCTTATTAGTAGGATATTTGATGTTTTTGGCATCATGCGTCAGTAGCCACCCCTCTCTGGGCAATGAACATTTTCCATATATATATTTAAAGCTTGATTTCTTGTTAACATCATCTCAACGTCTCTTGCTGGTTGGACATTTCCAAATCAGCTGATCACTATTAATTTCATCCCAGGGTCCAACAAGCTAGAGCAATCTCTGGAATGTTATTTTGGGCAACCAGTCCAAAGATAACAACTATTGCAGAAGAAACACAGGGCCCTGACTAAACAGTTTGACAGTCACAGGTCTGCACGCGGCACCAGCTGCTCTGCTGTGCTCAGTGAACCAGCTGCCACGGCCACCTCAGCGTCGTGTCACAGATTAACTCTGATCAGAGTTACTCTAGACTGCTGGAGAAGCAGGGTTAGCTGTTAATCCTGCTGGGGCTGGGGGGTTCAGGGTGGAGACAAGAGCTGCTGGTTTTCCTCTGGAGAACAGACAGTGCTAGCACACTATAGGTCGTTCCTGTGGCAGTGCTCACCTTTCTGCCTGATGGTTCCTGCCTTGGCAGGCCTGTTTACATATTGGGCTGGAATACCAACTGCCATTCAAACAAACAGCTTTATGGCATGTACAGCAGGGGATGTGACTCCAGCCAGCTGTGTTGGGAGCCACGTTTTTGGCACATAAGCAGCACGAGTGCATCCAGAGGCACTGTGGGTTGCTCACACAGCAGCTTAGAGAGGTGTTTTCTGAACTGCAGCTGTTCCAGCACCAAGAAAGCACTGCCTGCATAGGGGAGGCAAACTGGAACACGAATCCTGGCCTGGGAATGTGCTGCAGTGACAACTGATGGTTTTGTGACTAATGTAGAATGCTGTCCCTGAAAAACAGGACATGGTACCTGAACCTGTTTTTTTGGCAGTGCTGCTGTTTCTCTAGCTTGTAATGTTGTATTTCTGTGCGTTGAAAAGGGCAGGGGCTCTGCAGAAAAACAAAACAACAACCCAGAAAGTGATTGTAATGCACATCCGTGGTGCACCTAGCGAGTTGCACAAGAAGCCTCTAACATTTGCCAACTGCACAGCGTGAGGATTTGAAGCCTTTGTTAAGTCTTTCAGCTTTTAACAGCTTCTCTGTGGGAAATTCAAATTCCTATACGTACAGTAAGTTATTTAAGCATCTCTACCAGAAGAAAGAAAGGACTCAGACTCTTGGTAGGAACTTTTTATTCTAACCACAGACCACATGACATCGCCAGCGGCAGAGATAGTAATCTCCCATTGATACAGATGGGAATTTTGTCTGGGTAAGGAAAGAAGGTCTGGGTTTTCATGAAGATGTATTTTGTGAGCCTTAGAGCTGAATTAGCTGTAAAGGCATTTGCTGTATGGAGTTGGAGGTGCTTGGATTCAGAGTAGTCTGGCAGCATAATGCTGAACTCAGTGAAGCTTCCTTTCCTTCAGTTCCTAAATTCCACCTTGCCATCACGAAGCTTTTAAACATGAAGTGTTTGCAGCGTGATTACCTAATAACTATATGTGAAAGAAATGAGGGTTTTATTTAATGTTATTTAGAGAGAAATGTCTTGGTTTTCAGGCGCTGCAGTTTAAACCTCCAGTCTGGAAACCGGATCTCTGAGGTGAGCGATGACGTTATCCTGCTGAATCCATCTGTGGTATAGAGATTGAAGGGGAAAAAAAATAAAAATAAAGCTTTTCCTATTTTGGAGCAAATGTCTGTGAAGAAAAGGATCTTCTGAACCAAGTCCAATTACTGGATTTCACAAAAGGGAAGTGAAAATTGTGCTAAAGACCCTATTTACTGCACCTAGGAATTTTTGTTTCAAAGAGCAGCACAGTCAGTGTAAACCATCAAAACCGATCTGCCTGAAGACAGGATCCTGAGAAATTTCAGTTGGTTCCGAATCTTTCTGGTTTTCATTCTTTTGGTTAAGAATGATGGAAACACATTGGCCCCTTGAATCCTGGCATTATATGCCCATCAAAATCAGTGAAAATCTATCTGATGTCACTTCAACAGATGCACGGGCAGTCCCCAGTTTTCAGTGCCAACAGATAGAAAGAAATGTCATATGCTCTGTAGCTTTCTGCAGATGCCCTGTTGTGGTTACGGAAACAGCAAAAATCAAAGGCATGTTCAATAACATTTGTGATGGGAAAGGCTTGCTTAATTATTAATTATTGATATTTTAGTGCACAGAGGTTTCCATCAGGAAATCTGGCCTTTACTGTCAAGTTACTGTGAGTGCACGAAATAAAAAGAAGGCCTCACCCTAAACGACCTTCCAGTAATTTTACTTCTATCATTGCTGTTGTTTGAAGTCATTGAATTGCAATCTGCAGGGATTTGCTTTTCACTGTCGTACAGTAATGGAGTAGCACAAAGGTAACGTTGGTCTTTGTTCCGTTCAGCTGTTGTAGCCATTTGTGCTGACAAGAAAGACACTGGTAGATTCACCATCCCACATATCGATGGCATTTGCAACTTCTAAAAACATGGATAGCCCCAGGCTACAAATCAAGAGGAGCGCATGGACTCCACTGAACAACCAACTCATGAATGAGCAGGTAAGTTCTGTGCCAGCGGGTCAGATTCATGGAGTCACAAAACTGTTGAGTTTGGAAAGGACTTCTGGTGATAATCTGGTCCAACTCTTCAAGGCAAAGTCAGCTAGAGGATTTGTTCATCATCTTGTCTGGCGGGGCTTTGAATATTCACAAGTCTAAAAGAAAAATTCTCAGTTTCATTTCACAAATTCTCAAGTCTCAAAAAAAAATAAACTTATCCTTTTGGCTGTGTAAGTCACAAGTAATGGAATAAGAACTTAACTAATTTAATGTTAGGAATAAATGTATATACGTAGAATACATTGTCTGTATGAGATATACACGTATATAAAACCTAATATGTTGTGTAAAATCTGAAAGTTCTAATGTATACTGTTTAAAACATATAAGCATGTAGTTAAAGTATTCTAATTTTGCCAAGCGAACCATTTTTAAACAAAAAATACGTATTCATTTCTTCGTGAAAATTGCCATTCTTTTTCTGCCTTAGGAGACTTAACCTCAGGGCAAACTCAGTGTCAGTGTGAGTTTCTGAGTGGTCAGTGCTCCATCTCACTTTGCAGAAGAGACTTTAGTGCTCGCACCCTGACTCCTCTGCTAAGCCTGGCCGTGGTGAGGCTGGGTTGATGTTCTCTTAACTGAAGCGACGCACTTCATTTATAAATAACAAGACACATTTCCTAGTCTCCCACTCTGTAGGCTAAACGTGGGATCTGCAAACGTAAGGGAGATTTTTTTTTTTTATCTCATGCATCATCATTCCTCCCTCAGAATTCAGTTTAAATATCTGTTGATGATTCATAGAATTTAATCCAGAGTGGGCCATTACATTACGTAGTACGACTTCCTGGATTTCTCAGGGCCCCATTTCATGCAGCTCTCCCTGTCTTGAGCTCAGTATCTTGAATTTGGCTGTAACGTATCTTCCACAAAAGCATATAGACTTCCTCAGGGATTATCCAGAAATGAAAATTGCATCACTTTGCAAACAATTTTTTTTTCTTGGTTAATCCTCTATACCATTAAAAGATTAAACGTCGTCTCTTGTCTGAATACCTCGAGCATTAGCTTCCATCATCTAAATCTTCCTCTGCTAGCTTATTAAACTCTTTTATAATGAGTATTTTTTTTTTTTCATTGTGGAAGTACTTTTCCTCTGCTTCAAGCCAACACTTGATCTTTTTTTTTTTTTTTTTTTGTTTTGATAAACTAAACAGATTGAGCTCTTTGAAGTCCTTTCAGTTTGGCAGATTCTCCAGCCTTTGCATCATTTTAATGTCTGCTTCCTACACTCTTTATAACACATTTTTACAGACACACATCACTGAGTAATAAAGTGTGATCTGACTAGCAGTGAGATCCTTTCTCATCTTTTTACTCCTCCACTCTTTAGGCAATGTTGCACTGTGCTTCAGCAAAAGTTGTAGGAGCTCAGATTGGATTGTTGTGTGCTCTTGCCTTTAGAATCATAGAATCAATCACCAAGTTTGGGAGAGATCTTGAAGATCATCTGGTCCAACTGTCCACCTACCACTAATACTGCCCATTAAGCCATGGCCCGAGCTACATCTATTCTTTCCTTAAACACCTCCAGGGACGGTGACTCCATCACCTCCCCAGGCATCCTGTTCCAATGCATCAGCACTCATTCAGAGCAGAAGTATTTCCTAATATCCAACCTGAACTACCCCTGGTTCAACCTGAGGCCATCACCCCTTTTCCCTGTGATAGTTACCTGGAAGAAGAGGCTGACCTCCACCTCGCCACAGCCTTCTTTTAGGTGGTTGTAGGGAGTGATGAGGTGTCTCCCCTGAGCTTCTCTTCTCCAGACTGAACAACTGCAGTTTCCTCAGCTGCTCCCCAGAACACTTATGCTCTCAATGCACTCACAGCTGCATTGCCCTTCTTTGGACACACTCCAGGGCCTCAGTGATTTGTCTTTCTCAGATCCTTTTCCTCTGCACAGCCTTCCAGCCACTCTACCCCAAGCCTGTAGTGTTGTCTGGGGTTGTTGTGGCCAAAGTGCAGGACCCAGTGAAGGTCTTGTTGAACTTCATCCTGTTGGCCTCAGCTCAGCTATCCAGCCTGTCCAGATCCCCCTGTAGGGCCTTCCTACCCTCAGGGAGATTAATACTTCCCCACAACTTGGTGTCATTTGCAAATTTACTGAGGGCACACTCAATTCCTTCATCCAAATCATCAATAATGATATTAAGCAGGACAGGCCCCAATATCGACCCCCAGGGAACACCACTCATGGCCAACTGCCAGCTGGATGTGACTCCATTCACCACCACTCTCTGGGCCCAGCACTCCAGCCAGTTCCTTACTCAGCAAAGAGTGTACCTGTCCAAGCCACGGGCTGCAGCTTCTTCAGGAGAATACTGTGGGAGACACGGTGTCAAAGGCTTTGCTGAAGCCTAGGTAGACTACATCAGCAGCCTTTCCCTCATCCACCAACATCTCAATGTTGTTGCTCTAAGTAGGAAAGAACCTACCTCCTATCTCCCGGAGCTGTGATGAAATTCATGATAAAAAGTGTTTACTTGCTTCTGATCCAGATTTGAAGCTCTTTCATTTATCCCTACACTACTCTCAGTGCTGCAGGGTTAGCAGAAACAAATAGTTGCAACAAAAATATTGCCAGAAGATGAAATCAGGAGATAATCCAATTGATATATACGAGTGAGAAGGTTCTATTTTCACACAATCCCATCTCTGTTCGTTTCTGCATTTATGAGTGAAGACAAAATCTGAAAAACGTGTATAGATAGAAGGTGTGCGAAAAACAATGAGAAGATAAAAACAGAGAGAGAAGAGATGCCTAAGAAAAATAGTTTTAAATGAATTTGCAATGAGGAGCAGGAGTTGTTAGAATTTTGAGCTGGTCAGTGGCATTTAAGCTCCATCTAAACAACTTCTAGGAGCAGACTCAAGAACAGTTAGTGTAAATTTGCCACCTGAGTTAATCCAGGGAATGCTCCATCAGTAGTTCCTGCAGATTTCCCTGGATTTTCAGATATGCTCCTGTCTGAATTGCTGTCCGGACCCAAGATGCCTCCTGCCCATTGTATATCCTGAATCTTGTAGCCTCCATCTATGTTTTTCTGCTCTCACTGCAGCTGTCAGAGCTTGTAAGAGGTGTTACCACTGGGCCGTGGGCAGTCATTTGCTTTAAATCCAAGATCTCCAGCAGGAACAGACCAAAGTAAAGAAGTTAGACTTAGGAAATCTTGAATTAAGCAATATTCACACTCAGAAAACCAGAGGAGGAGCTGCCTTTAAGGAAGGACTGGAAGCTGAGGGATTCCGTGCCTTCAGTTAGTCAGAATTCTGCAGTGGGATAGAAGAGCCCCAGTGGCATTTGCAGCAAGGCAGGAGGGATTTGCCAGACAGCCTTGAACTCGAGCTTACTTAAAACTAAGAACACAGATGTGTCGGCAGTTCTCTGGGCTTTGAGCTGCATCCTAGGCCAGGCAACCTAGGGACAAGATGGATGGATATAACTTGAAGGCCTTGGAGGGGAAGACAGTAAACATGGATTTGATTAACTCGGTGGATGATTATACCAATTTGGGGCTATTCTGTTGCTAATTAATGCTTCCAAGTGCCTGGAGTAGGCAGAACTTTCTAACAGAGTTGGCTTAGTTGTTTCTCCAAGAATGCTGAAAGCAAATATGTGTCTTTCTTTGATCAAAGACCATTAACACTGCATTCAGTTACATAAATAGCTCCCTGCCTCACTCGAATTATCCAACTCAAAACTTAGATCTTTGACTATTCATCATCTGCTTGTGGCAAATCCTTTTCCAAGTTCAGCTTGTTCCGGCTGTTGTATTTTTTTCACTTTGCCAAGTGTCCCGCATGCAAATAAAGCAAATAATAACCATCAACATGCAAATAAAAGAAACGTCACTTTTCACCCCTCACAAGAGACACTCCTGCTGAGAGAGACAGAGCTAATGCTGACAACTGCTGTACCAGACATCAGCGCTGATAATGTCTTTCTCTGCAGGAACCTTCTTAGCAGGCTGTCAAAGCAATAACACGTTTGGAGTTTATAATGATCAAGCATGTTTTCCTAGTTGTGGTTAATAGCTGTTTTTATGTGCAGTTATAAACTGGGCTTTTTCCTCTTTGATCTGTCTTCTGGAAAAAAAATAAAATAAAAGGAACACATCTATAGCATTTCCTCACTCGCCAGGTCACAATCCTGAGCAGAAAGGCAGTTTTGTGGTAGTGGAAAGGCACGTGCTAGTACATTTCTATCCAGCTCCCTAAGGATAAAGGTCAGCGTAACAAATCCTCTGTTGTATTTTGATACCACTCATCCTTCACTGTAAAGTACCTAGAGGCAGCATGAGCCACGACGACTGGTCTTTATTGCCTTTGCCAGAGCTCTGTGATAGCTACCCACACTGCATCCATTCAGTCAGTATCTCCAACACAGGAGAACTGAAATCCATTTAAAAAAAAACCCATCTGCAAAGGGCAATTCAGTAGGGCACAAGCGACCCAGGAGGTTACAGGAGGGCTCTGGTAGAGGTCATCGAGGAACCAACAAGGGAAGATGCTCTGCAGGTCCTCATTCTTAGAAACAAGGAAGGATTGGTTGGGATGTGTCTGATTCTGAACTCCCTTGTACAAGAAAGACATGGACATACTGGAAAAAGCACAGTGAAATATCACAGAAATGATCCAAGCACGTGACACAGAGGGAAGAGTTGAGAGGTGTGGGATTGTTCAGCCTGGAGAAGAGAGGCTCAGATTTGGATCTTACCAGTGTGCATAGATACCTGTTAGGAGGTGGCAAAGAACGCAGAGCCAGACTTTTCTTGGTAGCTTCCAGGGAAAAGGCAAAAGACAGTGGCTGCAAATTGGAGTGCGGGAAATTCCACTGAACATAAGGAAAATCATTTTTACCATGAGAGTGGTCACACACAAGTTATTCGGAGAGACTGCAGAGTTTCCATCCAAGAAGATACTCAAAACCCAGCTGGATGTGGCCTCAAGTACATAATTTAATTGACCTTAGCAGGGACATTGGACTTACCATTCTCCACAAGTTCTTTCCAGCTCCACCCATTCTGTGATAATTTATTTTCCAGGTGAATAGGTGTTTTTTCATGCTATATTTTTCTTTGTAAATACTGAATCTCCTTAAAGTATTCATTTTTAATTATGTATGTATTGTTTTACAGGTATTTGAAGAAAGAAGAGCCCTGTTAAGAAAATGGGTAAACTTGTCCCTTTATGCATATTTAAATACTCTTAGGTTTCTGAACTTCTCAAGAGATTACTGTTATGGGAATGTACAACCTCCTACTTTGAAAAAGGGGTTCATTTTCCAGATAGATATATGAAAGTGAGCTGTAACTGCTCTACTTTTGGTGAAGGTAAAGGGGTATATTTTTCTCAGTGCCTTATTTCTGTAAGTTTTGAACTTGGGAAATTACATTCCTTTTCCAAAATGTTCTGTAATAGGATAAGAAACCCTGAGAAAAGTCTGTGAAGTCTTCAGAGGCTACTGGGTGTTTAGGTATTGCCTTTACCTGCTAGAAAGTCTTTAAAGCAGGTAATAAATGTCACGATATCTACGAAGAGCACACACAGGGCTCTTAATGCTGTAATCACTGGGCACCTTACAATATTATACCGTCAATACCTTCACAACTCGTGTATGAGACAGGAAACTGCTGTCACCCTGCTTTTGATGAAAAAATGAGGTATACAGAGAATTAATACAGAATTTTCTGCCCCAGCAACAGATCACTGCAAGATAGGCATTCATCATGGGGTTTCTCTGGCCAAGTGTGTATGACTGAAACACAGGGATTTCAGCCTGACTGATCTGGTCATCACGGGCTCAATGTACAGTCAACAGAAAGAAAGCAGTGCTTCCAGAGGGTAATTCGTCTCACTTAATGTAGGATGAAAGAGCAGTCCTCTAGAGATGCCTGTTTCTGTAGCCCATGAAGGGAGTCGTAGCTGGCAGCTTTAAAGGAATGCACCTCTAAGTGACTTACACTGGAAGCAGATGGCACAGCATGCAATGGCAGAATACCTGCCACACCTGGAATATCACGTTGTCCTTACTCTTTTATGAGTAAAAACCTTTATAATCATGGGAAAGTAGCTGTAATCTGCTCAGTCTCCTATGCAAAGAGGAATATAGACTCAGTGATTTTATTGCAATAAATGAGTGGATGTATTAAAGCAGTGACTGTATGGCTGAGCCCTGTGCACATCTTTATAAATGGGACAAGAGAACCAGGCACATTGCCACGTATGGTGCTCAGGCTGAAATGAAATAATGTTCTTTGAGAAGGGGTATTTGCATAGAAATTTTGTGTGAACTATGGTGCTTATTCTTCACACCCAGTAGGGCACTTGTGTGGAAGATTTTGCATGTGAGCTGTTTCTTACAGACAAGCATTTTGATTTTAAGTTCATATATTATTCATCTTTATAGGAAATATGCTTTCCATGCTTTGTTCATTAGGGTGCATTTTGATAACTAGAGATTTAACAAAAACCAACAAAACAAAATAGCTGAATGACCGTTCACCTTTTAACATGAAAGTCAGTAACTGATAGACTTTAAATATGTTTCTTGAAAACTGATGGGTGTTTTAAAATACTCATGGCATATGTGCTGATAAAAATGTTGTTGTTGGAACCCATACTGAAAGAGCCAAAATCTGGAAATAACCTTCCCCAAACACAACACAAGTGCTGAATCATCTTGTGAAAGGTTAAATATCTGACACTTGGTCAGTACTTCACATCATGCTCCTGTGGAGTTAATTCTCCTTGTGCTTCTGTCATCCATCACACCAATGAAAAGGGCGTGGAAAGCACAAAAGCTGTTCTTAACTCCCTTCAAAGCCTTTGGCATGATGTGGTATGTGAAGCCTAGGGCATTCTGAGTTCGGGAGAAACTTTATCAAGAAATCACAGCACTTTGGCAGGACTTCTTACCTTGATTCACATGAGCTTCTCAAAGTGCACTCGGATGAGATGAAACTGCTGAAGAGTGGGTTTCTGTGGCTGAGAATCCACACTCAGTGTAGTTACAAATGGCTTTCAGTGAAACTGGAGGGCTGGAGTCCATCGTGAGTTTAGCACTGTTCATTTTTGGTGATATCTGGGTGAAGGAATGGAAGGTACATACTCATTTGCAGATGCTGTCAGACTTGGAGTGATTTCATGAACTTTGGAGATTAGAAATCAAACTGCAAAGTTCTGCACTTTGATCAGGACCAATGAAAAGCACTATGAGTGAGAATGATATTTATGAAAACTGCAGACAAGAAAAGAATGATATTTAAGAAAACCAAAGTATGCAGAAATTCTGTATAAAATACACTGGGAATTATGAATATAACTATTTTAATTATAAAATGGGGAAATATGCCAAAGAGCTTTCTGAAAGGCAGAGCCATTGCCAGTGCTGCAGCATGCATTTTGAGAAAGATGAGGTCCAATTGGAAATGCTTCAGAGAATGCTCTCAGATCCAGAATATTTGAAAATGACCTGTTTTCTCTTGGGAAGATGGAGAAAAGGTGCAGTAACTTCTTTATGATAACAGATGAAAGCACACCAAAAAGAAGAAGGGAATCTGATCTCTGTTCACGTTGGATAGGATAAGAAGTCATGGGCTTGTATCTCAATGATGAACGTACAATTTAGACACCAATAAAGTTTACAGATAACTCAGTGCTGCAACAACTTACCTCGGGGGCTTAGGGGTGGAAATCTCCAGTGCTGGAGTCTTTTGAGGACAGGTTAGACAAATATTTGTCAGTTACGGCAGAATGGATCCTTCCTTGCGCTAGGAGATAAACTAACTCAGTGTTTCTCAGCCGTTTTAAACTGATGTCTCCCAGGCTGTTGTGGTCCATAAGACACAGGCTGAGAAACAATGAGCTAGGTGACCTGAAGAGATCCCTTCTCTGTTTCTGCATGGCTGAGCAGCCCCAAAGGCTGCAGGACCTGCTGTGCTGTCATGTACCCTATTCAAGACAAATGGTGGGACCCTCTGCAGTCTCTTGACTCTCTCACATTACACTTAACTCATCAAGGTATTACTGCTGCACAGAGTGGAGGCAGCAGTAGTGTGTAGCAGCAGTGGACAGCCCTTCCTTCATAGCTGTTCCCATGATTATTTGCAGGCTTTAATCTTGCTGGAGGCATTTGTGGTGAATTTCTATCACACTGCTTTACTCAAACACTTTCCAGATACATACAAAAGATAAACTGTGCTGCTGTCTTTCAGTTGAAATGTTTTTGGGAGAGGGTTAACATTTCTCAGGTAGTTTCTTTTTGTTTTCTTCTAGTTGCTATTCTATATTGCACCTGGGGCAGATGACTTGATGTGCTCCCTCACAGCTTCCCTTTCTGCTTTGTTCTCAATACTACAAGCCCAAAATTCCCCCCATTAATTTAAAAAACTCAAAATCATTTTGCTTTTCCTTAACACTCAATGCTATCATGCTGACATGCAGGTTAGTAAGTTAACAGTGAGGCTGGGGTTGAACTTGTAGCTTAAGACATCTAAGCCTAAGTGTCTCCAGCTTCTGTTATGGCCAAATGAGATGTAGACGAGTTGGGGAGCTCTAACAATGATTCAGCTCACCCTGTGGGTCACATCTTGTCAGAATACCAGTCAGAAGACCAGGGGACCTGAGAGCGCCCTGTCAGTACCTCGAAGGGGACTGCAAGAAGGAAGGAGACAGGCTCTTTAGCAGAGTCTGCTGTGGTAGGACAAGGGGAAATGGTTTCAAAATAAAAGAGGAGAGATCTAGATTAGGTAATGAGAAGTGTTTTACAATAAGAGGTAGCAAAGCATTGTCATGGTGGATGCCCCATCCCTGGAGATACCCATGTCAGGCTGGATGGGGCTCTGAGCACCTGATGGAGCAGTGAGCAGGAAGTGGGACCAGATGGCCTTCAAATGTCCCTCCCAACTCAAAATGATTCTGTGTGTGAACACCAGGAGCTGCCTCCTTCATCCCTTCTCTTCCAACCCATGCCTCCAAGTAGATCACTGCGTCGGGACTGGGAGAATATGGTTGAGGAAGCAAAAATTGCTTCTGCTGAGCTGAACCAACCATCTGCTTGCAAGTTTTTCAACATCACTGTGTTCCAGAAGAGCAGTGTTGACTTGGGAGTTCTGCACTGTGTTTGCAGAGCACAGTGCTGCCTGCGTGTGATTGTAACCCCGTGAACTCATGTCAGTATGATGGGTTGGAAACGAGGATTATGCCCCAATTCAGTGGCTAGTTCAAGTCAGTAAAACAACCTGCCTGTTAGAGCGGAGAGGGGCCTCTTTAGGTTAAGCAGCAGAGCTTCTGTTCTTCAGCACCGAGGTCCTGGGCCCTCCCCTTGGTGTCAGACCACATTATTTGTGTGTGTGCACTCATGGATTAATTGTAAACTGATCGCAGGAGTACAGGCTGGGCACTCTGCATTGCCTGGTGCAACAGTCGGTAGCCTTATGTCACACAGTCCCCGGGGAGACATTGTTCTCCAGGGCTGGGGAAAGACACAGAAAAGGAAAAAACGTTCCTGGCCTCGGATTGAGAAGGTGCAGCGCCTTGAAAAGGGGAATCCGGTCCGACTGGTTGGATTGCTGTAATCACATGCAAGGGGAGGAACTGTGGAGAAAGGCAGCCAAATGTGGGATGGGGACATGCTTGTTAATACTGGAAAAGAGACAAATTATACCTACTTAAATACTTGGCTGCTGCTGAATGCAGTGGAGAAGAAGCTGTGTGTTCCCATGCTCCTGACAGGGTGATGCTGAGTTAGTGGAGTCTGCCATGCTGTGTAAGCTCTGGCTGAGGATGCTGGAAGGAACTGATACATTGCAAAGCCGTGGTGGAAGGGGAAGAGTTAAATATCTGTCTCTTTGAAGGAAAACCTACATTTCCTTTGATCAGTTCACTTAATCTCTTGGTGTGGAAGGGAGGAAGCCAGTTATCCCCTTGTCTCTGGAACTTATCTGGGAGAAATTTACCTTCTTTAATAGATGACTGCAGATCAGTTTAATGAGAAAAGGATGTAGCTGTGATCATGAATGAGGAGTCTGTGCAGCTGAAGCGCTTCCCTTCCACCACATGACAGAAAAATACCTTTCACATCAAACTGAAAATGAGGGGGGTCTCAGGAAAAACCTCCTCTGTTCCTCTGTGGGGCATCTTGCCCCAAATTTGTATCCTCAGAGGACACGTTTCTAAGTGCCGAATCCAAAAATCCTGCTTCAGTTTTTGCTTAGTACTTTGCTAAACTCCATTAGAGGTAAAAGTTGCATGCAAAATAGGGAGGGAGGGAAAAGGTGTATTCCTTAATTCACTGTCCGTGTATGGAAAGACATGGACACTTGGGAGCTTCCTTCTCTTTGGCTTTTTGTCTGGGTTCTCAGGAATGCCTGTTCCAGCCCTTCTTGTCCTTGCTGACCTATGTGAAGGTCTTGTAGAGGTGTTTCCAAGAAGGAGCAAAGCTATTTACTTCTCACAGCTTATTGTCCAGCGCTGGAATTAAATACATCCACATAAAAATAGAGAAAGGAACAAAGATTCCTTTAAGATGATCTGTGAAGAAATTACTTCTCAGTTACTTTTCATCTGCACAGTATATTGTAGACCATAATTATGCTGGTCCTCCAGTGAACCATCGATTTTTGGTGTGGAAGCAGAGGAAAAAAAAGATTAAATTTGTAATCCATTTTGTTCTGAAAGAGAAAGGAAGGGAACTGGGCATTGAACAATTTACCCAGCTCTTCACGTGCATATATGTATATATGCACATCTACATATGAAGATACATATAAATATGTGTGTGTGTGTGTGTGTACGAAGGGTTGCATTTTTTGTTTAAATAAGTTTACTTATTTAACAAACTTATAAGACTGTTTAAATAAGTTCTTCAAATGCCCCTGGGGTTAAACGCAGAAATTACTGCGCTGTGATTTGACCTATGGAGAGCAAGTTGTCAGCTGTGGAAAGCTGACTTTGGGAAACAGAAAGAGGAACGTGTGTTAAAGGTATGGCCAACGTGTGAGAAAGAAAGAAGCAGGGAAAGGCAGCACTCCCCAGGCAGGCCCAGCTCTTCAGGAATTTGCCCTTTGTAAGGAAGGGGAGTTCGGATCACAGCTGCTCTCACTGTGCTAGGAATCTGCACTCTGCCTCTGGAAGTCCACATTTCTCTGTACCATTTCACCCCCAGTGGTTCCCGCTGGGGATTCCTGCTGGCACTGACTAAATGGTCTTCTGCCACGTCCTCCCTCCTGGCACTCCGTGCTGCCCTCGCAGCCAGGACTGCTCCTGCAGGTTTTGAGACAGATTGCACAGATTGTGGCGATGAGGTCAGTCTCCTCCCAGGAGATTCCTGCTGACAGGGCCCTTTCCATCCCCTGCTATCAACACAGGCTAAACACCAGGTACAGCTTTGCTCCCACCCTGTTTACACAGCTCTGCCCCACTCCTCTCAGCACAGTGCTGTTTATTGTCACTGTATCAAGCAATACGTGCTTGTGTGGTTAAATGCTCGTTTCTTCCCACAGTGAGGTCCAACTGCTTTCCCCCTCCTCTTCAGATATCTGTCATTAGCACAGAAATGCCGTGAAAAATCTGCTGTTGCATAGCCAGATCTGTGTCACGTTTTCTTTGTGAGACGCAGGCAACTGATTCCATTTCTCTTCGTTCTGTTTCTTTGCCAGGCAGTGGGGATTTCTCTCTTGTGCAGACTGTGGGAATAAATACTTCACAAATTGTGAGACACTCAAATACTGCAGTTTTGGGGGCCACAGATGGGTCAGGATAGGTGAGGAAGCAGTAGTCAACTAAGGACCCAATCCTGTAAACACGCACCTGAGTCTCCCTGTTTTCACAAGTGAGGCCAAGTTTCCAAACTGATCCTAGGTGTTGAGAGTCTTGTGAGGATGACTGTGTCCTGGACAAAGTCATCCTGGATCCTTTGAGGATTATAAATCATATGTTATGTGGCTTCAGAATTTCTTTTAATGTAGCCTCTCCATTTGTTCCCAGTTCCTATGTACTTTGCTATTGAGTGAGTCATCAGAACCTGCTGCTTAGGCACTTTTCCTTGCCTTACATGTGGGATTTATTTTAACAAGCTGAATCTATGGTTTCTCACAACCTGGAACTCCTTTTTCAGTTTATCAAGTGGACAGATGGTCAGAAGCAGAAGATCCTGGAGGACCAGTTGGAGCTCTGCTCCCTGTCACTGCAGAAATTCTGTGCCAAGCAGCTACAGGATCGACTTCCCATCGAAGCTCTAGATTTTACCATGAAGCTCCCTAGAGCGCTGACCTTACACATCTTCTCCTTCCTGGACCCACGGAGCCTCTGTCGATGTGCACAGGTGAAAAAAAACCCAAAAAACCAACATTCAGAAAGTCAGGTCAAGAAAGTTAAAAAATGAAACAGCACTCGGTTACACTAAAGCTGTAAGAATGCAAGAATGCCTTCTGACCTGGCACCCTGGTGCTGTATGCTTAGTGACACTTGTACAAGATTGAACACAACACTTCCCCGGATCCTAAATTAAATCAAACTGTCCAATATTTATGAAAGCGAAGAGTAATTTTGGGAACTCTGCTCTGAGCCATTTAACACGTGGCTCTTTACAAGGCTGACTGTCCTCAAGAAGGAGGCCTGGCACTTTCTGCAAACTGTATTCTTTGAAGTACCTTGTGCAGTGTGCAGAATCTTTGATTGCTTTGAGAAGTATTACCCGTGGTAGTTGTAAAGAAGTGCATACAATTCTTTAAGAGAAATAGTAAAAAACAGGTCCATTCAAATGTTTGAAGGTAATGAGCTGGATGTGCAGAAGCAGAGAAGTTATCAACGTGCTTTTGAGCACAGTGTCTAAGGATTCAGTCTGCTAATACATCTTCATGGCTTGAAGTGACAGCCATGCTAGTTCTGAATGAATAAACTCAAATAAGGGTGACGTGATTACTGCACTAACAGACATAGTACTCCACATCATACCACTAATAAATCAAAATCTCAGGTTGGTTAAAGCTTTCTCCAGTACTTCTCTCCAACAATTCAATTTTTTGTAGATGAACCTCAGGTATTCATGCACAGACAAGGAGAAAGTAGATAAGGATAAGAGAAAGGAGGTCCTTACAGTGCTACTTCTGTCATACCATTGGATATTTGCTGTTACAAGCACCACTGAGCAAACAGAAGATGCTTGCCCTTAGGCTGGAAGAAGTATAGTATGCAAGGTGACTGCGCAATGGACTATAAGTGCAGAACATGAGTAGGGAGAAAACAGAATGTTTCTATCAGACCTGGGGGGTTACTTTTCTGTTTGTTTGGGTTTGGTTTTTGTTTCTTTTTTTTTGCCAGTAAAATGTAATAAAGGGTTTATTCCAGCTCCTATGAACTTACTGGGTAGAAATGCTGGAAGTTGCCCTAAATAAGCTGAAGTCTTTCCTTTTGACTAGTGATTTTTTGAGCATTGCACCCTGCACTGAAGATCAGCCAACACACAACGAGCAAATCATGAGGAAATTTGGGTTTACATAAAGTACAAACAGCGCTGAAGAACTGTGGTAGTTTAAGAACACAGGGGAACTGCATCCATGGGAGATAAATCTCCAGCTGTAATCTGAGATGCCTGAAACCCGAGATGTTGATCTACCCTTAAATGTGGTTACTGGTCATCCACAGGTGAGCTGGCACTGGAAGAACCTGTCTGAACTGGATCAGCTCTGGAAGCCGAAGTGCCTGCGTTTCGGCTGGTACCTCAACTTCATTCCAACCCTCTTTGAACGAGGAGTCTGGAAGAGGCATTACATTGAAATGGTGAAAGAGCTGCATGTTACAATACAAAAGGTATACACCTACCACCTCTGGAGATGTCTCATGCCAGTTGTAAAACTCTGGGCTAGTAATGTTCCTAACTCTTAAACATCTTCCACTAGTAGAAAGGAATATACGTAACTTTAAATTAGAATCTAAACTCATATGTTGCCATGTGGTATGCTTTCTCTCATCCATCCCTGGTAGGGGAGAGGAGGAATGAAAATCTCAGTGGTTAAGAGGAAAACAAAGTCTCCTCTCCTCTCCTTCTGTCCTCTCTGATTGTTCTGGAGTAATCGTCTATAAATTTCCCTCTCCAGCACTCCAGGCTGTTCCCCTCTCTTTTCCAGGTTATAGAGCATAAGATAGCCTACCTCATTCTGATAAGCAGGAGTGGGGAGCCCAGCATTGCCCCTGCTGAAGTTTCAGAGTCAGTCTAACTGGTGGAAAGCTAAAAAAAAACCCACAGCCTGCCTGTTATAGGCCTTGGTGTTGTCTCATTCTGTCTTCTTCAAAGGTGGCAGGGCCATTTTGGGGAAGTGGAGCATCAGTCAGTAGCCACTGCTTCCTCTTGAGATTCATTGATCCACATCCCTTGTTTGTGGGAGTGTGAAGGCAGGAATCTTCTGCCTTGAATTCAAAACTCAGACCTCTAAGTCTAGCCAAACTCCCTCATAGGCTGTCTCCGAGGTCAGTGGATGAAGCCAATGCAACTCAACTCATCAAAGTACAGTATGCAATGGGATAGGCACTGCCAGGGTGCCTATTTCTGTCCAGTGAGTTAATACCTAGTTCTTACAAATCTAAAGTTACATAAAATTAACCTCATTTTCATTGAAGGACAAAATTAATTTTCTTCTTTTAATGCCTCTTATTAGACACCTTCGAAGGATGACTCTGTAGTTTCTGAAGTGCAAAAGGGGAGAAGCTACACCCCAGAGGCAAAACCTGCCATGCCAAGAAAGAAGACAAGCAAGAAAAAAAAAATGCCACCATGGCGTTCATCAGACAGGTGCCCTACGGACACCATGCGATTCAACTGCCTCGACAACTACGATCCCATTGAACAAGCCAGGCAGGCGTAAGAGGCTTTGTCTCTGCATTTTGTGAGAATTGAGTGTGACTGTGTCCTTTGCAAGTTCCCTCTGCCTGTGCTTCGAGCTGCCTGGAAACCTTGTAGTTCTCCAGCCTGGCTGCAAACCCAAGCTTGCACACTGTGCTGCCTTATTGCCTCTCCTTGTATTGATCTTGATCCTCTTCTGGTTGCAGCTTCATTGCTTTGTGTCCTTTCAGTAGAGTGCACTGGCAGAGCTTGTTAGCCACTGCCTATAAAATAGGCTGTAGCTCTTGGGGAAGTTACACAGTTGTAAGGGGAAGAATTAGATCAAGAGTTTGTTCAAGAGTTTTTTTATAAGCTTGTAGTTTTTTAAGACACAAAGTGGAGAGGAATATGCAATTATTGCACAAAAGAATGAATTAATTATGATGAAATATATCCCTCAGTTCAAGGATCTTCTGACTGAATAGGGATTTAGTTGTTCACATGAGTGTGCAGGTATTATAGTATGTATGTGTGCATATGATATATAAGTAAGAGTAGGATTTGTTTCTACACTACCTGGGGTAGACTAACTAGATCCATCATTTCATAGCTCCCAGAACTGCCTGGTCCTCAACTGACAAAAGAAGGCACTTCTGCAACCCAGAGCAAAGTTTTTGCACGCTGACTTCTTTCCTTTGACATATCTGACGTAAGGTACTTTCAGAATCCCAGGTTTGCGTCAGATTTCTGTACATGACCAAGCATGGGCAGGAGCAATAGCAAGGAGGCTACAGTTGTTGTGTGCAGGAATCTGTCCATTTCTCATGTATTCCTCTGTCACTTCTTTTTTTTTTCATGAGCATGCTTTCAGCAGTTACCTCCATTCAGTGATGTGCAGTAACTTGTGAAACTGTGGTAACATTATCATTAGTCTGAGCCTGGTGTAGACATAGTGGATTAACTTGACCATTGCCTCCTTCCTATATGAGTCCCCATGGAAAGGACTGCACAGATTCTCACCCAACCAAAAGTGCAGAGAGGAGGATATTCCTCTTCCCTGTGCCAACAAAAACCTTGGGAACCACCTAATCCACAATGAATGTATCCAGATGGTACATTAAGTAAACAACTGATATTGCTGAGATGAGCACTGTGCACAGGAACAATCAAGCCACGAATTACCCCAGACTAGTGATTATTTGTCTAAGCACAAGTGCCAGAAGTGTACTTGCACAGGTTCTTTCTCAATGCGATTAACTTTGCCGGACCCACCGCTCCTCCGGGGTGTTCCACAGAGCTCCCAGTGTCTGAGCAAAAGCCTTTTATGAATCATTTTGTAATCCGCGTCCCCTGGTCCTAGGATGCTGCGGTACTTCAAAGAGCATTCCAGTTTCCACCTCACCCTCTTTCTGCGGTGTGTTTCCAAACTCTAGCGTTTTAGGTAGAGTCATCTGATGCTTTTAACAAAATAGTTTGGCAAAATGTCTCTTGTTGCAAATGATTGTTCCAATATTATTTGTCAGTTGTGGAGCATTCCTGTGTAGCCTTTTCCAAAGACTTCTGCAAGGTTTAGGGTTCCCATGTGCTGGTCATGAATCAGTGTCAAAAATGGGACAGGCCCTGTTCAAAGAGTTTAGAAGTTGCTTGTTCCAGCACCGAGCTATAGATGCAGCTGACAACCAGATGTAAATGATTCTGAGTTGCTAATCATACAGTAAGCACACTGTCTGCTTTTTTCTCCTAAGTAAGATTTGAGCCTCTATCCATTTGTGCAACGGAGAATATTTTAATGCCTAGTGATCTAGCAAATCTGGCTTTTATCCGTAATTACAGAGAATTACAGCAAGGAGAAAAATGAATTCTAAGAGATTTACTTGTTTATCGAGGATCTCCCTTTAATATCACTTAAGCTGAAAGTAATTGCTAGTGTGTCGTCTTGCCTGTAATGACTCTTATTTAGCAATACAGGTATGTTGTCTCAGGTGCTGACCCAGCTACTCGCTCATGTAACAGTGTTTCTGCAGACGGTGCCCCCTCTGCATCCCCTTCCCAGAAATCCTCCCACTAAGGCTCTGCATCGTGTCCTCCATCCTTTCAGCTGTGTGGGGACCTCCTGCACCTCACCTGCTTCCCCATTCCAGGCTTGTGTTTTCCTCCCACGGAGGCAGCAGTGGCAGAAAATAGGCAGTTTGGTCAGAGATCCAGGTTGCCACAAAATGGCAAAGTGCTCCGTGCCCCTCTGTGATGCCAAGCTTTGTTCTGTACTGCTGATGAAGGCTGCACTCAGTGAGTATCTAGTCGCCTGAGCGAAGGAAGGTAACGTGAGTGCTGTGCAAGCTGATCTATCACACTGCAGCCTACAGGCTCAGGCAGACCCTGCCTGACCAGCGTACAGGGTTGAAAAGTAGAACAGAGAAATGAGATAAAGATCTCTGACCCCCGTAGGCTGTGTTAGGTACAGTTATCGTTCAGATTAGATGAATTCTTGGAGCTCAAGGGCACAACATCCACTCATCGTGTAGACTAAATGTCAGAAGTAATGAAATCTATGTAAAATGAGATTCCAAAAACAATAGGAGTGATTTCCTAAAATATAGGGTTTTGCAGTGGTAGTCTGGGAGAGGTAATGAGTTTTGCTGCAGTCTGAATGCATAGAGGGAGGATCAAATACTTTCCTGAGGCAGGTTATAAGCATGGGTGAAAAGGTGCAGCAGGACTAGCAGAAACACAGCAGACAGCTGAAGTGATGGCTGAGAACAAATAAACCATTCTTTCCATCTGTGTTCTGCTGTGTTAAGGAAAGCAGAACTTGTAGAAAATTCTATGTGAACAAACAAGATTACATCAAAGGAATACCTGACGCCATCATCAAAGAGGTGTTTGAGACTAGTCACTGGCTACTTCTTTGAATCGAAGTCAATCTGCTTAATGTTGGGTTAAATCTTGCAGAATTTAAGAGGTAACAAAAAAGTTAAAGCTTTTCCTAGCTCCTGGAACTGACTAAAATCTTCTCTCCATGCTTTCTTTCTGGTCCAAAAAGAGGAGAGAACTCTCCTGGGCATCCTAACATGGTGTCAACTCTGCAGGCAAAATGTTGTCATTTAAATGGATGGGACATCCTCTGTTTCATTGTTGGTCTTTGCAGAGGAACCCTTAGCTACAAACTCTTCCTCCATTTATGCACCACAGTGTTCTCTACACATAGCAGAGAATTCCTTGCTTAGCCAAAAAGCGATCATGGAAATGCAACAAGCAGCAGCCAATTCTCAGTTTTACAGGAGAGTGGAGTCAAAGGGAATCATCAAATCACAGAATCATAGACTGGTTTGGGCTGGATGGGACCTTTAAGATCACCCAGTTCCAACCCCATGCTATAGGCAGGGACAGCTCTGTCTGCACCAGGTTGCTCACAGCCCCATCCAGCCTGGCCTCGAGTGCTCCCAGGGAGGGGGTAACCACAACCTCACTGGGCGACCTGTTCCAGTGTCCACCACCCTCACAGTAAAGAATTTCTTCCTGACATCTAGTCTAAATCTGCCCTCTTAGACTATGAGTCCTAAGAGATGTAACACAAAACATGTACTTTGTCCTATGAGACCATAGCTGGGTATTTACTTTTTAATAAGTAAACAGATTCCTGTAGAACAATTGGGTGAGAGTTGTGCCTGATCAATGCTGGTGCTTCGTGTCAGTAGGAAGAGGAATTATAACACTGCCACTGCCAGACAGAGCTTGGAAGATGGTAGAATGAGGTTCATTTGCATTCTGGATGATAACTGAGTCTTGACAGGTTTTTTTTAATTATTTTTTTTTTCTGATGCTTTGATTTTTTCGCTGCTTGATCAAGAAAGCATCTGAAATGGCACTCGAGAACCTCAGTGACAAGCATCTCTGCAGCTTTAGAGAAGCTGGGACAGCAGTTCTGGAATACAATCGCTACATGTTTCTTGGTTCTGACGGGGAAGTGTGGGAAAAGCTCAGACCCTGAGCAGTGAAATCAAGAGCAGCAATGAGCAACGAGCAGATGCATGGTCGAGGGAGTGGCAAGGAGATAGAGGAGAGATACACACAGGGGTAGAGTTACAAATTGCCTGGAGGCCTTATCAAAATCACTTGCTAGAGTTATAGTGGTGGCTTTCAGTGCTGCTGCACGTCTGTGAGCAATATATCACAGGGGTGATTTCTGTTTGGTCTGTTTTGTCTTCTGCCTGAATCGTCCAGATAGCTTTTTCACTGCGTGCAAACAGAGACCTGAGAGGATGAATCTGTCTCTTTGGGAACACAAAGCAATACCGCAAAGGTGAAATGAAGCATTTCTATCTGAAGCCTGGGACCACGTCAGCAAATCTTCTCTGGGATTCTGATCCGCCTAAAAAGGAGTGGGAGGGACGTTCCTTTCCGGCTGTGCGCGTCCAGTTCTGCTGGAAGGCATCTGGTGATGGTGCTGTTCGGTGCCAATAAATCAAAAGATCTGCCTCCCACTTTATCATGACTAATGAACCCTGATTCTAGGCGAGCGCTGGACCCCTGCCAAGACTGTGTGCCTGTGCCTCGAGAAAGAGCCCTGCTACCTCTCATGACAACAGCACAGACAAAATGAAAGCTCCTTCCCCCCCCCAGCCAGCCCTGCCTTCTAGCACTAATTCACTTAGATAATTTATGGACATAGGCAGGCTCTAAAAACAGTTGCGTATTGTGCTGAAGTGTTTACCCAATGAGAAAATAATTACTTCCCTTAATTGTTCTGTCAGCAGCCTAGGCCCAGTTTCTGACAGAAAGGGGCTGGGTTTGCGTGAGAACGGCATGGTGTTTCACTGGTCCCTTGCATCCCAACGCCTGTCTCTTGCTTTTCATGCTTCTGAATAGCCAGTCCCATATTCCCTGCCTGTTAGGTTTGTGGGAATTTAAAGCATTCCTGGGGAGGAAAAAGCAGGGTGAGAAGCACTGAGTTCAGCACTCGAGTTGGAGCTGCCGTGTCCTACTCGGTTGTGATGCCATCTTCACCACTCGTTTTCCGGACTGTGGACTGAGATCGTAGTGCTGCCCTGCTGCAGGGGGATGCTCCGACACCGAGAGCATAGACTTCAAAACACAGCAGTAGAGCTTAATATCTTAATTTGCAATGACAAACCCAGGTTTGACAGGAAATGGGTGTTTTCTCCTTGCATAAATGGGTCAGTTTTTGTTTTCTGAGTGAACAGGCATGTTCCAGTGTTGCCTCTGGACTACAAGGAATGGAGTCAGAGCCCCTCCTTAACCTCTTAGAACACTCCCAGCTGTAACAATGAGTGGCGAGCCTTCTGTATGCTGACTCCTCTTGGCTGAAGACTGCTTTCTTATCTAAAGATGACCACATCATTCCCTATAGTATTTTGGCTTGGATTCTCTCTCTCATACATTAGCGTTTACAAAGAGATCGCAGTTTTCCTCAATTTGCTATTTGAAATAATTTGTCTGATTTGTCTTGATGGTTTTTCATCCGCAGCTGGTAGACTTACCTGTGATTTGCAGAATGTGAATGTGGAAGGGGAATGAGCACTTTCAGACCAAATGTGTTTATGAACTTGTCCAAGCCTCTGAAAACACATTCTGGCAGTAGTAATTTTACTCCTGATATTGGAGTAATAAGACAACTGACCAAATTCACTTAATTTTCACTCTCTGGAATATGCGTGTTCTGCTTGTTATCATATTAACTTTAATTATAGCAGCAAATATATACATTTATAAGAAAGCCTACTTGGCTATAGCAAAGATGAATAACTTGTTTAAGGGGAAGTCCTCTGACCCTATTTGTGTTACAAGTTACATGGACCAAACCGAAAATTCCAAACATTATTTAGCTAAACTTCCCTTTCTGTGAATTCCCTTAAGTTGGTGTAGCACCACTTGTGCGTTTACCCAGCAGTGTGTCTGTAAACATCAAGGCAAGGACATGGCATTTGAATGCTGTGAAGTTATCATAATTCAAAAAATAGCAGGCTCCTCTGAGCCACAGAACTGATTGTGCACTCTTGGTTTGCCCTAGGTACAAGAGAAAAAGCTCAAACCATGTCCTTTTGGGTGGCTTATCATAAGGAATGTTCTTCTTCTCCACCCCAGGGGACCAACTCCATAGCACTTGTTAATACTATTCTGTTCTACTCTGCAGGAGAAAGAAAGGAGGAGGGGAGACCCCAGACCTTAGCCAGCAGGCAGCTGAGAAAAATAAGAAAGCAGGTTGTGGATTTAAGAAACTCCATAAATCGAAATCGATGGTGAGTATCACTGGCTTGTGATTATATTAGCCAGAGTCCGGTGTCAGTTACACTCAGGAATATTTTTGCTCAGAGCGTTTACTTAACACTTAACTGTGAAGCTTTGCTCCTGACTACGAGTAGGCTGCCAGGCACAAGTGCTGCCTATCTGGCCAGTAGCAACAGGGCAATAAGGACACAGATCATGCCACATCTGCCTGCTCCAGGGACAGTCTCTCACTGCAGCCCAGACATAGCCCATCTGCCTGCAGTGGGAAAAAGGGACAGCAACTGTCTGTGTGTAGACAGTGATCCTGTTATCTGCTCCCCCCTCACTTTGCGTACTGCGTGGTATCCTGACAGCCAGTCAGTTCTCTCATGGCATTTGCATCTTTCCCCTAAGCTGCTCTTCCATTCCCACAACTTTTGATTATTGCAGTTTGAAGTTCTTTTATTAGTTTGTTCGTTGCGCTGAGCCTGGGCAAGCAGCCCTAAGGTCTTAATACTGAGGATTCATTGTGCTTATCGCTGGCAAAATAGGGCATCCTCACATGAAAGGAGTCCTGGGAAGTCAGGCTTCCAGAAAGCATCCTGCTTTAGCTTTTGTAGATATGGCAGCAAATAACTGCCATAGAAAAAAAGAAAGATGTGCTTGCAAGCGTATCAGGGCTTTTTGCAAACCTGGAAGCGTGTTTCCCAAGCAATGAAAGCCAGGGAATGCATGTGAGTTGAGCCAAAGGTTTACATAAAAAAGAGGCATTGTCTCCTGAGATTGAGAGGCATTCTCCTGACCCAAATACTGCCTCTTTGCAAGGAAATAGGTTCAGACAGTGTTCAAGAAGAGAAATATAATTTAAGTTATTCAACATGTGTCTCTTCCATTCTCCTAAGGCTTCCTCTGTAGCCTTTAGATCAGAGGGAGCTTGTGGTTTCATTCCACCATGGCTTCTCATTTGAGATTTAAAGCTGTTTTATTGTCAGTACAGAGGTGAAAGAATTTTAGTTCAGGGTAGAAAGAGGTGACTGATTTTTTTTCTTTCCCTAGAGTTTAGGAACTCCTGGGGGTACTAAATTCTCTGCCCCAAAAAACCTCTGGGAATATTCTTGAAGCCCCTGCATGCTGTCAAGGCCTGCCAGGTCCACCATCCTCCCTTGTTGCCTCATGGGCAGTTAGGACAGCTTAACCCAGGGCTAAGCATCCTACAACTCCAGTGGTTACATCTCTGTGACATGAGAATAGAGCTCCATGCCTTTCTATCGTGCAATCTTGGTAGCACTAACTTCTTTTTGTGTTAAAATCTGGGGTGGTCTGTGCTGCGTGCCTCTTGCCTAGGCCTTTACGTTGAAAATGGACTTGTATTTCTCTTGAGCAGTGCAAACTTCAGCAGAAGAGCTGTGTTTCTTATCCTCTTTTGGTATTGCAATGTATAATCCTGCTGTTTCACTGACCATTAATGACTACAGTGCTGCATGACAGAAGAAGTTAGGTTACAAGTGGTTAATGCATAGAAAAAAGAATATGTAACTCACTAGGAAACATCCAGAATTAATTTCCATTTATTATGAGGGAAATCTTGTTGAAATTAAGACCTGTGAAAAGACTCTTACTTAATCAATTCTAAATAAAGAAGCTTAATATTCAAACCTTTTCGTAAATCCTTGGAAGAAGAACAGAATATGATGAAAGAAGAAGTGCCCCAAGCAAGCAAACATCAAGTCAAATTAAAATGAAGCCCTTAAATAGATCAATGATTCAAGTGTAGAAAGCAGATGAGAATAAAGTATATTACAGCCAACAATGCAGATGTGAAAAAGGACCATTATACGGAGCTCAGGAGGCAAAACAGCAGCACACCAAAACAGAAGAAACGTGTAATTAAAGTGATGACCTGAATGCTCCAGCCCCAGCTTTGCATAGGGTGAATCAGGTCTCCTCCTCATAAACTTGTGGTGTTTAGGAGTTTATTAGTAATCATGGAAATCATGGCATAAAATGTGGCCAGGCTCACACTTAATTTACAATAAATTAAAGTGCATTATCTAAATTGCTTTAAATAATGTGTTACAATAAATTAAGTTAATTAGGTCTCTGAATGAAGTGCTGCTTTCCTTCTTATGAGTATGCATGCAACCACTGCATCTCTACAGTGGGGTGGGAATGCCTGCTCCTATCTCTATGGAGGAAAATGCATTACACTAAAGAGTATAGTTTCATTGTTAATCATCTCTTTCAGCGCTTTGCTGGATCAAGGCTTTGTGGCTTGCCTACACCACCTTGAGCAGCTGCTGTCCCAGTATTGTACAAAGCAAAGTGAAGAAAGGCTCAGTGACTCAGCTGAGCTTTTGGCAGGCTGGGCATAGAAACCAGATCCCCTTGTTTTGGGCCACTGTTTCATCCCTCCTGTTCTTTCTGACGTGGAGCTGCGCTGCCCTGCTGTGATTCCCCACCTCTGACCCTACAGGTCCCTTCACAGGTGGCAGTGCTGCCACGTCAGTATCCTTTACACAGTGAGGGGCTCTCCCTGGAGGACTTCCCACAAGGAGTTTTCTGCAGCTTCCAGCAAAACAGGATTTGTCATGCCAAATCCTCCCCAAATGTCAAAAAGCGCAGATACTTTATTAGAAAGGTAAAAATCCATCACATTGATGCTTTTGACAGCTTTGCAAATGACTGCAATGTCAGCAATTAGGGGCTGGTTTTGCCTTTCAGGCTGCCTGCTTGTTTCTGTTTGAGAGACTGCACCACCCTCCCAGCTGTTCTCGAATTACTGACTTATTTTTAGTGCTTACAAAATAACATCTTTTTGACGGGATCAGTCATTCTTGCCTCACTGCCTAAGGTAATAAGATTGCAGCATCTGAAGTCAGGAATAAATTATCCAATGACACACACGGAATTGATGTTTGGAGGATGAATCACATCTATATGCTATGTGGGTATATCACACATGAGGATCCAGGGCTCTGGGCACCATGACACAGTCCTGTCCAGTGTATATTTGTTTGTATCACCTATGTTCTGCAAACCTCATTTTGAGTGTTATTAATTCTAGAAATCCTATTGAGCCACTTGTGCCTACTTCTGAGTGTGAATGCATTTTGGAAATTGAAGCTCAGTTCATATGTGTCACTCTAATTTTAAAGGCATGGCCTGGCTTTGATACCCCTTGCCCATCTACCCCTTTTAGCTCTAAAACAGAATCACCAAGGACACAGGAGCTGAAAACAATGTACAGTCAGATCTGTGCTACAACTGCTGCTGCTTCTTTGCTATTGTGCTCTTCTCACTAGGACAGAAAAACTACAGCTGTTTGTAACACACCATCTCTGTTAAATGCTAAGTACTGCTGAGGACCTGGGCCACCTTAGCAGTTGTATGATAACTTGCCTTTCTTTAGGATGACACCCAAAAGTTGCTGGATTGCTTATTTATTGTCAGATAGCACTGTCTTGAAGCACTATATATTGTCACTGCTGCCAACCCAAACAATGGAGAGGGGAAACAGGCGGGCAGGAACTGAAGACCTTTCCCATTTTAAAACCGTTTTGCTATGGACACTAATTTCTCATTCTGCACATCAGCAGATATTGCTTTCTAACGAGCTTCAGTGTAAATGTTTGGCTTTGTTGATGTTGGTTCACCATTAATACTAAATAATTTGTATCAGTTTTAAAAAGCCAAAGCTGTTGGTCTGCACAGCTGTGTTCTTAAATATTTGGGATCTTTTTCAATGAAAAAAAAAAAAATCACTGTTGCTAAGATTCTTTTCTTTTGCTTAACTTTTGTAGTGTTTAGTAAAACGCTCATTGAGCAGCATGTGAAAATAAACCTCATCCTTTCCACTGTGAGACTTCAAAGAGCAAGCAAGACTGGGATTAGTTACAGCCATAAGCACAGGGGAGGATTTGTGCATTAAGAAATGAGTCGATGTGGAGAATTAATTAACGTAGGTTTGGCTTTACTATCATCAGTTTCTAGTTGGATCCTTTTGTCCTTAAGGTAAACTTAGAAAAGAGCTCAAGTCACTGCAGTGTTACGCTTGTATCACCATTATGAATATCATTTATAGCTTAAAGTTTTCAACAGAGTCCAATATTTTCAGCCCCTCTGTTAGGATGACATGATATTTACTGTTTTCTTTTCATAGCTGTCACTTCCTGAAGGTCTTAAGACAATGAAAAAACCACCAGTTCACCCCACCTGGGCCACTCCCCCATCTACTGGGAACCTGCCCTACAAAGAAGCAGCAAAGACCATAGCCCAGAGCTCCCAGCACAACACCAGGATAAGAGCAGCGCCTGTTCAAGCTCCACTGCCAAAACCACTTACAAGAGAAAAGACATTCACCCTGTTTCCAAGTCAGTATGCCATGTGTGCTCCGTGAAAGCTATTGCAGAGTTTGATAATACTCTAATTTTGTGCACAGAGGGAAGGAGACAGTGCTGTGGAGGTATATCCATATGTGAAGGGGAAGGCAGTCATTCTGAATGGTGGGGATCCGGGTGATGGTAATTCACTGCCTCAAAAGAGAGTATACATCATTGTACACCATGCAGTGCACTTTGGATCCAGGTCTTGCACCTGTGCTTTAGCAATCCCCATTATCAGTACTAGCTGGCGTGTGATGGGATAGAGCACAGCCCTGCTAAGGAAGACTTATTGGTACTGGTGGATGGCAGCTGGGCCTGAGTCAGCACTGTGCCCTTTCAGACCAGAAAACCAACCATATCTTGGGCTGCACCCAAGGCAGTGTAGCCAGCAAGGGGAGGAAGAGGATCCTGCACCTTTGTACTGTGCTGGTGAGATCTCACTGCATCTACATGGGAAATCCTTATTACAGGAGAGATGTTGACCTCTGGAGTGCATTCAGAGTAGGGCCCCCAAAATGATCCTAGGGATGGAACACCTCTCCTAAGAGGACAGGCTGAGAGAGCTTGGGCACTTCAGCCTGAAGAAGTGAAGGCTTCAGGGAGACCTGAGAGTGGCCTTTCAGTGTCTAAAGGGAGACTGTATGGAAGGGGATAGGCTCTTTTAGCACAGTGTTGTGACAGGACAAGGAGAAATGGTTTCAAGCTAAAAGAAAGGAGATTTAGACTGGATATAAGGAAAATAGTTTTTACAAGAAGGGTTGTGAAGCACTGGCAAAGTTTGCCCAAAGAGGTGCTGGGTGCCCCATCCCTGGAGATGCCCAGGGTCAGGCTGGACGGGGCTCTGAGCACTTGAGCAAGCTGTAGATGTCCCAGTTTACTGCAAAGGAGTTGGACTAGATGACCCTTAAAGGTCCCTTCCAACTCTGTTCAGTAACAGAGCAAGAGATCTTACAGCATCAGTGGCACTGAGCTCAGGACAGAGACCCTGAGCTCTGCCATACGCTGGACAGATGCCAGGAAGAACCAGTACTGAGCATTTAGAAAACTGGGGGGATAAAGCAATCAACTCCAGGGACACAACAGCTGAGAATGCAGCTGGTCTGTGAAGGCCTTCCAAAAATAAGGAAGCACACTGACACCGCCAAAACCACTTTCATGCCATTTCAGTCTAGGGCTGCCTTGGGCAGTTATTCACTGAGACCTCATCTTTCAATATACCCCGAATCTCCACATGGGGAAGAACGCATAAAGGTTAGGCTAGAGAGTAGCAGTCCCACAAACGAAGCTTCCACAGCAACACACCATTCATAGTAACCAGAGTTCTCATCCTGAAGCAGTACTGCATGGGCAGAGCCTTAGAAAGGCTTCACGCAGGGCTGGGGCCAAGTTCAGAAGTGCTAAGGGTAGGGCCTTGGCTGCATTATTGGCTTCCACCCTGCAGTCCAGGAGGTACTGAGAAGTCTCTCTCACATCTGGGAACCAATCTGCAACTGCTAAGATGTGGTTTATTGTTGTCAGAAAGGATGTGGGGCACAGAGTAAGGGGAGTTCCTGCTGTATGTGTCTACCCAGTGGTCCTTAAGGATTCCAGATGGGTGGAGAATGGAGCACATAGGGATGCACAGCATCCTGCCTGATCTCTGATGCATTCAGCATCTTCTACATGATAAGAAATGTTAAAACTGTGCACGAGGGAAGGGCTTTGGGTAGCAGGGAGCAGACAGAAATGCAAGCTCCCTACAAACACCATTGCTGTAGTGCAGAAACTACTGAGGTCAATTGTGCCTGAGGGATTGCATTTGGATTGCAGATAATTTGTTTGGCAGTACCCATTGCAGATAGGAACAGCTACATAGTACACTTCTCTTGTAAGTGAGAAACAGGAATATATTTATTGATATAATATAGATACAATATAGCAATTTAATAGCAACTTAACAAGATTTGAAAGGGCTGGATCCACTTGATGATTTACTGCACAGAGGGAAGGGACACCATTCCCTTGAGTCACGAGATTCAGAGTGAGTAGAAGCTCTTGCTTTCTTAACTCCTTGAACCACGGAGGTAAGGAGCCTAGGTGTGGCTGGATCCACTCCTAGTCCTAGACTTGGCTAATGGTTTACGTGAGGAGGATCTCAATTTCCACGTCAAAAAGGTGGGCAAAAAAAGGAAAGATGATTAAACGTGATTAATTTCTCTGTAATGAGATGACAAAGGAAAAGAGCCCATTTAATCCAGATTTGTGGAAGTGTTTGAGATATTAAATGCTACTAAAATCTGAAGGTCTGGTTTGTGTACCTAAATATGTTTAAAATCTGAATTCTCTGGCTTGGTGACTGATTCTTGTGTTTTTCCTCCTTCATCTAGCCTGTCCACAATGTGAAGCTCAGCCTAAGCTCATTCCTCTGTCAAACAGTGATCTGATACAGACTAAGGGAGCATCTGGAGCATCTTTCTTCTCAGTGGAACAGAAGCTTACCTACCCAGATGGGGAAGACAAAAACAGTGTTGCCTGAGCCAAAGACTTTAATTTGCCTTGCTATACAATGCAAATAAATAGGCATGTAAATTCCATTCTCACTTTTCTCTCCAAAAGAAAACTTGATTGCCTTGCAGCCAGTTTTGATAGAGAGATGCTGGAGCAATGGTTTTGTACTTTTTTGGACCTGCAGTGGATGGTGTGATGACTCCTGCCCGCCTTTGGGTCTCCAGGTGGGATCTTCTGGTCCAAGCTGCAGCAGAGTCAAACTTGTACCTGAAGTGCTCTTTACCTGGCTTCACGTTGCTGGTGGCATTTTCCCTTCTTTGGGGTATGTTGTCCCTACAGAACTCAGCTAAGCTTTTGAAAATCCTTGTGCAGGTGCCTACTAGAGCTGCTGGACACTAAGCTTACCCATATGTCACTGGGACATCGTGCAGCACATCCTATGGCCTGAGCTGCTTTGTGTTGCTCTCTCAGTGAACTGTGGAAGCAGCCTGTCTGTGGGAAGTGAAGGGATTGTGGAAGACAAGTGAGGACTGCTGGCCACCTGGGTGATGTAAACTGTATCCCCTCACAAAGTGAGAGGTTTACTACCAACATTCAGCTGTAACCTACAGCCCTTGCCAAATCAACTGGGCTGAAGAAAGCACCAGAAGGAAAAGCCTCTAATACATGGGACAAAGAAGGCTTGGGGGAAATGAGGAAAGGGCTACTTGGTGCTGTACTGAAATCAATCCATTGCTGTATTGAAAGCAAGTCCATCGTTTCAATCATGTTAATGAGGATGAAATCAAATCCCACCCTCTGGATTACAGCATTGCACAGGGCACTGCAGGGGGAGCTGGCACAAGCTTTATTATTTAAGGCATGATATTCCACAATTAAGGAAATGCAGCAAATAGCAGTTTTTAAGGATAAAGGGACAAAATACATAGCAGCTGTAACTTGCTGCCTTATCGTAACCCAACAGAGCTGAAATAAAACTGAAACGTCACACACATTAGGAAGGACGACAGTATACCCACGAATTCTCAGCATTTATAGACTAGAAACTGTGTTTAAGAGGAAACGACAGCCACTAAATGACAAGGCTTAGGAGAAGACTTCCACTCTGTGAGCAGATTATCCCATACTGTGTCACTCAAGAGTTCCAAGATTTTTAGCACAAGAGACATTGGCCGTTGTCAAGACCAAGCACACCATGTCATAGATTTTAATGGAAGGGACAGAATCAGGGCACTTGATCAAATACCCCACTCACAGATAGCTAACTCAGCACATCTCCCTCCCCGATGCTGTTCTTTTGTGTTTCTAGTTGCCCTGTGTGCTTGGAAGAGGTATTTCACCTCAATCAGAATAACGACTTAAGAGCTCGCTCAGTCTAAGCAGTTCACCTCTGAAATGATGAGCTGAAAGAGAAACATGCAGGTGCCAATCTTCTCTTGTATCATCAATTATGCAAGAGACAAGAGTGACTAAGTTACGTTAAGAAAGATAACTTTGGGCATGTGAGTTTAGGTAGGGTAAGTCGCACCCAAAGCACTCGCCAGCCATTTGCTGGTGTTGCAGATCTCTCCCAACAAGTCTTTTCCCACAGAAAACCAAGTTTAAGACTGCTTCTCAGATATTAATGGTTTCTTAAGTCCAAACGGTTGTGCCAACTCCCTTTTTGTCTCAGGCACTGTGAAGTTTCCTGAGGCAGCAGTTCAGTGCTGGGTCTTTGTTACAAACAGCAAATGGCCATGCAAGGAAATGATGTAAACCTCCATTCAATGGTGTTTCTCTTCTCACCAGTGAGCACAGAGAACATTCCCAGGGTTTGGCAATTCTTGGGGCTGAATGCTCAAGCATAGCTGCAGCAAATCATGCATCTCGAGCGCTCACTATGAGCTCAGGCTTCTCTCATTTATAACACTGTTGTATTTATGATACTGTGAAATCACTAAGAGCAACATTCTCCAGGAAACTGCCAAGCCAAGTAGCCCATCCCTGGAGCAGACCTATATTAAGCCTGGATGTAACTTCTACCAATTGTGGAGTTTGGACTCTGAGATCCTTATGGGTCTTTCCCAACTGCAGATATTCTGTGGTATTAGGAGAAAATATATGTACTTACAACATTCTTCACAAACATTCCTGAGGTGGCAGAATAGGTCAGACTCTGAAACAGATAGAAAAGAGAAAGCATTCTCCACCTGCCTGCGTGGCTGTGCTGCTGCCTGGCCCCGGGCAGCCCCATCACCTTCTGTGCCCTGGGCTGCAGATCTGCGCAGGCAGATGGTATTTACCCCCTTTGTAGTGCGTTTCAAGATACGCTGATAAGGAATTGCTAAACAAGAACAGAGGACAGCTGTTATGCCTGTGCCATTCCTTGTAGATGCACATTTCCCTGCACTGATTGGTATTTCCAGATCCGGTACCGCTCTGATTAGCCACAGTGTTTGATTAAAGAATTGAAAGTACCTTTTAAACCCCAGGGGCCAATGAATCAGCGTTGCTGCATCTGAATTCCACCAATACAAGCAAGATCAGAATGTGAGCCCTAGGCCCTGCTCAGATGTGGGGAACAGACCCAAACACGCCAGCCTCCTCTTACCCAGCGTTTACCATCCATTTCTGCCAAAAGCTCCACCTGAATTTACCTCATGCTCCTTGCTAGGAGCAATGGCAGCGTTTGGTACTGTAGTTTGGCTTTGTAGCCAAAACAAAGCTTTCCTAATTTTTGCTCTTCCGAGCTGGAGAAACAACTTTGTTTGGGAGAAGGAATTTGTGCAGCTGAAGGTGATAGGAGCTGCAGGTGGGAGCAGGGTCAGATGAAAACTGAGGATTTTGGAAACTTCCAATTCATGTGGTAGCCCCCAAAGCTGAAGATGAGTGTACGTGTCCAGACATCTGAGTCTCAGCTGCAGCACTGGGGTTCTAACAGGCTGAGAGATGGCTGCAGAAAGCATGGGGACCTCAGGGCAAATGGAAAGCAGCTGATGATAGCAGGTAATTGCATGATAAAAAGTTGCTGTAATAGGTGGATGAAGCTGATAACAGATGGAGAATGCAGCTCACTTCACGTATCATAGAACAGATTCATAGATTCATAGATACATTAGGTTGGAAAGGACCTACAAGATCATCTAGTCCAACCATCCTCTCACCACCATCCCTACCCACCAAGCTACTAAATCAAATCCCTTAGCACCTCATCTAAACGCTTCTTGAACAGCGCTAGGGACGGTGCCTCAACCACCTCCCTAGGCAGGCCATTCCAGTTCCTGACCACTCTTTCAGAGAAAAAATTTTTCCTCAAATCTAATCTAAATCTTCCCCGGAGCAACTTGTGGCCATTCCCTCTCGTCCTGTCGTTAGTTATCTGGGAGAAGAGGCCGACCCCCTCCTCACCACAGCCTCCCTTCAGGAAGCGGTAGAGTGCGATGAGGTCTCCTCTGAGCCTCCTTTTCTCCAGACTAAACAATCCCAGCTCCCTCAGCCGCTCCCCGTAAGACTTGTGCTCCAGACCCCTCACCAGTTTTGTTGCCCTTCTCTGAACACGCTCCAGGGCCTCGATGTCTCTCTTGTAGTGAGGGGCCCAAAACTGAACACAGTACTCGAGGTGCGGCCGCACCAGAGCTGAGTACAGGGGGATGATCACCTCCCTGCTCCTGCTGGCCACACTATTCCTGATACAGGCCAGGATGCCATTGGCCTTCTTGGCCACCTGGGCACACACTGCTGGCTCATGCTGAGCCGAGCATCAACCAACACCCCCAGCTCTTTTAGTTTAAAATCATTCTCTTTGTCCTTCATCGTGACAAGGGGATGGGGAGGTGAGTAGTTGGGGTTGTGTTGGTGGCTCTGTGAGCTAAGAGAAGGGAGAGGACTATGAGAATCAGCTTGAAATCTATCCCCTTGTCCCTGACAGCATGCTTAAGCTGACCACCTTACTGTGTGTCCAGCATTTGAGGTTTGGGAAATTTGATGGCAGGAGATTCATGACTGGATAGATGTTTGGTAACCAGTGGTGATGCACTGGGAATGGCTGAAGTTGTGGGCTCCCCAACCCTGGCACTGCCCAAGGCCAGGTTGGATGGGGCTTAGGGTAGCCTGGGCTGGTGAGAGATGCTGGGCAAGGGTTGGGACTGGGTGGACTTTAAGGTCCCTTCCAACCCAAACCTCTTTGGGATTCTGTGGTAGCTTCTCACGTGAGAGAGCTGTGGAATTTCTTGCCTCAGTTCGTTGTAGATGGGGAAGCTCATGTGGGCTCAAGGAATTACTGGAGGTTCCTGGAAGGATTCCTCATTAAATCAGAGCCACAGGCAGAGGCACAGTGCTGCCCAACCTCACTAACTCATTAATGGTATTTGGAACTTGGCCTCATCTAGCACCAGTCATGGTGAGTGCTGACAGTGCTGGCAGTGTGGGGAGGTGTCCTAGGACTCCAGTGAGGGAAACTCATCCTCAGATGGATGTAAGCCCTTGCTTGGCGCCACTAACCACTGCACTAGAACTACATAAAAACTTAGGAAAGAAGTGGTCAGACTCTTTATTAGGATCTGTTGTGACAGGACAAGGGGAAATAATTTCAAACTAAGCGAGGGGAGATTTAGATTGGATATAAGGAGGAGGTTCTTAACACTAAGGGTGGTGAAGCCCTGGCACAGATTGCCCAGAGAGGTGGTGGGTACTCTGTCCCTGAAGAGGTTTAAGATCAGGTTGGATGGGGCTCTGAGCACCTGAACAAGTTGCAGGTGTCCCTCTTCACTGTCGGGAGTTGGATCAGATAGCTTTTAAAGGTCTCTTCCAACTCAAACCATTTCTATGGATATATGATTTTGAGCACATTTCATAGGAATGTAGGATTTGGACTGGAAGAGGCCCCCATATCCATCCAAGGCTGAGCAGGGCACTTCCCACAGTGCCTTCAGTGCAACCCCTGGAAAAAGCACAGAGCTTCTCCCTCCACATGGGCAGCTCCTCCTCGCAGCTCTTTCCTCTCGGTTTTGAAGCTTTCTATCAGGAGGCTGGAGGATTTTTAGGTTATTATGTAAATGCTCTGCTACCATCTAGCGCTGAAGGGGAGAAGGGCCAGGGGGAACCTCGGTTCAGCTCCCCGGTGTGAGGGGAGTCTGACAGCTCCTGGAGCCATGCAGGTCCTGAAAGAACAAAAAATCTGTGAAAACCAACAATGCCAAAACCAAAACACACCAAAACAACCAGTAAAAATATCAACAAATCCCTATAAAGTGACAACAAAAGCTGTAAAAATCAACAAAAACTCAATAAAATATCAAGAAAGCTCTGGGAGATACCAATAGAAAAAGTAACCAACTGCTAAAAACAGTTATATATATATATAAAACCATATATATATATAAAACATATTATATTATTTATATATATATAAACATAAAAAACCAAGACAAAAGCAAAAATAAAAAAGAGTAAAAAATCCATAAATGCCCTGAAATACCCAGAGGGCTGTAGAATAACAATGAAAGGTAGAATTCAACAAAACCTCAATAAAACATGGACAAAACCCAGTGAAAATCAAAGCCCTATAAAGAATAAAAACAGTAAAAAATGACAAAACTCAATAAATGGACAATAAACCCCCTGAAATAACTGTAGAAACAGTAAAAAAAGACAAACCCAATGAAACATCGAGAAACTCCCGCAAAATATCAACACAAATCATAAAAATCTTCCTAAAAAGTTATAAATAGAAAAACATAAAAATCCAAACATAAAACCAGAAAGGATTAATAAATCCCAGTCAAGTATCAAGGGAACTCTACGAGATAGCAACAAAGCCCAGTAAAAGCCTTTAAAACCACGTAAAATAACAAGGAAAACGCTTTACGCCAAAAAGAAACCTCTATAAAATACCAAGAAAATCCTGAAAAATATTGTCAAAGGTGGTAAACACCAATCAAATCCTATCAAGCGCCATGCAACCCTGGGAAAATATACACAAAACCAGCAATGCCAACCAAGCCAGCTGGGAACCAACGAGCGTCCCAACCGTCACTTCCGGCTTCTACCGCCGCCCGTCCTGCCACAGCGCCCCCCGGCGGCTGGCGGACTTGCTGCGCGGCGGGATACGCATGCGCAGCGCGCCTCTCCTTCTTCCCCAGGCGTCTTTTCCGTCGCTTTCCGGCAGCGCGACGCTTTTACGACCGGGGCCCGGTGTGTGGGCCGTGAGGGAGCGGCGGCGGGATGGGGCAGAAACGGAAAGGTACCGGGATGGGTGGGGGGTGGCGGCTCACGGAGCTGAGCCCTTCTGCTTGCATGCCTCTCTGTGCGCGCCTTGCTGGCCGCATCGCACCCGTCTGCCTCTGGGCCTTGAGTCAGAGAGTCGTTGTGCTCTGAAGAGAGCTCGGAGATCAGCGAGTCCAACGCCAGCCCGTCCCACCGCGCCCTCTGCCCACGATGCCGCTGCATCGCTGCTCTTCTTCCTGATGTCCAACGCGAACCTCGCCTGGCGATGCTTGGGGCCGCCACCTCCCATCCTGTCGCGGTTACCTGGCAGACCCCCGAGGTGGGCTTTGTCCTCGAGCACATCGCTTGCTTTGTTCTCATTTCAGACCTCAGCCATGCGGAGCTGATGATGATGACGATAGCTGACATCATAAAGCAGTTAATCGAGGCTCACGAGCAAGGAAAAGATGTGAATCTGAACAAGTAAGTCACTCTGATGACACTGAAGAGGCTGGTTCACAGGTGTTGAACTGTGCTGTAATTTATACCCTTTTTTTGTTTTAAACAATGTTTTATTTTGATAAAATCGTTTGAGTTGGAAGGGACCCTTGAAGGCTGTCTAATCCTCTTCCTCTGCAGTGAGCAGGGACACGCACAGCTCCGTCAGTGCTCAGAGCCCCACATCAGCCTGACCTTGGCTGTCTGCAGGGATGGGGCACCACCGCCTTTCTGGGCAACCTGTGCCAGTGCCTCACCACCCTAATTGTAAACAACGTTTTCCTCATATCCAGTCTAAATCTCCTCTCTTTTAATCTGAAACCATTTCCCCTCATCCTATCACACCAGATCCTGCTGGAGAATCTGTCCCCTTCCTTTTCACAGCTCCCTTTAGATTCTGACAGGCCGCTCTCAGGTCACCTTGCTCTTCTCTGGGCTGCTCAGCCTCAGATCTCTCAGCCTGTCCTCACAGGGAAGCGTTCCATCCCTGGGACCATTTTTGTGGCCCTCCTCCCGTTGGGTGTGCTCCAACAGGTCCGCTCTCCCTTTTCATAGGATAGTCTCACTACTTTTGTTTGCATCTGATGATAAAGCGGTCTGTTAATTACTGTAGTGACTTGAAGTCATTGCGTTGCTTATTCATTGGTAGTGCCCAGAGTGCCACGTGGCTTGTATTAAAACAGAACAGCTCAGTTGGAGGGGACATTCTAAGATCATCTGATCCATCTGCCTGATTGCATCATGGCTAGCTAAAAGTTAAAGCTTATTAATGAGGGCATTGTCCACTGTTGCGCTGTTGAAAAGTACTAAGAAACTTGTCGTGGCCTTTAGGTGCTTCTTCCTGTGTTCATCTCACTAATTCCAAAGCCCTAATGGGGAAGAGAGGTTGAATTATAGATAAAGTTCAAATTAAACTTCCTTAGCAGCGTGTTTTGAGTGAAGTTGCTGCCGAAAGAAACCTCATCCTTCTTTATGTATGTAGAATAATAAAATATAGTAAAACTATTTAAAATAATCAGACATTGTCCCAGTGATCCTGCTTGAAGTACACAACATAATTGCAAACTTTTTGCTGATACTCAAATAATATAAATGTCTTTGGAAATGAACCGAGGCGGAGTTGGTGTAGGTTGGAGGTTAATTGGATGGAAGTCTTGTGAAAAAGGTTAAATTGCTGACAGTGGGTGAGACAGCCTCTGGGCAGCTTTGACAGTGTTCTGGTAGAACCATGTTTGGATGTAAACTTACAGAAGCTCAAAACGTTGGCAATTTTTGCACGTCTTTATTTGGAGTTTATTTTCTGGAACTTAAATACCGGGCACATCTGTTGGCAAGGAATTACGCTGTGCTTCAGAGGCAAACTGTGCAGGCCCACCTAGATCTCCAACAGGCAGGACAGAAATGCCGTGGAGGGGAGGTACAGAAGTTTTATTGGCGCTGTTAATGTGAGGTGTTCTCGCTTCCAGGCTGAAAACCAAGACCTCAGCAAAGTATGGCCTCTCAGCACAGCCACGGCTGGTTGACATCATTGCTGCTGTTCCACCGCAGCACCGCAAGGCGCTGGTGCCAAAGCTGAAGGCCAAGCCCATAAGGACAGCTAGCGGGGTAAGCACAGAGTTATTCTCTCCATCTATCCACCACCATCCTTCTCTGGCCTCAATTCTGGTAGGTCTAATTGTTTTCAAAGTCAAGGATGCCCAGGAGCTTCGATGAGGACGTGCTGGCTGCGGTGCCAGCTTCCAGCCTTCCTTTGTGGTGATATGCCCACAGGGCCATTGCTTTCAGAGCATTTGGGAGAAGAGAAAGAAGAGTGGAGATTTTTTCTGCGGAACGATGCATCTATTTTTTTAGTTGCTGTAGAAACTGCAGCTTAATTGTTAGAACCTCTCGGTGCACAAAGGTTAAATGGTAGGGTTAATGCATTTGTTTAAAAGGTCTTTCAAACTGGAAGCAACAACAGAGGTACAGCTGACATTCAGCTGTGTGCTTATGAGTTTTCTGACTGTACATATAGCATACCTAAGATGAAGTTAAGGAAAAAAAGAACAACGGGACCACCAGAAACAGAAATCACAGAACTGTAGGGGTTGGAAGAGACCTCCAGAGATCATCGAGTCCAACCCCCCTGCCAAAGCAGCTCCCAGCCCAGGTTGCACAGGCAGGCGTCCAGGTGGGTCCTGAACATCTCCTGACAAGGAGACTCCACCACCTCTCTGGGCAGCCTGTGCCAGTGCTCTGTCACTTAATCCCTGAAGTGTTCTGTTTTTATAAATTAAACATCTGAATTTCGTTAAGATTTTCTTGTTTGTGGTTTCTTCTTTCTTATTTGTCACTGAGCTCTTACTCCAACCAGAGTTTCTGAAAACTGGAAATGTGGTATCCAAGATGGGTGCTCCAAATGAGAAGACATTAGAAACCTGAAGTGTGTCTCCCTTATTCCCCTTGCTCCTGTGGAAAGGGAGGGTAGCTTCGTATGTTACGCTTACGTTTGATGTGTGGAAAAGCTGTGTGAGATCAGCCTGCAGAAAAGGCTCACCTCAGGTGGAAGGAGGAAGCTATTGCTATTGTCCTTTCGTCTTTTTCTTTCTTGTCTTCTCCCCCATTTTCACCTTGCAGGTGCTGTTATTGGTGCACTCTCGCCCTTGCATCGCGTTAGATGCGTGCTAGGTGTTCCTGGTCAATAGCTGCATGTACAGTGGGATATCTTTTCAGTAGGGCTGTTAATCACATTCCATAGGACACCTGCTTCTTCGTAATACACTAGCAGCTTATTCTGAATTGTGAAAATACTTAATAATAGGATTCATTTTGCTTGATCCATTTGTAATCTTCTTTTTCTCAAGAGTTAACACGCAGATATTTTAGGTGGCAGACTGAGCAGAGAACATCTTTAAATAGAAACTCGCAGTTGCACGTTTACGTAGCCATCGTCACGCACTTCATCTTGGTAATTACTGTAATTTCTCTCTGCTGTGATTCTGCTCATTACAGATTGCTGTCGTGGCTGTGATGTGCAAACCACACAGGTGTCCACACATTAACTTCACGGGCAACATATGTGTGTAAGTATGACTGACTTGGGTGACCTAAAAGAGGACTGTTTCCCAGTGTTACTGTGTAAGAGTGTATCACTTGCAGCCATAGCTGTAAGGATGGACTTCCTTTCTGCACAAGTGCAGAGTTGCAGCTTGCTGCCACCTGAATGTCACACTGACAGTTAACGTTGACCATTTTTCTTTAAGCAGAAAACCTTTCTTTGGTCAAGCCCTGCTCTTTCACACAGCTTTGTGAATACAAGAATCAGAAGAAGAAATGAATGAGCCAGTACAAGTTGTATTGCTGTGAAGGTCTGGGGTTGTGCTCATGAGAGTAGGGTGGGTATGAAGCAAGACAGGAGAAGACTCAACAAGAAACAAGCAAGGCTCAATGTAAAAAGTTTGAAAACTGCTGAACTGAAACCCACCTGAGGAGGTGCAGGTGTTGTCTACCAAAAAAACTTGCTCAGTGCTGGCATTGCTTGGCTCTGGAACACAATGAGAGCACAGATGGAAGACCTGTAGCTGCCAAGAGCTTGTGGCATCAAGGGAATAGTTTCAGGGTTTTATTTCATTTGAGGAACCTAAGCTCAATTTACCTTGAAATATGTTGCTTCTGTTTTTTGACCTGCAAGTCTGTGCTCCCGTAGTCTCATCTGCTTTTTGTGGTTTTATTTCTTCCTGAGCATTATCGGTTCACCTATTTAAAAACATTGTTTTTCTTTTCCACTTGTGACTTCAGAAATGTCAGTGCATCTCACTAGCAGCTGCCCAGCAGAGCGAGCTGGCTCTGTTCTTTCTTTTTTTGTTGTATTTGAGATGTTCCAGGGAATGACGTACGTGAAATCTCTTCAGTTGAATTGCCCAAATTTCAACAGCAAATTAATTTAGCCATGGTAATTTGATAATTAATTTTATAATGGTGACAGGTGATTTGGGTTGAGGTTGCAGAGCAGGCAGTAAGGAAATGAATCCGTTATGCTGTGAATTACATATTTCTGGTCTGATAGAGGTGGTGTTTTGACAGCTCCCTTACCTGTCTGCTGGCTGTGTTCAGTACATGCACTGTCAGCCTTCCTGCCTCAGGTCGTGTTTGACTGTAGAATGACTATAGATGGGCCGTTAGTCCCATAGCTCTCAAAAAGAAGCTGAGGATACTCCAGAATAAATCAGTTATCTTTTTAATTGCTGCCTGCCATCTACCAGTCCTCTCATTGCTAGCAGTCATGCTGTGATTGCTGCGAGTCTTCCCTGCTCTGTCACAGAGTTTCAGACCAACCTCTGGAGGCAGCAGTTGTCGTTTGCTTGAGTTGAAAGGGACCTTTAAAGGCCATCTGTCCCACTCCCTGCAGCGAGCGGGGACACCCACAGCTCCATCAGTGCTCAGAGCACCACCAGCCTGACCTTGGCTGTCTGCAGGGATGGGGCACCACCTCTCTGGGGAAGTTGTTTCTGGTTATAAAATTGATGTTTCTAAAATCTAATAGTCTGTAACTATTTGCCCAAAACTCTAGGGCAGCTCCCTGACGTAATTCCATGTTCCAGAACTGTGCTCAGTGTGTGGCTGTAGTCATTTGATGGGTCTGCATTGGTTTTGACTCTTCATTCTCATTTGAGTTTGTGTTCCCCCACCTTTCTGATGACAGCTGGGTCTGTCAGAGCAGTGCTTGCTCTGCCTACACTCTCCTGTATTGTATATCCATACTTCAGACAGGTAATAGTTGTTGTAATTGCATGAGTTTGATGCCTGTTTTTCTGTCTTTTGATATTTGCAGGTACTGCCCAGGGGGCCCTGATTCCGATTTTGAGTACTCAACGCAGTCTTACACTGGATATGAGGTATTAATTCTGTCTGCTGCAGTGCTGTGCCTACCCTCTCTGTCAGCTGGGTTAGGCAGCACATTCTTTCTACAAATTCACCCAGGTTGCAAAAATGAGAAACAAAAACAGACTTTGTAAATGCAGAGGTCTAAAGCAGCTCAGCTGCAAGACTGGAACTTCTTAATTCTTGCAGCAGTTGTTTTTTTTTTTTTTTTTTCCCTTGCCTCACTTCTTTTGATGCTCTTCTATGTGTACTGTGCTGTAGAGCAGCCTGTGACTCTGAGCAGGGCAAATGCTGCTCCTGTACTGCAGCTGTGTAGGGCCTGCTGGTGTGAGAACAGCTGTTAGCTTGAATTTCCAGCTGTGGAAGGTGATGAGTGAGTAAGAGCAGTTGAAGGTGACATTACTGACTCCCCTGGGGCACTGCTGCATGCAGCTTGTAGAACCACAGCTGATATTCAATTCCACAAGAGTTAATCGGTCTGTGTCAGATTTTTCCTAACCAAACAGTTCAGCAGAAGCAGAAAAACTTTGCCTGTGGCTCTGGAAGGGCCTTAGGGAAAGGTATAGAGAAGGCAGGGCTGTATCCCTTCTTGGAGCTGCCCACTGGAAGGATGAGAGGCAACAAGCATGTCTGGAAACATGGAAAATTGTGACTTAATGTAAGAATATGTTAACATGAGGGTCATCAGACACTGCAGAAGGGGTCCAGGAGGTTTTGGAATCTGTCCTTAGAGGTACTCAGACATTAGCTGGACAGTGACCTGAGCATCCTGCATTATTGGACTTCAGTCCTGCCATGGTCTAACGAAGGTCAAGCTCTGCAAGAAAGCTGCTGGTTGAGTTAGTGCCTCTGAAATTCCATCTGAGTCCTTTGAATATCCTGATCTGAGAATGTGTCTCTGTCTGCAGTGATATCCCACCAATATATTTAGTGAGCCAAACCAAAATAGCTCTCTCCTTTTGTCTGCTGAAGGTGTAACAGCAGAAGATGTCATTGTGACTAAGTTATTGTGACTACGCGAAAGGCTCACAGCCATTACACAGATACAGTGTTGTAAAATGAGGTAAAATGCAGTCAGGATTAATTTGGTAACTGGTGATGCAGCATCCTTTAGCATGATTTTTTTTAGGTGGTTGTTCATTTTTCAGTGACTTGAAATTCATTTCTTAAACATGAGCACAAAGCAGAAGAATCCTGTATGTATATAACTGCTTTATAATTCAAGTTGTTTTGGATATGTTTTAGTCATTTGTTTAGTACCAGCAGCATGTGGGAGTTGTGCAGGATTAAATGAGTCCTTATCCTTTAGAGCTGTTAATGTAAGTGATATGAAATACCAAACCAATGCATGATGCACAGGATTCTTCAAAACCTTCTCTTGGAGGGTTGCTAATAGTCTTCCATCAGCTAGTTGCATAGGAAGGAAATTAGGGGCTTCAAATGAAAGACTGTATTTAGTTGAGGGAGTGTTTAACTGAGCTCTAGAGGATTCTCCTTGGATAACTTGGGCGAGTAAAGAGAAATTGAAATGAACAGGACAGAAAAAACAATACTTGGGAAAACATTTTAGTTGTGATTTGACAGTTTTGGGTTTTTTTTTTAATTGCTTCAGAGATTCTTTATCCATCCCATTGTAATACACTGAAACGTTGAGAAGTTGTATCATTCCCCCGATGTCATCTTGCCATCTCAGAACAAAAACAGTTTTGTGGTTATTTTAAAAAAGAAAAACTGGGGAGCCAAATTCAAACGTGCTGTTGGGTGAGCTCTCTGGTTGAGAGTTTGAAGACCTTAGGGTTGAGTTTTTACAACAGTAAAGCATCTGTTCCTATGCTAAAAGTTGCCTGTTGTTTTCTTCAACAGTCTTGAATACCATTAACTTTTTTTTTTTTAATTTTCTTTGTGTTTTTTTTAGCCTACGTCCATGAGGGCCATTCGGGCTCGGTATGACCCCTACCTCCAGACAAGGCATAGAGTGGAACAGGTACGTTTCTACAGTGAAAGGGGAGCATGTTGTGGTTGGGATCAAAATGATGATAATGCTTTGAATTGCCTGAGATGGTGGGTGGGAAGGGTTGTGATGAGCAGCACTTCTTCCAGCTGCAAGCCAGTCGCTAGCTGTATATTCCAGCTGTCAGTATTGACTGGGGGAGGTTTAGATTAGATATCAGGAGGAAATTTTTCACTGAGGGAGCAGTGAGGCCCTGGCATTGCTGCCCAGAGAAGAGTAGGTGCCTGAGGCCATGGATGGGAGCCTGGGCTGCCCGTGGCAGGCAAGTAGGGCTGGGTTGTCTTTAAAGTCCTTTCTAACACCAGCTATTCTGTGGTTCTGTGACTTCATGGTGGTGGGGACAGTAGTATTGGACTGCTCTGTGAAGGAGCTAGGTGCTGGGCTAGAGCACGCTGTTACCAAGTGCAGACGACACAGAACTGGGAGAAGTTTTGGTGCACCAGGAGTTATACTGCCAGGACAGGCTGGAGGAACAGGCTGAGCTCAGGAAGGTCAGCCAAGGGAGACGCCAGCTCTTGTCTCTGGGGAGGAGTAATCCTGGGCAACAGCATGTGCTGGGGACACCCAGCTGGGAAGTAGCTTGGTAGGAAAGGTCCTGATAGGTACCAGGCTGAAGATGAACAGCACTATGCCCTTGTGCCAAGAAGGCCAGCAGCCTCCTGGGCTGCATTGGCAGTGCTGCCAGCAGGAGACAAGGGAAGGATCCTTCCTTTAAGCTCAGCACTGCTGAAGCCACGTGTGCAGAGCTGTGGCCAATTCTGGGCTCCCCAGGAGAGGGTCACGAGGCTCCCTCTGAGCAGGAAGCGCTCTTCTGCTGTGTGAGAGGTGGAGCACTGACACAGTGACCCAGAGAGGCTGTGCAGTCTCTGTCCTTGGAGATCCTTGATGCCTGTCTGAACAGTGCTAAACAAATTGCTGCTTTGAGCAGAGAGCCTGGGCTATATGACCTGTGAAGGTCCCTTTCAACTTCAGCTTTTCCATAATTCAGTAAGTTTAAATTAGCCTGATGGGGTTGTAGGTGTGTCTGCTCATTGCAGGAGAGTTGGACCAGATGACCTCTGAAGGTCTCTTCCAACTCAAAGGATTCTATGATTGATCCCCATTGAGGAATTATTTTCAAAGCTTTTAATTGTCTCTCGTTTCCTCTATATGACTGACAAATTTTGAACCTCTTGCAAAGTGTCATCTTTTCTGAACAGCACTCGATTACTGATGGGAGGCTATTACAACAAAATTTTAGAGGTTCTTATGCTCCTTGCAAGTTCTTCATCGTTATCTACATGTAGAATATAATTCTGAAAGTGCCTCCCCAAAATGATTTTTTTACTTTTGTCTTTGCTGGGGGATTAAATGATCTGCTTCTGAATCTCGTTCCAGTTTTTACTGATTTGCAGTTTGTCTCCAAATCCATTGGAAAATTTGCTGTGAATTCAGTGCAGTCTCCTTTTTCCCCACAAGCTTTTGAGGACAGTCCTACATGGAGCAAAGCAGAAGCAAGGAAGCTCTTCCTACTGGCCATATCTAAGTCAGCTTCAGATTGGAGCACTTTTAACTACACTGTCGAGCTGCTGTGCTCAAAGTACTCTGCTTTGTCAAGACAATCTGTTGCATGGGGCACAGTGTCTGTACTGTGCAAGAGAAAGGAGTCCCTGGGTTTCTTGAAGGATTATAAGAAGCCTTTACCAAAGTGTTAATGGTTTGTCATCCGTAGGGGATAGGGCAGCTGATGGAGGAAGCAGTTCAGCTGTGTAACTGGTCATTTTGCCCTGGTTCTTTTCTAGCTGAAGCAGTTGGGTCACAGCGTGGATAAAGTGGAGTTCATTGTGATGGGTGGAACTTTCATGGCCTTGCCTGAAGACTACAGGGATTACTTCATCCGAAACCTTCACGATGCGCTTTCGGGTCACACTTCCAATAACGTAGCAGAGGCTGTCAAGTAAGGACCTTGGTTTTCTTTAATGTAATTATTTAAAACGAATAGAGGATACAGAATACAAATATTTGGGTCTCCTTTTTTGACAGGCAAGATTTCTCCCACTGTGTATTCAGGCAGGGAATATTTATAGCTCAGCTTCCAGCGCTGCCACGTAGCGCTGTGGTTTATCTGTTTTCTCAGGTAGGAAGTGCTAAGCTTTTTCTCATTTTCTGGCATTCCATCTGGACTTGTGCCTTTTTATGCCTCATCACCTTGATTTGGAGTTGTGACGAATCGCATTGCCACGGGATTTATTGCCTTTCTCTGGGAAGGGGAACTGATCCTGGCTTGGAGGGAGGCCAGACGTCAGCTCCGTAAGGGATGACTCAGCCCCGGCAGCGTCACTGCTCCGCAGCTCTGCGCCCCTCAGCTCTGCAACGCAGTTACCCTTGTGGTGATTCTGAGTGACAGGAGATGTTCTTCTCGTTTTACAGTAGATGAAGTGAAAATCTGAGACTTGTTTCGGGAGCACGTGCTTTGCTTCATCAAATACACAGCTTCCACTACATTTTGCAGGCTAGAAGTGAGAAGGAAGACGAGAAGGATGTGATGTTTTGGAGCTGTTAAAGCTAGGTGGTCGTCCCTGCTGATAGCCTGAGTTCTCTGCCTTGTTGTTGTGTCTCAGTGCAGTGAATTTTCCCTGCTATCACCGTCAGCTTCTGAAGCAATTGGTTTTAAAGCTGGTTAGGACTAGCCCTAGTCTCACCTGATGCCTACTTTCATATTTCAAAGCTGTAATTTCATTTGGTTCTCCTCTGGAGGGCAGCAAACACTTCAGCTCTTTTATTTTTTCCTCTATTATTATTAGTATTAGTATTAGTATTACCTTCTCATTCAAAGACAAGACAAAAAGTGCTGTACTGCTCTTTGCAAGAGGAACCATCGAGGCTGTAAAATCACTAACAAGTTTGTTTCCCAACCGTGTTCTTTTGCTGTGATAATGAGCTGCTCATTAAGGGAAGAGGGGTAGAGTTTGCAGGCTGGCTGTTCAGTTTGGTGCCGTGCCTTTGTGTATGCCAGGTGGTTGAGGACATGGTTACTCAGGGCTTTCTGCTGCAGGTGCCCCGCTAATATTACTGGAGATGAAATTGCTGTCTGTCCTTTGCTCTGCAGATGACTGAGGAAACTAATTACGACACACACTGTGTCACCAAGTAATTTTAGGTGCGTGTGAAAACGAAGCGACTCTGAAGTCAGTGCACTGCCTTGCAAGTACACGGAGTGAGCAACATGAGAAAACTGCACTAACAGTGTGGGTTTTTTTCCAGCACATAAATAAAGCTATCTATCTATATATATAAACATAAAATTCATGTTAAATGCTCAGTAAATGGAAGTATGTGGGAGTTACTCAAGTTGCATTTCGTAAGTATTCTAGAGGCACGAAAATCATGTTTGGGATGAATCAGACCTTTCTAAGCTTCTTGCTTACAGCTGTTGAACTGTGTCACTGCAGTGCTGTTTTATGCTGGTCAGTGACTCTTGGAATAAATAAATGCAATTTTGCATGTTTCTTTTTGTAGTTGAGGGTTCAGCCCTTCTCCCTCACTTCTTCCCTTAATAGAAACCTTATTAATGATATTGTGGTTGGTTTGTTTGCCTGTAACCTGGGATCTGGTCTCTCGCCCCTTAGAATCGGAACAGCCTGGGTTGAGAAGGACCTCAGAGATCATCCAGTTTCAACCCCCCTGCTATGTGCAGGCTCACCAACCACTAGAGCAGGCTGCCCAGAGCCACATCCAGCCTTGCTTTGAGTGCCTCCAGGGATGGGGCATCCACAACCTCTCTGAGGTTGTCCAGTGCGTCACCACCCTGAGTGAAAAACTTCTTCCTAACATCCAACCTAAATCTTCCCTATCTTAGTTTAAAACCATTCCCCCTTGTCCTGTAACTATCAACCCATGTAAACAGCCCTTCTTTTTAGTTGGAGTATGGCAACCTTGAAATTTTTCCTTTCCTTCAAAACACTTTGGGTTTTGTACAGCGATCTCCCGCATGGCAAAAAGGCCTTCAGCCAGGTTGTTTCTTTTAGAAGCATTTTTAAGCACGACCTTTGATCAGACCATCATCTGCTTACACACAGGGGCTTCAGTGCCCCCTGTCTGTGAGCTGTTCTCCCCTTCAGACCACTCATTTCCTGACTTTGTCCTGAACTTGCGGTCCAGTTCCTCATCACATGCTGTCTTTCCAATGACCGTGGTAAGCTGACCTTTACTGAATTGTGCAGCATCAAAGGACTCATCCTCTTGACGTAATTTTGAATTCTTCTTCGTAGAATACTTTGTCTTCACCGCCCTACTGCAGCATCCAGTCCCAGGTAATCAGATAAAAGCGATGTGACCCCGTGTGGTTTCAGCGCTGTGACTGCAGCCTGCCTGGAGGTATCTCCTGTTCCTCACGTAGCCAGCACTGCATGTCTGACTGAAGAAATAAGTCCTCAGATTGTGTTGGCCCTTGGACTCCTGCTGACGAGCTCAGCTGGCTCCTGGCTTGCTTGGAGATCTGGAGTCTTACAATCAATCCCCACAGCTGGAAAGGCAGCAGTGCATGTGGGGAGCAGGTTGTCTCAAGGGAGTGAGGCTGCAGCCAGCTGCTGTGGGATAAATAAACCTCAAACTGAGTGCAGAGAGCAGGACCTTCGTGGGGTAGCTCAGAGCAGCTAAACTAGATGGCTGCTTTTAACTGTTCACGGGCAGACTGGGGCAGCTAACATGGGAGATGTGAAGAACTCCTTTCACGCCTCTGTTTATAAAGCAGTAAAAAGATCCTTTTCTGTTCATGAGTGGACCTGAGGTGAGCTCGGTCTGTCTTTATTTTTGCAATGGATGAGCATAGAAGGGATCTTATTTAGAAACAAGATCTGGTCATCCGAAAACCCAGTTTCTAAAAGATAAACAGAATCTGTGAGGCTTTCAGAGACAATCTGTTGCAAGTGGAGGAAGGAAACAAATTCTCTGAGAAAGTGCTGCTGATATTTCTGCAGTACCTTCCCATGGAAGCAATGAACAGTTTTTAGACTGTTCAGACAGAAGTCTTTGCTTGAGGTGCTGTGGTCTGCTTCAGAAACGAGCTGGCCAAGGGATGAGGAGAGGCTGTCTGCCTTTGCTCTTTGGTGAGGACAGTGAAAATATGAACCATGAGGGTGTAAAATCCACATGGAAATGAAAATAACTTCTCCCCAGCATTTTGCTCCTCTCACCTGACCCGTGAGTCATTAAAGGTGCTGGGCATATTTAACTGCAACTATGAGTCACCACTTAACCCTGGGGGCTGAGCACCTCTTCTCCAAGCCAGGATCTGACTTTTAATTAGTGACTGGGGCTACAGGAGGACTCGGGTAGGTCTGTGTGGACTGTGCTCCCATGCAGCTCCTTACACTGCAATTTCAAGCTTGGCTTCTCTTAGTGCATTTAAAATGCACAGGAAGTATTTGTCAAATGTTGGTTTTTAACAAGCATCGTGTTTTTTTTCTTATGTTTCATCTTGTAAGTTGTGTTCCTAGAGGCAAGGTGAGAAGGGAATAAAACTGCTGGAGCCTCTCTGCAGTGTGAGCATCTTGTATACCCACTATTTATGTCACGGTATTTGGGTATACAGCAGGCATAAGAACTGTTTCCATAGCAGGTCTGTCAACCAAGGCTCATTTTCCATGTGCATCTGCCACTGACACCCAGAACGGAGCACAGCTGGCTGTGTTGGGTTCTTCGTGGAGCAGCTGCAGCTCCTTGGTGTTGGCCAACAGTGTAAGTGCCTCAGTGCTCAGGCTCATCATGCATTGTTTTTCTCCCTTGGAAAAGACCCAGTGGGTCTTATTGGTTTTGTGATTGGTGTTTGCACCCTCAGCTGGGCAGGAGAGCGAGCAGCAGTGCTTCCCTCTGTCACAGATGTTCTCATTGTTACCCTGGAGAACACCTGTAGGCATCCCAAAAGCTGTGCTGATCTTCTGGCAAGCTGGAAGCAGATGGATCCTGCTGCTTGAGGGCATTCTCTGAAAGAGAGGACGCAGGTTTTAAATAACCACTCATTAGGTCTGGGTTGTATCTCCAGTTTTAAGACCTGTTAGCCTGTATGGGGGGAAAAAACCCTCAAACACTGGTGGTTGCAGCAGCACTTGGGTGCTCGGGGAGGTGTTGGAGTCACCACCCCTGGAGGCATTCAAGAACCATTAAGATGTGGCCCCAAGGGACGTGGTCAGTGGGTATGATGGGGTTGGACTGGGTGATCTTAGAGGTGTTTTCCTACTCTGTAGTTCTATAGTTGGTTTGATATGTGGAGATCTTATGCATTTTAAATTCCATCTGGAAGCTTGAGTGCACCGGGTCAGGAGAACTGTGAAGAATGGGTTTGGTTTCAGTTATGAGATGATGTGCTTTCTTAAAAGATCCATATATTAGAATCATAGAATTGTAGAATGTTTTGGGTTGGAAGGGACCTTAAAGATCATCCAGTTCCATGTATCAGTAATAACAGAAGCTGCAGTTTCTCTGCGGGAAGTGGTGATCGTGCAGGCTGACTGCCTCTGAGCAATTCCTAATCTTGCTTTACAATAGCAAAGAATAAACCCATCTTTAAAAGGTCACTGTTGCCAAAGTTGAGGTCTGCTTTAAATTTCCCATTCCTGGGACTTGAGGAGTTCTGTTAAGATGCAGGTTTCTGCAGAACGTCGCTGTGATTTTAGCGGGGTTTAACTCATCCATGTCCTTTTGGTTGCCTCTTGGGGCACAGCTGTGCAGTGAGGCTGTGTGGGGCAACATGTGAGCACGTTGTGCCCGTGCTGCTCACCTTGTGCATGTGTTTCTCCCTCCCCTCTGTAAGAAACTCTGGTTCACCGTGAATCTCAAGGAAAGAGGTTTAAGCACACATGCATTTCCTTGGAGTTAACAGAGGCTGAAGAGTACCTATGGCCTAGGTGCCTCGACAGAGATATGGTGCGTGCTATGCTGATGTATCTTAATTGTGCTTCCTGAGTACTAATTGGGACTCCAGCTGTGATGGCTGAGGAGCCCCCAGTGCTGGAGATGGAGCGATTTGGGAGATCACAGTTCTCCTTTATCTGCCTTGACCCTCTGCTTGACGTGACCACTTCCAAAGCAGTTGTCCACCTGTCAGCTGCCAGAGCTCACCCTGTGCCAGATGAATGGAGCTGCAAATTGCCCAGCTGCAAATGGCCCAAATTGGATAGTCACATCTCACCTCTTCACTCACCGTGATGGGTAGGTGCTGTGACAGGTAAGCTCTTGCAGCACAGGCTGCTTTAACTGCTGGTTTAAGCCCTATTGTAACTGGAATTTGGGCAACTGGGCTGTGGGGGTACTTTACCCACTCTGCAACTCCCCCAGTGCAGGCAGCAGCTCCTGGCAGAAGAGAGAGTGGATAGCAGGAGGCAGCAACAAATAGCTGTGGCTGTATCCATCAGAGCTTGTCTGTCACATCCCTCCCTTTGCTGTGCCAGGCAGGAGATAACTGGCTGCTGGTTTGGTGCCAGATCATTTACAACAGAGATTCTGCCTAAATTTCCTTTTATTCCCAGAGATTTGGAGGCTGGTTCCTAATGTTCTAGAGAGGTGGGTGGATTTGCTTTGTTTCCAGCTTTTGATCCAACCCTTCCATGGTGTAGGGGCAGCACTTGCTGTTAAAACCTGCTTTTTTTTTTTTTTTTTTTTTTTTTTTTTTTTGGAGTACATCTACCCCTAAATGCCTTCAGTGTGGCTACTGGCAGAATTAGAGGAGGTGTACCCCAAAGCTGACCGGCCTTTATAGGTTCTCTCTTACTTTGGCATTGTTTATTTCCTACTGCAACATCCCACTTCCAGCTGCTGAGGTGTGATTTGCGAGGTGCAGGAGTGGAAGTCCGTCCATCAGATTGCATCCTAGCCTTACTACAAGTAGCTGATTATCTTTTTCCTCCCGTCGCTATGGAAAGTGATTGCCTATCCTGTTATCCTGTCCTGCTCAGTATTTCTGCAGTGTTTTTTTTCCAGCGTTGAATACTCAGGTTTGTGCTCGAACGTTGACTGGGGACTGTCGGTTGAGGGATCCGTACCCACATGTATAACAGGGACATGGGCACCAAAATGCTTTTGGTGTAGGTCTGTGACGTGGTGCTGTTTATTCCTAACAGACACTGCAGCTGTGCCGGATTCAGCCCTGTTTGTAGATCTGTATTTCTTCTGCATCGCCGGAAAGGACAGTGGCCGTAGCGGTCGTGACATTGTCAAAGCTAAATAATGAATTTCGGTGTGGTTTGTTGTTTTTTTTTTTTTAGTCCATTTTCAGCAAATTACTGCTGAATACCTGCCAGAGGGAATACTTGTCTCCTTTTTGCTGCTGTGCGTGTGTAATATGGCAAGCATAACAAGTTCTCTGGCGACCTGCGCTGGAGTGTTAATGCTAGGATGGGATCCAAGAGGTCAAATGTGATTGGGAACTGGGAATGGAGTTGATTCATGGCTTGGTCACGTGTATGAACGTGAATTTGACCTGTTTATTATTGAGTTCTGGTTCAAATCCTGCTGCTGGTCCAGAGGTAATGGCACAAAGAGAAGATGCGTGGTGTGTGAAGTCAGCTTTCTGGCTTAACATCTGTGGGCTTCTCTGACACAGAAAGCATCACACCTTCCTGGGCATCACAGAGGGAGCCACCCCTTTGCAGGCAGGGGCTTGTGCTGCCTGGATGAGGTGTGGAAGCAATCCTTGATGGATGCCCTGTGCCCTGGGACCTCTTGTGTGACCTGTGCTGCCTTTTCTCCTTCCTAGGGCAAAGTCTGCTTTCCGTCCTGAATTGAAATGTGCTGGTAGAACCGAGCTGCCATTTTATCGTTCCCTCTGCAGTGCTGTGCTTTCCTCATTGGTGTTGTAAGCTGAGATCCACTGCCTTTCAGCAGCACAAAGCTAGCTTCAGAGGAAAGTCATATTCTAGTAATACAGTGATGCAGTATGCACACAAAAAATGGCTTCTTCCAGTGGTGGTTCCTGCTCCATCCAGGTTTCTCCTTTTCTCCACCTTCTCCTGTCCCAAACCACTGATCTAACACAAGTGCCCACTCCCTAGCTTCATTTTGCTTGTAGTCCCCTTTTCCTTGTTTCGTGTGGTCTCCTCTGTGCTGTGTTTGGTCCAGGTGTGGCCTTTGCAGGGAGGAAGAGCAGTGGTAGGAAGCTAGAAGCTGAATTACTTAAAGCAAGGTGGAAAATTGCTCATTAAGGATCTGTAGCTGTTGGTTGGAGCTGTGACAGATGACAAATGGAGCCCAGGAAACGACTCTCGGAGTCTGGTGCAAAAAGTGTCTTCTTGAACACGTCACTGAGAAAAGAAATGTCTGTAGATTTTTGTAGCACCTTTTTGAGAGAGCTCATATTGCTGCTTTATAGGTGAGGGAGTTAGTTTGGCAAGAGAACAAGATGAGCTAAACCACAGCCTTTCATCGGCACTTTTGGCTGATGACTGCTTTTTATTAGCTCTGCTTATAATTTTATTGCTACAATTCCTTTGTTTCCTCAAAGCAGCAATCAAGCTGTTTTCCTTCCTCAAGCTCAGTTTTTATCGGATTATCGGGCGGGGGCGAGAGGAGTTGTGTGTGATGGGTTGGGTGCAGCAACTACAAAGTGAGCTCTTCGCCGGACGCTGTCTTTGTGTGGCAGTAGCTCTTAGGGCCGGTGTTCCTCAATAACAGCAAGGAAGTGGTTGTTGCTAAGAATATGCAACCATCCCTAGGCCACGGTGAGTCAATATCGGGCCCGAAATTGGAACGGGATTTTTTATTTTAATACGTGTTAAATCTCACCTGGTGCAATCTTTCTCATCAACTGTAGCAAGAAAAACTTCGCCTTCAGTTTAGATTTAATAAAAGAGGATGTCACATCACTTCTTTCATAATTTTGGATCTAAGCGTTTTTCTCCCCGGTCCCTTTTTAGCCCGTGTCTATAACTGCATATTGACTATTCTGCGGTAAACTGTCTATATAATTATGACTTGATCGTTGCTCATATTGATTTGGTAACAGGCATTTCAATTGTTGTTCTTTCAAGTTTCCCTGAACTAAATTGCACAGCAAAGGTGTGAGAAATGAAGAGCCAATCGCGGGCATCTCCGGATGCGGGTTTTCTATCAAACAGTCTTTGTTTGGCTGTATGGAGGAGGCCGACGAGCTGCCCACCTCTCGGTGTCACAGCAGTGACATTGTTCCTTGCTCGTGGGATGTGATGTCTGCTTCTGTGTGCTCGGATGAGAAGAGAAAGGGACGTAGAGTAAAACATGTCCTACGGGAATAGCACGTATCGATTGCCTGCTAGAGGTGGAATGTAACTAAAGGTCAAATAAAATTGTAATGGAATCCACATAAGGGATTATGTATTTAGCCCCATAAAATGGGGCTAAAAAGCCACTTTTTGGGTTACGTGTTGCCTGGTGGAAAGATGCCAGAAAGACAATAAAAAATGACCAGGATGAAGTATTAACCAAATGCAGCCAGCAGCTACGCCTTCTCCTTTTCTCCCTCTGTGTGGATCAAGGCTGCCATGCTGCACGGGGCTGATGCTTAGAACAAAGAGTGGGATTCTGTATTTAGGGCTTATCCTGCATTACTGGGCAGAATTTCCCAGATTGATCGTAAGAAATGCATTTGGTTCTTTCTAAAACTTTGTAGCTTGAAGCATCTCCATTGTGCTGAATGTATTTTTTCCCAAGCTTTGCTTCTGTACCACAAACCATCAAGTGCTTTTGAAAATAATGCTGTTTGGAGTTGTGTGGGCTTTTTTCCCCACTTCAGGAGCCATCTACACGGTTTGGGTGCCCTGGGAAGGTATGTGGTCACTGTTTTCCAAATGCTGAAATTCATAACTGTTTTCTTTATGGTTGGACTAGATGATCTTGTAGGTCCTTTCCAACCTAATGTGTCTATGAATCTATGAATCTTTTTTCAAACAGGAGAAGAGCTCTGCTGTTTGGCACAGGAAATCTTACCCTGTAGGAAGCCCTGGTCTTTGTAGTGCCTTCAAGCTTCTGGTCATCGTAATCAGTTATAGAATCATTCAGGTTGGAAAAGACCTCTGAGACCATCAAGTCCTACCCCAACCCATCCCCACCACCAACTATGTCCCTCAGTGCCACATCCCCACAGTTCTTGAACACCCCCAGAGCTGGTGGCCTCACCACCTCCCCAGGCAGCTGTGCCACTGTGTCACTGCTCTGAGAAAAAAATGTTTCCTGGTGTCCAACCTGAACATCCCCTGGCACAAGTTGAGGCCGTCACCTCTCATCCTATCATTGTTACGTGCAAGAAGTGGCTGCTTCTGCACCTAACCACAATCTCCTTGTTGTTGGGAGCGATGAGTTCTCTCCTGAGCCTCCTCTTTTCCAAAGCTCATCTCCAAACTTCTTCCATAGCTCCTACTCACAGTTCTATGGAAAGTCTTTCAGGATTGCATTCACAATTTCCTCTTTTTTTTTTTTTTTTTTCCTTTAGTCGTTTTCAAATGCTGTTAGCGGTAATCAGAGGAGGTAAAAAGTTTGTAGGACCATCCTGGGAGCAAGGGTAGCAATTTTACAGTATCTGGTTGAGTGCAGAGGTAGCTCACCTATAGTGTGATCCACGTATGGTTCATAGAACTGTCTGTCTTGGCTGCTGGAGGCCCAGGCTGGAGCTCTTGGCATGGTGTGTTGGCCTAGCTGCATCTTCCATACATGTGATGGATGTGGTTTGGGATTTGTATTATTTTTTTACTTGCATTCGTATATTAGTCTGAAATTTAAAGTATTTGGCCCATGGTTAAGGTTGGACGGGGTCCTGGGCAGCCTGATCTAGTGGTTGGTGACCCTATCCATGGAAGGGAGTGGAACTGGATGGACTGCTTGAAATGGCCCAAGGTTTCAATGGAACTTCTGGGTTGTAATGGTTGTTTTTGGAGCTTTTGACCAATGTGTGAAAATTCACGTGGATTTTTCCTAAGTGAGATCTTTCACCAAAGCCTCCTAAAGATTGTGGGATGAGATTAAAGGTCTTGCACGCATTAACGATTGAAAGAAGTGGGGAGGGATTAAGTCATCAGTCTTTAGAACAGAGGAGGGTCATTAATTGGTGCCCCAGAAGAATCTGTGCTTGCACCTGCTGGAGACAGGCTTAAATAATCTGAAACAAAGTCGATGCCACAGTTCATGTGGCGCTGGATTCTCTGCAGCAGTAGCAGTGAGCTGCCTGCAGAGAGTTGTAGAAGGCCTTCCCCATGCTGACTGGGTGGGAGGTGTGGGGACGGGTGAAGATCAGTGCAGATGAAGAGCAGTGTGTGTGAGGGTTCTTGTTTTGCTGCGGGACAACGAGCTCCAAGTTGGCTAATGCAACCCAGGAGCCCAGGTAACAGCGAGGAACATGGGCGAGTGTTTCAGCATTACTTAAAAGACCAGCTCAGTGTGAGGAATTATAATGAAGGGAATGGGGAGAGCGGAATGGGAAATAGTGTTGTGCTTCTGCGTGATACTGTACAACAGGGGGGAGATATCAGAGAGTGATGTGATAGAGGATCTGTAAAATCTCATGTGTCGTGGAGAGCAGATGATCATCTCCTACAGCTCAAGGACTGGGACCCCCAGCTGAAAGGGGAGTTCAGGATGAAGGTAGCACTTCTGCAGTGGGATGCACAGGAGGGCTGTGGGGAGTGACTGAACACATCTGTAGGAAAAAACTCTGTGCAGAGCTGCCGAGTGCTAACGACACCTGCTACTAAAGACATCTCTGGAGAGAAAATTAAGGGTATTGTAGGAAAGCAGCACCACGGCTTTCCCTGCTTGTGCTGCTCTCATGAATGCACCTGCAACCAGCCATCGTGGGGTGGAGAGTTGGGCATAGCAGAGCTTTGGGCTTACCCAAGGGACTGTTGGTGTTACTGGGGCTCATTGTTCCCCCCCTCTAGAGCAGGTCAGTGTGTTAGTGGCATTCCAGGTGCTGTCTGAAGGCGGCTGTGTGGTTTGTGTTTTCCTTGGCTGCCGTGCCAGGAGGCTGGCACTCGTCCTGCAGCCCGTGTTCTGCAAGAGGCATGAAGAGTTCAGCCTCCAGTGCTGCCACTTGGCTGCGTTCACTGAGACAGGTTTGTGAAGGGCAGAGAGCTAGCATAAGGGAGGAGGAGATAAGCACTCTCCTTCCCATTTAAGGCTTATTTCTAGGGTGTTTTTTCCCCTCAAACCTTCAGCTTTGACAGAGAGGGAAAACAGAGGTTGTAACTTGGCTCTGGGTAGAACCATGCGTGTGCAATTTTTCTTGTTTGAAATATTTCACTTTAGCATATCCCTATTCATCCTGGTGTTTTCACTTACAGCTTGCTAGTAATTTGTAGCTGGCACAAACATTATCTGTATTGCTGTTGCCTTGAACTTGATGGATGGGAGCTCACGACATCAGGCACCTATGTCAGAGGTTCTGTCAGGGTTCCTGCTTGCAGCTTCTTTTATTTTTACCTCCTGAACTAAGAAAAGTCTTTCAGGCCCTGTTCATGTGCCCTTTGGGAACGGGCAGTGATTATGGCATTGGAAATAACCTTGCATGAGCCCCTCCACACAGTTCTGTGGAAGCTGTGAGTGATGCAAAAATAAACTCAATGATGCCTTCCGTCTCCATACCAGCACTGGTGCCTCTTTGTTACAGGCAGGTGATGAAGCTGCACTTCTGGACAGGATTTTCTAATGTCAGATCATTTCATTGTGATTACAGTTTGATAAATGAATTAAGAAAGAGAGGAAAGTAGCAAGTTGAGAGTTGCTTTATTTTTTTCTTCAGAAGGGGTATTATTTTAAATGTTGCTCCTGTCCTGGATTTCTAACACCAGGTTGTGCAGCAGAAGGGAGCAAAATTGCCTATGAGTTATGAGTTAGTGGCATTTAGGGGAGACAAAAGGGAACAAATATTATTCTAGAGGGTATACTTTATCAACATTGGGAAGTTACATTTTAATCAGTAGGTTATTTTAGGTGACGGAGTTTTTCAGCATGTGAGAGCTGAACCTTGTGGAACTGGTGTTAAGAAACCACTGCAGTATCTCATACTCCTGGTAGTGATGATAAAGGAATCTCTGAAATGCTGCAATGAAAAGAGGGCTGTATGAAGCCAAATAACTGGAAGTTGAACTCTGAAATATCTGCTCTGGGCAATCATCAAAAATGCAACTTTTGAGACATGTCTGGTGAGTAAGCTGCCACCTCTTTTGTTTACTAGCAGGAAATTGTAGGCACTGAGTTAATTACTCTAGCTGTGTTTCAGAGATTGGCATAGTAATAAAGCAGAGCTATTACAGATCAAGAGAAAGGAGGTCATTTGAGAGCAAAGATGAACGTGCGGCGCGTAAGGTACTTGTGTGTTTTATCAACACTTTGCTCTTCAGAAGCCATCGGTGTCACTTCTTTGGTCTTAATTCCATCTGTAAAGATGCCATTGCCTGTCTGGAGCACTTGCAGTGTAGGGTTCCTCTGGGCAGTGCTTCTTATTGTCAAAGGTGCTGTTGGGACTGGGATGAGGAGTATGGAGCACCATCTTTTGTGGAGGCTGTTGCTGCTGGGTGATTCTCTGGCCATGATGCTGATCGAGTAGTATGAGCAGGATCGTTATTTACTCCATCTTCAGGGTGGTTTTCTTTGACTTTTGAGGTCACATTGGAATACCTGGCAGGGGATTATGGGGCTGGATGAGCTTTTCTAGATCCCTCCCTTTCTCCCATGCTGACAGGCACACCTAAATCTCCTTGCTCTTGGTAATTGGTTTCCTTTGGTGTTACCTTTGAACTGTTTCTGCTGTTTCTTGTAACTTTTTTCTGCTTTTGCCTCTCTGTTTACCTCTTTTTGTGTACTTTCCTACTTTGAAACTTGTAAAGCAATGACATGGTGTACAGGCATGTGATTACCACGCTGTGCATGCAGTGTGTTGACCTGCTTGCTTGATTCTTACAGTTTTTCTTTTCTGGGCTCATTGGGACAAAGCAGTTCTTTCTGTTCTGCGTGGCATCCTGCCACTGGTGCCAGCCAGGGAGTTCGGATGCTGCTGTAGTGTGGATTGTAAGTAATTGATTCTTTGATGTTCAGGTCTCATGGCTCGTGAGGCTTTTGTCTCTGGACCAAAGTTTAATTGAGGGAGAGCAGAGGCTTTGTTAAATGAGTTGTTTCGTGCCAGGGCTGCACCGTCTGTTTTTTTTCTTTAAATGAGAGAGTACCTGCAACCCTATGTCATGCTGCTGTGTCTGGTGGGGTGGGGGTTACTTTTTGATACAAAATCTCTGCTTATTTAAGAAGCAGATTCTGATGTGAAACTCAATTTTATGTGCCAGCTTTGTTGGAAAAATCACTCAATTATTCTCTAATGATTAAAATTAATAATCTTCTTTGCACTTCATCTTGATTCAGACGGTTCCCTCATCATACTGAAAACTCACTTAACACCAGCTTTGTCTGTACTAATCTAAGTTTCTCTGGATCTCATTTCTTTCTTTTGTATGGCATCTATTTTATTTGCACAATTCAGCACTGTGATTGGTCTGTTATTAAAATGGCCCCCTGTCATCTTGTGCTACATACTTATCTTGATTTCTGATTGTTCTCGGGGTATGATTTTCAGTTCTTATTTGGGATCCTTCAGCATTGCACAGGTAACAAATAAGACTGTTCCATGGAAGGAGAAATACTGAGAGATGTTTGTGAAGATAAAATTCCTTTGCACTCTCAGACATCCACATCGTAAATACTACCACCAGAATGAACCTGGAAAACTGGTGGACTTGTGTATAAAAGACCATCATGGGGGGGTGGAGTTCTCAACTTGTTGAGTTCATCTCGATTTTTAGGTCTTTCTCTATGTCACTTCTTTTGGTCTTTGTTCACCTTGGCCGTAATCAAGGTCATCTTAACCTCTCGTGACTGAGCATCCTGAAGTAGCTTGTTTCAGAGCTGTAGATATCTGTTTTTCAGTCTCCCTGCCTAGTTGGATAGCATCTGTTCCCTATTAATATGTTCCTTGGCTAGCATGCCATTCCTGCAGGATATGTGGCTAGATGTCTGTTGTTTTTAAAGATTAAGTAGAAGCAAATCCATCATCTCTATTATCATGATAAGTTACTGTATGCTGTTAGTGAGCTTACAGGGCTTGTTGGAACATTGAAGTGTAACATGCCTAAACTTCTCCAAGAGATTTGGCTTGGTACGGTGAGATATTTTCACATTAAGAAAGAGACGACGACAACATGTCACTGATTACATTGGGTTTTGAAACAGGCATAGCAGAAAATTATTTTCATTGACCTGAATGATTTCTAATAGGATTCTGTTGTTTTTGCCTCTGGGCCTTGTGTTTAATACTTGTGTTAAAATAGTAATTTCTGAGGGTTGGCAGATGCTATCAATATCAGAGATGGGCAAATGAGGGATAAATCTGTATCCTATAGTAAGTTGTATATGAGCAAGCTGGGTACTTTATTATGGGAAAATGTAAAGCTGTTTTTCTAGGAATGGTTCAGGATTCTATTCCGAGAAGCAGCGAAATATCTAGAAAAGACTTAGGAGTTAAGTCACATTATCATGAGCTTTCTGTATGATTCAGCAGCCAAATTACCCTTGACTGTATAAATAGTGGAAAATTGGATAGGAATAGGCAAATTATATTCCATCTGGATTTAGTACTGGTGTGTCTGCAAAGTTCTGTGGCTGTTTTTGATATCAGAGGCAACAAGAATGCTTCAAAACTGGAGAGAGTGCTGAGAAAAGGCATGAAAATGATGCAGGGATTATAATAGATGCACTACATGAATGACATACTGAACTCCTCGAATCCAGTCTGATGCCCTGATACCTGCTAAGAAGGGCGGTATCGCTGAGCATGATTAATTTAGTAGATTTCTGGAATGCATTACGGTGGTATTTTCAAATAGACCATGAGCCAACTGGGAGAGCTGCTGCTCCCAGAGAGCTGAGGGACAACTTTCTAGTTCAGGATGGGTATTAGGAAACCTCAGGATGGTGCTGCACTGACACAGGTTGCACAGGGAAGTGGTGTGGTCACCATCCCTGGAGGTGCTCTTGAACAGAGCTTTCAGGCAGGAGGAGGACAGATTTTTTACGTGATCAGATAGTGATGGGACAACAGGTAATGGTTTAGAACTAAAATGGGAGATTTAATTGAGATGTAAGGAGGAAATTTTTAACTCAGAGGGTGCTGAGACCCCAGCACAGGCTGCCCAGAGCTGTGGGTGCCCCATCCCTGGAGATGCCCAAAGCCGTGGATGGGCCCTGGGCAGCCTGAGCTGGTGAGGGGCACGCAGCCCACAGCAGGGGTGGAACTGGATGGACTTCAAGGGCCCTTCCAACCTAAGGATTCCATAATTCAGTGATCTCCAGCACATCTGTGCACAGCTGTGGGAGGGGATTTGATGCACAAAAGGGTGAAGCCCTTGTGAGACCTGACAGCTTGAAGGGACTGTGAGACTTGAGAGGCTCCCAGTGAAGGAAAGCAGCACAATTCTGTTCTTGGGAGGGAGAGAAGAACCCCTGGGCTCCCTGAGATCAGCATGGCTTTGTGCAGGCAGCTTCCAGGGTCAGGAGGGTGACCAGGAGAAAGAGCCTACCACTTGAGGTCCACAAGTCAGCGTGAGGTTTGGAAGATGTACTTAATCATCCACGCAAAGTTGATATATCAAGTATGCATCAGTTTGTCATTTCTCTTTCTGTGCTGGCTGGTAAATGTACATCTCACGTCCTGACTGTATTTTAACATAAGAGACACTGCCAGGCTGAAAATAAAAATCAGTCTCTGTCTAGATGGAAATCCAGCATTTGGTAGGTAATGTTTTAAATAGTATTTCCTGCCCCTTTCAGGTCTCTGAGCTCCCTTTCGTGGCTCACCGTAGGCCCTTTTTGTAAGAGCCTGGCATTCAATGTATTTAGTGTTGAATTTCAAACAGAAGGTTTTTGCAAAGGGAAAACATGCTGTGAATATCCAAATTACTGTTTAAAGTTCAAAAGTCAAGACAAGGCTGAACAAAAGTCGGACTGATTTTTCTCTGCTCGGGAAACGATAAAGATGTGTTGCCAGAACCGCCTTCAGTGGATGGTTGACTGTCACATGTTTCTCTTTCTTCCAGTTAGTTGAAGAGAGGCTGCTCAATTCAGACTTCTACGCTGTTAAAAAGTAGTAGACTGCACTCTTTCTGCTTACCATTACTGTTCTGTAAAGCCTTAGAGGCAGTGAAGCCGATACTTGACTGGATTCAGCTCTGTCTTTGCAGGCATCTCCTGGTTAATTTCGTAGTCCCATGCAAGGAAGCTGCTGGGTCCCCAGGATGTGCAGGGAGAGCTGGAGCACGTGTGGCTCGGGCTGGGAATGTGTGCTACTGAGAGAGGATGCTGATTTGAGGATGTTCATTACTTTTCTTGGAAATCACAGAGTCGTTCAGGTTGGAAAAGCACTCTAAGATCACCAAGTCCAACCCCAGCCCACCCGTCTGTGTGCAGTGATCATGTCCCACCTTGCCACGTCCCCACGGTTCTTGTTTCATCCCAGTTAAGGTACTCCTTGCAACACAGACAGGACAGTTTTTCCAGCCGTGGCACCAGGCTTCCATCCTGTTGATGCTCTTAGTAGATGTTATAGTTTGGGGTCTGTTGGTGTTCGTTAGATTCAGCATTTTATAACTCTGCCCTAAATTTGCTCCGGGGGGGGGGGGGGGGGGGAGGGGGAATTGAATGATTTTTGTCTCCCCTCTGTATTTCTAGCCATGATTTCAGGTGCTTAATACAAGCACATTTCAACTGGCATAATGGGTGAGTTTTCCAGTGACTTAGTTTTTTTCCCTTAGCTAAAACTTCTCTTTTTTTTTTTTTTTTCCTTTTTTTAATTATTTGGAAACAAAATGTCTTTAAAAACAAGCATTTTTTGATTTGCTGCTAATGAATCACATGTTGGCAGTGTTTTTCCCGACATGATAAACAATGTTCTGGTTGTCTGTCAGATTAGTGAGCCACAAACCCTGAAATGTTTTATGCCTTTTTTAAGATGCCAATTTTGACAGCCATTATAGTCTACCCCCCCCAAATATCTTAGGCTTTAGCAGCCTGAGTGGAATTAATGTTTTTGCTTTGGGATCTGAATGTACCTGGTTTTGGTCAGGTTTCTTTTTTTGCTTTTTGTGATATTTTTCTGTTACCAAATTGGACCTCTGTCATCCTGAAAGCTGAACTCTGGAGCTTCCCACCCATCCAGAGCCAGCAATCAGTTGATAAATCCTTATAAGATACCTAATAGCAATCTGAAGTTCGTCATCCTTGTGATTTTGGTGCGCAGCATTCTTTCAGGTATCAGCATAACATCTCTCTTACATCAGGTGTCTCTTCTCAGTGACATTTAGTGTGAATACTGAGATCTTCATCATTTGGGACCATTAAAGAGGCCAGTGTGCTTCTTGGAGAGTGGCTGTTAATCCTGCACACATCACGGTTTGGGCATTATCCAGCTTATCTCTGCAGTTCGACACGGCTCCCAAAGTGGAAGTTTTCTTCTTGCTGTAAATCTTCCCTATGCTGCAGTCGTCTGTTACACAACCACCAGGTTGCAGGAAAGGCCACTGCTATGTTGGGGAGAAGTGAAATGATTCTTCTATGGAAATGAGTGTGACCCCTGCTGATGATGTAGGAGATTGTGTTGATTTATGGTTTCCTGTTGTGAACTTTGTTTCAAGTCTGCTTTGGATTCCTATTTTCTTCTGTTTTATTCTCTCATAGGTCAATAACTTACCATTTGTCATCAGTAGAGGATTTTTACACTAGCTGGAACAATTAGTCTCACTTAGACATCCAGTGATAAATAGGGTGGATGGGGAAAAAGGCAACCAATGAGTTTTGTTTCACCGTTAGGCTTCGATGGAGCTGGGACTGTGTGCCTTGCTCGGAAATAGGGAGGATGTGTATAGTTTTCGTGGACCATCTGGTATGTTTTCAGAATTTGACTGGCTTTCGTCCTAATCCCTGCGACTTATCTGTATTTTGCGGCAACCAAACAGAAACATGCTGACTGTACCAAGCTCTCCGTGGTCATCGTAAACTGTGTGGGAGCTCTGCTTGTCTTTGGCTTGTCCCCAAAACCAAACCCAGTTCTCATTGCTCCTCCAGCTTTCCCTTTTTCTGGGTGATGATGAGCACCTTCCTAGGAAGCTGTGCTTCAGAATGCCTACCACGGTCCTATTCTCTTATGTAAAAAGCAAACACCAGACTTTTATCAGCACGTGCATGCATGCATTGTTTCCTCCATGTGCTGCAGTAAAGTTGATGGCATCCTGGCTGCCAAGACCATTGGGTTTTTAAGCTGGAAGACAGTGGAAACTTTTCAAGTGACAACTTCCCAGTTCTAACAGAAGATGGTTTTGTTGCAGGTATTCTGAACGAAGCTTGACAAAATGTGTTGGGATAACCATAGAGACCAGACCAGATTACTGCCTGAAGAGGCATTTGAGCGACATGCTGTCCTATGGCTGCACCAGGCTGGAGATCGGCGTGCAGAGCGTGTATGAGGACGTGGCCAGGGACACCAACAGGTGGGAAGCAACTTTTTCAACTCATTGCATGCTTTCTGGAAGCAAGTCTTAACCTGTTAAGAATAATAAACTGCAGTGGTTTCATGGAATTCATTGTGACCATGGCTTGAGTAGCGTAGAGTTTTGTGATATTTTATTGTAAAACTTGTGATCTGTTGTATATTTCTCTCTTTTTCTTTTTAATTGCTTCATAAATAAATGCAGTATTGTGAAGTGGAAAATATGCCTGGAGAGCACTTGTAGATCTTGTCCTACATAATTCACAACCTTTAATCTCGAGTAGATACAATGTGGTATGATCTACTGTAGGTTCTTCGCTAGCCAGCTGCCTCTTCTCTGTACCAGATACCTTACTGGAGAGGAGAGATGACATTGGCAAGTGGGTGAGGCACAGCCAAAACCAGCACCTATTGATGGATTAACCACAGTCATTCTAGGTGTGAAGAATTTTTAGGGATGGCAAAATATGTTCTCAGGAAGCTTGTGATTTATTCCTCGTAGTCTTCGACCTGTAGCCAAAAGCACAGCTGTCCTGTGTAGGAACGTGCGCAATGCATTCTTCATCCCTTACAGGCAAGAAAGCTAATCTATTTCTTTTTTTTCCCACTGCAAGTCTGATAATTCTGTAGATATTTTGAAAGAAGTGATTCTTCTCTCGATCGTTTTTTCACTCGTGACACTCGTACAACTTGCCTTCATTCTTATTGTGTATTCCTGTCACCCAGCAAAGGTCTTTGATAACAGTAATCACGTATAATGATAGCTGGAACATGGTTCAATAAGCAGAACACATTTTTGTTAATGCTCACCTTAGAGGCAGTAGTGCAAAACCGAAAATGGTGGACATTTTCTTTTAGAGCCTTAAAGAATTCTAAATGAGTTTCTTCCTGTGGGTTTGGCTGTAGTTTTGCTTGTTTGTGGAAGTGCAGGACTCGGTGGAGAGGAACGGCCATTTATTGAGCAGCCCAAGAGTTAGCAGCTAACACTTATAGCTGGTGCTTTCCTCCTGTAGATGTCAGAGCTTTCCAAAGGAAAAGTTTCATGCTTGGGAGTTTAGCTAGATCTCACTCTTAGGCTGGATGTATCCGCTGATGGCTTTTACTGACACACCATAAATATAAGAAATCATTTCTTTTAAGCTTTCAAAATCCTTTTTTTTATTTTTATTTTTTTTCCACAAGCTCCTTTTAAAGATGTCCTGTCCTGAAGCGGAACTGTGAAGCTCCACTTAGCTCTCACTGCAGTCATCTTCAGGTTTCCTACAGCGTGCTAGATCAGAGCTGATGCCATAAATCATTCAGAGCTTTATGTCACTTCTGGCTTGTGAATTGCCTAATGAACCCTTGCTTTCCTGCTGATGAACCAGAGGAACAATGAAGTTGTATATTACTATTTCACTCAGAAATAATGCTGTATAGAATTACAGTTCTAAAGATTTTTGGTGTTTTTCAATGCTGCTTGCCGATTTCCTAAAAGACTTTGCAGGCTCTCCCCGGGCAGACAAAATAAAGGCTGTGGCTCATGCAACCCGCTCCAACGTTTTTGAACAATGAATTGGAATGCACTTCTAGAGAAGGGTGATGCAAGTTTCTCTTTCTTTTGAAATGACCTCATTTTGCTTCTGTTCTTCTACTTTGTGGGGGTGTGTTTTGCTTTAAACTTTTAATATTTTGCTTGTAGCAAAATGTCAGATTACAACCAATTAGGCTAACTGTTTGGAAATTACTTTCTATTATGTTCCATAAGTCATTAGTGAGGTTTTTGAGTGCCTTGGGTGGCTGTGAGGCAGAAAAATATTCAAGAACAGATCTAGGCATCAAATAATCAAGTTATTGATGCAGCTCAGATTCCACTTCTAATAAGAAAATAATTTTTATTTATGAAGCAAGTCTCCCATTTACTCCCCTCAGGCTACTCAAGGTCTTGAGTAATTCTGTCCTTGAACAGTTTCAGAAAAATACTGTAATACTTCTGAAAAAAAAAATCAGTAATAAACCTATAGTCATAAAACTACAGGAAGGGATTTAACAGAGGTGGAATATAACAGTAGGGAGAAAGAGAGGAAAGGATACGTAAAATGAGGGAAGTAGCTGTTCGGTTTTGTAGAGTTGTGGAATCATTAAGGTTGGAAAAGACCACTAAGTTCATCATGTCCAAACGTTAACCCATCCCCACCATGTCCAATGACTGCGTCCCTCCTGTTTGGTTAACATTAGGTCTCAGCAGAAGGTATGCATTCGTAAAGATGCTGCCATTGCATTGATTTTTCACCCAAAAGACTACTGAGTAGAGGAAGAGCCACCTGTTGTCAGGAGCTGTCCTGTTGTCAAGGGGTGAACTGGTGGGAAGGTGTGATGTTTACAAAATGGGTTCTGAAGGAGAAAGCAAGTGGCAGATGTTGATGGATAGAAGTCTCTAGAGATGTCAACCAGTCCTGGAAGATCCTGCAACTGGGCAAGGTCAGAAACAAGTACTTGTTTCTGTCATGGGAAGGCTGGTCAGCTGGGGTGGGAACCTTCCTGGAGCTGTTGAGTGATTCTGACTGCTCCATGGAGACTCTCAAGAAAAATGGTCAATGTGGCACTTTGGGACATGGTTAGTGGGCACGGTGGGGGATGAGTTGGTGCTTGGTCTTCATGATCTTAGTAGTCTTTTCCAACCGTAATGGTTCTGTGATTCTGTGGGGAGACAGAAGAAGTCTCCTGAACTGTGGAAAGTGGAAGAAGAGGAGTTTGCTTGAGACTGATGAGCTGGATGTGATTCAGCCTTTGTTCCTGCAGCCGTTCCCCACTCTCAATGAACTCCTGCAGAGCAAATCTGAGCTCCTGTGATGTAGTGGCAGTGACAGGGAACTCAAAATACTTCCAAACTCTCAATCCAGCCTATGATTTGGAAGTTTAACATCTCTCAGAGGCCACAAAGAGTTTGTTTTTCTCTAAAGGGAGTGCTTGAAAGTTTGGTAAGCTTGACGCAGATTTTCTAACTAACTGGCTTTATGTAGCTCCCATCCTTCTCCTTTTCCTGTTCTGATACTTTTGTTTCTGGTTACACTTGTTTTGATTGTATGTTGTCCTCAGCACAGTGCACCCTAGCTCATGCAGTGGAATCTCCTTCTGTCATCGCTGTACAAAGTGAATTTCAACAGCTCACAAAAGTTCCTCAGGCTGTGGTTTGGAAAGCTGTCAAGTGGTTCACCTGCTAAAGAAGCAGCAAACTTGTCTGCTATTTGCCCTTAGTTTATATTGTTGTAGTGGAAGCTGTGTTTCAAGGTGTGCATGGTGGTAGTCTGATAATAAAACTCATCCATCCTTACTTCCTAGAAAATAATCTGAATTAAATATGTCAAAATATGTCTTCTTCTGTGTGGTCCTGTGTTGCCTGTCTTGGCTGTCTGGGGCTCTGACTCTCTCTTTTTCTCTCTTCTCAGAGGCCACACCGTGAAGGCTGTGTGCGAGTCGTTCCACTTAGCCAAGGATGCTGGCTTCAAAGTGGTGGCACACATGATGCCTGATTTACCAAACATGGGGATTGAAAGGGACACCGACCAATTTGTTGTGAGTATGGCTCCGGATAACGTGGAGTTTCTGGTTTGTTCCATCTTATGCTGCCTTTCTTTCTTAGCTCAGCTACTAGTTATGATCGAGGCCAGAATTGTTTCTTAAGGACAAACAATTTAAAATTCATTTTTGAAGGTGGAAGGTAAGAAAGATTTGTTGAACTACTTCATCCAGAAAATTATATCCCTGCCTCATGAAAGACTGAGTCACTCAGGTCTCTGTGGAACAGAGTTCTTCTGATATTAACTAAGGCTCTTACTTTTCTCCTAGTTGGTTCTCTTTCCTTGGCTTTAAAACAGTACCTGTTTCAAAGTTAGAAGTGTACTATCTCCAAGGTAATTAATTGCAAAATGGAGTGTATAGGTGTATTATATAGCGACTCTTTTCCTGGCTCAGTGCTGTTCAATGTCTTTATCAATGATGTGGAAGAAAATTTAAAATTACCTATAGAGAGATTAAAATGAGAAATGAAAAAGCAAATGGTAAACATTGTAAGGAATTAACCACTTTGTCTGATAATGTAGATTTTGTTTTCATGATCTCATTATTGTAAAGTCCAAATTCATGGCCTTTTTAAAGTAGTGCGGAAACTGCAGTCACGACACGGGAATCATGGGTATATTTCAGTGCAAAGTCACCTTTCTGGTACTAAAAACCTATCAGTGTGAGTGGTTTTGTGCAGAATTCCTTGAGTGTGTTGGTATCATGACCTCATAGTACGTAGGAAATACTACGTTCAGGTGACAGTGTGAGAGGTTGGGGCAAAGTGATAAAGTGATGTGCACAAAACCTAGGGATGTAGTCAGTGACAGAGCTGAAAGTTAACTCAAAATTCCTGCCCCAGATTCTGTTGCTCCTGGATTATTTTCTTACAGTGCTGAAGGAGATGGAGGGTAACAGTGGGCATCAAATTAGCCATGTTGTCGTGTAATTGTTTGTGCTGAAGGGGATGGCAAAGTCTGACTCGATATCTAGTGAGGTTGCAACCGTAGTTCTGGGTTCTTTAATGGATCTGTCTTTACTGAGGTTGAATTAGTCTGGGGAGGATTTATGATGGAAGAATAGCAATACCGACTGAAAGATTTAGAGAGCTAACCTTGGATAAGACTCAGCAAAGAGGACACAGTAATCCAAAGTATTTGCAAGATGTAAAACTGGAGAGGGAGGAATTATTTAAGGCAGAATTACAAGCTTCTATGAAAAGTATTATTTTATTTAATGATGATTATTCTATGCTGCTTATCCGTGATAAGTGGCTGAGGCTTTTCCACTGCAGAATCTGGAGTTACTCCTGCAGGAGCTTTGGGGAAATATTTTTCCAGGAGTCTGCTTCAAAGGTATAGCTTCATGTGATACTCAGCTGTCCCCAGGTTGTGCAGCTTAAGGGCTGCCCTGCTTGTCAGCGTGGTGCCATGCTGTGTTTCATCCGTTTATTAAGGGCAGTTGTTGGAGAAAGAGAAGATTCAGAAGGCAAAGTCCTTGTCCAAAGACAAGAACATGGTGAAAATGCAGCAATTGTGTGAGAAGGGATTAAAAGAAAGATGGGAAAATCTTAGAACCATAGGATCCTTTAAGTTGGAAAAGACCTCAAAGATCACCAAGCCCAACCCACCCCCACCATGCCCAGTGACCGTGTTGAAGCTCGTATGATTGGCCTCAGCCCATTGATCAGCCTCTCCATCTCCCTCTGTAGGGCTTTCCTACACTCAAGAAGATAGAGCTTAGCATTGAAAAACAAGAGCAGAAAGCAAAGTGGGGAAGGCTAACTCATTTAGAATAATTTTGCAAGAGAGATCACAGCTTTAGAAGCTGGGAATGCGTCTGTGCTGATAGTGTGCCAGCTCTGGAACATGGAAGGAAGGAATTCACGTGCTGTGACCAGGAGGGACAGCGAGGCCAAACAGAGAATGAGGCCTAAAGAGCATTAAGAAATCATTGTTCTTAGGAAAGAAAGAGTCAGAGAATCATAGAATTCTCCAAGTTGGAGGGAACCTGTAAGGAGCATTGAGTCCAGCTCCAAGCTCCACACTGGACCACCCAAAAAATCAGACCGTAGGGAAAGGGTAAGATCAGATCAGAAGTTTGGGATGAGGGACTGGAATTGGCTGGAGGACAAGGAGAGCAAAATGTGGAGCAATGGAAAAAAAAGACCTGGTGATGGCTTAGGAGGGGGATTTAGGAATGCAGAGTGGGTGATGGCGTGATCAGCGCAAATGACAGCCACGTTAATGAGTTCAGAAACATGAAGCAGGACTCACAGATCAAATTAAGATTGGACCAGTGAGTGTAGAGGTGAGGAGCCAGAGGATGAGTAATCAGCCCTCAAGTAGTAATGTGAATGCTGCAGAGTGAAGAGGAGAAAAAGGACTCGAAGAGGTGGGCTGCTGGAGAAGGGCTGAGAGATGGCAGCAACACAAAGAATTATAGCCGTGTTATTTTAAATAGAGGAAAATACGAGGAAAGAGAGAGGAGACCTGCATGAAAGAGGCAGCAGCAAGGTTGGCGCCCAGCAAAGTGATCACCGTGTGCTTCACAAAATGAAGCTGCAGGGGACAAGAGAGGAGAGGTTGTGGATCACTGTGACATGTTTCAAGATGGAGTGGTAAAACGGGCATGTTTTCTCTTTCAAATTCTCAGTGCTTTTCAACCTGTCTTAAATGTTTTATAACTTATTCTTGAAAGCTCTTTTGTCTTAAGAGAGAAGGACCATTTGTTTCTTTTGTTTTGCCCCACACTGGCAAACGTAAGAGAAGTGCCCAGCAGATTGCAGTTCCTTCTAGCTGGCTGAATCCCCAGGAAAGTACATTCTCTGTTTCCTACCCCAAGATTTTGTATCATGAGTTGTTAAAAACAGCTTATTTTTATGTTGTGCTGTTTAAGTGTTGGCTCCTGCTGGTAAATATTTAGACACTTCTGTTGCATAAAAAATACTGTGATAGCAAAGAGAGGAACCGAATGGAGAGCACCTGTTGCATTCATGCAAGAGTCCTGAGCTGCTCACCAGTAGAGTAGTGCTCTGTTACACAGTTTGGGATTGCTTGTTCCTCTGCTTCACAAAAACCTTTTATCTTGCTATGAGATATCTCTAATTTCGGAGCGACAAAGACAGCTGCACCTTATTGAGGATCCCTTCAGATTTTTGCTTCTGTGATATTTCTAACCAGGTCTAGAAATTTATTGACTGTGGTGCTAACTCTATTTCTCCCCACATGCTTTTCAGAGCAGGGAAAGGTAGGACAAAAAGGAACCAAGATGACTTTAGAAGGTCTAAACACTGCCTTCATTACCAGTTGATATATTAAGGATGGAGGTTTCTCTTGGGAAGATAATAACTTGCTGATTGTGCTGACTGCATACTAAAAATACTGGGTGCTTCTTCAAATTGAACAGGCAATTATGGTGTCAGGAGTAACATTGCTTCTGTCCCTCATGACCTATTGATTTTGAAGTGTAACCTGCTACTTCCACCCAGCAGTGAGGTCAGTTACTCTTTTGCAGGCGTTGGTGTGTTGCAACTCTATTCCTGGAAAGCATCTTAATAACTATTAAGAGCTGTAATTTATGGATAGGAGCCAATATATTAGATCTGCCTTTTGGTATCTGTATGTGTTCTCTCTTTCGCAGCGAGTAGCAGGTGGGTGGCTTTCTGTCTGCCTTCATTATGAAGATTATTACGTTCTTTTATTTATTTATTTTTTTTCTTTAAGCAGAGTGGATGTGTAGCTCTCTGTCTCAGCTCTGATGTGCTCATCCACCCCTCCTTCCCCCTTTTCCCTTTTTTCCCCCGTTACTGTTGATTCTTTTTATAGCCTCAGAGGATTTCCTTTCCACTTCAGGTCTTCTCCCTGCATTCCAAACACGGGAAGACACTGCAGGAGGCAGCATGCTCTGCTTCCTCCCACCACCCGTGTCCTTGTGCCAGGAAGGGAGGTAGTGTAGTGTGCCCACATGCATGCACGCGCAGCCACATGCACACTCTGCTGCTTACTGTTGGCAAATGCAAACAGAACAGATAAGACGGCTTTGCAGTGCCTCACGTAGCAGGTGGTCGGAGAAAATAATTAGAATAATAGCTAGAATAAATCAAGGGCTCAGCGGGAATAATGGAATTGTTACCAGAGCAGACACCTCATTCTGTGGAACACGATAAACACTCGGCTCTGCTCTTGTAGCACGAGAGAGATGAGGTGACTCTAGGGGTAAATGGTTGGGAGGATTCATGAATCACACTTGCCAACAGGGCTACCAAGCAGAACTTTAGGATTGAAGCAGAAACTTTAGGAGGTTGAAGAATTCCCAGTATACTGTTGCTAATTCCTTGTTCTGTGTCTGCAGAGTCACTGAGTGGCAGTAGTATAACCAACAAACTGTATCTGTTGTATAATAATTACTGCTAAGGTATTAACATTTTTTAGTGTGGGCTGCGTTGCTGTGTTTGCCTTTACTTTGTTAATGACGTCTGCCTAGGCATGGTTTGCTGTTGCAGTTCCTCTTGGTGCGTTCTGAGAGATGGCTGTAAGCCCATCTCAGATGACTTGAAGGACCTGTGTAGAAGAAAAGAACAGGGAGGGGGACCAGAACATCATGGAATCATGCAGGTTGGAAAAGACCTCTGAGACCACCCAGTCCAACCCCACCCCACCGTGCCCACTGTGCACGTCCCTCAGTGCCACATCCCCACGGTTCTGGAGCACCTCCAGGGACGGTGACCCCACCACCTCCCTGTGCAGCTGTGCCACTGCGTCACCGCTCTTCTGGAGAAGAAATTATTCTTAATATCCAACCTGAAATGTGAAGTTTCAAGTGTGGGAAATGTCACAGCAGGTCACTGGCAGAACCTTCCAGCTCTGAAGGCAGACACTGCATAAAGTTAGGAGATGCTGCCCAGAAACATTCTGTTGGTCCCTCTGTGCTGAGAAGCTGTTTTTCCATTGAGGAAATCCTTGAGGAATCCTTCTGATTTCATTCTTTCCATCCAAAGTCTCATATAAATAAAAGAATGAGGGTCAGAGCACAGGGAGGGCCGATTGCTGGTCAGTGCTGGAGATGAGCATCAGTCTGAAGAGATCTGGTTCCATTCAGTAGAGCCGTTCTTACGGTCTTGAAATAAAATGCACTCGTTGAATTATTTTGGTCCAGTAAAAAATAATCCTTTTCTTACAGTCATGTGTCAGGCTGTATTTTTATTTTTGTATTTTTTTCCTAAAGGAATCGCTAAACAAGCACTTCTCAGAAATAGACTAATTTTAGTGAAGTGCCCGATGCATCCGAGCTTCGGTAAGCAGAAAGCAGCAGCCTCACTTTGGTGTGGTGAGCATCAGGGAGGAAAACGATGGCCAAGTCAGGCAGTGGCAGCTCCTTCCCACTCGGATGTATTTGGTGTTGTAAAACTTTAAATACTGCTGTATCACCTTTAGCTGTAAATAAGGAGGCAGTTTTCCCGAGGGCTTTCGATTTTATTAAGGAGCTGAATTTCATAATGAAGGTAATATATTACAACTCTATCAGGAGCTTTTAATAACTGTAATAAAAAAAATAGTTAAGCTGCTGATCTCCATTGATTTTTTTTTTTTTTTCTTCTTTTACTCGTTTGGGAAGACAATTATCTGTGTTTTTAAATATAGCTCTGAAATGTTTAGTGGGGTAAATGATTTTCCTTTCAATTCCTACTGAACATCTCATTGAAGCACCACTGCTGGCAGGTAGCCAGCATTACCTCTGAAAACTTTTTTTTTTTTTTTTCATGGGCACATTTGCCGAAACTGATTAGGGAATGTTTAATGATCCGCCCTTCTGCAACAGCTCCGAGAGCCTCTCCTGGAGGTTTGCTGAATGTTAAGAGTGAGAAAGCTCTTCACCTCGGAACCAATTCGAGTTTCATGAGCTATGGCCAACGCCGTGGTAATTTTTATGTTAATGGGAATCGTGGTAGTAAGGAACAGGCTATTTTTAGGAACTGTTTTCACAGATAATTGCGCTCATATTTCTGTGGATAAAATACCCAGATAAAGGCCCAGTGTGTGCCCGCTTCTGCAGATGGTCAAATTGTGTGCACAAAGCTTCTCTCCCTCTCCAGTGTCTGTGTGGAAGCAACTTTCATTTGCTCACTGGGTATGTTTGCAGCAGCTCTGGGTATGCTGCCTCTAAAGCACATCAGATTTCTCTCGATGGTTGTGTGCAAAGCAAGAAAGAAGCGAGGGGTAAAGCTGCAGCACTCAGTGTGATGATGTGCAGGAGCAGAAACTGGTTGAATAGTACAACTGGTCCCTTCTGCATCACTTGGGGACCCACATGTAACGTGTGTGTTACAAATGGGAAATACAGAGGGTGAGGATTTCAGGGACAGCACAATCTTAACCACATTGCATTGCCTTGCGCAGGAGCAGCGCGCGTTCTTATACCTTTGGTATGAATATGATAAATTGCAAGGCTCTGTGGGGAAAAGCTCTTGGATTGCTTCCTTTGTCTTTCTGAATCACTATTTTGTCCGCACATGCAATTTCCTGCAGCGTGCCGCCCATAAAAGTTATGATAATAACCATTGCTATCTTTAAAATAGCTTCCCATTCAGGAAAAGCTTCCGCTAAATATGAAGGTGCAGATGAGACCCTTTTTCTACCCAAACTAAAAGATCATTCTGGCACTTAACAATCCCCGAACAACTGCGGGTTGCGTAGGCTCACGCAGTTGCTCTGTCTGTTCAAGTGGTGGTTTTCAAGCCAGCATTCTGCAGTTGTTTTCTGGGGCTCATTCGCAAAGGCCCCTTGCTGCTGAAGTCAATAGTGAGCATATGTCTGGGAACATAAAGCCAAATGGAAAGGAGCAGAGGAATAACGTGATGCGTCCTGGGTAGGAGATGCAGATTTTCTGTTTAGGCAAACAGAGCATCGTTCAATGAAATATGTATTTCAGCACAGCTCGGCAGCAGCAGGCTTACCACCAGGGTGGGTAAACCATGAAGTCCAAATGAAATCCTGAAGGACTTGTTTTTTTTTCTTTTCTCTAAAGCATACTGGAAAAACATAGTGGTTCTGCTGTGAACATAGTAACAGAAGGAATGTTTTGTAGGGCTGCGTGGGATGGGAGAGAGCACGTGGTCGTATGGGTGCTTGTTATGGAAAGGAGAGTTCTAACAAAGGAGAATCAGATTATCAAAAACATCATAGAGTTGCTGGTCTCAATGATTTTTCGGGTAGAAGGCATTCTTTAAAGTGATCCGTGTTGCAAAACTTGTGTACTGATTTGAGACAATGAAAAATGTGTTATTTCCTGTACTTAGCCCTAGGGGAAAACTGACCCTCCCAGAAACGTGAAGGACCAGAGTCCTGTGCTTGGTAAAAGTGAAGGTGAAACTTCACAGCAAATTGATTGAGGTATTCTCATGGGTTTCTCCAAAACTGCGTAATAAATGGAGAGTCACTTGGAGCACCTGCAAGATGGAGCAGATGGGACTGCTCGGTGCGATGAGCACAATCTGGAGAGACTTGTCTGGTGTCCACGTAAATACTGTGTTCAGGAGTCAAAAGCATGCTCCAAGGTCATGCTGTTGGTGCCCAAGGCGTCTTCCAAATGCTAAATGTCTCTTTTATTATTGAGTTGTATTGTGGTGCCTGGGACTGTCATAGATGAGGATCATGCAGAGAGCGACTATCCAGCAGTGTTAGACAGGAGGCAACCTGTAGATCCAAACCAGAGATAAAAGAGACTCCGTGAGGTTCAGGATGGCAGTCAGGTTCCTTGCTGACCTGGCAGCAGCAATGTCCTGTGCCGTGCGTAGAATTAGGGTATTTGTGATACTGAGATGCATGGTGTTGGTAAAATAACTTACTGAGGACAACACATCATCTGTGGACTAAGTGCTCCTGTTAATTAGTTTGTCTGCACCATCGTTGTGGTGTTGCACTCCAAGCAAGAGTTGTGTGCTTCTGTGTTTACCGTGGCGGTGCTTCGTTACTGAAGCAGACTATCTAACTTGTGTTAGACACTTTGGTATATCCAACCAGTATCAGGTTGGATATCAGGAAACATTTCTTCTCCGAAAGAGCGGTGATGCAGTGGCACAGCTGCACAGGGAGGTGGTGGGGTCACCATCCCTGGAGGTGTTCAGGAAATGTGGGGATGTGTCGCTGAGGGACGTGGGCAGTGGGCATGGTGGGGTGGGCTGGGGTTGTGCTGGGTGATCTCAGAGGTCTTTTCCAACCTGAATGGTTCTCTGTAGGTTGTGTTTTCGAAGCTAATGGGGAAGGTGAATAAATAACAGCTTTCTGCTCCTTGAAGGGTGAATTACAGCACCTTTTACAGCAAGTTTCTCTGGACACTGGCAGGCATGTCCCCTTCCCTGATTTGACACGCAAAGTCTATGTATGAGGCATTACAGAACAACCTCAAGGATGCACGTAGCTTATTCTGTTAAGTGGCAACTAAAAAGTCCATTTTTGTTAACTTGAGCTATCATAACATTTCAGTGTGAGATATCAGGGTCCTCTGCGATGTGCTGCTGATAAAATTCTTCAGTATTCTGAGCCTGTACCTGTTGGAATTTAAAGACTAGCAAAATGAATGTGAAACAAATTTCCTACTGTGTCACAATGTACTCTGATGTGTTTGTTTTTTTTTCCTGCGGGTGTTAATAGACGCTGTTCTTGAAGAAATTGGCAGACAGGTGGGCTAAAGAGGGTGTTAGTCATAGTCACAGAACTGACCTTTTGTAGCAGATACGTTGGGTGTTATGGCACTGTTTTCTTGGCTTAGTATTTCCCAAAATCACATTTTACCTACGATACAGTGAAATTTGACAGCTTGAATATGTCAGGAGAAGAAAAGATTTTATTACATAGCTGTCAATAGACAGGAAAATTATAACAATCAACTGGAAAATGGTCTTTGTTCTCTTCATTACAGAACGCTTTGCAGCTGCCATCTGGAGGCTGGAAGTTGGGATCACTGGCTTTAGAACCTTTTTGCCCCATGGCCACATCTGTAGATTTTGTCATGAGTGCAGGCATCAAGCACAAGCAATGTGATTTCTCTCAGCTTTATGCCTGCCTGCCTTTGAATCAGTTTTATAGGAATTCATTATCATATTTATTCACATTTATGTATATGTTAATGTACACGTTTTAGGGGAGGTTAATTAAGAATGTTGCCACGTGGTATTGTGTTTGCATCAGACATCACTGACGCAGCAAGAGGGTTTTCTAATTGCAACGTGGAGTCAAGCCCCTATAGAGCTCTTTGGTGGACACAGTGTCCATTCTTTCTGACGATAATGCTCCTGTACCCCACGGGTCTCACATTTTCTTCTCTGGAGATATTCAGAACCTGCCTGAATGCTTTCCTGTGCTGCCTGCTTTCTCAGAGGGTTGAACTGGGGCATCTCCAGAGGTCTCTTCCAACTCCTGCTGATCTGTGGTTCTGTGATCTGACACGTGTAATTCCTGCGTGCCATCTTTGTATAAACCCAAGGCAAGTTTGGAAATTCCCAAGGTTATATTAGAAAAATATTTCAATTGTATTTTAATTATATGTATTTAAGATAAGTGCCTGTTAAAGATACTGTGAAGTGTGGGTGTGCACAGTCAGCAGAACAAGCTTCAGCTTGCCATAGGTGAAGTACAGGAGCGTTTGCTTTTCTCTTTCATAGTGGGCTGATCTGCCTTATTGTCACCGCATGTTTTGCATTGTCTTTGTGTTCACATAGGCTTTGCTGGTTTTGCACATAAGGTTCTCGCAGAGTTATGGCATGGTTGGGGCTGGAGGCACCTTTGTGTCCTTCTGGTCCAGCACCATGGCCAGGGGCGATCCCCAAAGAGGAGCCAACACAGCTCTCTGTGCCTGGGCTCCAGTACACACCCAGCACAACAGTGCCTAGCACACAGAGCCCAGCTCTGTCCCCTTGCATCTCCTGTGGGGATTTATGGCCATGGTGGGGTTCACCTGAGCCTCTCCTGCTCTCAGCCAAGCAGTCCGAGTGCTTTCTGCTCTCCTCCCAGCAGAACTGTTCCAGAATAGTGATAGCTTTCTTAGCAGCAATGGCACATTGCTGTTCCAACCCCTACCGTTTTGTGATTCTGTGATTCCCTGGGGTGCAGCAGGCCCAACACTGCCAGCCTGGTGAGAAAGGGAGTGTCCTGCTATGCTCTAAGGCTTAAGGTTACACAATGATCTGATATTGATGTTAAATGACATTAAAATGTTAGACAGCTGGTAGCTGACAGTAGATGAGGGCTGCTCTGAAGGTAATGCATCCTATTTTATGATGTTGCCCCACAATACCAGAGGTGGATGTTGGTGGTATGGCAGTAGGGGTCGAAGTTTCCCACCAGTATCCCATTACATCTTGTTGCCTTGTGGCATATGACAGCAGAGGGGCAGCCTGTCAGAATGGCATCTGACGTGGAAGTGGAGCAGAAGCATGGAATTGAATTCCTCCATGCCTAAAAAAATGGCATCCACTGACATACATACACATTTGTGAACATTTATGGAGGCCAAACTGTGGATCTGGGCACAGTCAGGTGGTGGTGGTGTGTTTCAGCAGTTATGACAGTGATGTGAAGGGTGAGCCATGATCTGGACAGCCATGCACAGCTAGTGCTGATTTTGGCAAGCATGGTGAAAATTTGTTCATTGCTGGCAAAAAAGAACTAATGGTGGTGACTGTTGAAAAATGGTGCCATATCGCTGAGGATTTTCTCTATCAAGTATTGTTATTGTGCTCTTTGTGTCCATGTAGTATCCAAGGAAATAAATAGGAGGCATTACTTTCAGAGCAACCAATACAATTAACAGTGGCCTATTCCAGCATGCAATAAAAACACACTGCTTGGTCTCTGCTTCTCGGTCAGTAGGCCATTGTAAGTGTCAGTGAATACAGATCCTATCATTACATTTTAATTAGACCTGCATTTACAAGAGAGAGGGGAAAATGCAAATCTCGAGTTAAAACGGAGCCACATTTTTGAGCCACGAGCTTCTATTAATGCATATAATTAAACTACTAAGTGATTGTTCATTCCCTGTAGAGTTGGAAGTGTCACTCAACGCAGTAGCTTTCAAGTGTTACCACTATTCATAGTTATAAATAATACAGCTGGTGGAGATAAGGAATGCTGTAATGTGGAGAGTGAAGATAATGTTCATCTTAATGCAGACGGACGTGAATTTAATCATCTGCTTAATACAGGGGCTATAGTAAAGGAACAGTTTCAAATATGTTTATGGAATTAGATTGAGAGGCACGTGATTTCTAGTGGGCAGTCATTAAAAAATAGGCTTTGGTGACCTTTATTTTTAACAAAACCTGGCATTTCTATAAATCGCTTAACAAAAACTGCCTCACTTATCCTATATCCTATCTCCTACAACAGCTGAACGTCTTGAGAGCAGGAAGATTAAAGAAGGCAACTGAATGTTTTGTAAGAAGGTGAAATGGAATCCCATTAAAAAAAAAAAAAAAGGAAAAAAAATAATCTTTTTGGACCAAGGGGAAGAACTGCAGCTTTTGGACCTTTTCAAAATACGTTTCTAATTTCTCTGCACTTAGAGCTGTACAGTTGGATTAAAGCAGAAAGATGCTATCTTTTAATGTGAGCTGGTGTGTGCTATGACCAAACTCGAGAATGGGGCCGAACCACTGCGTAGTCTGATTATGGTTCCAAATTGTTTGACCTTTCTGTTGCAGCTGTGGACAGATGCACGATGGACTGACGGGTTTATAATTGTAAAAGGTTGATGCGAATGCGCATGGAAGTGAAATATTTGAGCACAGATCTTCATCTCCTTCTTCCATCTCACATTCTGAGCTTCTTTTGGGTTCAGGTTAGCGTTACATTGACTTCATGTTTTAGTGTCAGCAGTGTTGGGTGGCAATCACAGTGTCGTGCAATTTTCAATACTCAAAGCAATTGATAGGAGTTGAACAAAAGAATTCCATCATGCACTTTGATACACGTGCCTTGATGGACAAATCAGCAGCTTCTTGGCATCTAAATGACTAACTTCACACTCATCGGGCCCTGGTTACTCATAATGGCAGGCAGTTTATGAGGTGCTGGATGAATGGATCCTACAGATGCTGTTAGCTTTAATAACAGGGAACTTTCTTCAACAAAGGTGTATGCTAGTAAAATCAATTACCGTTCTCATAAAACATGTTAGCAGCTAACTTGTATAACCTTGTAGGCTGAATGTGTGCTGATGGGATCTTATTAAGATTCATTGTTTGTAATTCATAGAGCAGCTGTTCCTACAAGGAAAGTGTGTTTAATGGAGCTCAGGTGGAGCACAAGAATGTCTGAATTCTGGGATTCTGTGGTTACTCGGTATGTTATTTGTTGTGAAAGAGCACTTAACTTTTCTCTAACACTGCATAAATAGGGCAGTGTTACGTGATGTTATTTTAGAGTATGAAAAGATCTGTGTTTGTGAACCTCCTGGTTTAAAAGTTTTGGCTGATCATAATTTTTATATGTGTGTACGTTTATTGAAGCACAATGCCAGTCCCTCCCATCCTGTCTTTACGCACACATCTTAAATTTTACTCTAGCATTCCATCTTCGTTATAGGAGAAGTGCTGAGTGCTCCTTGGCTTAGTCTTTAGCTAGAGGGGAGAAAACATGAAGTTGAGAGAAAATTAGTTTCGTAGCTTTGAAGTTGTTAGTGTTTCTGTTTGGAATATGTGTGTGAGAGCACTACGCTTCATCATCAAGTGATTGAAAAAGACTGGAAATAGATAGGGATCCTTTCTCCCAATGCCTTCTTTAACCTTTTGCATCACAGTGCATTAGCAGATGTGGATTAAGTCACGATGGAGTGCTTGCTAGGCCTGATGGAACCCCTCCTGTAGACTCCAGAGGTTTTCGGACAGTGATCTCTGGAACAAATATTGTTCAGGGGATTTAAACTGTTTTGGCTGGAAGCTGTTCTGAACACTTTCATTTGTTGAAGATACTTTCTAAGGTGTCCAATTGAAAAAAAGAAAAGAAAAAGGAAAGGCTGCAGTTACTAGTAAAGCTTTGAATGTGTTGGCATTTTATGGTTCCTTTGTTTCATGGGAGACTTAATCAAAGGGACAGAGGTGAAGCTTTTAAACATTGGGATTTACGGAAACCTTTTAAAGTTTACCACTGAAAGAAAGGGGGTTTAGGAAGAAAGGTGACACTGCTTTGCTGTGTTTTCAATTTTATTTTTGAAAAATAGTGATAGTTATGATTTCAATATCTTGAGAAATAGCTTAAGAAATACATATGGAATGCTGTTAACTATTTTAACGTCAGCGTTACTGAAATCTGAAGCAGCATTATCAGATGGTTTAATGTATTGACATAAAATAAGCAGTATGTAGGAAGTGGCAAAATTCATGCTGTGATTGGAAACCTTAACTTTGACCTTGCCTGCGACTGCTGGGTGATTTTAACTTTAGCACTGTGTTGATGCGTTTGCCTTTAATCTGCAATGTAAATCAGTGACTGTTTTAAATATTCTGACTAGTGAATCATAGATGCTTTTGCATTCAGTTCATTGTTGTTGCAAATATTAATGCACAGGCTCACTGGAAGCTTTTTTCCTTGCTGGATTGGCATATTTACCTTCCCATGGCTCATTGTGGAAGCATCATTGCTTTCTTACTGTAATGTCTTTCTCTTCTTCAGTGCTGCTTGGCCACATTACTCCTCTCATTAGAGAAGTCACTTACAAGATTGTGTCATTCTTTCTTTCACAGTTGCTTTCTTTTATGTCAGAACACCTCTAAGCACCCACAGAAGTCTGTCCTTTTGGATCCATAGAATTATACAATGGCTTGGAAGGGATCCTGCAGATCATCCAGTTCTAAGCCCCTGCCATGGGCAGGGCTGCAACCCACTAAATCAGGCTCCAGCTCAGGCTGCTCAGGTGGGCATAGATGGCTGCCTCCTCAACCAGCCACCAGCAATATCCATCTGTAATGTCAAGCTGACCCCTTGGTGCCAGGGGCCCACTCTGGAGGAGTGCACTAAGCAGACACGCTGTTGTCTCATGAGCACAGATCCTATTTCTGATTCACTTCACCTCCATTGCTCGATAGTCTGCTCTACGAGCCCTGGCCATTGCTAAAACAAAAGAAAAGCTCTGCCCAAAACACGTTGGCTCTCCAGGTCATGGAGGTGAGTCATCCTGGCTAGGGCTGCAGGTGTGGGCAGGGACCAGCCCAGGGTGCCCTCAGTACATCATCTATGTCAGAGATGACGATGTTTTTGCTGTCAGATGATTCTCCTGTAACCACCAGCAGATGAAAGAACATGCTTACAACAAAGAGGAGCATTATGGAGAGTGCACAAAGAGGCATGGCAAAAGGAGCACACCAACCTTTTAACCTCTTTGATGCCCACACATGCTCCAGAGTGAGCACCGTGGTGCTGTGTCTGCGATCATCTGCTTCTGTCTGCCTTTGACACATCTCTTTTTAGGCCAGTTCCTTGCAAATAGCAAAGCTGAATGGGGCTCACACGAGGTGCTTTGACCCATCTTGTATACTTTATGAGGAGAAATGCAGGATTGGACAGCTCTGTATTTTGTTGTAGCAGTGTAGGCTCGATCCATGGTCCACGTCTTGTTTTATTTTTCAGACTGATGTCTTGGTGGTGCCCATACCTCTGGGTGTGTACCAATGGCTCAGGTTGCTGATGGCATTTGGGTCCAGCGTTAAGGGCTTTCCACCCACCAGCAGGAGACCTTGCAAAGTCTCCAGGTAGAACTGGGACATGTGAATGAGTGGCAGTCAGCACCAAGGCTAGCACAGGGCTGCCGTAGCCAGCCATCAGCTCAGCTTAAAGAACTTGAATTTCTTTTTATTGCAACAAGAATATTATGCTATAAGTAGGGTCAAGCTGTAGATTTCGAATGTGCATTAGTGTAATCCAGTGCTGGTAGCTGATGTTGGAAGGAGGGCCATGCCATCCCTTAAGGCAACTTAATGGTTGGTTGGTTCAGAGTTCCTTGCCCGTTATTTTTTCATTATTATTATTGTCTTTTTTAAGTGATTTTAATTGTGGTTCTCAAGATTTAATCTGAGGAAAAAAAAAAAAAAACCCACACCACTTGCTGTGCAGTGTAAGCTAGTGGTGTTCAGTTTGCAGTTATAATGGAATTTGGTCATAGACGTTAGCAGGAGATACAGTTTGTCCTCCTGTTCTCTGGGATTGTTCAGAACATCATTGTAGAATAAATCTGTTTTTCTTCATTGCTATTCAAATGATGTGTCCCAGACACATTGATTAATCTCTAAATGTGGCCTGCTGAGATTGAAGATAAGTACGCTCATTTCTATTGTTCTAATTCTGAGCAGAGTCTGTTACAATAAATGGAGCAGTATCTATTGAATTCATGCTGAAAGGTAGCAGTAAGGCACAGCCTTGATTCATTGCGTTATCGTGTGGATATTTTCTTCAGCAGCTTTTTCTTTAAATCTATAATATAATATAAATCTAAAAATGTTGGAAACCGATAGATACTGGGAATGCAGTGCAAGCCTGTCCTCCGTAAGTCACACTCACAATTGTGTTTTGCAGAACCTGGAACGTGAAATTCGTTTTGTTGGGGCACCGAAGCCTCAAGGAAATCTGGTTTCTTTCTCTCTGACTCACACTTTCCTTCCACGTTTGCAGGAGTTTTTTGAGAACCCCGCTTTTCGCCCGGATGGCATGAAGCTCTACCCAACCCTGGTGATCCGTGGCACCGGGCTGTACGAGCTCTGGAAGACGGGGAGATACAAGAGCTACCCCCCTAGCACTCTTGTCGATCTCGTGGCAAGAATCCTGGCTCTCGTCCCACCGTGGACACGTGTGTATCGCGTTCAGAGGTAATTTTCTGTGGTGGGCTTTGCGTATTGATTTATTGCACTTGGAGGGATTCTTACTTTAATTACAGCCAGATCTGACTAAGCCTGTTAGTATTTTTCAGTCGTAATCGTTAACGCGCTAAAGATTTTTAAACTGCTTCCTATCTATTCCGAATGGGAAAGGCCGCATAGAATGAGAAGCTATTTAAACGGAGCTGCCTCTCTAATGCACCCATAAACCTCAAGATTTCTGGAGGCCCCATTTTCACTGCCAGTCAGATGAGCATAGGATGTGGCACACGTACTCTAATGATAGTGATGGATAATTGCCTCTTGGCTGTGGGCGAAGTTTCCTATATTTATTACAGGAGCTACAAGGCATTTCATTTTTTTTGGCTCTAAAGACTTCCTGTCTTCCCCCATGGGCATTGCAGGGTTTTTCATAAATATATTATGGTGGTGCAGTTATTTCCGTTCAGAGCCCTCACTTCCAAGGACGATAGGTGCTACTTGCCCTAGCACTGTGTTTTCAGTGTGGGGTCCTTCTTGAATTATTTTTCTTCTGTTATCTCCTACGCGTCTAACATTTGGAAGGGAGGCTAAGGCATACTTACCTGTTCTTGCATGTGCAAACTGTGCTCCGTTGGCTTCCAGCTGTATGGGCTGGAGACAGTGCCAATGCATGGTTCTTTGAGAGTCAGAGTCATAGAATTGTTTGAGTTGGAAGGGACCTTTAAGGGCCATCTGGTCCCGCTCCCTGCAGTGAACAGGGACACCCACTGCTCCACCAGGCTTTCAGAGCCCTGTCCAGCCTGACCTTGGGTGTCTCCAGGGACAGGGCACGCATCACATCGCTGGGCAACCTGTGCCAGTGTCTTATTGTAAAAAAAAAATCTCTTCCTTATAGCCAGTCTAAATCTCCCCTCTTTTAGTTTGAATCCATTTCCCCCTGTCCCATCACAACAGACCCTGCTGAAGTCTGTCCCCTTCTTTCCTGTAGCTCCCCTTTGGATACTGGCAGGCCGCTCTCAGGTCACCTCTCAGCCTTCTCTCCTCCAGGCTGCACAGCCTCAGCTCTCTCAGTCTGTACTCATAGGAGAGCTGTTCCATCCCTTGGATCATTTTTGTAGCTCTCCTCTGGATGCACTCCATGTCTCTCCTGTACTGAGGACTCCCCACCTGGATGCAGTACTCCAGCTGAGGCCTCAGAGCACAGAGCAGAGGTGCAGGATCACCTCCCCTACCCTTCTGGCCATGCTGCTTTTGGTGCAGCCCAGGATACAGTTGGCTTTCTGGGCTGCGAGGGCACACTGCTGGCTCGTGCCCAGCTGCAGTCTGCCAGTTCCCCCAGGTCCTTTTCATCAGGGCTGTGCTCCATCCTCTCATTCATCAGCTTGCACTGATAGCAAGCACTGCTGTAACCCAGGTGCAAGAGTATGCAGAATGAGAAAGCCTTGTGTGTTAGACCTCACCTGTCTGGACTTCTGTATGGCATCTGACTTTTGTGCTCATTCAGAAATGAATGGAAGGATGAGAGGTGTCTGAAGGCAAGAAACACTGGGCAGACTTGACAAATTATGGGCTGAGGCTTATTAGTGGAGTTTCATAAACATGTCTTCAAAAACCAATCTTGCTCAAAATCATATTTAAATACCACGACACAGAGTGTAATAGGGCACTGAGGAAACCTCACAGAAGGTGAGAAGCTTCACTGAAAGAAAAGATGCAGCAACAGGATCTGATGGTGTTGAAGCTTGGAGTGATAGAGATGGGAGGAGATGCAGTTCTTGGTTTGGAAAGGACGTTGTTCCAGCCCTCCTGCTGTGGGCAGGGTTACCAGCCACTGTATCAGGCTCCAGATCAGGCTGTCCAGGGCCCCATCCAACCCAACCTCGAGCACTTCCAGTGACTGGGGGATCCACAGCCTCTCTGGGCAGCGAGAGGAGGAAGTTTCTAGTGCCTTGGTCTGTAATATAAAGAAACCACTGTTCAGTGCAGCTTGGAAAAGTGTTATTTTAGAATGCCTTTTTAGACACAGAAGTATTAATGCAGGCAGACTTTCATAAGACCTTATCTGAAATAATCCCCATCTTCAAGAAAATGAACTGTGGAAGTATGTGCAGGGGCACATCAGTCCTTTGTTTGAAGGGCAGATGCAAAGAGAAAATCTCTGCAAATCTGTAAGAGATAGAAAATGACACTATAAAAATGGGAAAATTGATTTGGGCACAGAACAAAATAGGAAATAGCCCTGCATAAAGCGAGACCAGGAGCTGGGAATTTCCTATCAGCCAAGGGAATGAGATTCTGGAGCAGCTCTGTAAAGTTCCCAAAGAGGAATAGAAGAAATTATGAATATGGTAAAGCTTGATTGGGCTGATAAACATGATGGTGATTCAGCAGTCTGTTAACGGAGGTTCGGGTGAAATGTGTGGCTGAACCTGAACTCTAAGAAGGATGTGGTACTAATGAAGAAGGCAAAACATGTCTTATAGGAAACATCCACTTGTTGTTGCCTCAGGCTTTTCACATCCGTCATAGAAGCATTATTAAAGACAAACTCTGGTCTTTTTTTCCTCTCTGCATATCTGTCTCCCTCTCCCTGATGGATTCCAGCATAGGCAGAGCGTCCCATTTCATGATGCTGTTCCCGTAGTATGTATCTAAAACAAATGGCTTTGTCCTTAGAGGGCTGCAGGAGTTTGCAGCCTAGCAGATCTTTCTCTGAACACAAGCATGGAAGGGTGTCTACTTGGCATACTGGTTTCCTTGAGCTTGACAATGGGTCTCTGTAGTCACCAGCAGCAGCCTCCATCCAGCTGTCATCCAGTTGTCAGTTATTATGTTCCAGCAGAATAACTGTTTTCTTGCTGACTGGCTCATGTTATCTTAGACTTGTTCTTGGTGATTACAGATTTGTACACCTCCAGTGCAAGGTCCAAAATCTGTTACTTTGATCTAAATTGCTTTCAGGGTCATTGTGTGGCTCTGCAGCACAATAATGAACAAAGCCGGATTTCTGAAACATTCGTGGCCTCTTCCCAACACTGCTTGGCTTAGGATAGTGGTAGGACAAAGGGGAATGGTTTTAAACTGAAAGAGGAGATTTAGATTAGTTGTTAGGGGGAAATTGTTCACTCAGAAGGCGGTGAGGTGCTGGCACAGGATACCCAGAGAGGCCAGGGATGCCCCATCCCTGGAGGTGCTCACAGCCAGGTTGGATGGGGCCCTGGGCAGCCTGATCTAGTGGTTGGCAGCCCTGCTCACAGCAGGAGGTTGGAACTAGATGGTCTTTGAGGTCCCTTCCACCCCAAACCTTCCTGTGATTCTATGACAACACTTTGGAATTTTCTTTCTGTTTCAGGAAACCAAATGAAATGTGTAGCCTACTCAGTGCTAGTGGCTGGTTGGAGGGTAATATCTCTTCATGGCTACTTCATAACTGTTGGAGGTGCTTAATACTGTATTTGTCCTGAATGTTTGCGGAGCTGATTGCCACTGAAGTGCTTTGTGTGGAGAGGTGTGAAATGACAGCAGCAGTGCCGCATCTTGAGCTATTTCCTTTGGTGGATCTCGGTGTTTTGTATGGATGTTATTTTCACTGGGCTGGTGGGGACATGTAGGTATGAAAAAATAAAATACTTAACTGAGATCCTACAGCAAGTCATGGCTCAGAATAGTAAAAAAAGTCCCTGTTCGTAGCAGGGGAGTTGGACTAAATGACTTTTAAAGATCCCTTCCAACTCAGATGGTTCTATGATTAAAAAGGGGTTTTGACTTCCACTGTCTATTCCAAGCAGCTGATTAATAAGTGTCCTAAGTGATGCTGAATAGTTGAAAAACAGAAGGTGAGGTGGTCCCCATTGAATCTCTGGCAAATGAAACACTAAAGTTAATAAGGTCAGGATTTGATCCTCCACATCCCTCCATTTATTTAGCATGTGAACAAGTCCTGAAATTGCTAGGACAACACTGTTTGGTGTCTGTTCAAAGTAGGCTGTTATGTGTGTGCTAATGATGCTCCTGGGGTATTTATTTAAATGCCCTGCCCTGGTTTGAATTGGTGATAGAAAACCACTTTCTTGCTTTCTTTTTCTTAAAAATCATTCATATTTTAATTTGGTTTGTTCCCTAGCAGGCAGTTGAGAGATGCTCAAGTTACCATATCTTGTAATCTTTCATTTATTTACTGTAGATTATTTACTATTTCACATGCCACTCTGGATTTAAGCTGAAGACTTAGCTCTAGAAGATGTCAGGGCATTTTATCTTTGTCCCTCCAGGGGAAATGCATACAGTCTGACTTCTTGGAGTCGTTCCATAATTAGAAGAAAGGCGTTTTAGTTAGATTATCACTGTAGATCTAACATGCCCTGATGAAAATGCCGTTCTCCTCTGGTGTGTCCTTTAGTCACAACGTGAAGTGCTCATTTCCTCTAATTGAAACTCTTTGAAGTATGTTGTGTTGGCTGTATGGTTTTGTATTTACTCAAAGAAACCCACTGAATAAATGAACTGGTTAGCTAATTGTATTTTGCCTCAGCTTTTGGCACACGAGTGTAAGAGCTGAGAAATGTTTTCTGTATCTTTTGCTTCATAGAAAGAATAGCAAGAAAATCAGGGTGGGGAAGTAAAACCCAAGATGTGGTCAGTGGGCATGGTGGGGTGGGCTGGGGTTGGACTTGGGGATCTCAGAAGTCTTTTCTGACCTTAATGGGTACATGTCTGTGTGCTGAAATGGGATAGATCCCTGAAGACTGAAGCATTTGTTTGCATTCTTGACAGTAAAGGAAAATTCCTTTTCTTGCCCCCTTGCCACGTGTCTCACACTTGTGCAAGGCTAAAGCAAAACAAAGGTGTAGTCTTTAGGACCCTTGAAGACCTTTTTATTTTTTACAGCTACTGCCAAAACCCAGTAATTGTTAATGATGTGAATGCAGGTCCTCAAGGAACTGAATAGATCAATTAATACGTTTTACAGAGGTCATCAGACAGCTGCTAGATGGTGATGAGTTTCAATCACTACTGAACCAAGATGGATTAAGCTAATTACATTACCAATTCCCTGAACCATCCTGTTCTCTGCATGTTTTTATGATACTCCATTCTCTTCCTTGTCTATACAAACTTTGAAGAGAATAAGAGGATGAGTACTCATCAAGGAATGTAGATAAGCCACGTTTTAAGACCAACCTGCAGAAAGTCTTTCACACCTGTACAGTCCACATTTCTCTGTAGAGAATTTGGAGGGATTTTGAATTATTCAGTAGTGCATTTGGGAGGTGTGTCATCAGAAGTACGGTGGTGGAGCTCCAGCAGGAGGAGGGAGAAGAAGGGTTTGGAATCACTGGAATACCACGTTAGACAGAAGGGGAATGTGGTTGGGATGTCCAACTAATTGCCATGCTTCTTTTTCAGTGTGGTTTGGTTGCATAAATCCTCCTTTCCCCAGTGGGACAATATGACTGCTGTGGGAGGCAGTGGAGAAGCCAAATCTGGGCTTCCTTTCCAATTTCATTTTAGAACCTCCTTTGGAGAGCTCAAAGAGAGGGTCTTGCCATTTTCAGACTCACTGATTTACATTCCCACTGGAAGACTCTAGGTTTTCTGGCTGGCAAGGGTGCAAATCATTGGCTCAACAGAACTCTCTATCTTTTAAGCAGCAAATTTCCCATTATAAACATCTTGTCATTCTGTAGAACTTTCCCGATGGTCATTCAGCTCAGAAAGAAATGGTCTGGTTCCCAGTTGCTAATGTCCAGCAGAAGGCACCATGAGGAGTGACTGACCTGCAGACCTGTGCTAGGCATGGGCTGGAAGGTCCTTTGTTTTCCCCTTTCTTAGTGAAGAACTAAGAGCAAAATAATAACCTATTTCTCAGTGTTGTAAAAGCCTACTTTTGTCCTCTATCTTATTACTAAGCTTTCTGCCTTCATTTTTCTCCTGCATTTAGTTTTTTGTTGTTGTTGTTGTTGTTGTTGTTTTTTCCCTGTGTTATTTCTTGTTCAACCAAAGACTTGAAACAAACGTAATTCAGGTAAGTTCTGTGCTCTGCTTCTTGGGATCTTGGCCCAGGTGGCCATAATGGTGCTTTATGGTTTATTGTCTGCTAATGCGGTTGCTTGAGGTTGTTTTGTTTTCCTTTAATACGCAGAGACATCCCAATGCCACTGGTGAGCTCTGGAGTGGAGCATGGGAACCTGAGGGAGCTTGCCTTGGCCAGGATGAAAGATCTTGGGACACAGGTAAGGTATTTGTCAGTCAGTATCTGGGGAGAGCTGCTTGGTGACATCCCACAAAGTAACATCATTTTTGAGAAGGAGTGACCAGAAGACACAGTAGGAGCCAGTTTTACTGCTGAATTTAAACAGTCTGCCAGCCTGATGATATTTCAGTAAAGCTGGACTAGAACCTGCCCTATCCCTGAAGGCACTTAGTAATAGTTTGTAATATTCTGGGGTTTTTTTTTTTTTGTTTTTGTTTTTTGACAGGAGGAAACCTTTTAAGCCAGAGAGAAGGATTTATTTTTAATTTTATGCTATTAGAATTTCTCCTTGATTTCTTTTTTTCCCACGCATGCACTTACTTGACTGAACAATTGGAAGAAAAGCTCTTAGTCTGAGGCCAGACAAATCTTTCAAGAGACATTTCAGCGCAAACAAATGAGACTTGATATTCCTGATATTTCTAAGGTCAAATAAAGATACGAGCAGGGGTGGAGAGAAGGAGGGGGAAGAAGGAAGTGCATTTATGTTTGAAGTCAGAGGCAGATATATGTACCCAGCCAGATTTTTCTCTGGAGATTGCTGTGGCAGTCAGCATTCACAGAGCCCCACGCTGCCTGCTCTGACACTGCTTGCTGGTTGAACCTCTCTCCAAAACACACTCATCAGCCACGGTTTGCAGGCCCTGTAGCCTCTGATAAAGTTATGTCCAGGCTCTGCCTTTTTTTGGGACAGCCAGCTTGGTAGACAGAGCATCACACAAACCCCGTGCTCCCTCCCACTGCTCCAAAGGACTTTCGTTGCTTCAGTGTCCTGGTGCAGAGGCAGATCCTCACTGCAGCACTTCCATGTGTCTGTGGTGTGACTGAGTGCTCTCTCTTTCTAGCTCACCTTTCCTTGAAGTCGTTTTAAGGCATTACTGCACCCAGAGGAATGGGAAAGAGGCAAGAATGAGGTGACCTAGGCTGTAGTGAGAGCCTGGCTCTACTAGGAGGGAACTGAGAGCCAAGTCCAGATGTGTGGCCATGTGTGCTTCTGAGGATAGTGAGTGAGTTAGATTCTGTGTTATTCTAACAGGGGCACAGGGGTGGGATGAAGGGGGTTTGAGAAAAAAAGCAGTGAATACGAAACAAGCAAAGGAGTGGTTTGGGGCAGTGCAGTAATGACAGTTTTTGCAGATGTAACCTCTAATCTTTTTGCTTAAATACCAAGGATACTGAAGAAGCAATAACAAAGGCTTCATCTCTTAGTAGCTCCACATAAACTTGTGCTGCTGAACCATATGGTTGGTGTTTAACATGGATAGCTCCTTACTGCCTTTGCCATCTCAGATCTTGTAGCTGCAGTGCAAAAGATCAGCAAATAAACTGCAGTGTCTTCCTTCCTGTTGGGCTTTCTTTATGTACTTAATCTCTCCTAACCTGGTGCCCTGAACTTCCTCCTTAAATCATTCCTCACAATCTTTCTCCAGGAGCAGGCCAAGATTTGGCAGAGAGCTTTGCTGGCCACTAAAGCTTCCATCCCTCCCACTGACTTCACTCCTAAGCCAGGCAGGAGAGACAGCCTCCCTGCTGCAGTGAAACCTTTTCAGTTGAACTCTTTAGGGCTGCTAGTGGACCCTTCCTGGGTTTGATGCTAAAACTACATCGTTTCATCTGAACTTTGTCAAGACCAGCTGGAGATGCAGGGTTGTCTGATCTATGGCACTCAGGGCTGAGCCCAGTAACGGAGCTGAACCATTACGGGCTTGTCAAGCTGGCAGTGTTCACTGTTAGAAGAACCAAATCTGTAAAAAATTGCTGCTGTGCAGATGATTATAGATTTTAATTTAGTGAGGCAGAAACACTGCAGCTGGTGGAATGAGGGAGCAGTCTGCTGCAATACAGCTTGAAATATAAGGTACTGTTGTGATTTTCTCGTGTCAGAGGAGAAAGCGATAGATTTGCTTTGCCCTTTCTTCTTGAGCTTGGAAAAGGAGAGAAGGCCAAGGCAAGGACCTGCAGGAATTATATTTTTGTAGGCTCCCTAGTGAAGATCAGCTGGCCGTGGCAGTTTTGACTTCTCCCATCTTTGGGGTATGGATTAGCGAGGAGTTTGTTTAAGGGATGGGGATCAGTTATGCCAGTGGCACAACTGGTGTCTGTGATTGCTGGAATGGAGTTACTCCTGAGCGTCGTGGTTGGAGGCACAGTGTGCTCAGCCACTGGGTGCAACTGGAGATAGGTAAATGTTGGATTGGGACATGGAGTTTCAGAACGTCTCCCTGGAATACGTTGTCCTGGGATTCCTCATGAGGAGTGAGTGTTGCTCAGCCTTACTGTGCCATTCATGTAGTCAGAAGTCATAAAGCAAAGGGTTTGCTCTAGAGTCCTGGTGCTCCAGTGAATCACAGTTTTACCACAGCCCACTGTAACAGTCACACTTCTTTTCATGCTATTTGGATTTTCTGTTGATAATGGAATTTAAAGGCATTCCGAGAAGAACTGGACATGAGAGGGAGAGAGTGCTTGTTCTGGATTTCTGTGGGAACTGGATTTTCACCCGTTCTGTTCCTGTCTCAAATTCTGGCTTTTGGAAGTGCACAGCCAGGTAGCTGCTGATAGAGGTTGGCAAAGGTTGTCTTCCACATGCCACAGCTCTTGCGGAACGAGCAAGCATTTGCAACAGTTGCTTTGGGTAAAAGAGGTACTGCTTTGGGCTGCGTTTGGCTGACAAAAGTTGGATGAACTTTCACGTTGGATGTTAACAATAAACCCACCAAGATGTGAGTGCCCTTGGTCTTTGCAGTAGGAGTGCTTATACTGTCACAACTGTTCACTGACATGAATGGCTGTCAAGTTATTCAGCTTCCATTGGTTTTGCTGAGATGCACAAAAGCTATAACCTGTCTCAGAAGCACTGAGCTTGGGGCTTTTTCTCCTCTTCTGTCTGACTTCTAAAGGAAGAAAGTTTTTGACTGTCTTTGTTTTCTTTTTTATTGGTCCCAAGTGTCTGTGGTGCACCGTGGAAGGCAGATCAGAATTATATTTGGGTAGGACTTCTACAGCGGTTCTGGTGTGATCATTTAAGAGGAAGCATAGGCTCACAAAAGGATTATTTAAAGGCTATAACACCTTAGCATATATTTGCCGATGTTGCACCTTTCAAATGTACGGTAAAAAAGGGTTATGCCAAATCCTTTCTCTTTTCTTTCATTTAGGCTGACTTCCCTCCAAACTCTGTTAGCTGTGAATCAAAGGGTATATTTCCTCAAGATCCTTAATGGTTGCTTAGTGAAGTTATTTTATACCAGCATGCATTTCCTTTTAGCACTAAGACCTCTTTCCAAGGTACACATCCTTAATACACCTTGTATTAGGGATGGATTGGTGAGCATTTTCATTTCAAATTCACCCTTGCAACCACACGCTATTTCATCTTAGTTTTGAGCCCAACGAATGGCTGGAAATCTGTGTGTTTCAGAGCCTGATGTATTTGTTCTTTGTGTTTCTTTCCCTTTCTTTTCCAAGTGTCGTGACGTAAGGACAAGAGAGGTTGGAATTCAAGAAATTCACCATAAAGTGAGACCGTATCAGGTAAGTGTTGTCTCCTCTCTAGGAGCTTGCTTCAGACACAATTTGTTACATGCATTTAGTGTGGAGGTGTCGGGACCCATTTGTTGCACATCCATTCCTGCAGTTTGCTTTTGTAGCTGGATCTGATTTTCCATTTATTTTCTCAGCAGCTCTGGATGTCTTTTCTTTAAGTGCTGCCACGTGCTGAAATTTATGGGCCACCGTGTTCAATAACCTGACCGTAGTCACCAGTTATTTGAGTATTTGCACTGCAACTCTTTATTTTGCTTTTCAACCTTTCTTTTTATCCCCGCCCCCCCCTCATTTAAAAACAACAACAGAAAAGATTTAGAGTATACCGAAGCCACAATATATGCATACTGAGCAGGAATGAATATTTAGCAAGATGAATTCACAGCCTTTTGTGGGAACCTACATGTCTGTGTAGGCAAACAGTGCATGTATAAATCCGCTCTGCATGTGTATGTATATATTTCTGAGTAGATGCATTTAGCATATGACACATATGCTGTGTTTTTCCTTCCTAAAATAGTCCACAAAAAGATTACTGTGCTTGTTTTATGGGAAGGAAAATATATGCTGCTGAATTTCAAAGTGTCCAGTTCAGGAAACCGGTTCTCCATCTCACTCTAGTTACAAGGAGGGATCCATCTTTCTGGAAAGTGGTCAGGATGTCCATGTTTTGGATCCAAGAAGATGAGCTTTCTAAGATCACATTGGCTTGGGATCCATGGAGTAGAACCATTAGGGTTGGAAAAGACCTTTGAGATCCCCAGCCTACCCCGCCGTACCCACTGACCTCATCCCTCAGTCCCAGGGTTCCTGAAACCTCCAGGTGACCCCACCCCTCTCTGGGCAGCCTGTTGATGAGAAGAAATTCCTTATACCCAACCTGAACCTTCTTGGCACAACTAAAGGCCATTACGTAGATGTGTGCTGCGGCCAATAAATGCAGCATGAAGTGTGTGATGATTCCTAATAAATTATCTTGTTCTTAACAACTTTTTAGGAACTGATGTTGTGCAGACTCTTTTGTACGTAGGCCATGCAGCCTTTCTGCTCCCTCCTAGTTATCTGGTCTGGGGTCATTTCACAAAATACCTTCCAAAGATGTCCATTGGCAGCAGCTCCAGTCTGATCTGAACTGTACATTTCTTGAGTAGTTAGCAAATAGCTTATCACAGGGTTTTCAAAGCAACGTTGTGTGGAATATTCCCTTTGTTCATCTCATCTGTCTGAGTGGCAGGAGGATGTCAGTATGTAGTCGTAGCAAAATTTATCATGACAGCAAGCAAGGGAAATATTCTGAAAATGGTATAATTTTTCATGAGCTATAGACTAATGGCAAGGTATGGTGTTTTCTTGGCTTTGTAAGTAAACAACACATCTTCTTGATAAGAGAGGCCATCATGTCAGAACAAAAATGAATTAATTGTTTCCTATAATTAGTTGCATTTTATGCAGCTTCCTTCTGCTAAGGATCAGTAGGCTGTGTGTATTTTTGTAACGGTGATGGTGTGTCTGCTCTTAAAAGTCTTTGAAAGAAAAAAAAAATCAATTTGGAGTAGATTACTTGCCTATAGCTGCTTATTTACAGAGCTGTCTCCGAGCTCCCTTTTCAATTAGTGTCGTTTCTCCATAGCAGAGGAAGGTGCTTGCCTGCTCTCAGGATGGTCGGAGCTGTGCAGCGCTGCGTAATGGCCTTAGAAATGCTCCGCTGAATAGTCAATGTGAAGTGATGTTGGACTGGCAGTTTTTGAAGGGCAAGAGGCAATGACACTCCTGCTTTAACACTCACGTGGGTTTGTGTCTGTAACAGGTACAAGCTACTGTTTCTGCAAAACATGTTTTTTTTTTCCTTATCAAGATAATTATCTTAATACAGAGTGAGAGCAGCAGAGATTTCAGAGCTCTTTTAGGTTGAGTATAATCTGCTAATCTGCACTTGGGGTTTCCCTTTGTTTGTCAGGGTAAGTTTGACTGCGTACAAAATGTCTGCATAATGAAATGGACGTATCAGTTGACTAGGAGGTGACCTGGGTTGATTTTTACCACATTTCAAGAAGTATCTCAGCAGAAAAAGGCTTTGGCCATCTCACGAGTCACTGCAACCTCTTGGAGGGGAAGCTTTTTTCAGTGCTAGAAGCCTCTGTTATGCCCAGAAGAGTGGGGAGTACAGAAGGCTTGATCCAGCGGGGACTTCTCTGAGCCGTTCAGGTGATCTGATATGTGCTATAACATGCACGTAATACAAAACCTGCTGGTGAAGGTTCCTCTAGGCTCAGTTCACTTCTGCCTACCAGAGCCTGTTGGATGAGCTGTGCAAGTACCAGGGTATCTGGGGACTAAGGTGGAGCAAGCAACGAAGCCATGTTTTCTGTGTTATTTTGAGTTTGTTCTTGAGATAAATCAAGACTTCTCCAATCTTGCCATGTAGAGCTCTCTGTATGACATTTTTGGCTTTGTTTTTTGAAATAAGCATGGAGTGCTTTACCACAGCAACATCCCTGAATGACTGTAACAGCAGAACCTGCTTCTTCTAAAAACCCTCGTGCTCTCCTGTTTCCCTGTATGTTTCCTTATTCCTCGTGGTGTTAGGCACACACCAGCAGACCCAGATCAGCCCGTGCCAGCTGTCCTCAGCAAGCTGGAGCGTAGCTGTGCTCACAGAGAGTTTGGCATGTTGGCAGGCATCTGTTTGGGTGCTTAGCCCATGAGCTGTGTGTCAGTGTTGAAATGACACTGCTTCTGTACTCCGTACGGGATTTAATTGCGAGTTGCGTTCACCCGGGCTTTGTCATGGAGCAGAGCAGGCAGGCGACAGGATCCCTTATGGCTTTTCTGTAAACAAATCTTTAATTCATGGTTTTCTATGTAGTAAGGGATTTGTAGAAGAAATACAGTGATCCTTTGCCTCGTGAGGTTCAACAAATCCAAATGCAAGGTCTTGCACCTGGGTCGAGACAACCCCCATTACCAATACAAGCTGGGGATGAAAGGATTGAGCACAGCACTGCTGAGAAAAGACCTGGGGGTGCTGGTGGATGGGAAACAGGATGTGAGCCAGCAGTGTGCCCTTGCAGCCCAGAAAGCCAACTCTATCCTGGGTTACACCAAAAGCAGTGTGGCCAGCAGGGCGAGGGAGGTGATCCTGCACCTCTGCTCTGTGCTCTGAGGCCTCACCTGGAGTGCTGCATCCAGATGGGGAGTCCTCAGTACAGGAGAGACATGGAGGTGTTGGAGTACATTCAGAGAGGGGCCACAAAAATGATCCAAGGGACGGAACAGCTCTCCTACGAGTACAGACAGAGCTGGGGCTGTGCAGCCTGGAGGAGAGAAGGCTGAAAGGTGACCTGAGAGCGTCCTGCCAGTATCTAAAGGGGTCTGTGGTAACAGAACAAGGGGAAATGGTTTCGAGCTCAAAGAGGGTAGATATAGGCTAGGTATAAGGGAAAAGCCTTTTACTGTGAGGGTGGTGAGGCACTGGCACAGGTTGCCCAGTGATGTGGTGGATGCCCTGTCCCTGGAGGGGCCAGGCTGGACCAGGCCCTGGGCAACCTGATCTAGCTGTGGTGTCCCTGTGCACTGCAAGGCAGTTGGACTGATGGCCTTCAGAGGTCCCTTCCAACTCTAAGCGTGATCGGTTGTGTGTGCACCATGAGGGAGTAACTGTTGGATACACCAGTGTCACATGTGTGCGTGGGGCATCTGCTGGTATTGCCCATTCACACTTGAATTCCTTAAGTTACAGGAGTGTCTCAAAGTGGTGGCAGCGAAGTGATGTGATGGCTTCAGTTTAGCTCAGGGGTAGAGTTTTCAAGCAAATGCTCTGATCATTCCCTGCTTAGAAAGCATTGGGAAGAACAAAAACCTGATTTCTTTCAGGTGAATTTAGAAAGCAGCTTCTCAGGAGCACACCGTACATTAATGGGTGCTTAGTTCTAGAGGGTGAGACTAGAACTGAGAACCCCCAAACATGTACTGTGGGGTCATGAGGTCCTTAATCCCACAGGCTGGGCGAGGGCTGCCACTGCTCATCTGTTGGGCAGTGTGGGAAAGAATGTTGGTCTGCTTAACAGCTGGATGTTGCAGGTGGGCAAGGGAGCCCCTGCTGCAGGGATGGGCACGTATTCCAGCTATACCAGCTCAACTCAGAGCACGAATAGAGTGACTCATCATGTCACCACGGATGTGCCTTTATTATCATCAGCAACGGGATACATCAAATTAACTCAGTGCGAACCCCGCTACAAAGAAATGCAACTACCATTGTGTGAGATTGGATCAGGTCTCACATTGTGGTAAAGAATTTCTGAACTTGTGTGGTTTCTTAGGTCCTGGGGCTGCTCCTTGGTGATGGAAGGTCACGACTGTCTGAAAAAAAGTTTCCTTTCTTCTTTCTTCTCTCTTTTCCACTGGTTAGTCTTTATAGCTTCTGGGTAGGTGCTCTGCAGAACTAATTTCTTCTACCCAGGCATGATCTTCATTGTATGCTCCACAGTCAGTCATCTCTCACCTTCCTTTTCCCTTCCACTTGTTGTGATCTTCAGAACTGCCTTTATGTAGATAATTATCAGAACTGGTCAGCTCTCGGGGTACCTGTTGAGGTGGGTTTCAGTACCATCTGAAGGAGCAAAAAAGACACTTCCTACTGATTCTGTAAAAAAGTACACGTGTGATTCGTGATGTGTTGCAAAGAATTCTGGAACTCAGTAGGTGCACAACACCAGCTTGTTCAGATCCACTCCTGTTGCCGTTTGCGTTGTAGTTACACCCAGTGTGTTTGCTGGAAGGAACCAGCTGATATTTATTAAAGTTGGCTGCTTCATAGACACCTCAAGTCTCTGCTTTTGTGAAGCAACAAAGACATGGCCCTAAATGCAGGTTTGATGAAGGCAAATGCAACACTACTCGCTCTGCATTAGCTGATTTGCCTTTGAGACAAAATTTCATTTGTAGCAATCCCTTGGTTACTGGTGAGAGTTGCTGCCCCCGTTGATCTTGCAGTGCTTATGAAGCTCAAGTAACTTAAAACAGTTTGGTTTTAGGTCGCTGACTTAGAAAAAAGGTAGTCACGTGGGTTACCAGCCCTTCTGGAAAGCATGCAAATAGGCATTGAAGACTTGTTCAGTCCTGCTGACAAATACATTTCTATTAAAGTAGCCCATGTCTTTTATATGACTGCAGGAATATCAGTTCTTTTCCAGTACTGCCAAAATCAATCTAGAACTAAGTAGGCCTATAAGAAAGCACATCATGTTTTCTCTGAATCATGATAGTCCACGAAGTTGGTTTTTGTCTGTTCAACGTGTTGCTTAAATATTTTAACAGTGTTTTTCTTTTCCTCTTTGTATTCTTCATTACTACTTCTCTTTGATCAGATTGAATTAATTAGAAGAGATTACGTGGCTAACGGTGGCTGGGAGACTTTCCTGTCCTACGAAGACCCAGAGCAGGACATTCTCGTTGGCCTCCTACGACTGCGGAAGTGCTCAGAGGAGTCTTTCAGAGCTGAGCTGAAGGGAGGTGTTTCCATTGTGCGGGAGCTGCACGTGTATGGGAGCGTGGTCCCAGTGAGCAGTCGGGATCCTTCCAAATTTCAGCACCAGGTACCTCAAGCCATCTTTATTTTTCATCTGTTCACCCCGCTCCTCCTGGTAAAATTGGAGAAGGACATTAATTCGTTGTTTGGATTATAGTCTGCTGCTCCATCTCCAAGCAATTGGAAGAGGAGGTTATCAGGAGTGTTAAGGTGGATTTACCAAAGGGAAATCATGTCACTACCAGCTGGGTAGGTGGGGAGGGAGCAGTGGATGTTGTGTACCTTGACTTCTGCAAGGCGTTTGACACTCTCACAACATCCTTGCCATGAAAATTGTCAAGAAAGTGTGGAATAGATGAGCGGATGGTGAGGTGGATTGAGAACTGGGTGACTGGCAGAGCTCACATGGTGGTTTTGAGCAGTGTAGAGTCTGTTTGGAGGCTGTAACTTGGTGTAACTCGGTGCTGGGTCCGGTCTTGTTCAACATCTTCATCAAGAACCTGGATGAAGGGATAGAGTCCACCCTTAGCAGTTTGCTGGTGATACAAAGCTGGGAGGAATAGCTGACACATCTGAAGGCTGTGCTGCCATTCAACAAGACCTGGACAGACTTGAGTGTTGGGCAGGGAGGAACCTGATGAGATTTAACAAGAGCGAGTGTAGAGTCTTGTGCCTGGGGAGAAGTAACATCTTGACAGTAAGGGTGATGGAACACTGGAACATTTTGCCCAGAGAGGTGGTGGAGTCTCCATCTGTGGAGGTATTCAAGACCCATGTAAACACTGACCTGTGTGACCTATTGTAGGGAACTGCTTCAGCAGGGATTGGACTCAATGATCTTCTGAGGTCCCTTCCAACCCCTGTGATTCTGCAGTTCTGTAACAGAAATGCAATTGAATTTGAGCCTCTCCTTGCATTTCATGTTCTGAAATCCTGCTGCTTCTGAGGTTTTGCTGGTGTGATGGTGTTTAGGCATTTGCAACTGCTCTGACATTAAAAAAAAATAAAAGCATGGCTGAAAGCTCTCTGCCTTTCTCATGTCCATACAGTGTGAGAGGCCAGCTATTGCTGCTGCTCATTCGGTTTCAAGTGCTAAGCATCTGTGCTTCTGAAGTGTCTTTCTTTTGATATCTTGTACTGTACATCAGACTTCACTGCAAAAGTGAAACAGAGGTGATACGTCCACTGTGTGGGTGTATTTCTTTCTAAAGTGGATCTTATTCAGTAGAGAAATTTCACTTCTGAAGTCTAAAGTAGTAACAGATGGGAAGGTGAGGGGTCTGGAGGCCTACCCAGTTTTCTTTCCAGGAAGCATTTATTGAACAAAAGAATTATCTGTAATTCCTACTACCAAAACAGAAGGAATTCAGTTTTGGTTTGGAGATATTTCCTGGTGTAGGCAGTGTGGGGAGGCTTTTGAGTAAAGCCTCTTAGTTATGCCTGATGGTTTATTTTTGCTTCAGAGCCACTTGTGAGGGCCATTTCATCTGTATCTTAAAAGCATGTGAGGAATGGACTGGAAAGCTGTGTTTCTAATTCCTCACGGCGAGTCATATGAAAATTGCACATTATCCCTCTGCTGCGTGTAACATGCTGTGGCTTGCAGTGAGCAAAAACGGGAATTACATTTTGCCCTGGTAGACGTTGAACCTTTCGAGTGAGCTTTTAGAAAAGCAATCAGTTTGTCCTCTGTGCCAGAACTGCTCAAGGCCGATGTTTTAAATTAACTTCCCCGTATTTATTAATCATTCCCTGAGTATGTGTGCATTAAGATGCAGTTTGGCTGGGCGCTGATGACGTTTGGCCGTGAGGCAGAGACTGTTTAAAAACAGTAATTAATAAGGGAATAGTGAACACATGCACTGTAAAATAGGTAACGTTTCACAATCTTGGAAGGAAGTGGCCATTCAAAGTATTAAAAAATCGTTAAAAAAAAGAAAAAAGTTGACAACTGTGAGCATTAAAATAGGCTGGAAATGGAGGTGTCACGGTGTGTGACGCACTGGTGCTCGTTTGGAATAGTCAGTTGTAGAGACATTATGCAGGAGTTCTTTGCAGTGTTGGGGACAATTTCTGATTAGAACAGTGCTTCAGAATGAAGATTTCAGTGTATTACTTAAAAATGCCTGTAAGTGTTAAGTGTTTTTAGAATTAAATTGCATCCACTTCAGTTTCAACACAGTCCAGGTCTGTACATCTTGTCAGGAAAATAGATGAACAAAGAACCAAGCGTAATTCCTGCATCCTAATGTTAGAAGTGAATTAGTCCAATCAGTTATCCCCAGATATATGGGACAACTCAGTTGTTAGAGTGGAAAGGCTGTTCCCTTGTTTCGAAGCATTATTTTGATGTCAGTAGTGCTCCTGCTGTGTAGGATTTCCTAACATAAATAGAGGCATGGATCTGATCCAGAATATTAACTTGGTCTCCTCCAATTTCTTTTGCTTCAGCATCATCCATTCTATGAGCTGAGCCTTGTGGCTGTGCCCTGAGCTCTGGAGAGAGGTGTGGCTCTGCAGGAAGCACGCAGGACTTGGTGCGGGTTTTAAGGATGGCCCCAGATAGGTCCTGTGAGGGGTAACAGCTCCTGAGGGTGGTGAAAATTACAGTTGTGAGGAAGCAAGGCAGTGGTTGTATCAGAAACACCAATGATTGTATCAAAAACTCAGTGGTTATATTGGAAAGACCAATGGTTATGTCAGAAAGGCCAGCGATTGTATCAGAAAAAACAATGGTTATTTTGGAAAGGCCTGTGGTAATAATGAAAGGCCAATGATTATTCCTGAAAAGCCAACGGCAGCTCTCTGGCTCTGCCACAAAGTGCCATGGTGTGGCCACATCCATTGCAACTGACATCAGACTTGCAGTTTGGAAGTGTATGCAACTGCAACCAGTGTCTGTGCTCTGGATTTGTTTGATTCCCATAAAGGAGCCCAGGTATAGCAAGGCAGCTGTCAGGATGGATGATAATTGTTTGGTAATCTCAGCAGGGCAGACCTGCTCAGTACCAGCTCAACTCAACAGCTGCTGTGTTTAACTTCATTCTGTTTCCGCCACGGAGAGGCTGTCAGGCACTGGAGCTGCCTATGAATAATTTCACAATTAAAATAAAAACCAATCCAGTGGTGAGAAAACTGCTCTGTGAAGTTCAGCGTTAGCACACCTCTGTTCAGTGCTCTTCCTGCACAAAGGTTTTGGTCATTCCTGTGCCTGAACGTAAGAAGTCTTCTGGAAGTGTTCTGATGCTTACAGTCTGACCTTGCTTACGCTTTCTATTTTTACAGAACTTATTATTCCTGTTATTTCTTCTTCTACAGGGGTTTGGCATGCTACTCATGGAGGAGGCAGAAAGAATAGCCAAGGAGGAGCACGGGTCATGGAAAATTGCTGTAATTTCAGGTATCTTTGCTTCATCCCCCCCCCCCCTTTTTTTTCTTTTTTCTCTTAATCTGAAAACAAACCCACTACAGCCAACACCAACCGCTGTGACCATTGAAATGAGCATCAGCAGATGCTTCTTAGTAACAGAATCAAATTCCAGCCTGGCTCCATCCAGCACAGTGCTGCCAGAGGATGCTGCTGCAGGGAGCCATCCTGCTCTGGGTGCCGGGCTGTGTGACCATGGGTGCCTTCCTCCTCTCAAGGATGCTATTTCTGAACTCGCTGCTTTGGCCTCGTCACAGGTTGTTATTGCTGAGGGCTCACTTTCCAGAGCTTGTGAGGATAGAAAATTGCCAGCCTCCATTTTAGAGCCTTTCTGCAAGTGCCGTCATTAGAGTGGACAGATGTGCTTTTAGGATACATTAAAGCACTGTGACGGAGAAGCAAGCTGTATAAGAAAGAGCTGTAGCCCTTTCTCCTGTTTCATTTGCAAGGTGCTGTGACTGAGGAGAGCGGCGCCAGCTCACGGTGCGTGTGTGGGAAGTCAAGGTCAGGACTACCTTTGTGCATTAATTTATTCTCATATTAGAGGTTAGAGTGGCTATAGAAAGCTCTTACAGGCATATAGGTTATGTAACAGAGGGAGAAGGGTGCTGGGGGACTTGACCACAAGAGCTATAATACAGAGCTCGTACAAAAATAATTATCCTCTCCCACTCCACCAAAAAAATACACCGAAAAGCAGAAAACCACCAGCTTGATCCAAGCTGCTGAGTGCTGAATGAGCAGCCCATGCGTGTGCTGGGTCACGTCACAGCCGGATGCTTAGCGTGGAGATGTGGCCCTGAGGGTCATGCTTAGTGGGCAGTACTGGTGCTGGGCCACCAGGTGGGCTTGATGATGTCAGAAGTCTCTTCCGAGCTTAATGATTCCATGAGTCTGTGATTCTATGAGTGTGCATGGGGATGATGGGTTGACAGTTGGACTTGGTGATCTTGGAGGTCTGTTCCAACCTTCATGATTCTACGTTCTCTGGGTTCCCTGTTCTTGAGACGTAAGGCAGTCGTGTTTCTCTGTTTGCTGCTGCAGAGGATTCAGTTTGAGCTGGGAATCTTGCGTGGCTGAGAAATGCCCATACGTGGTATTTCTGTTTTACTAACAGAAAGTGGAAACGTTTTCCTTCTCGCTAATAACATCCTGACTTGGGCTGCGTGGGGGAGCGCGTGGTGGTAATCCCTCTGCATTAAAGAGCATTTCAACAAGAGCAGAAAATGTACAGCAATTACTGAAAAGATCTGCTAAAGCATTCGTGTTACTAATTTTACCTGTAGTTCAGCAAACTGATACGGAGAATGCTTTCTTTGCGTTGAAATGCGGTGCCAGAAGTCTGCCTTGGTGCATGCAGTTTGTGTCATCGTAGGAAGACTTCAGCTGTGATTTTTATCTTCGTTTTCCCCTGGACTGTAAAGTACAATATGGTGCAGTTTGTCTTTATAACAGAATACTGCAGCATCTGCAAATAACAGTTTTCCAGCTGTTTCCTTGGAGATGTTATCACTCGAGTTTCAGTTCTCCTCTTAAGTTTTATCTGAAATACAGATGCAGCCAGAGGTTCTTTCTCCATTGGAGGATGAACTTGCTTTTGCTCATTCGGCTTTCAAAATACATTTTTAATCTGGGAACCCATTGCAACGTTTCCAACATATTGCAGAATTTTCACGACCGTTTGGAGAGAAACGCATAAGAGAAATCTACTTTGAAAATCTCTCTCGTAGGGCTCTTTCTCTCATTTTTGTGCTTCATGTTTTATTAATGCTTTGTTGCAGTGGTTTCTTTAATGGTGTCCTTTCTTCAACAGTGTTTTCCAGCGTGGAATTTAATGGCTACATCAATACTAGTTAATTAAACAGTGCCAGAACACCCAGTGTGGGGAGTGTGGGAACTGGGTACGTCAGGGGGTTCCAGGAGTCCTAGAACCATAGAGGGGTTTGAGATGGAAGGGATCCTTCAAGGCCATCTGTCCCACTCCCTGCAGCGAGCAGGGACACCCACAGCTCCATCAGTGCTCAGAGCCCCACCAGCCTGACCTTGGCTGTCTGCAGGGACATCACCAGCTCTCTGGGCAGCCTGTGCCAGTGCCTCACTGCCCTCTGCACTGTGTCCATCAGACCCTCACTGCTTCGAGTCCTCTCTCTTCCACATGTGAGCTGCCAGAGCTCCTTCTCCTTCTATTTTGTCCAGACAACCCAGAGGACTCCAGGCATAATCTTTTCCCCTCTGCTTTCTTCTCGTGTATAAGCCAGTCAGTACTCTCACTGAAACATCATGTCGCCTCCTTGTGAGCGTGGATGTCCCTTTGCTGGGTCGGGTGCTGTGCCTTGCACTCTGTCTCGCTCCGAGGAGGGCTGAGGTTCCTCCCCCTGCAGCACTGGGTGAGGTGCTCACATTATCAGGCGTTGCTGTCAAATCAGTCGACACAAACCTGCAAACAGGAGACCAGTGAGTAATTTACACTTGCCTCCTGATTAAGATCAGTGGGACCGTGATAATCCGTTTGGGGTGACTGCTCCCAGCATCTTTCTCCTGAGCCAGGCACTCACAATCACAAGGCTGTGAATGGGATTTAAACCAATCCCACCTGTTCTCTGCAGCCTCCACCAGAGATGAAATGGTTGGCTGTTGTGGGTGACTCATCCCCCAGGCTGCTCGGGCGTACTGTCTCATGTGTTTAAGGAAGCTGTGCTCCTCCTGCCTTCGCCTTTTGCAGTCACGGATAATACAGAGGTTCGGAACTTTCTAAAAGTAAATCTGATGCATCACACCGGCGTTAGATTCACCTGCGAGGAAAAACATTAATCGAGCTGGCATATAAATCAGAGGGAAAGTTCCGGGGCACGTTTGATGGTACTCTCAAGTATCTTAATTTGCTCGTGTAAATAGCCCTTTGGTCTCCATGGAAGTCATAAATCACTCGAGTAATCAGCATCCCAGACTTCATCTTGGATGTTGATTCGTGGGCTGCCTCGGAGCTTGCCGAGTGGCAGAGTGTGCTCCGGGGCTGTAGGACAGAGCTCTGGAGCACTGCAGGAGGATGGATGGGGTTCAGCAGGGCTCCCAGGGGCTCTGCTGCTATTGCAGGGCAGTTATTGTTAGAAACGCCGATCTCACCGGCTGTTAATAAGAAGTGGCTCGAGATAAGTGGGAACATGGGAACGGTAATGAATTGGCTCTGTGATGTTTGCGTGCTTTAGATGGATAGCCTTTGGAAATAAATTAATTAGATGAGTTTGGGAGAAGCCAGGGATAAACCCATGCTGGCGGATTGGTGCTGGGGAATAGTAGTTCCTAATGAACTTCAGTTTTGTAGGTTTAGTAATGTAACGGCTTTGAAAATAAGCTTGGTAGGGTCCGAACTGGGATTTCAGTGTAGGCATGAACGGGAATATTGTTGTCCTTAAGTAAGGGCACAGCTGCAAACCCCTCATTTTGTGTTTTGGTAGGAAGCTCTTCTGTTTATATATACACAGACAGACACATAAGATATCAAAAACCTTTCTTTATAGCCTATATGAAGTCACATGACTTAACTTCTGTGTAGTATGGAGTAGAGACTTTCATCTTTCTTTTCTCATCTGTCCCAGCTGAGCATGTTTTGGAAAGTGGGAACCAATCTTCATTTATTTAGGCTTTGTACATGTGGACAGTCCACAATCTCTAGGCAGCAATGCACTGAAATAAGTTTTAGAAGTCTGATCAGTTTAGAGGTATGGAGCCTTCTGCCTGATCCTTGCATGCATTCATAGAATCACAGAGTCATTCAGGCTGGAAGGGACCTCTCAGATCCCCCAGTCCAACCCCAGCCCACTGTGCCCACTGCCCGCATCCCTCAGTGCCACGTCCCCGCGTTCCCTGAATACCTCGAGGGACGGTGACCCCACCACCTCCCTGTGCAGCTGTGCCACTGCGTCACCTCCTGTTTGGAGAAGAGATGTTTCCTAATGTCCAACCTGAACCTCCCCTGGTGCAGCTTGAGGCCATCCCCTCTCATCCTATCACTGTTACCAGGAGCAGAGGGTGACCCCACCTCACCACAACCTCCTTTCAGGAGTTGTAGGGAGTGATACAGGTCTCTTCTGAGCCTCCTGTGCTGCAGACATGCTAGCTCCCTCGGCTGCTCCACATAGCACTTGTGCTTCAGACCCCTCACAGCTCCGTTGCCCTTCCCTGGACACACTCCGGGGCCTCAGTATCTTTCTTGCAGTGAGAGGCCCAAGGCTGAACACAGCAATGGAGGTGCAGCCCCACCAGCACTGAGTACTGCAGTTTCCTTGCTACTGTGTGCTCCATCACACTTTTCCTGTCTCCCTCTGAAGGAGCTTTCCTTGGAGTAGGCAGAGGAGGAACCAGTAGGACAAACCTTGTACTTAAGGCAGTGGGCAGGAGTTGAATGGATGGAGATATCTTTCCCAAACAACCCTTTCACCAATCTCAACCCATATGTTTCCCTGGTCCATAGAACCCCAGTAATAACAATCACAATGGCAAAAATATCAGTCAACCTCAACAAGAGGTCAGGATGTATTTACAAATCAGACTCATGAAGAAGTGAAGGTGACTTCCATCGGAGCGACTTGTAACATAGACCTGAATCAGAACTGTAAGCTTTTAGGCATTTAAAAATAAATAGTTTTCTTTCATGGGAATCTGCCTCTCTGACCAGCAGCGTTCCCACACCGCCCACCGCGGGTAATCCTCCTTTTCAGGGCTGTGTGAGGTGAAGGGATTAAAGCTTGCTTTCATGGAAGGCTTTGAGTGTCGATTTCCTCCGGTTGCAGGTTTCATCTCTGTCGTGGTTACAGCCTCAAATCTGATGCGGGCTGCCTGTCCAGCTCTCCAACTGCTGCTTCAGGCAGGAATTACGTGTGCCTTAGGTTCAGGGCACCGTGCTCGCTTCTGGAGGCTGATGGGGAACGTCCTGCTCACCCCAGGCAGCTTCCCACGTCCCAGAGCAGGGCGAGGACTTCTCCCTTTGTCAAGAGCTGAGCGCTCATGAGAGTTAGCAGATTTTCTTTCTCAATTACATGCAAACCAGGACTGTACAAACAAATGCCATCAGTGTCTGCGCTCCTTCAGAGTGCATTTGCTTGCACTCCTAGGAACAGATTTCAGTGCTTCCCAGCGGACTCCTAGCAGAGTATTTTGTTCTCCCTGCTGTTCTTGGAATAAGCAGGTTCAGCTGAACCTGTCTTCTCGTAATGCATCTCTTTGCTCTTAGAGGTGTTTAATCTACAGGCAAAAAGGGAAGAAGCCGCAGCGGGGTTTGAGCGGGATGCCTAAAAACCATGCAAGGTTACTTCCAAACAAAGGAAAATCTGAGGTCCCTAGCATTGGGAACCAAGGAGCCATCACGAGCAGTGAACCAGGGAATGATGCACAGAGCAAGCTGGGCTCTACGGCAGCTGCCTGCCAGAGCATCTCGTTAAATATCACTTCATTTGAAGAGGGCCAGTGGGAGAAGTGCATTTAATTGACTATGGGATCGATGAGTGCTTTTGTAAGGGAAGATGAGCGTTCGCAAGGCAGGAAGGGCACTTTGGGTTCGGGTACCACAGAGGGAAACCATGGTACCGATGTGATGGGGAAGGAGAGAAGTCATTGCTTTGGGTGCTGGTGGTGTGGTGTGTCTGACCGAACCAACCAGAATCCCATCATTGCAGCACTGGGGCTCTGCATGCAGGGCATGTGTGCAGAGCCCTGCTCCTTTGTGGCGAAGGGGAGGTGCCCCCCGCCACCTAAATCAAAGGGCAAAATACAAAAAAAAAAAAAAAAAAAAAAAAGCAAGTGGCTTGTTTATCATGAAGTCATTGCTCATTTAAGGTAATTTTCTGCATGAGTGGTGCCTTTCTACTCTTCTGATGTGAGTAGTGTATTAGTATGCAGGCTTGGGTAGCTGAATGGTAGACCCTGGGGGCAACACTCCATTATTCAGAGCTCTGGGGAGGTCTGATCTGAAATGTCTGTTTTTCCATTTTCCAGCATTTGTAATTGCATGTGTGTTTTCTTTGCCTTTTGTTGTTGTGGTTTTTGTTGGTTTTTGTGTGTGTGTGTGTGTTAGTTTTTCTATTTTCTTTCTCCTTCCAGTTGTACCTGCTTCGAATTTACATCTTTTTTTCCCCTTTAAAAAGTCCCCCCCCTCTTAAACTGCACTAAAACACTGGTAAAGGCGTTGTTCCTTTGCTGTCCACAAGTCCTTTAGGCACTGGAAACACCCAGACATGGGGCTTGAGCCCAGTGGCTGGGCCAGGAAGCTCGCCACACTTGTCACCACTTCTCCCTTCCTGGCAGCAGTCTGCATTTGGTACTGGAGCTGTGCAGTCAGCACTTCCCCTCCTGTTGGAAGGACGCTGCTCTTCCAGTCCTTCTGCTCACCCGAGTGGCAGGTGGGGTTGGGGTGAGCTCGGCCTGGGGGCTGCATCTCCCTTCTTGCAGCCCATAGGTCTCAGCACTTTCCTCTGGGAGTCAGTGAAGAGCAGTTGCATGCGGTGACTCAACCATTGCGGATTTTATTTCGGTCAGAAACCACAGCATTCAGAGGGTGATACAGAACAAACAAGCGAGCCGTTGTTAGCCGTGTTCCTGTGCATAAGCACAGTGCAGCCCTCGGAGCTGTTGTTCTTCTTGTCCCACTTGCAGTGCGTGTGCTCCAGGCCGTGCATCCGTGTCACTTCTGACACTGCAGTGTGTCTGGGGAAGGTAGGAAGCAGCGGGCAGGGATGTGACACCTTCTTGCCATCCAGCCGTTGGCTGCCCAAGGACTTCTGGAGTTGCAGAGGAGTGCCCCCAGGGGCATCCCAGCTTGCCAGTCTGTCTGCCTACAACAGCTGATAAACTTCTCACCATCCCTTTCCATCCCCCATCCCTTTCCATGAGCTTTCTGGGGTTGGTTGGAGCACCTTGTGTTGTATCTTGATCTTGGGAGAAGTTACCCTTCAGCCTAAGTCAAGGTGGCTGAAGGACAGTCCTCTTTACAGGCTTAGTGTCTCCTCGAGCATTCCTGTTTGCATAATTCTGACTTTGCTGCCCCTAGTCCTGTAAGCAGCCATGTGGGATGTGTGCACTGGTGACCCAAAGTAAGATGTGGGTTAGTGGGCATGGGTTGGGTCGGGCTTACTGATCTTAGAGGTCTTTTCCCAGCCTTAATCGTTCTGTGGTTCTGGGACAGTTGGACTGGTGTTTTTGCACTGCAGCGCTTTGGTTTCAGGAAAGTCACACACTGGAAGAATTAATTACGCTGTTTCCTTCACATGGCACCAGCCATGAGCTGATGGAAAAGAGTGTGTAACAAATTCTGAATTACCAGAAGTCCTAAGGGGTTCACCTGAAGGGGTCGAGACCAGGCTGGATGTGGCCCTGGGCATCCTGCTGTAGTGCCCGTGGCAGGGGTCAGAACTGGGTGATCTTTGAGGTCCCTTCCGACCCAGCCCATCCTATGAGTCCTCCCCCTCCTAACCAACAGAAGCTCCTGCCTCGATGTGCTTGAACAAATTCATCCATTACAGGCCCTTCATTTTTCCCTTTAAGCACCGGTGTAATCACTCTGTTGTCACCCTCCGATTTTGAAGGCTGCCTTTCACAGTAACGGTGACCAGAGAGATTGAAGCCGGTGCTTCACAACTACTTGAAACATCTGAACAATAGAATTTCAGGACTGGTGCTCTTTCTCCTTGTATTACTGTAGCTACGCATCATACTGAAAGACACACAGCAGAAAAGTTCCTCTGCTTCCTTCTAAAAGGAGAAGAGACAGCCGTGTGTCAGAGGCTGCTTGGGCAGCCTGGCTTAGGGCCATGCTCCTCCAGGCTGCTCGTGTGCTGCTGCACTTGGCCAGCTCCTTGCCAGGCCCTTCATCTCATGCTCCTCTCTGTGAGAAGAGTCGGGGCAGTGCCAAACCCGCATCCTGCCCTGGCACCGAAGCACCTTGCTTTGACTCTGGCTGTGACACTGCTGCGTGCTTTGGGCTTTCTGCTTTGTGTCCCCTCCAGCCTCAGGGAGAACGTGTGGTTTTCCAGTGGGATTGTCTCAGAGCGCTCTCGGTACCATCCAGCACTGCCTCTCTGTGCCCTTCACGTATTCACACCCGTCTGCTCTGTGTGACAGACACTGAACCTCACAGCAGTGGCACGTGCAGAGCCCTGCAGGCACCGGCTGTGTGTCAGCACAAGCCCCCACCCAGCCCTGGACGCAGCAGAGGCTGAGTGCCATTTAACTGTGACTGCACTTGGCTTGTTGGTTTTACCCCCACAATCCAGGTTTCACCTGCCAAGATGAGGCTGTGACTGAGGGTTCCTTCCACTCCCAGTAGAAGAACCGAAGGCTGTCTCCATCCCGATCCACCTATCCTAAAGCAGCTGCTAAAAGGAGACAGACCACTTTATGCTCCCATGTGTTCCCTATGGGACTGGTGTCTTGCAGGCCGGCCCTGGGGGCACACAGCTTACAGCAGGTGCCTGCCACGGTGAACCTGGAAGCCACGATGCCATAGGTGAGGCTGCTGGCAACTCCAAGGGCAAGGGCCAGGAATGCACAGACAGAATGCATCGTGAGGATTGTAAATGATTTTCCCGACGCTACAAGGCAGCTCTATAAATGCAGTGCTTTTGCACGGAAGAGCTTTTTCGACTGCAGCGGCTGCTGTGACGTCTGTCAGCGTTATCTGTTTGTGCTGGCGTCGGGAAAGCAGGCTGGCTTGGCTTGTACCAACAGGATTGTCTCCTTATCTCTGCACAGAAGATGCTTGTTCGGGAGGGGTGAGGGATGAGATTGAATTCCCCCACCGCAGGTGCTTGCCCTGTTAAAACCGATCGCGCCAAGCTCCATTAACAACCACCCTTTCCTCTCTCCTTTAAGTGCAGGCATTTTGTCACCCGTGCCTACGCCGTCTCCGGTCGCCTTTAAGCAAAACTCATCGATCATTTGCTCCCAGGCTGGGAGAGGCGTCTGGAACCACGGCCAAATCCGCACCGGCACAGCCCGGCTTCCGAAGCAGCTCTTTCATGTCTCCCTGCAGCGAGATTGCTCCGTAGCCCCGCTCGGTCCCGGTGACGTCGCAGCCTTATCGCGGCGTGGAGGTCTGGCACCGCCGCCGCTCCCCGCCGTAAGCTAATTACAATGCGGCAAGATGATCAGTTTTCCCCCAGACCAGGTTTCTATTTGTGTGCTGTCAAGTAGAAAATTAACATGGACACAGGCCAGGAATGCTTCACGCCCGAGTGCGCCGGGGCCGGAGTTGGTGAGGGAAAGGCAGGCTGGATTTCTGAATGGCGGCGGTGTGGGATCAGGTGGTGCCGGGCGTCCTTAATGGGAGCAGCATTGGAGCTGAGGAGATGGGGAAGAACCAGAGCAAAACCTCCCGGCTGCACACGCTTTGTTCAGAACAAAGCTGGTCGGCATTTCGTAGAGCCATAGCATCGTTTGGGATGGAAGGGAACCTTAAAGACCATCCGTCCCACTCCCTGCACTGAGCAGGGACACCCGCAGCTCCATCAGTGCTCAGAGCCCCACCAACCTGACCTTGGCTGTCTGCAGGGGCATCACCACCTCTCCGGGCAGCGTGTGCCAGTGCCTCACTGCCCTTATTGTAAAAAGGGGTCTTGGTGCTTTTTAGGAAGAACATGTCGGGTGGTAACGGCCAGGCAGAGCCACCACAGCTGCTGCGTGTGCCTGTTGCATATGGGAGCGCGTCGCAGGGTTCCCTGCTGGCCATGGGACTTTCTGCTCTTTTCTCCCACTGGTTTTAGTCACCAGAGGTCATTAGTGTCTGATTGAGCTATTCAGCTGCAGCTCTGTGGCACCTTTTAGCTGTTCCTCAGCACGGGGGCATTTGTGTTCAGCATCCTCCTCCCAGCTCTGATGAGCAAGAGAGGGAGCTGAGGAACGACGGCTGATTTCAGCCCCTGCCTTCCTGAGCTGGGCGGCTGCTGGAGCCAAGTCCCACAGCTGCGTGGGGAGAGAGCTCCTTAGGGGGTGCCGTGGGGGAGGTGGGGGCACAGGTAGGCTGCTGTGCTAATAACTGAGCACCTCGCTCTCGAGATTGCTGAGCATTCTTCCTCAGCTCTGAAAGCCTCCCAGGCCTTCGGAGAGAAAATTGATCGCGAATTCCTCCGGTGCTTGGTGAGTCATCCCAAATCCCCGGTCTCTCAGTAATACTTTGCCAGATGGGTTGGATATTTCAGCAACCATCTCTGGATGAAGCCTCAAGACATTACACAGCATCCAACATCTCGCAGACCTTTAGCTTGACAAATTTGGGGTTGAGTGGTGGAAGCATTTCACTGTCTGCATCTCTCTCTCCAAGGCCTGGAGCTTGCACCGGTGGCAGCGCTTTGCTCAAGTGTAAGAGAAGGGTTTGCTTGTAAATATTTAATTGTGCATGGTTTGAAGTCAGGAGATCTATGAGCACTGGGCTTCATCTGTCACCGTAGAGGCAGTGCTGGCGTGGTGGCTGCAGACAGAGGGTGCTGCCAGTGTTGCTAGGTTGGGCCAGACCTGTGTAGTCATTAATGAAATGTTGCTTCTGCAGTAAAGTGATCAGTGAGATGGAAGCTCACCATCTGGAAGCTCCGCGATGGTTCTTAACTGATTTTTAAATGGCGAGTCTGCAGTTCTAACCATAACCAGGGCATCTCCCACGTGCTGAGAGGCACCCTGAAAGTTGGATGCTGCGAAACCGGTGCTTTAGTTCTACCTGCTAGTATTGGTGACAGTCTCAGGTTTGAGATTTGGCCTTATGATCAAATAAGAGTGATCCGTTTGGTAATACCAGAAAGCTGTTGCTGTGGTTTTCCTTGTAGGGACCTCCAGGATCACCCAGCCCACCCCCACCGTGCCCACTGCCCACGTCCCTCAGTGCCACATCCCCACGTTCCCTGCTCACCTCCAGGGACGGTGACCCCACCACCTCCCTGGGCAGCTGTGCCACTGCATCACTGCTCTTCTGGAGAAGAAATGTTTCCTGATACCCAACCTGATGTCCCCATGCCATCCTCAGGGTCTTCCCACAGGGATATGGAATGCAGAGGATCCTGCCTAAACAGAAGACTTCCATCTCTTCCAGCGTGTACCCATCCCCCTCAGCTTTCAGAAGAAAACCCTAAGGCCTACAGGTTGAGGAGGGAGCTGTTTCCAGGGGAATTTTAGTGCTGGATAGATGTGAGACCAGAAATACCTTAGAAGAACTGATCTTCAGTGGTTTAGAAGCCAACATTAAAAAGTTTCTTCAAACCCCTCAGAAATAAGGATGGTGATGGATGGGACTGGATGATCTTGTAGGTCTTTTCCAACCCTGGTGATTCTGTGATGCAACGCTTTGCTTTGCTACAACTTCATCAGCAGTCCACTGACTTATTCTGTCAAGATTCCAAAGTACCCTTCCAGAGCAGCACTGCTGCCTTTGCACCTTGCAAGCACTTGGGCGTGCAGGGCTGTCAGGCTCCTTGCTGCAGCCCCTGTTGTCCCTCCAGGAGTTAAATAGAAGGATTTGGGGGATGCAAAAGGAGAAGAGAGCTTTTCAAACTGGCCAGGTGGTAGACCGGGTGAAGTCATTGTAGAGTTAAATTGGTTTCTGTTAAATTCAAGTTGTGCTGTGTGAGGAGCAGGTTGCAAAGGGTCTGCCTGTTTGTTACCTGGAGGTGTTTCTCCCGTCAGTCATGTTTATCGAGCAGGAGGGCTGACCACGAGCTGGAGCTTTGGCAGAAGGGGGCTGATGCTTTGCATTTGCGTCAGATCCGCAGCGCTCCTCCTGACGTGGGCTCTCCTGGCAGAGGGTGGATGTGGCTGTGGGAGAGCCAGGGGGTGCTCAGGGCTTTCTGTCTGTGGGTCGTGCCTTCAAGAATAATCCAGTCTCCAATCTGAAAGCGTTCTGTAGCAGAGGAGTGAGTCTGGGAGCTGATGAAGGGAGACCCGGGCTTCAAAACGCTTCTTATCACAGCTGTGATTTGAGATTTCAGACAAATTACCCGTCTGCCTGGGATCTCGGCTCTTCTTGTGGGACGTGGCGATGACAGTACCTCCCTGCCAGGAGAGGTGTTGTGAAAACAGCAATTTAACAATGCTGGGAAGCAATCTGGGCAGGAAGGAAGCGAGACTCTCATTTGACAGAAGAAATAGAGGCGTTGAGGTGTGGGTTTCTCCTCCAGGCCCCCCAAAACAGCAGCACTAAACACAGGTTAGGCACAATTGCTGCTAGCAGGTTTGGTGCTGTGAATCATTTAGCCCTTACTAGAGAAAGGATTATGGAGTGCTTTGCATAATCATGTAAGTACATAAAGATGTATCTAAATCACAAGTCTAACTGCGACGCTAATTAGCTCTTTGTGGTCGCTGCGGCAGGAGGAGGTCACCAAGTGCTGAACTCTCCCAGCCTGTGCTTGGTCCCTCCAGAGACTGCTGAAACACATAGGAAGGACTGCTCTGCAGGAGAGCACTTCGGAGCCCAGGGCTTTTCCTATTTTCCCTTTGCATTTCCCAGGGAGTGTATTCCGACTGCTGCCAGAGCGTCAGTGGCTCTCCATAGTTCTCAATAGAATCCATTGGTCTCAAAGAAGTGAGCATGTCTGTGCTCTATGCTCATCTGAAAACAGAGAGTATCACATCTGTGGGATGCTGGGTAACGTTTCCAAACCCCCCTACATGTAATTTTTTATTTCCTAGATCTTCGGGAACTCTTGACAACTAAGTTGCCAGTTGTCTAACCTAAAACAATTGTGGGGATTGATGTAAGGGTTGTTTGTTGGCTTCGTACGTTCATAACATTTCTGATTGCTCTGAAGTGCTCAGGTTTGCTCAGAAATGTTAATAGTTGGTTTTTTATTCCAATTCTTTGGTGCCGATAAGGTGTGTGTTATGGTTATCTCACATCCTTTGCTTTTGCCCCATTGTTGCCATTCACAGCGGTCGATTGGTAGAGATTCACATGGGGCAGCCTCGTGTTTTCCCCAGAGATAAAAATCCAGTGTTGTGAAGACTGTAAATGCCAAAGCAAGCTGATCAGAGGCCATGGATGGATGTTCTGTGCATTCTTAACTCATGCGTCATCTTGGAAACGCGATGTGGTTTTTTTGGTTAGCGTCCAGCAATCAAGAGAGGAGAAAAAAAGTTCTCCCATCTCATCTTTCCCTTGTGCTAGGTATTTGAAGCCGTGGGTTTGGCCCTTCCTCACTTAACTAGGTCCTGCCGACGTGAAGAAGTCCCGTTGCCTGGGCTCTGGATGGTCACTGGGCAGCTGCCAAGTGCCATCGAATGCCGGCTGTGCTTTGAAATCAAGACTCAACAGCAGTGGATTTCACAAGGAGGCATTTTCTTGCAGCCAGCCAAGTTTCTTCTTGGATTTGGTGGAGATTGAGGCGAAGAAGTATAAAGAAAAACGTAAAATCTCTCTCAGAAGCAATCCCAAGGCCCCACCAATGGCCACGGGGAAGGAGGGGGTTGTGTTGGCTTGCACATTGTTCACATCAGTCTCCAAGTCATACGACCGCATGTCTTGAGAGCTCCAAAATGTGAGCTTTGTGATCCCTGAATGACGGCCTTTGAATGCCCCTCATGCTCTGGCAGCGTCAGTCTGATCACGGGAGACATGCCTGGAGGATGAGGAGTATTCTCAGAGAGAGCCTTGGCCTCAGCCTCAAATCCCAGAAGCTGGCTTGAGGTTCACTGCTGGTCTGGGGTAAAGTTCATGGCACTTTGACAAGTAGCATTTCCCATTGCCTGCAGGCGCTAACAGTCCTTTGCTCAGACCCTTGAAGGACGACCCTACCCAACAGAGATCCTACAGCTGATTTGGGTGCCGTGACGTCTCTACCCAACAGAGATCCTGTAGCCATTTGGGTGCCCATGCAGTGAGCCCGGGGCTCTCTCTTCCCAAAGCAAAGCACAAAGCGAGGCAGTCAGTGCCATAAAACTTGGCCAGAGCTCTGGCTGCCAGCAGAACTGCAGTTGGCACATGGGTGGTTGGAGGCAATTCGGAAGGTTCAGCTGATGTGGGTTCATGCTGCCTGGCACGCGGGGCTCCGGTAACTGCTTCTAAGAAATGGATCGAGGGGGAAGGAAGCTGTGAGATGCTACATGCCCTGACTGTGCTGCTTCGGGAAGGAGTTCAGTGGTTGCCAAAAGATGTGGAGGCCTGCGTAGAGATAATTCTCTCGTGTGCCTCGGTAAGTCTCTGCTATGGAAATTTTATGAACTATTAGTAGCTCTTTAATGAGCCTGAAAACAATCTCATTTTCACTTAGTTCTGTGCCCAGTGAGCCATGGTGAAGGAATCTTTGAGGATACTCGGGCTCTGCTGCTGCACTGCAATATTTCTGTGTGGCGGAGCTGAGTCAGAAGGGTGTATTTATGGGCTTTGCACGGAAAGGTCGCGGGCAGGGGGCTGCACGTGGGCAGTGAAAGCTGATTTCCTCTGTCCTCCTTCAGGGCCAGAAATGTTTAATCCCGACACCGTGGTCGCCTTCCACTGCCCTCTGTGTGCTTGTGACAGCTTCTGGCCATACTCTTCCTTTCCTGTGTGTTTTTTCTTTCGTGGTGCTTCAGGAACGACGCTGCTTTTCATGGGGGAGCGCAGGTGAGACTTTGAGCTGTAGGTGTACGTGCTGTGAATCAGAGCAGCAAGGCATCCCAGGGGTGTTCAGGGCTGGGTTGGATGGGGCCCTGAGCTGCTGCCTGACGCAGTGGTTGGCGGCCCCTTCCAAGCCAAGTCATTCTGTGATGATGCTGTGACTGGGAGGAGAGCTGGTGCCACCCATACCTTCCTTTCAGTATTGACACCAGCCCTTACCTGGTGTGACTCGTGAGCACACTGATGCTGTCCTGACCAGGAGCCAGCAGCACAGCCCTGCTCCTTTGTCTGTTGTTGGGACTTTGCGTTCGTACAAAGTCGTGTTAATCACAGAACGGAGATGACTTCTTGGTGATTTATGGGCAGTCATTGGTGCCCCACAGATCTTTTATTCCATTCAGCAGTGCCTGCAGCGTTCTGCTTCTCTCGTGGATGAAGGCAGTGTGGCTGCTGGCTGTCAGCCTGCTTTTAATTCTACCTTTTAACACCCCATTTCTTTCCCAGTTGTGTCACGCTCATTGTAAAAGGTCCTTCCTCCACCCTGCCTCTGATTTCCTGATATTCTCTGACTCCAGAGAAGTGCCTTTGTATTAATGGGATCCCAGTGAATTTTGCAGGCTGGGTCTGTTGCTGTTTGGGTTCTGAGCAGCTGAAGTGAATCCTGAGCTCATCCTCAATTGCTGTGCATCATTTTGCTTCATGGGGCTCTTGCTGCATTTCAGCAGTTCCTTTCAGAGAAAAGTAAGCCACAAGCTGTGCTCCAGAGGCAGATCCAGCCCAGACACCGGGGTCTGAATGCACAGTGCTTTGCCCAGCTTCAAACCAAGCATGCACATTGCTGTTCTTTCCCTGTTTCTTTTTTTTTTTTTTTGCATCCATGTGTTGAATTCCCAGCTCTGTTAGGAACTGATGGTCCAGTGGTCATAATCCCAGATGCTTGACTTCCTACACTTCTGTACCCAAACCCAGTGGCTGCTTCTCAGCATATCTTTGTAAGAGCTTTTCCCCTCAAAAAAGGCTTCTTGCTTTGAAAACATTCCCACAGTGCTGGCAGGATGCCCCACGATTTCATTGAGGCACCTCCTATCTGCTCTTTCATGACTGTCTGATGCTGTAGATTCCTCTGGAGGTGCTCAGGGCCAGGTTGGATGGGGTCCTGGGCAGCCCTGCCCGTGATGGGGGTGCATGGGGTGTAAGATCCCTTCCAACCCAATCATTCCGTAGTTCTGTTAAGGACGGTGATTCTGTGCAGGAAGTTTTGCTATGAGCACGGCCTGATGACGACAGAGGTGCTTCACGAGGCAGCACTGCGTGGGACCCCAGGAGCACGGGGCTGCCAACTGCATCATCAGCCTTGTTAATGGCTTGAACCCGTTGCCCTCAGCGAGGAGGAGCTGCCACTTCACTAGGGCCACTTAACAGCTCTGAGATTAATGGAGGCAGCACACGATGCTCCGCCGCAACCTCAGCTGCCTTCCTTTAAAATCCACACATTTCCCAAGAGTTTGAGAGGAAAAACAAAAAACAGAAAATGAGGAGCGTTAACCAAGGTGGTTTGGAAACCACCTGCATTTCATCAGCAGCATTTCTCTGTTGTCCTTTAGCAATAGGAGGGTTCTTCTTCAGCTTTGGTTTCACTGATCGTTTTGCCGGAGCTCTGGGCTGCAGGTCCGCGATCCAGCTGTCCTGGGCAGGAATCACAGCACCATTTGAGTGGGAAGGGACCTTTAAAGGCCACCTGTCCCACTGCCTGCACTGAACAGGGGCACCCACAGCTCCATCAGGCTCCACCAGCCTGACCTTGGCTGTGTGCAGGGCTGGGCAGCCTGTGCCAGTGCCTCACCACCCGTTGCACAAAAGTCCTTCTCTTTATATCCTGACTAAGGACCAGGAGGAGGGGTTGGCTGGAGCTGTGGTGCTCAAGGAGCTTGCTGAGCACTGCGGCATGTGTTGGGGAAGGCATCACAGCTCCCCAACAGGGCTCGTGTGGGGAGGTGGCCGCAGGTGCACAGGCAGGAAGGGGTTACGCCAGGCACAGTGCTGGGGACACGGCCATTCCTGGAGAGCTATTTCCAAGTGCCACGGTTTCCAGGAACTGGCTGGAGGCTCTGAACTTAATCATAGAAGCATAGGAAGGCGTAGGGTGGAAGGGACCTCAAAGCTCAGCCAGTACCACCCCCCCTGCTGTGGGGTACGGGAGGAGAGGGGTGCGGACTCTGTCCTCCTGTCCCTGCCCACCAGCTGCAGGGACAACGGTGCTGAGGGATGCTGAGCCCTTCCTCTGCTGATGACTAATGTCTGCATATGTGAGTAATTAGATAAGGTGAGGGGGGAGGCTGCTGTGTCCTGCCGCAGGATGCAGCAGGGTTCATTAGGAGAGGAAGACGAGGAGCAGAGGCGCACGGAGCCTCCACTTCAATGAGGAAATTGGACTGCGGCTGCGGAGCCCACTTGTCGAGCTGAAGTGGAGCTGAGCTCATTTCTAGGAGCGCTGGGACAGAGCCTGCCGGGCTCTAGAGCCCTTCAGTTCCTGGTAGAGGTGCCTGCAGCTGGGCTGCCTGCACCTGGGAGCCCACCTTTGGTTTTCGTCTGAGCTCCCAGCTGTGGTTCAGCGCCGTTCCCTTGCTCTCTCCCTCGCAGCTTTTCTCAGCGCAGAGGACAGGGCAGATCAAAGCACTGCCTTAAAGCTTTGTCTTTCTCCTCGCAGGCGTTGGCACGAGGAACTACTACAGGAAGATCGGCTACGAGCTGGAGGGGCCGTACATGGTGAAGAGGCTGCAGTGAGCACAGCGGGTCCTCGCGTCGCACCAAGGGGACGCGGCTGATCCAGGACGAGAGCTCACGGTGCTGGCTGGAAGCTGGAAGCCTTAAGCTGCCAGCTGCAAAGGACTGGCTTGAGCCCGTGGCAGCAAATGGGAGCTGGCTTTGCTGCGTTGCAACATGGGACTGAATCACAGGTGAACAAGAAGGCAGCCTAGTGTGGAGAAGTGTCTGTTATTCCTACCTTGCTACCACTGGGCTTTTAACATGCGCTGAAATGGCGTGGGTTATTCTGCGACATAAGCGAATTCCTGCTCTCTGCATACGTGTTGCCGTGGCTGCTTTTTCTCCATCCCAAGCCGTGCACTTTGATCCTTCCAGGAGGCTGTCAGGGGTCGGAAGCCACTGCTCACCTTGCTGGTGGTAGGATTTGTGATTAGAACTTAGCCTGAGCCTCTGTGGGGACACAGCCACATTCTGAGGCTGCAGTTCAGCCTCCCTGAAAGCACATCAGGTGAGGTTGCTCAGCACCCTGCCCAGCCAATGCTTTTCTATCTCCGTGGTGGAAGGCCTACAACATCTAGGTCCCTGTTTCAATATTTGACCCCTTGCGTGGTAAAATAGTCAGGAAAATAGCTAACAAGAGTTGGGCACTTTGAAAACTGCCCTATGACCTGGCACTGCACACCTCTGGTCCCCCTCTTTTCTTTGCACGTGGTGTACTCCTACACCATAACCAGCCTCCGTTGGCCCCACTCCAGTTTTGTTCATTTCCACGCTCCATTTTCTGCTCCTCCATCCTGGAACTCAGTGCTTTGCATAAGCACCCCATCCTCCCTTGTCCAGGCAGCTCTGGGACAGGACTAATTCCTGTGCCCCTGGGAAGCAGGGCACGTTAAGCTTCCGCCACCACAAAGCGCAGGAGCTGAAAATGGATGCAGTGCAATCCCTGTGCTGAATCCTCAACGCTCCCCCCAGAAGGGGCTGTTGTGGTTGTGCATTATGAATCACACTGATTTCTCAGCTCCATGAGCCTTCCTCTCCAGGTAAGCAAAGCTCAGCTCTTGGTATCTGCAAGCTCAGCCCTCTGGCAAAGCCACAACATGCCAGATACATTTACTTCTTTAAGGTTTTTAAAGTTTACTAGTAGTTTCAACAAGAAATAAAGTCTTTCTTTTCAGTCTGATTTTCAGCTTGCCCTTGGCACGTCCTTTCCATGGTCGCATGCTGCCCAGCTGCAGGTTGGGGTGCACTGCACCCAGCCACCCCATGGCAATGCTGGTGCATCCCCTGGAGCTTTTCCTTCTGTTGGAGACACGGAGTTCCTCCAGAGCCCAGTGCCATTCTCTGCTGTGCTTTGGGATGGGGTCAGCTGCAAAGATGGGAGTAGGCAACTTGAAATCGTGGAAGAGAAAAGGGAGTGTTGGGATCCTGGCCACGCTGCTGCTCGAAGCATTGTGACCTCCCCTGGAGCTGTGCTGAGTTAACAGAGAGCAGGCAAAGGGACAGCGTGGGGGTCACCCCAGTGGCAAACTGGGGGTGCAGGCAGTGAGTGGGGCTCAGCAGTGCTGAGCTGCTCGCACCAAGCTCTGTGCACAGAGCTGGCCGTGCTCGTGTTTTCAGCCAGGCCATTCCCTCCGAGGCATTAGCGCTGTCTGGTGACAAATTTCACACATCGAGGTGAAGTGCAGCTGTTTGGGACCCGTAATTTGCACTTTGCTGCCTGCCCGTCACGTGGGCTTCACCGCCGGAGGGCTCGCAGGAGGTGGAAGGCTGCTCCGACACACACTGCACCATTTGAAGCCTTTATGTCGGTATTAAAAGAAGCAAGCCTCACAGAAGCCTTTTCTGCAAAACAATGTCGTAAGGTTTTGACGATGAATTGTAAATTTAATAAGCATGCACTGATGTAAGGCAGCAGCTCTTCGCTGGCAGACAGCAGCACCGCGCAATAAAAGCGGTGCTTAACCATGGCCGTGCACGGGGCACAGTGTGGGGATCAGCACCCCCACATCCTGTGCATTGAGGATCCTTCGAGTCGGCCAAAACATCGTCCCCAAAGGTCGCGTCCGTCACCCGGAAAGGTCCTTACGTCACTTTGTTGTCTCATCACTTGAGCAGCAGAACAGGTAGCTCCTTCCGACGGAGCGAGGGGTAGGAAATCAGCTAATTGCATCCTGCAGTTAATTGCAAAAGGGAGCGCTGCTTTCAAAGCAGGGAGAGTTGCACTTGGCTGCAGGTGGCTGTCAGGGGCAGCCCTGCCTCGTCCTGTGGTGTCCCAGCACAGGCAAGGAAGCCTGGGGCGGGAAGGTCTGAGTTGGGATAGCTGCAGGTTGAAGGGTGGCAAAATCTCACCAACCCACAGCAGCCTGGGTCAGGGAGAAGGGTTTCCAGGCTGATGCTGTCCAGCAGGAAGGGCTGCACCTCCCTGCCTGCTCCCATCAAAGCTGGCAGGAAAAGCAAGCAAGAAGGAAAGCGAGTTGTTAACGGTGCAGCCGGAGCAGCGCACCCTGCCCGGGGCACACACCCTGCTTCCCTCGTTGCAGCTCTGTGCTTTCTGATCTGCAAGGCAGTCCCTGCCAGCTTCAATATTTCTCTCGCTTCTATTTATATGCCTTTCTTCGTTGCTTGAAAATTACCTGCTGCCCTGCCTTGGCAGCGCTGGAGCGCTTCACAAGTGCCTGCTAAGTGCACCTCCTGGCTCCACACACAAGGGCTGAGCTGTGGGTTCCTCTCCCGCTGCCCCCAGTGTTTGCCCCCCACTCTGAATGAGCAGCACAGGGGCAGGCGGGGACGTGCCTGCGTTCCTGCAGCAGCTCCAGGTCCCTCTGCTTTCTCCCTGTGTCACCATCACACCGAGTCACCCCGCTGCTGCTCTGCACCGCTCTGGTGCTCAGCCCCCACGGGCATCACTGCAGCAAAGACCCAAAAAGCACAACAAGCCTCAGGTAGCCAAGACAAAGCACCTCTTCCAGAGCACGCACAACCTGAGTGGCACTGCTGCCCAGAGAGTCGTGGTGCCCCATCCCTGGGGGTGCTCAAGGCCAGGATGAATGGGGCCCTGGGCAGCGTGAGCTGGTGGGGGGCACCCACAGCTGGGGTCGGGGGGACTTCAGGGTCCCTTCCGACTCAACCATTCTGTGACTATGAAACAAGAGGCACCACATCTGGCATCTGCCAGCAGTGGTGCCCAAGGAGCAGTCCCCTCCTGCCAGGGTGGGATTGTTCTGCTCTCGTGTCCCCGGTGTGGCAGCAGGAGGGGCCGCCTGCTGCCTTTGGTGCAGTAAGCCATCACACCAGGGGCTGGGGGAAATCTGCCACGACTCTGTGAGGAAAGAAAATTAAACGAAGAGGAGCAGGAGACTTGAGAGAAAGGAGCTTGATTTTAAAGAAAATACAGCTGTCACAGTCAGCTCTGTTTAATGAGAATAAGAAGCGAGCGGTTTGAAACAAAAAGACCACAAAGCCAGACCTGAGGTAAGCAGCAGCACAACGTCCTTGGGCTCCTCGAGCCCTTCCCCATGTGGAGGCAGCAGTTTGCCATCGATTTATTGACACTGCCCTGCCTCAGGGGTGTGGGCTTGCTCAGGGCGAGCTCTAGAAAGCATCGGAGCACCCACTGACGTTTCCTGGGTGCCAGAGTGAGATCCTAGCCCTGACTGCAGCTCTGCGAGGGCTCGGTGTCTCCCACAGCCCTTTCAGATCTCCTCCTGGCTGGGGAAACTTGAGCTCCCACATCCTCAGCAGGAGCATCTGTAGGAGATTCTCCCCCCTCCCCTTGCACACTGGGCCCTCGAATCCCTGCCTCACCGCGTGCAGCAGAGCGGGAATTTGTTTCTCGTGGGCTCATTTTCTTGAGGTAAATCGTGATACTGTTTGGGTTGGTAACTTCTCCAGGCTTGCTGGGATGAGGGGAGGTTGTAAAGAAGAGGTGGAGAGGGCCACAAAAGCAGGTCCTGATCCCAGGTCTGTTACACAGGGCCGGGATCCCCATCACAGCTCAGCTTGCACGAGGCATCCACAAACCCAGCAGGAAAACTGCTGTCTCCCTGATTTAAAAGACGCAAGAGGGAAAACGTTGATGGGTTGTGGGTACTGAACCCGTGTCCTGTTGCTACCACACCAGCACAGTGCTGGGACAGAGGCTCTCACCTCCCCTCTTGACCCGGCCTCCACTGCTATGGGGCTGCTAGGAGGTGTGAATAATGCCACAGACTACACATTGCTTCCATTTAAAACCAATTGAATCTAAATTCTCTGATCCTGCAGCTCTGTGAGAATAAAGGAGAGCTTAGAGGGAGAAAAACACTGCTTCCAACTTCAAAAAGCCTCAGCAAAATCAATTAAAGAGTGTATGAAGAATCCTGAAAGAACAACAGGGACTGACAGATCGAACTATGCAGGCTCATTACCTTTCCACATCCAGCCCTTGATGATGTTCCTGCACAACATCAGCCAGGGCACGTGGGTGTCTTTACATTTTGGCTGCAAGTACCTGTACCGTGCTTTGCAAAGAGAATGCAAATGACACTGGTTGTGTTTTGCGTGCCACAGAAGCAGGCTCCTTTGAGAAGGCAGCAGCTGTTTAGTGGAACAAAGGGAAAACGTATTGGAAGTCGGGGAGGAGAGAGGAGGAACGATGTAGCTCATCTAAGAACATGAACTGAGCACCCAAGGCACAACTGCCTGATGAGGCTGCCACAGGCACTGGCTTCCTGGGTAGGAAACAGCCTTTAATCCTCCAATGGATTAAGCAGCAAGGGTGGGCTTCATTCCTGTGCTAGCTTGGTACACACCCAGAGCTAACAGCCACTGCAAAACTATCTTCCCAGGTTCAGCCTGTGTGCCACGTGCCTGGGCCACCGCGCACACACCGCAATGCTTCGCTCTTACCTCTCCACCCCAAAGAAATTCAGTTGCTCACCTCTGCACAGGCAAGTGTCCCTGGCTGGTGAATCAGGATCACGCAGGGACGGGCACGCTGTGAAACAGATTCCAGCAGCAGATGCTGGAGAACCAGCTCTGGCTGCACACACACAGGTTGGCAGTTCTGCTCTCCTTATCTCATCTGGAGCCCCTGCTGAGACGAGGCACTTAATCCAACCCGTTCCCGTGCCCTCTCCAGATGATGCACCCCTCGAGCTGCCCCGTCTGCACGCTGGCTGCCCAGTGGCAAGCATCAGGAGCACCTCCATCGTTCCCTGCGCTAAACAGACCCGGGAATTTATCTCCCCAGCATCGTCCCAGAAGCTGTAACAGCACCAGCTACTGTGCTGTGTTTAACGAGCACAGGAAAAAGACCTTCTGCTGGCTGCTGAGCTGAGCTGGAAATTGTGATGAATGGTGGGTGCTGCTGATGAATAATTTGGATGCAGCACTTAATTTGAGAGAAAAAACAGAGTAGCACCAAACCCGGCTGGGACAGCAAGTACTGAATTCTTCCCTCGACAAATCCAGCCCCTAAATACCTTCTGTCTCACTGAGTGGTTATTTCTGTCCCATTTGAAAAAGCCACAGTTGACCAGTCTGAAGCATCCTGAACCCAAAGCAAGCAATGCAAGTGCCTGCCTGCAATGGACAGCAGGCGTTCAGAGACCAATCCAACCAACTGCTCTGATGCACACCGGGCTCCTCACAGGAGAGACCAACGAGGAACGACTCACCCACTCCTCCCAGTCACAGCAGAACAAAGCTTCACCCTCACTGCCTGCTCTCCTGAAACACAAAGCTGAATCATAGGTCTGCGCTGCCCTCCATTCTTTTTTTCTTCAAGAGAGGCTGACTGCAGATGATAAATGGTGCATCCTTACTGTCATTCCAGCAGCTATCCCACCACCAAAGCAGCAGCTTTCACAAAGCCCCAGCTGCTTGGATGCAACGGGAGGGATGTACACGGATATCTGGGGTTTGGTGCTTTACAGAGAGAAAGGATTCAGCCCAAAGGGCCTCGAGCAGGAAGAAAAGCTGTTTAGGAACAGGGCACTTCAGAGAGCAGCAGTACAGGAACTCCCTGAGCGTACGGCTGCATTAGCCCTGTGCCTTGTCGCCCCTCACAGATGTACCTCCTGGGATTTCGTGAGCTGAGCTGACTTCTGCCACCACCAGGGAGTTGAGCCACACACCACACAGAACCTCCACGTCCCTCTGCACAAGAAGAGAAGGCACACATCAATAGGAATTCACCACCTCCACAACAAACCTGAGCAAACAAGCTCCCACCCCCTCCCCCCATCCCAAGTTGGGATGAATCCCATGGGATCCCACGAATCCCATGGATTCGCACACTTCCCATTTCATTACTCCCTCCTGGTTACAGACATTACATTTACCTTTCAGATCACTACTGAATAGTAGCTTGTTTCCAGAGAGCTACACCCAGAGATGCTCCCCCCCCCCTTCCCTGAGCAGTCACTTAAATTAGAGGCTGTCATTGCATACATTCATTTATCAATTCACTAGGTGTAAGACCCACTAAATCAGCACCGCATCTGACACTTCTCAAGAAGAGGCACTAAGTGTTACTGTGCACTAATGCATTAGTAAGAAAACCACAACAAAAACAACCATGAAACACATAGCATTTTATTAATTTATAAGGTACAGAGGCTCGAGTGATGTACATAGAGCTAAAAAAAAAAACCATCAGCAGCTGTGGGGATGATATCCTAGCGTGGCAAAACAAGGAGGAAAAGGAGTAAACAACCATTCTCACACCCCTCAGTGATATGGGAACAGGATCCTACCCACGTGCCAGAAAAATGGCCTGGAATCAAGTTATCCTGGAAGGCCAGCAGCATTCACCTGCTCTGAAAACAGAGAACAGCAATGGGCGCAGCAGTTACGGGATGGGAAAGAGAAAGCTGAAGTCATACATCAGAACAGCAGCTCTGCAGAGCACAACCAAAGGGAAAGGAAAAGCCCACCAACAGTTACGACTCCACAGAAAACTGAGGTGAGCAGCAAACCAAGGCAACAGCCAGAACGAGGGCAGCCTGGGTCGCTGCGTGGGCGCAGAGCGGGGCAGACCTGGCTCCAAAGCAGCCACCTCACAGGAGCTGGGACAGAAGTGCTCTCCAGAACAAGGGCACTCTTGGACAAGAGACGCAGAGCCCCGCCTGCAGGTCGCTTCCAACCCCCAGCAGAGGCCTCAAGAGCCAAACAAGCTTCAGAGCACCTGGCCTAACTGCGGAGTCACCCATCCCCCAAGGACACCATTTCAGCTCTGCGCAGAGGAGCACAGAAGGAATCTTTCAGGAGCTCCCAGCTTCTTAAGGAAAGAAGAGATCAGCAGCAGCTCACAGACCCACAGAAATATTTTTCAAACAGGGCGCAAATTAGAGTCCCCATTTACCTGCCAAGATTCCAGTTCAGTCCTTTTAATTTCTCTTGTGAGAACAGCTGGCACAAGCAGCTAACACAGCAGGAAGCATGATTCCTTCAACTACTTTAAGTGTTAGTGACGCATACGTTCTAATCAAGAGTTGGCATCTTTAACGTTCTTTGTATTTATTTTAAGAAAGCGTTTTAGTTAATCTAAGCAAGAATATTCAGAAGCCACTGCGAGGAAAATACATTCTTGTTTCTGTTGAAACTTTTCAAAGCAGACGCCGAGCGCTGCGCCAGCTCATCCCACAGACATCACTGAGTTATGTGGCACAGCGACACGGCGTGAGGAATCACACAGAAAGCTCCAATTAAAACCTTGAGAAGACAACTCGTGTCCTCTGTGCCAAGGACGAGCAACACAGCACTGTCAGCACGAAGCCGGGGCTGAGAGCTAACCAACATGCAGCGGGGCAGAGGCGCCCATTTCTTGGGGGTCCTCCAACAGAGCAGGAACAGAGAGGCAGCAGAAGGATGCACGAGGAGAAAGAAAACAACTCCACAAACCCCTGTGCCATGTGCGGACAGACAGGTAAGGTGATCCCAGCCAGGATGACCAGGTGAGGCCACCTATGCTAGCTGCTGCCTTAAAGAACACGTGTTAAAAAAGAAAAAGTTAAGTTTGCATAGAAATAAAATGGTTGCAGTTCTCTTAAAATTACTGTACAAATAAATAAAGTTGTTGTCCGTTTAAATAAAACCGTCCGGGGAGACTGAAAGCAGCACAAGGGCTCCGTGTCCAGCTTTTCATTTCCAAAGGAATTCAGTCGTTCACCACCTCCGAGGCCTCCGGGGCACAGTGGGACACAACACCTACAAACAAAACAGGCCGAAGTTGCAAAGTAACACCCAGCTGGGCAGGAGGAGCACCCATCCCACCAGAGGTCCCCACGCCCACTGTTCTGCCTCAGGAGCAGTAGCACACGTTCAGGGAGCTGCACAGAGCAGGCACACAACCCCAGTTCTCAGCATTATTTAATGTAAAGACCGCTCAGATGATGGGCTATACTGGTCTCCTTGTCTTTAAAGTCAAGGAATTCACTGAGGTGTCATTCACACCACCCTCAGATGCCCAATGCTTTCTCACATCCCTACGGAAAAGGGATCCAAGCTCCCTGGTGCAGGCGGGACTGCCCAGAACTGCAGATTAATCAAGTGGTTTTCAGCAGCAAAACCTATTTCCCCAGGCAACAAGTAGTGCTGGCCTTGTCCTCCGGAGATTTCAGTGAATCACCGGCTGTAGTGCCACGAGGCCGCCTTAGATAAACAGGAGAGGGCTGCAATTAGTAAAGAGGCAGTTAACCAGGCCCAAGGGAGAACTGAAATGGACCATTCAGAAATGAGGAGGCTAGAGCAGAGCGTTATCAAGATTGGCAAAGGACTTGTTAACGAAGTGCTTTCACTAACGTCCTCGGCACAATAGGAAGTGAGGCAACAGCACAAAGCTGGAGGTATTCTGATGGTAAGAAAGGACGGAGAAGTAGTTGGGGTCATTCAGCACTTCTTCTAACTGAGGGGGGATGAAAGTGGGCAAATGAAAACACAGGTCAGCATCTGTGAACAAAAGTCACCGCTGTGACCCAAACCGTTATTGATTTGAAACAGCTCAAGTCAGAAAGAGCTTCAGGATACAAAGTAATTACAAGATGAATACAGGCATAAATGAAGTGATTCTGGAACACATCGGGAGGAAGACTTCCAGATTAGATAGTAAACGTTGGTGCTTCACAAGGACCTGGAGAGACTCTGCAAGTAGCGCAGAAGGTAATTGCACACAGCAGAGATGGAGGAGCCAGCCTTGGTGGAACCAACAGAGCCGGGACGGGAAGTCTGCCTGCCAAAGAAAACACTGCTAAGGTTGCCACGGATCCCTGTAAGAGAGTTCACAGTGGGTAAACACCTCAGAAGGAAAAACCACCTTGTGCTGAAGGACAAGTCTGGCACACGGTCAAGAGCATGAAAGGGATCAGAAGCATTTCTGTACTGTAAAGGGTCACGTCAGCTACAAAATGTCTTTAATCTGACAGTTTCTGTTACACCTAAAGGCACTTGAGGTGCACAGCTATAAGCACACAGCAACTCTGACCCTTTGCTCACTTTGGGTTGTATTTAGTTATCAGATGCACTACTAAATGAAACAACACCAGCACAGGTAAACGTTGGAGTGACAACGTTATGGAAGCTGTTGGGATTTAGGGTAAAGGACAGGCTGACTCAGACACACACAGCTCAAGGCCCAGCACAGCCAGTTCCCTGAACACAACACCACCGAAGAGGAAAAGTCTCTTTGTGAGAGGTAATTCAATGGAACGTTTTTCCTTCTCTCCAGTGCCAGGTTTTCACAACGGCTACAGGTCACATTCCATTTAGAGGGCTTTGACCAGAAGGTCAACAACAAGTCCCCTTGTCTGCTCACACAAGAGAGAGGAGCTTGGCAGAGACACTAACCTGCACGCCCTCTGCCTCTACGAGGGGGAGCGTTGGCACTTCTTGCCGTAGGAGATCTGCCTGATCCGGACCTCCAGCTGGAAGGCATCCAACCTTTTCTTTGGGTTAAAAGCCAGCATGTCGTGCAGGAGCTTGCAGAGATCATCCGGCATGGACTTCTTGTTCTTCAGAGGAATTTGTAACTTCAGGTTGGGGTTCTCCAGCAGCGCTTCCCCAAGAGGAATAAGCTCCTTGCCTTGGCAGATGTATGTTCCTGAATACAGGTGAGGAGGAGTCAGCTTACAGAGAAGTCTAACACAAAGCACGGCCTTGTAACACTACAGACAGACAGCCTGGGAAACAAAACATCTGAAAGATTACCAAAAAGATCACTGATTAGAAGAGACTGCCAAGGCAAACACAGCGAGAGGCTGTTATCGGAACAGGCTCCAACCTCCCAACAGTAATCAAGACGTTACAGAAGGCAGCGTGCATAACCACGGCTGGAAACAAACCTCAGCATGGCACGCTTGCCAAGCCTTTACCAAAGTGAACCTCCTCCGTTTTCTGCTGTTTCACCCCAAGGGCAGACCTGGAAGCTCTGGAAGAGGGAAGCAAGCAGACCGCGCTCGGCTCAGGTGACTCGAAAGAGTTAAACACGAGACTTATTTGCTCCAGCAAGTCAAATAATTTTCAATTAAAATGACAGCACATGCCATTTACCGTTAGCCAACTTCTCCTCAGCAAGATTAAGGAAGGGAAATGTAAATTTACTCCCGGTAATCTAAATAATTTCACCGGTTGTTGAAAATGATTAACCGGCTTCCAAAACAGACAGTGAAAACAGCTTTGCTCACTCAAGCTCTTCTGCCCCTGCACCCGAGCAAAGAATAAATGTTTCAAAGGCAGTGACCTGCCTGTGTACAGAAAAGGTTGGCCACGCAAACTCCTTATCTCAGGTTGGCGGGTTGCTATTTTAATGAAATCTGTTCGTGCTCTGGTCTCAGCTGCAACCATTTGCTTGTTTTCGTAGGCAGGGACTAAAACATTTATCAGCGTTTGGCATTTTGAAAAGAAATAAGTAATACAATTAGAATGGAGCCCATTAAAATAAAAAATTTAAAGGGGTAGAGCGAAAGCTTCTCCAAGTTCCTGCACAGAAAGTCCTTTTACGTTGAGAATCTAAGCATTTAAGAGACAGAGAGGTATTCTGTGAGCTCAGAGGCTGGGTAGATGTCTTGAATTATTATGCTAATGTGCATGACCAGCATTCTCTCCTCTCAAGATGGATTTTCCACTGCAATATACTTCCCTGAAATCATTTTGGTACAAAGTATTTCAAGCCTGCATATGTGTGGGGGATTTGGAAGAAGGAGGCGGACAGAGAGCGGGCCATTGGACGAGCATCCCTGGGAGATTCTGCATCTCCAAGCAGAGGAAACTCAGCCAGAGAGCAGCAAAGCTCAGCTAAACATCCCATCCAAGTTTACAGCTTGAAGCACTGGAAGGGTGTTCCAAGGAGCCAAGAGATCCCGTCGCCTAAAGGAGAGGGAGACTGCTCCACATTTGAGGGAGAAAAATGCAAGGTTTGTGTAAAGACAAGAGCCACATAAAGCAACAAGCTGGAGTGTGACCAGTAAAGCTCCCAGAGGATCCCTACAGAGCATCTACGGACAACAGGACAGCACTGATCCTCACCAAGCAGTTCCTTCTCAGTGTCTCCATCCCGGAAGGTGATCCTCTCCACCATAGCCCAGAAAATGATCCCAAGGGCAAACACGTCAGCCTTGGCTGTGTAGTGACCCTCCCACACTTCTGGAGCCATGTAGAAGTTCGACCCACACGCAGAGGAGAAACGGTGCTGGTTCACGTTCCCTTTCCCCCGACACACCTTGCTGAGGCCAAAATCTGCCACCTGCAACACAAGATGAGAAGAAACAGCAGCTACTCACAACCACCAGCTTTACAAGAGCATTTACAAACAGCAGCTCAATACATTCCACTCTGCAATCCACCTTGGCACTAACAGCCATCGGGGGCGACCCCAGGGGAACAGAGAGGTATTTCCTGCGAGGTGCCCACTCCTTCCCTGCTGTTTGCTCTTCTCCCTAGGATGAAGGGACACAATCGTTCTGGGAAGCTCATTCTGATGAAATCTAATCGGGCATTAACACATCCCCGACCACAGTTACCGCTGCTCCACAGTGAGCACTCTGAATCTCCTCCTTTACTGTTATTATCCAGTGATTAAGATGACATTGATTTAAACATCCCCTGACGGCTCTACAGGTCGAAGTATAAATACTACTATTGATCTGAGTGGTCAAGACATAAATTATCTGCAATGCACTGAGCTATTATTTTATGTCCAGCCACGGGAGCTCCTGGGACTGCAAGTCAAGCAGCAAGCTGGCTCCTCGATTTTACAGCTGCTTTTTAGAGAAATTCATAGAGTTTTAGCTCGGTGCTACCAGAAATGCAGCTGGCTATCTTTACCTCAGTCAGGGCATCAACCCACACGAACTCCCCACCTCCCTGAACATCAGTATGTGCTTGAGGCAGCAATATTGGAAGCGTTAGCTGCTGTAACAGGACAGTATGTTCTTCAAGTTTAAGGCAAGAGAAAATTATTGCTTCATCTTTGGCTGATCGTGATCTCTCTGATTATCGAGCGTGCAGAAGCTAGACAACCCCGAACTGCAGCCCTCAAAGGCACAAGTAGCACAAGAAGTATGTTACAGACACATGCCATCGTGATCTGAATGTCCTTCCAAGTCTCCTGAAAGCCAGCCCACGTGCGACGTCGGGTGTTCTGAATACATTTATTACAGGCTACAAAGTAGAGCGCATCATAAAATTCACCAAAGACCATTCCCCAGCACGTAATGCAGAAGCACAGAGACCACAGACTCGTTCCAGCCAACTTTTATTCCCTTACCTTTACCACGGGACTGCCACGTTTGTGAGAGATCAAAATATTGTCCGCTTTCAGGTCCCTGTGCACGATCTGGTTCCTGTGCAGGAAGGCCACAGCGCTGCTGAGCTGCTGCATAAAGCTGTTATTCAGCTGTGCATCGGGGCTGCGGGACAGCAGGTACTCATTCATGTTCCCACCGTCACAGAACTCCATGACAAACCACAGAAAGCAGGCTGATCTGGGGTCCATGCACCTCCGCCCTTTCAGGCAGGTCTCAATCAGCAGCAGGTGGCTGTCTGACTTCCTGTAGTGGTGACTAATGGGCTGGAAAGCTTGGCCGTTCTGCAGGACACACTCCTCCAACTGGATCACGTTTTCATGCTGCCTCTGGATGCTTTGCAGGGCCCAGAACTCTTGCAAAGCCAGCTCTGCATTTTCAGGCACGTTACACTGCATCCTTTTCACAGCTACTTTGCTTCTGGTTTTGTTAACAATTGCCTCATAAACCACCCCGTAGTTCCCCCGGCCCACTTCCCGAATTATGCTGTACTTGGCTTCTGCAGCCATCTCTTGACTTCAGCCCCGTGAACAGCAAATCAAAGGGAAATGCTTGAAGTCATGACAATCAGTTGCCACCTGCAGCAAAAATCCTAGAAAAGAAGAAGATAAAAAGCCTTAAACTCCCAAAAACCTAGCAGCTCCCCAACTATCGTGTGCAAGTACTTCCAACTGGAGTCAATTTTAGAGGTATGTACATCATTATACGCTGCAGCTGCACGGGGACTGACAGCCAGAGCAGGGTTTTAAGAGGAAGCCAATATCCATGGTAACTACGAGGCATTATCAAGTACAATCCTGACTGCACAGCAGGACACAACAACATGTGAAGTGACATTGATCTAACCACAGCAGAGCAAGTTTTGTGAGAAAGAAAAAGGGGCGACGCGGACACGTTCGCTGAGCAGGGCAGGAAGGGGAGGACAAGACCTCCCGGGTAACAGCTGAACTGACTTGAACAGAATTGATTTTTAAAGGGGAAAAAAAAAAAAAAAACCGAGCCCAAACTCTCCTGTTTGGCAGATCTTTCAACCTCACTTTTCCCCATGTAACCACACCGATCCATCGGCGGATGCAGTGCCTCCCTGCATGCTCACCACCAGTTTCCTATCAGTCCATGCCCTGATGCCAGCCCCAAATCCTCCATTTCCAACTTTTTAGCTCTGGCAACCACCCCCTAACCCATCCCATCACCCTCCTGCTCACCACCCTCTGCACTCACCCAAACCTCCCCTTCCAACCTCCCATCCCCAAGGCCTCATCTCCAGCAAACCCCGCTCTGTGTAAAAGCATCCCTCGCTCCTTTGCTCCACCTCTTCCATCCACGACCATCATGCCACAGTGCTTCACCCCAAGCTCCCTGTCCCACCACACCCCCTCTCTCCCAGCCCCTACAACCCCATGTCACTCTTTATTTGGGCCTCTAGGATTCCCTTGGTCCCTTCTCCGAGCTCTCCTCCAGCCCCGTCCCCTCATTACCCAGCTCCCTTCCCCTCCCCCCCCATCTCCAACGAGACTCCACACCCCCTCAAGTTCTGCTCTTTCTCCCTTTACCAAACCTTCCTCTGCTTTCCACCCAACGCCCCAAACTCCCGATCCCCGCAGCCCTCCCCCCCATACGCCTCCCACCCCAAACCCTGCCCAGACCCCACCGAAACCCCCCGCCCAGCCCCCCACTTCTCACCCCCTCCGAACCCCTTTCTCAACCCTCTCCCACCCCTCTCCTCAGCTCCCAGTAGCACCACCGCAGTCCGAACCTCGGCCTTCCCCCAGGCCCACCCCCACCACAGCCCCCCAAGGGCAGCGGCCCTGCTCCTCCCCCAGCCCAGGCCTTCCTCAGCCCCCAGTGCCCCCGCAGCCCCGGCCCCCCTCAGCCCCCCCCCACCCCTTAGCCCCATCCGGGCCCCCTGCAGCCGCTCAGGGCCCTGACCCCATTTCGCACCCCCTTTTCCCCACTCAGACCCCATCCCCTCCCCTCTCACCCCCCGCCTCTCTCCTCACCGCACCGCCGCAATTCCCGCCGCCGCGCCGCCGCCCCGCCTATTAGCGAGAGCTGGCCAATCAGTAGGGAGGAGGCGCCGCTTGACCAATCACAAACCAGAGAAGGCGTGCCCGGCCTCTCCCCCGGACCAATCAGCGAGCAGTTCGCCTCTCCGTAGTCCAGGCAGGGATGTTCTGCGCCTGCGTGGTGGTAGGACGGTGCGGAGGAAACTACAAATCCCAGCGGTCTGTGCGGCGATACGGGGGCTCGTTGGAGCCGAAATTCCTCAAAACGCGCGGCTCGCCCCCTATGCAGTGAGGCAGTATTGGAAGGGGACCCCCATCCCACGAATACCCCCGGTGTCCACAGAGCCCTGCCAGAATCTCTCTTTGGAGGACTGCTAGGGAGAGCCAGCCCTCCTGGCTCTGCAGCATGGTTCTGGTGTAGCCCCCAGAGATCTTGGCCTCAGAAAGAGAGGGGGAGGGATGCGTTCAAATATTGGGTGATTTCACTGCCTGCATCCTCCAGCAGCTCCAGTCTGAGCCATGCAGGGAAGGTCTGTGCTGATTCCCAGCGTGTTTGCGGTGTTTTCAAGTGGTGGCAATGTAATGTGGCCTCCTGTGATGGTGTAACTGGGTCAACAGATAAGGGAAGAGCCACTGATGTCATCTATCTGGACTTCAGTCCAAACTCTGACACCATCCCCCCATAGCATCCTTCTCTCCAGGCAGGAAAGAGATGGATTTGACAGGTGGACTACTCAATGGACGAGGAACTGGTTATGAGATTGTCCCCAGAGAGAGGTGGTCATTGTCTCCATGGCAGGATGGAGATCGGTGACCAGTGGTGTCCCTCAGGGAGACCGGTGCTGTAGGTGCCCCTGTTCATTGCAGGAGAGCTGGGCCAGATGGCCTTTAAAGAACCTTTCCAACTCAGACCATTCTATGACTCTATATTTTAATGGAACGAGTAAATAAATAAAGATAACCGAAGTCAAATCCCAGCAGAGGAATTGTTAAGCACTGAACCCACCAGGGCAGTTTGGACTCTATTAAAACACTCTGCACATCCCTCCGGTGACTCAGAGGTTTTATGTGCGACGACAGTGATGTAGCAGTTTTGTTTTTAGAAAGCATAACGTGCCTGACTTGGGGTTTGGGGTTTTGTGGCCCTTGGGATAGCACTGGGTGGGATGGGGAGAGTGGCGTGGCATAGGATGAGCAATTTTGTGGACGCTGAGCAGACAAATCTCTTATGGTTATTTATTGATTGGGGAATGCATTGTCTGTGCCTTGACAACCCAACCCTGACCCTAAATCCTGCCGCTGCCCTAAGGACGGGTCACGGTCCTCGACGCCATAGGAGCTGGTTCTACATTTATGGTTGCAAAAGTGCTGTGAGGATTTTGGGTCTCATGATTTGTACCATGGGAAGAAGCTTGACATTGGGGAACAAATGGCCAGGTGGCTCTGACACCCCCTATCCTGGTCCCTTGGGTGCTAGCCCCCATGTTTGAGGCTAAATAGGGCAATTCTGGGCTGTATTTGTGGGGTTTTTGGAACCTGAGCCTGAGTTTGGGCATAAACAGAGCAACTCTGGAATGAATTTGAGCATTTTTTGGACTTTGAGCCCATGCATGCAAGTGTGTGTGTGTGGACCCATGCTCACCACAGCACCTCTTGAACGCCTCCACTACAAAATTCCCTCACTGTCCTAAAGCACTGGTAGAGAGCTACTTAAATTCAAGAGCTTTTCCCCACAAAATTCTGCATATGGTTCTTACAAGCCGATTTTCCCTGCCCATCCCAGGCTCAAGCCTATCTTCAGCATGGTGACCCACTCTTGACATGAATGGGACATGCAAGGGACAATGACAAAAAGAGCATAATTAATGTCTGACCTACATTTCTTTTCACCATGAAAATGGAATTTGTTTAGCATCCTCCATCCTCCCATTTTTCTCCTTGTCTCAAACACCAGAGCCAAAAACCAGCTGCAGCCCTCCCAATGGAGATGAATGGAGAGCAGCAACCCGTGCCCATCCATCCATCCATCCATCCATCCCCAAACCCAAATCCCAGCTCTGGCATCCCCGTGGGCAGGAGGTGATGGGCTGCAGCTAATAAGTAGCTGCTGCACGCTTTGAGCGACAGCTAAATGAGTGTAATTGTGCTTTCCATAAAACGCAATTTGGAGTAAGATGACACAAATCCTTGTTGGTCCCACTGAGTTCATGCTGCTGGTGGCTGCGGGGATTGGGGAATGGTGGGATCGAGTATGGAGTAATCAGGAGGAAGGGCTGTGATGATGGTGTGTGGAAGTTTGGGGGTAAAAATAACCCTGAAGAATAAATGGAATCAGCTCTGAAGACGTCACTTGTCTTTGTTGCATGCATAAGGTTGATGTGTTGAGACCCTAAAACCAACACTCAAGTAGGGATGGAGTCTCTAGATCAACCCACAAAGCAAAGCGGACTGCGGGAGGGTTTCTGGTGGGGTGTCACAAATTTCTTCAGCCTCCCCACCATCCAAGAGCCACACCATCCACCTATGGAGATGACCACATCCTGTATCTCCTGGGGTTGAGACAAACCCCAGTCTATTCATTTACACGTGTTACACATGATCATACATTATACACTTACATATTTAAGAAATGTCCTCGTGGCCCATTTCTGTTCCCTGCTGCCATCTCCCCTGCTTTGCTCTGGAAGCCGTGGAGAGGTGGGATGAGATCTCCTGGTCTCTCTTTCCGGTCCAAGCCAGCTAAAAATAGGACCAATCTCAATGCATCTCATTGGAGGGTGATGTTCTCCCACTCCTCCCATCCCCATCGCAGCCCCTCAGAGCCCTTCCTGAGCTCACCCAGCTCACTGAAGCAACAGAAACACAATGGTTGGGTTTTCTCATGGCTGGGTGAGAGGACAAATTGTGCCTGTGGGAGCATGAGGAGCCTTCATCGGCTTCATCCTCGCCCCACCAGGTGCCAGACCCCCAAAAGGATGGAAACCGTGAGCCTTAATTCTGCCCTCATTCTGCAAAAGGGCTGAATCCTCCCCAGATCCTAAACCTACTCCCTCTCACGGGGTTTAGGTGTTAGACCAGGGAATGCCACAAAATGGGCATTATTCCCGCCTAGTGTGATGGCAAACCTTCCCACCAATCACCTCCCCCCTTCCCCCAAGTTAATTAGCAAGATCAGCAGCATCGTCATCTCCCCCCCCTCCCGCCCCCTCCCCCATGTCATTTCCCATCAGCTCAGCCCCATCCAAATCACCAACTTAAAACTCATCCTTGGAGTCGATTCCTCTGGGGGAGATCTGCTGCAAAATGCCCCACCCACCCCTCCCCGGAGGGTCCCCTCCCCAAGGTGCCTGTCCCCCCCCTCCTTCCATCCCCTTCCCTCCACCTTGCTTGTGGAGAAAAAGCCCTTCACTCAAAACCACGGCAACCTGTGCGGTTAAGGCAAGTCCAAGCAATAGGGATATTACAAAGAAACCGGTGCTCGGCCAGGAGTGCGGCAGGGAGTGCTTCTCCCCTGCCCCCCCCCACCCCCCCCCACCCCCTCCCCAAAGCAGCTTTGCCACTTTTCAACAGTTCCATAGGTTTCTGGGTGCCGACGCCTGCCCGAGCATGCACGGAGCAGAGGTCTCAGGCAGGACATTAAGAGCGCTGCTTCAGAGCCGAAGCGAAAACAAAAGGAGCCGTTTCGCTCTGCTATCCGGCCCTTCCCAGGGAGTTGTTAGGGGGAATTACTGAGATATGATCTCAGTGGTGCTGCGGATTTGATTATTGAATTGCCAGCGTGGGGCGGCGAAGGATGCTCGGGGCAGTGAAGGATGCTCGGGGGTGGTATAGGATTCTTGGGGGCATGCGGGATGCTTGGGGCGATGGTGGACCCTTGGGGTAGCGCAGGATGCTTGGGTGGTATGGGTTGCTTGGGGCAGTGGAGGATGCTTAGGGTGATGAAGGTTTCTTGGGGTCACGCAGGACGCTTGGGGTGCTGCAGGATGCTCGGTGGCTTCGAGCAGGGCGATCCACGAGCTCACCTGGATATCAAAAGGGAGGTGATGCTGCTTGCTGTGGGAAAGGGATGGAGGTGGCTGTGACCCCGAGGTGGGAGTGCTGGGACACACCTTGTTTGGAATGGACCCAATGGAGCACGCATCTGTCCCATTCTGGGGTAAGGAAAGAGGTCCCCTCCCTTTCCAAATGAAAAGTTTTAATTTTCCCCCTCTGGTCACTGAGCTGTGAATCAATTCTCCCCATCCTCCTGCCTGCGATCAGTGCTGGTCACGCTCACTAACCGCACCTGAGCAACAAACCTGATCAGCCCCTGTTCCCCCCCCCCCCCTCTCCCCCACCCCCCAGAGCTGTTTTGAGGGAGGGTGTGCCCCATCCTGAGGCTGCCTCAGTGAAAAAGCAACATTTCAATGCCATTATGCCCTAAATGAAATAATGGGGCGAATGGCGGTGGGTACCCCGCAACGCTCAGTGGATGCTCCAGCTTCGTACCCCACGGCTGAGCTCCCCTACTCCATAACCCCCCCCAAAAAGAATCTGCTCCCCACGATGCTCGGGGACACTGCACCGGGGACGAGCAAAAAGAGATTGGGGGTGACACAGCTCAGACTCACGCACCGTCCCCAAAACACGATACCAGAGGACACCCCGCTGATGGGAAGCAGTTCACGACATAGAGGGGCACGGGGAGTGGGGGGGGGGGGGGGACGACACATATCCCCTGTCCCCAGCTGTCAGTGCTGCCTCAGCCCCCGGGGGTGGGCTCAGCCCACGTGCTGGGGGCCGGGCGGGAGGTGTGGGGACGGGTGTGCACACCGTCTATATATACCACCGAGGAACCGACGCCGGAGGAGGCACAGAGAGCAGAGGAGCCGGCGGCTGACAGCACATCGCAGGTAGGAGATGGGCTTCGGTTTGCAGCGGATCGGGGAGGGGAGGGGTGGGGGGGTGGGGGGGAAATTGGCTTTCTTTTTCTTTTCTTTTTATCTTTTTTTTTTTTTTTTTTTGCTGGGTATTTTAGCCCGAGCATCCATCGGCGAGGCTTCGATTCATCCCGTATTCCCATTCCTCAGCAAGGGGTTAAAGCGAAATATCTCCCCACAAAGCAAAATGCACGATGCTTGTCCAGGCAGGCACCTGCAAAAAAGTTTCATCTTCCCCCAAAATATCCCTTTTTGGACCCAAACCGACTGAGGGACGCAACAGGAGCCCGATGTGCAGCGGGGCGGCAGGTGAGACGCGAAGCCTTTGGGGTTTGATCTGACACAAAGCACCCGTCTCTGTCCCCACGCTGACGGCCTGAAGGGAGAAACCACAGGGCTACCAAGCCCCACATTTCCCCTTTTTGGTGTTTTATCCTTTTTTTTGGGGGGGGAGTGGGATAATAGCCAGCACAAAAGGGGTAGGGAACTTCTCAACTTCGGCACCGTGGGATGCTCCGGGAGGTGCCTGGAGGAGCATCCTTCCCCCCTCTGACAAAGCACAAAAGGGAGAAAAATGGTTGGGGTTTGTTGTTGGTTTGTTGGTGCTTTTTTTTTTTTTTTTTTTTTTTTTTTTTTTTGCTTTTTTATTCTTGCCGTCCCCAACAGAAAGCAGGAATGAATGGGGACGGCCACGGGGAGCAGCCCTGTGCCCAAGCTTTTACCTCTAAATCGCTCCGTCGCTGCCCCATCTGTGTTGATCATCTCGCCGCAGTCTGTAATTTTGGCCAATTATGGCCAATTACCTGATGGAGGGACTCAACAAAAGGAAGCGCTTGTTTTTCCGCCGAGCACGGGGAAGCAGGGTGGGGGGGGGCTGCTTCCAATCCCCCCAAACCACCGGCACAAAGATGTGGGGCTGGTAGCACTGCCTTCCCCTTTGGGCTTTTCCTTTTGCTGGTGGCAACTTCGCGTTATTTTAATGCTGGAGGAGAGTGGGAGGGGAAGTGTTTTACTGGTGCCAGTGGGGGGACACCGTTGGATGATAGTGGGGTTTGGGGCTGAAAGCAGCTCCGTGCCCTCCGGATCGGGCCTTGCGTTGGGCTGGAATAGTGGGATTTAGATGGAAATAGAGCAATCACTGGGGCTGGCTGAGCTCTGGGCACCGTGCTTGTCCCCCACGTGGCAGCACAGACCCTAACCCTAGCAGAGAACATTCCTGGGGAACACAGGGCTCAGCATCCCTGAGCGGCCCCGTTCCGGCTGCTTTCAGCCCCAAGCTCACAGTCCGCAGAAAAACCCAATCAACCCAAATCGAATGAATGGAAGCGCATCACAGCAGCACCTGCTGCCCTTCCTCCTCCTCCTCTCCTCCTCAGTAATTGATGTCAGAGCCAGACCCTGCCGCTATCTGAACCACAGGCTGTATTTCCACCCAAATCCCTCCTTTTTACCCCAGTGCTGTCATTAATGAGGATAATTCAACTCAATAGCGGTGTTACCCCAGGGCTACGGGGCTCACGGCAATGTTTCAGAGGATGCTGCATCCCTCCATCCCCCCCAAAACCAGACAGGTGCTCTGCTTCTGATGGGCTGATTGCATTTTCGGGGGGCATCGATATGTAGTGCCCACCCCTCATCCTGGGGCTCGCATCCTGCCTGCCCCATAGCATCCTCCAGTTGGCCATCCAGTAATTCCCCCACTCAGGGCTCTGCACAGCAGTCCTCATGGGGACACTGGGACACCTCCTTCGGGGGCATTGTGGGGATATTGGGGTTTTGCAGAGGGTTTTGGGGGGGTTTGTCCTCTCCTGGGAGCATTCTGACAATCCTCTGACTCACGCCGCCAGCCAGTTTTAATGAGACTCGGCGAAGATTAAGCCTTAATTCTGGCTCCTTATCAGCTTTCCCTCCAGCAAATGACAAGCGGCTCTGCGGGGCTCTGTGTCACTGAGCTCGAAGGTGACCGTGGCACCGTGCAGAGTCCCCAGTGCTTCTATCTCAAGATGCCCCCACCCTGGTGGAAAACAGGGAGTGAGCCCTGAGCCCTGTCCAGAAAAGCAAACCCACCCTCAAATCCCCCCCCCCCGAGCGCCCCAACGTGCACATGGATCGCAGGTCACAAAGCCACCGCCGTCACCACCGAGGTCTTCACCTGAGAGGGGCAAAGCTGGGCATGTGGTTCCTGGATACCCACCAGAACGGTGGCAGAAGACTGGAAATCATGGATTTAGAGGGGAATGAGGATTTCTGGTCTGCTGGTGGAGCTTGAAGAAGGTTTTAGACATCTTGCCCATCTCCTTGCCCAGGACATGGCTAGCATGAAGGGACCAAGGTGCCACCAAGGGCAGCCCTATCATCACTGTCCCCATGTCCTCAGCCTCACTGCTGGCACACAGATGTCCTGCATGGGGACAGCCTGAGACGTGCCACCTCACCACGTCCACCTGCTAAATTAAGCCCTGCTGGTACTCATGTCATGAGATAGCCTGGGAAAATGGAGCTGGGGGCGGGAGGGAGGCTCATTCCCATTTTGGGGTGGGCTGAGTGTTGCTCCAGCCCATTTAGGAGCAGTGCCAGGGCTCACGGGTTCTGTCTCTGGCCGCAGCCCTGCTGTTGTCACCATGAGGGCCGTGCTCTGGGACCTGCTGCTGCTCTGCCTCTTTGCTCGGGCACGGAGTGACTGCCGGGGGGACTGCCTGCGCTGCGACCGCCACTTCTACCGGGACGGCTTCGACCTTCTGGTAAGTGCCCCTGCACCCACAGTGGGGCATGGGGTCCTGAGTTGGTAGGGCATGGGGAGTTGCGGGGTGCTGAGGAGCCTTGAGGGTTCTGCTCTCCTTGGGCACATCGAGAGGATGGATGCATGTGGCCCTGGTTGTCATTGTATACCATCAAAATCTACCAGATCGTCCCCAGAATAGCTTGGGGAGCTGCTGGGAGCGATGGCAACAAGGCTCTGATGGTCTTGAGATGGAGCTGACGTCACTGGGGAGGGTCCAAGACCCCCAACATGCCCTCCCGGCATCCCCATCACATGCCCCTGCCAGAGAAACCAGCAGCCAAATGGCCACCCAAAACTGTGAGCCCCACCAAGACCAGCACCATGCCCCGCGGGTACTGCAGATGCATGGTGAGATGCAATATTTGGGGCGGGCAGTGATCCGCAGGGCTGCCGAGCCTGTGGGAGACGTGGTGACAGAGGAAATTTCACACTGCAAAGGGATGAATCAGCCCGTTCCTGCCTGTAATGCTTTCCTTTCCCCTTCACTGAGCCATGGCCGGACTGTGGCCAGGAGCGTTTCTTCCCTTCCCATTCCCCTCCACCCACGAGGAAGCACTGACTGCCTATTTGTTAGCAACGCCGCAGTGATAAATCATGGCTTATGGTGATGGGGGAAGCCCCTGGGGCTGGGAAATGTCCCTGAACTGATGGGGATCAGATATTTGGTGGAGATGCTCTGGCTGCCCCAGAGCCAGACCGTTGCTGTCCCAGTGGGGGCAAGATTTGGGGTGTATCACCCTGTGTTTGGCCCCAAAATTTGAAAGTTTCAAATGGAGATGTCCAAGTAGATTTCCAAGGGCTGCAGAGCTGTGACTTCAGGGTAGGAAGAGGAGAGCACCCAAAGTGATTAGCATGCCTGCATCATCCAGGAACCAGGTCTTCAAGATGTGGATGATCAGCCCATGTCCTGCTCCCCAGAGCCACGGAGGGGTGGTGCAAACCCAGGGTGGCACCACTAATGCCAGCTGAAGTTTGGAAAGAGCCTCACCAGCCTCTTTTGCCATTGAATGTGCAGGAACATTGGGCAGTGTTTGCCAAGGGTGCCCCAAACACCATGAGTTGGCCACATCAGAAGCTGTTTCCTTATGATTTAAGGTAACGGGGTGATGGCCAAGGACCCCAGGGTGCTTGTGGGGCTTCGTTGTGAATGAGTGATTGGACTGCTGATGGCTTTCAAGACCTGAGTCACCTGGGAACAATTCTTTTTCTTTTTGTCTGAAGAGCCTGGCTGGAGTCAGGCATGGGCATCGTGAGTTGCAGCGTAGTCAGGTGCTTGAGCTGTAGCCCTCAGACCCCGTGCTGGGATTTTCAGGATCTCTCACCCACAGAAGTCAATGAACCCATGGCAAAGAGTGGTTCCACCAATGATTTGCCTTGAGGATGTCCTGTTCTGGAAGCTGTGAGATGTGACACTTTTCAGCCATAGGATTACCCACGTTGGCGTCAAGAGTTTCAAAGAACCCATCATAAAGAAAAAAATGAGATGGAACCACTGCAAGAAAGAGAAGCCCTCCCCTGGGTAGTTTCCTCAGTTGGATCTTGGAAAAAAAGATGGGATGTGGGTGCTGAGGAAACCCAGTGACATCGCCGGGTGAATTTTGGTGGCCTTTGAAGGAATGTGGTGACCCTAAGGACAGAGGGAAGGCCAAACTCACTCTTAACATCTGGGAAGCCAGGGGCTGGTCGGCCTCACAGCAATCCTGAGGCAGATGGCAGAGAATGTCATCCTGGAGAGCTCTTCCAAACACATGAAGAACAAGAAGGTCACTGGGAGCAGCCAGCGTGGATTTACGGAGGGGAAATCATGCTTAACCAACCTGATCGCTCTCTGCAGCGAGATGACTGACTTCTCCTGACTTCCATCCTACGACAGCTCAGCACTGGTGAGACGTCTCTTCACCACCACAGGGACTGGAATGGACTGGAGTGAGAATACAGGCAACCAGAACAGAAGAGAACACGGTTTTGCTGTGGGGATGGCCACATGCTGAGTGACTGTGGTCTCCATCCTTGCAGATACCCCAGCCCCAGCCAGTCCGGGGTGCCCATGCTGGAGAAGGTCTCCATGAATCCCTTCCCACCTCCACCATCCTGTAGTACACTTGGGGCTCACACCTGGCTGAAGAACCCTGCAGCACCCACCAGGGGGAGGTGGGACAGCGTGGATGGCAGTGGGGGAGGGGTATGAGGGGCAGTGCAGGTTCAGGTGCAGCTCCCCAGCATCTCCATCACCTCTGGGAGCCTGAGAATGGCAAAACCCCTGAATTTGGTCACCAAATAGTGCCTGGTAAGAACTGATGTGCTCCCAGTGCCTTTCTATGGTCTCTTCCAGCCTGTTGGTTGGACTGGAGGTGGAGTGAAACCCAACAATCCAAGGGGTGATAGATAAAAATGAATGAGGTTTAGATGAGATAGATACAAGGAAAAAATTCTTCACGATGAGGACGGTAAGGCACTGCAATAAGCTGTGAGCGTTCCATCCATGCCGGCACCCGAGGCCAGGCTGGATGGGCTTTTGGGCACCTGGTCTACGGCAGCAATCCCAACGGCAGAGGTTGGGTCAGGGTGGGACCTCCAAGTCCCTTCCAACCCGAACCTCTCTGGGATCCTACGATCTGAAAGCCGTCCCCCCGTCTCCCCTCACAGGTCTGCATCCTGGAGTGCGAAGGCGAAGCCGTGCCACGGGCCACCTGGGAGATGTGTGCCACCAGCATCCGATCCGCACCGCGTCCAGGTGCCACCGGCGTCCTCGGTGCCATGGAGCCGGCCGAGGCGGTGGCGAGCCCGCTGCAGGTAAGCGAGCTGCTGCGGCGTCGGGACGCCGAAGACGGAGGTGTGGAGATGGCGCCGGGCGCTTTCCCATCGCAGGACGAGGACATTTCCCGGCGGCTCGGCGGTGGCTTCCCACGGGGGACACGCGGCTCGTGGCCGGCGGCCCGTGGGGTGCAGAAGCGATACGGAGGCTTCATCGGGGTGCGCAAGTCGGCGCGGAAGTGGAACAACCAGAAGAGGTTTAGCGAGTTCCTGAAGCAGTACCTGGGCATGTCGCCCCGCTCCAGTGAGTACGACATGGCCGGAGACCTCAGCGAGCACAACGAGATCTAGCCGGCCCCGCGGCACCGCGCCACGGACACGCCGCGCCATGGCCAAAAAAGTCAATCCATTGCCCCAACCCTAAAACCTCCATTAGGAAGGGATTCTCCAGAAAGCGATGGCTGCTTGGTTTTTTTTTATTGTTGTTTTTTTCCTTTGTTGTACCCTCAAAATACCGTAATTTTACCCCCTCAGCCCCCACCCATCCTTTGCCCCCTTTCGCTTTTTCAGTTGGCGTGTTCTGCCCAAGAGATGCCGATTTTGCCCCCACTGAATGGCAGTGCTGGATCTTGGGATGCTCCAGTGGATACACATTAAAAATGGAAGGGAAAAAAATAATTAAGATGGCTTGGAAACACCAAGCCCCATGGCTGGACTGTGAGTCCCTATGCCAGTGACACCCCAGAGAAGTCCCTTTGCCGTAGGTCACATTGGCAGAAGGATTTTGTCCCCAACACCATTAAAGGTGTGGAGAATGTTTCTGTCCCCTCCCCACCCCCCCATAAAAAAAAGCAGAAAAGACCCTCAAATCAAACTAAACCTGTTGCTTCTAGAAATGAGATGACACTTCCCCAAAGCACCGCATTGACAAAACCCAGTGGTGAGCAGGGAGCATCCCCCCGGCCTCAGGAAGCTCCGAGCCCCCATCCCATCCACCCCATAACGTTGAAATTCCGTGGAATTTTGGAAGTTTTAATTTTCCCCCTTTTTCTTTTTGACTTTTTTTTTAATATATTTTTTTATTTTTATTTTTATTTTATTTTTTGCTGCAAAGCGTCATCCTATAACCAGGGGAATCCTTCCCCAGCCCCACAGTCTCCAGGGCAGAGCATCCCGGAACAGATCATCCCGGGGCAGAGCATCCCGGTCCCTCTCTCGCACTGCTCTCAGCTGCCAATTTTTATTTATTATTTTTATTATTATTATTTTTATTTTTTCTGTTTTGTTTTGTTTTTGTTTTTGTTTTTGTAGCGTTCCGGCACCGCGTCCCGGCACCTTCCGCCAGGCACAGGCAAAATTAAACCCTGCTCCTGTCCACCCAAGCAGCCTCCAACCTCTCTCTGACGGACCCCAAAGCGCTTCAGACTCGCACGCGTCCCGAAATCATTTTTCTCCCTTCTCGAGAGCAGCCAACCGGGTGCAATTTAAGCCAGGACGGGAAAGGATGAGGCCGCCGCCGGAGCGAGGAGCCGTGGGGTGGGGAGTGGGGCAGAGGACTGTGGGGGTTGTGGGGGGGGACCACCCCTCAAAAAAAAAAAACGACCAAAAAAGAATGGGATTTTGGCAAAATTAGTGCCCTGCTTTGGCCATTGGGAACACCCAACATGGGAAAACAGTGATAAAGTTTTGCTTTAGTGCCCTCCCCACATGGCTTTCGGGCATTCCCTCCCAGCATCGTGTCCCCCCCCAGCATTTGGGGTTTGCATCTCGACATGGCTCGGACCCCAAGAAGGGATCAGAACACAATCCAGCACCCAGGGCCGGGCAGAAAGCACCTGGAAATGGCTTTTCTTTTTTTCTTTTTTTTTTTTTTTTTTCTTTTTTCTTTTTCCACTCAATTTTTGTTGTCGTCGTTGTTAATTCCTGGGTTTTACTTTTTTTGAGTGCTTTCCTTGAGGTTTTCTATGGACTCCGGGGTTGACTTCTTTGCTCAGCATCGCAGCGTGTTTCCGTCGCGTCCCCCCGGCATGCATCGCGTCCCCGCTGCCGTCCCACCGCCGCAGCCCAGGTCTCCCCCATCACCGTTTGTACAAAAATAATAACGGTAATAATGATAACATTGATAATCGTAAAAATACCCCCACGAGAATGAAAACCCATACAACAAAACAGCAAAAAAATAAATAAAAATAATAAATCTATATATCTCTTTTCCCCCTTCCCCCCTCCCCCTGCCCTGTTCTTTTTAATTGTTTCATACGAAGGTTTCTCCATTAAACTTGTACATAGCAAAAGGATTAATAAATTAGTTTACTGTTTCTACGATATCAGTGCGACTGGCGACCGTCACTTGGGTCAGAGCTTGCCCTGCTGCCATCCTCAGGGGCTCAGCTGGGAAAAAAAAAAAACCGATACATCTTTAGGGGAATAAAATGAGACTTTTTTTTTTTTTGGGGGGGGGGGGGGGCAATGCGTATGTTTCTCAGCTGAGGTCTCCCCTTGCATGGGCTGCAGCAGCGTGGTGTGTGGGGGGGTCACCCCATTGCCTTGCAGCCCTGTCCCTCAGAAAGGGATGGACTGGGGGGGTTACTCAGGGCGATAAAAGAGCTGGAGGGGATGCGCACAAAGAAACTGGAAATAATCCAACGGGGACACACCAAGGCCTGGGCTGAGGCTGCAGCAGCTCATTACAGTGATGTCCCCACCCTGTGACACAGGAGGGGTTCTTGGGGCTTTTTTTCAGTGCTCCTGGGAGCAGATGCCAGGCAGCATTTGTCCCCTGCAGGTGCCACACGATGCCAGCTTCTATTTCGGTCAAGGCAAGGCTCCAGCTGCACCCCAGAGCTTCCCACCAGCGCTGGGACCAGGGATGCCACTGCCCTTCAATGGAACCAGCTCCTGTCAGCTTTCCTCCCACCCTTTTCTCTTTTCCCACCTCCTTGTGCATGCAGATGGAAATATCATCGCTTTTCACCCCAGGAGGCACACTGTGAGCTCGGCAGTCCCGTTGCAAAGGTTCTGCACTGCCCCGCAGCAGGACACGGGGCAGGAACACACCGGGTTCAGTACGCACACACCCCTCCTCGCAGCTTGGAAACTCCAAGGGCCGGGGTTTTCAGGGAGGGAAACCAACAGGAGAGGAAGGACGTGCCATCGGCAGGCAGACACTGCTGCCTAGTGGTGCCACAAGCCGCTGTGCCACAGGGTCGAAACCGTGCAGGGCACAAAGTGCCTCCACCTCCACCGCAGGGGACAGGGACACGCGCTGCAAGGACCAGGCAGAGCCAGCCAGCTACCAGGCAACGGTTTCTTTTTTATTTCTTATAAAATATATTTCATATCGCTGCTGTAAAAATTACATTTCACATTTCTGTTTTTTTCTTCTTTTTTTTTTTTCCCCCCTTTTTTTTTTTTTTTTTTTTTTTTTTACAATAAAAATAATACTTGGAAGACAGCTGAGAAAAGCTCCAAGACAGAAGATTCATCCTCCCAGCCCTGCCGGGCAGCGGGGGCCTGCGGGAGCACAGGGATGAGCATCCCTGAGCCCTTCCCCGTGCCAACATTGCATGTCACCCACCCCCAGCATCACCCGATGGCAGCAGGGCACGGTGACAGCACGGGGTCACCCTGTGCTGTTTTCCTTTTGGGGTGCCAGCAGCGAGGCGTCGCCAGGGCTGGAAAAGGAGAGCAGCCTCCAATTAGTGCCCAATTAAGAAGTTCCTATTTACATACATACACACGGGAGGGCAGCTGGAGTGGGAGAAGTCTCCAAGCTGAGCTTGTAAGTCAGGGTTACCCACATTGGGTTGGGGGGGGGGGGGGGGTGGAGTTTGGTGAGACCAAGACTGGAGGTGAGAAAAGAGATAAGACAAAAAGAAATCGGGACGCCTGCTGCTGCAGAAATGCAACACTCTGTCCTTTCTGAAGCATAAAACAAAACAAAACAAAAAAAAAATCCAAGGTACTCCCAAACTGAAAAAAAAAAAAACAGAAAGCCACGAGCAAAAGGACAATTCTGTCCCACTTAAATCCGTACCGCAAAAGCCCTCAGCAAAGCTGTGCGTGCCCCTGGGAGAACAGCAGCAGCACAGCCCTGTGCAGGGGGAGCCTGGGCTCTAAGTGCTATTGGCTGTGCACCCCCACATTTCAGGGGTCCCACCGTGCCCTCAACTCGCCGGGGATCCAGCATTCCAGAGCCATTCCTATCTTTTTTCTTCCTATTTTTCATATAAAAAAATCACCTTTGACAAAGAAAGCAGAAAGTTATTCCCATTTCCTTCTGCAGAAGTTCAAGTTCCCATCAGTGAAAAAATAGGATTTGCTACAGAGGAAGAAGGGGGGGTGGGGGGCAGTACGGATTGTCAGACGCTACACCCTGATTTGGGGGACAAAGCCCCGGGGGGGTGACACCCCCACATGGCTGGTGTGACATTTCCTGAGCGACGGGGACCCACACAGGGTCACTCTGTTTGGGGCAGAAAAAGCAGGAAGGGAAACATCTCTGGGTCTGAGACATGGGAGCAAAGGCACAGGGTCTGAGGGAACCACAGCTAATCCCTTTCGTTCATTATTATTTCCATACTCTGAGGGGTGCCTTGAGCCTCTTACAAATATTTGGGAGAATGCAGCTCCTGGCAATCCCGCAGAGAGCGACCTGCACCTCCAGCATCACAGAAACCCGTCTGTGCTGCTGCAGGGGCCAGCAGCAAGCTCAGGTGCTGCCAGCTCTGTAATCCGAATGGTAGTGAATGCCCGGGGGCCCCTCTTTTATCTAAATAAAAAAATAAAAATCAACAATAAACTCCTACTTCTGAGTAGTGCAATAACCCCCAGCACGCAACCCGTTGCTACCAGGGTGCGGAGCGTGGACCTGCAGAGCTGTTCCTGCAATAGGTGGCTGTGGGGATGGCTGATGGCCACAGGGAGAGGCCTTTACCAGCAGGGAAGTGATCCCGAGCCAGCTGCTCTCCAGGAAAAGACACAGGGTTTGAATCAGACCTGCACTGAGGGATGCAACCTGGGGGAGTTTTGCTCCTGTTTCCCGATTCCAAGTTTGCCCATTTGGTACCAAAGATCAGGTTCTGGAACGAGATGCTGTTTAGCGAGACAAAATTACAAGAAAAAGAGGTTGACAAGCACCAGTATTACACGTGCACATCGATGCTGGAGCACCAGCAGGGCGTGCAGCCATCCAGCAGCAGAACCATGCTCTCCCAGCCACAGAATTTGCCTTCAGAAGGGAGCTTTTGTCGCACTGCACGGTCCTGACCACGTGCAGGGATCACCCTCGGTTGTGCCTTACGGGCTGTGACCATCAAAAACACAGCAAAAGAAAAAAAGAAAGAAAAACAATCCAGGACACAGACTTGCCCGCTGCTGATCGGGTGCAAAAGCAAGTTTCAACATCGTTTGCCAATCTGGGGCCACACTGTGACGATATGGGAAAGCTGTTCCCAGTCCTCCCAGTTTGCCAGCTGCCTTTGCTGGTGAAATCAGGAAGACTTTTTTTTTTGTTTTGTTTAAAAACAAACAAGCGAAAAAACTAAACCCAAACATTCATTCTTCACCTGCTTCTGAAAGACACAGTGAGGGCCACAACATAGCTTTCCATGGAACTAAGCAGATGTGCAAAGCCTAAAATGACAAGGAACGCTTTAAAAGCTCTCAAACTTTTCCTGATTAAAGAGGCTTTTCCCCCAGAGGCCTCCAAACCTGACCAAGTGGAAGCAGAGCCCCGTGCAGGCTCCGGCTGCAAAGCAAGCAAAGAGCACAACCATGAGGCAACGAGGAGAGAAACCTGCGTCTGCCGCCACAAGAACCAGCCCTGCCTCGTGTTTTTAAAGCTCTCGTCCCTTTCAGGACACGAGGGATTTGCACTTCATAGGTAGCAAAGGGACAGGGGGAGCTGCCTCAACGCCTCGCCCTGAGCGCACCGCCGCAGCTCGGGAGATCCTAGCGCTGACCTGGGCAATGCAGGGAGCTCTTTGGTCCCCAGATCACCTGCACCATCCCCCGAGCGCCGAGCCACCGGCTTCCTCCTCCCAGCCCCAGTTTTGAACTGTACAAACGGGAGATATTCTTCACGTTTTAAAAAACAGATTTGGAAAAAGTTAAAAAAAAAAAAAAACACAAAACAAAAAACAACGACAACAACAACAAAAAAAAAAGAGCAAACCCAGCTGATGTACAATATACAGAAGGAGGAATTTACACGCAGCTCTGGAGGGCTCTTCTGAAGTCCCAGGAGGTGCCTCCAAGGTCCCCGGGTGCAGCAGTGAGGGACTCCAGTGCTCCTTGGGTGGGAGCAGGGAGGGAGGTGGCACTGCAGGGCCACGCTCAGTCCAGGAAGCGTTGGCAGGCTTTTTTCCACCGGCAAGCTGTGCACCACTGGTCCCGGTGCTCGATGCCGTACACCTTACGGCACTTCTTGGCTTCGCCGCGAACTTTCCTGCAGAGGGGCAGAGAAAAACGTAGCCAGCGTTGTAAAGTTTCAGAGACGCGTGGCCCTGCTACACCTCCGAGCACCGTTTGGTTGACACGCAGGAGCACATCTCTCCTGCTCAGAGTGTGATCTGCGCAGTGAGAGCCTCACCTGGCACCAAGGGGCACGCGCGGCGGCGAGGCGACGATCAGGTGGGACTTGAGCATCGGCGTGGGAGGATGGGGTTCGCTGAAGCTGAGCGACCGGCTCCGCACCTGCGGGGACATTGAGGGCCACGTGGGATAAGGCCGAGGACGTTTACAGCCAGGAGCGAGCCTGGGAAGCCCCGAAGGCCCAGGGAGAAAGGACTCACCGGTGACAGGGACGGGAGAGTCGAGGTGGCAGTGGCCCAGCTGATGCTGGTGAAGATGTGTGGGGACACTGGAATCTGGATGGAGGGCAATGCCTGTGCGGGGAGATGGAAGAAGGGGGGTCAGCGTTAGCCCTGGTGGGTCCTGTTCCCAACTGCCCACTGGCCACCTTCTCCCTGCAAAGGCCAGCTTGAGGTACCCTCAAACTGGGAGCACTGGGGGTGGAGAAGGAAATCCCCTATGCAATCCCTCCTTAGAGCAGTGCTGGAGAGCCACCGTGGCAGGGGACATGGGACAGGGACCGCAGGTGGGGCGTCTCCAGGTTCACTGAGGTGCAGGATCTGGCGCGGCCGCATTCCATCCCCGGCTATCTGCGGCAGAAGGGCGTGTTGCATACCACTGCCACGTAACTGCGGGTGAGCACGGACAGCAGGCAGCCCCTGAGCCCCTGCCCACATGTTAAGGGAGCACGAGGTGGCAGCAGCTCACCTGGTAGGCGTGATCAGCCTGGATGTGCCAGAAGGAACTGGGTGCAGACTGACTGAGCGCGCCGCTGGCCAGAGCGGGCTCCAGCACCGGTGGCTCCACCAGCAAAGCCTCCGGCTTGGCCAGGGCTTGCTGGATGATGATGGGGGCAGACATGGATGTGGGGCTGGTGGTGGCGGCTGCATCTGGCGCGGGCTCTTCCTTCACCTGCACTTCGGTGTAGTAGAAATCCTCTTCCCGCTTCCGCTGGTCAGAGTCAGCGCTGTCTCTGGCAGGGAGAAAAAGGGGAAAAGACTGAATAAGCAGCTCTTGTCCCAGAGAAAGGGGGGTGCCCGGCTTTGGAGCTCTCATGCTCTAAAGAGTCACACTGGCTGTGATCAGCCTGGCCCCTGCTTCTGTGACAGCACTTAGCACCCTGAAGGAACATCAACACATCATTCAGCACCTCCAAAAATGTTTGGCAGGGTGACCAGGTGCCGCTGAAAGTCCCCTGCTTTCCCACTGAGCTCATTTAGCACGGCTGCAAAGTCCCGAGGTTCATCCATCAGGAAAAAGCATAAAGGATCTGACTGTTTCCCCACTATGATTATCTGGCACTGGATGGCAGTCCAGCACTGCCCACTGAAAGGCACAGCCCGTCCACTGTCACCTCTCCTGGAGCACTTGAACAATTACAGAATCACAAAGGTTGGAGAAGACCTCTAAGATCATCAAGACAGAAGGAGAAAAACGCATGTAAGAAGAGACGTACAAAAGCACAAAGGGAGAATCAGGTGAAAACTGTGATGGGGCCACAAGAGACAGCAGCAAAACTGCTCCCTATACCCTAATTTGGTACCTAACACAGACCTGAAGGAAAGGGAACTGCTGGCTGCCAGCACGTCCAGCACAAGGGTGCATGGACTTCATGGCTCAGCAGAGGGTGAGGAGGTGAAACCCGTGCCTTACCCGAGGTGCTGGGTCTTGACGTGCCGCTTGATGCCAACAATGGAGCGCAGGACTTTGCCACAGTTTGGCCACAGGCACTTGTACATCACCTTCACTGAGTTCTGGAGGGGAAGACAGTCTGCGTCACCACCTGCATGAAGGCAAGGTCCCCTGCGGGGCTGCGCCTGGGGTGCTGGGGTCTCCAATACCTTTCTCTTCCGTGGAGCCGGCTCGTCGAGGAGAAAGGGGTCAGAGTCAGTCTCAAAGCCATCATCAGCTGGTGGGGAGCTGAGAGCCTCACTGGAGTGCTTGGGGCTGCCCTCAGGATGTGGGGGCGATGGGGTGGAGATGTCGCTGCCCCCGCTCCAGTGCCCACTGGTGGTGCTGCTGCCACTGTCTGAGACGTCGCCGCTCTCCTTCCAGGGATCGCACGCTGCTCGTGAGGCTGAACACAGGGAACACGCGGCCACCGTCACCGCAGGGCGGTCAGACCAGCCCTGAGGCCGATAAAACTACGGCAGCATTTTGCTTCTATTTTTTTTTTTTTTTTAAGTGAAATTCTTTACACCTCTGCTCAGTGCCAGGTCCCAGCTTTATCCTATTTCCCCACAAGCGCAACCCTGCAGGGGACAGCCAGCACCGGGGCATGCACATTTCCCACGGCTCTCAGCTGCTATTTTTATCCTTTCGGCTCCATTTGACTCCTTGGGAATGAAAGAGCCTCTAAAAAAAGGAGCAGCCAGGCAGGGCTCCCCAGCCCGGGGCTCCCCGGCCCCCCAGGAGGGTGGCAGCCAGCAGGATCACCCCTTTGGCACAGTCTCAAGCACCACAGGCTCCTCCAGGAACCAGCAATGCTCCTGATCACCTCCACCCCATCACAACCTGTGCCCCAGCTGCTCTTTGGCACCGAGCTCAAGGCACCAGCAAAAAGGCCCCTCCAGCATCCAAAGGGCACAGAATATTCCCCCCCACACACACACTTTTTTTTTCTTTTTTTCCCTGGATGTTGTTATTTTTATTTCTCAGTGCACACTCACGGGGGATGCCGCTCTCGCTGGCAGGAGGGCTCTGCACCACGGGGCTGCAGGAGAGGCTCGTCAGCACCATGGCTGCAACCATCTCGTCCATCTCCACAGCTGCATCAGCTTTCCTACGCCACAGACAGAGAATGCACGGAGGAAAAGAAGCAGAGAGACATCCTGTTAGAAGCAGGAGAGCCACCGTGCACAAGGGTGCTGCACCTCGCAGAGGCAGCGTGGCTCTCAAAACCCTCTTGCAGTCCTTAAGTCTTCAGGAAAGACATTTTTTTTTTTTCCCCTTAAAGCAGCATTTGCAGAAAATAAATCCCCTTAATCCTGAATGCTGCCGTTCCCTGGATAACCCACACTGTGGTAAGGCAGAGATATCCCTGTTGTCTCATTCTGCCAGTGGAAAACCAAGCGTGAGCACCACGGCAGCCCCTTCCCATCCTGCTGAGGTACTACCAGCCCCAGGCACGAACCTCTTGGGGACATCAATGCTGTTGGACACAGATCTCTGCAGCGCCTCAGGCACATCCTGCAGCCTCCAGCACGTGTGCAAGCCCTGCTCTGGCTGCAGCACCTTCACTTTGTCGCTGGGCGGGTTGTGCTGCTCCGCCAGCCCCGTGCACTCCTGCCCACTGTAGGTGACAAGAACCTGAAAAAGCCAAGGGAGATTTATTGCTGCTGTGTCCTGATGCACAACCCCGCTGCTCAGGCCCTTCGCATGCAGCAGGGGGATGCTGCAGGGCACCTGGGGGTGAAGGCTGCCCCAGAGCTGTCCCAGCACAACAGTGGGCTGCCAGTGTTCACCCCAACCCCACTGCTGAGCTCTGCCCTTGGAGCATGCTCCCCAGCTCTGGCAATCCCACACTCAGCTGCTTCTCTGAGTATCACGACTTTGGGTGGATTTTTCTCCAACGAATCTGTCTGCTTTTGCTTTGCCTGCGTGTCATCTTGCAGCAAGGATGCCCATTACTATTGCACCCCCTGGGAAAGCACACGGATGAGGAAAGCCAGAGGAGAAGAGAGGTCTCCTGGGTGCAGTGATCCTAAAGTCACACCCCAGTTGCTCCCAGCACAGCTCTCACAGCCAGGAGGAGACATTCAAAGCTCACCTGCTCCTCTCTCACAGTGGCTCCCTTGTTCCTGTGGGCTGTTCTCCAGCACTACCACCCATGAACCTATTTCTGTTAATGGAAATGTATCTGTGCCCAAAGACGTTACATGTGTCTCCAGCTATTTATAGGCACAGGAGCATCTCTTTATGGAAACGCGGCGGCTGTCACACAAAGAAGCTGACATGGGATGGACACAGGCACCCGTGCACTGATCAGGGAAAAGCACACGGGCCCATCCCAGGTGAGACATCCAGCAGAAGGAATGAGGTGGGAAAAAAAACGCAGCTGCTGGACACAGCACCAGATCACTCTGATCTCGCTCAGAGCTTCCAAAATCCGTATTCCTAATCCAATGCTCTCCAAAACTAAGAGGCAAGGCTCCTCGGTGCACACTGCCTGTTCCTGCATCCTGAGGCTGCATCCTTTGGCTTTGCAAAGACATCGACACCAACCCCAGCTGTGCCACACTATTCTTTAAGTCATTTCCAGCAGCAAAGCAAGTGAGCAGAATCCTCTGCGCTGGAGTACATAGGAGAGAACAGCTCTCACTGTCCCGTGGCTCATAAACACAGGGCAGGAGGAATCTGCCCTTCCCACAGCACGGTGCTGGGCTCAAGAGGAGCCAGAAAAGTGAACAGGGGCCCTATTTACACGGCTTTTCACAAGCTCAGCCCTCGGCAGCTTTTACAGCTCTGCAGGCAGAAGCCAAGAACAAGCACTGCTCCCCGCCCCAGGCAGCATGAGGCCAAAGCACAGCCACCTGCAGGACTGGACAGGCGTTTTGGGGGACCCACAGCACCCCAGTCTTCCCTAAGAACTGCTTTGCAAGGTAGGTCTGTGCCACCGACCATGCTCAGGTGAGGTCTCCAGACCCCATACCCACAGACCCACAGCTGTGGTGGGAATGCCCCGAAGCTCAAGCAGGTGCCATGGGGTTCAACACCTCCAGAGCAAAGCTGGGGGGCTCCTCGGTGTGCTGATATCAACACAGGTTATGGGACAAGTTTCACAGAAGAGAAGTCCACCAGGAGACAATGCTGCATGAAAACCACCCCCTTCAGCCTCAAATGACTGGGGAACACCACTGGGAAGCGCCCGGTCTCCTGCGGATATACACTTTTGGCTAGGATAGGAGGCAAGAGACAGACCTCTGCTTGAGGCAACATATTCCAAACCCAGCACCAACGCCCGTTAGCAGCTCTCCCTGATTACAACTCCCCCTTGGAGCAATTAGGAGGAAGTTTTTCCCCCCACTGCCAACGCACATCCCACACCCAAATGCCTCCTTACGTACTTGCTGCCGGTGACTGGGGCTGGGCAATCTCGGTGCCTGGCCACTCTCCTCTGCAGGCTGCAGGCAGGACACGTCGTCTGGCAGCACGGCGTGGATCTGGGGGGCTGCCAGCACCCCGTCAGCCAAAGCAGTGGGGGCAGAGACACGGGTGCCGAGCAGGGAGCGCTTCCCCAGGCGCCTGGACAACACGCTCGCCATCGCGGCCACACTGCGGATGACAAAAAGATGCAGTGACGTTACCACAGGACTGCAACGCTCAACCCAATGCAATAGGTTCTCTGCTGCCACCCTGGGAGCCCAAATCGCAGCTCCTTGCCGCTTCAGCACCTGCACGGTGTCACCTCTGAACCACGCTGGACACATGGGGATGGTGGCATCCCTCCCCGCGTCCCATGGCTCTCATCGTTACGGTCATCACTGAAACCTCTTTGGAGAAAGGGGAGCAAAGGGATGAGTTCCCACCTGGGCCTTCCTTCAGTGCCTCCATTATAAAGACACAGCACCCCGTCCTGCTCCTGGCTTCTCCCTGCCATCTCAGGGTGCTGCCAAAAGCCTCAAGCTTGTAAACCCCTCTCCCTCTGCCAGCGAGCAGGAACCCGTTGCTAGCATTTGCTGCTGCATGGTGCAAGAGATGCTTGGGGCAGAAAGGAGGAGAGAAACACAGCCGCAAGCCAGAGAAGCAAAACACACTCCAAAAATCCCTTTAAACCACCGGGATCACCTCCGCCTCCAGTAGACCCCGCGGCCTTTGAAGGCCAGATCCCGTTTCGGCGCTCCAAAAACGCACAAAGCCAAGCGAGGAGAAGCGGGCACGAGCTGCCCCGAGTGCTCCCAGCTGTTTGCAATCATGCACCGCAGGGGTCAGCGCCGGCACCGCTCCCAAATTCAGTTTGCAGTTCCCCAGCTCTGCACACCGCAGCACCAAGGCCCGGGGAAAGGAGGCACGTTTGGCAAACAAGGAAAGCTTCGTTTAGCCAGAGGGGAAGGTCTGGGGCAGCAAAGCCCCGGCTGCTGCTTGCTGCTGCAGGTTTGGAGGAAGGCTGCAGGAAAGGGTGCTGCTCCGTGCACACGTGTGTGTGTGTGTGTGCACGCACGTGCACCGTGCATGTGCACGCACGCACAGCAATTCCAGCACGGCCTGCTTTTCCTCCTTTTTCATACCAACTAAAAAACAACAAAAAAAGCAAAAACGAAACAGCCCAAACAGATGCCGATAGGTTCCTCCTAACGCAGCCGAGCTCCTGCCGCCGAGCAGCAAAGCAGGCTGTAAAATCCATCTTTTAAGAGCCTTGAAGCGCTGCGGTAAGGGATAAGAAACCGCGGGTTTTCCAGCTTCCCAAAGCCCCCTCTGAACCCAAAGCTCCTTGACAAACCGCAGCACGGCAGCAGCACGGGAGGGAAACAGAAATCGGCACGGAGCGATCTGCAAAGTTTGGGGCCAAAGGAAAATCAAACCAAATAAAAAGCAGCTCCTGAGAGCGGGAAGGCGACGGCTTGGTGCGGCGCCAGGAGCACAAAACCCATACAGCAACTCCGGCCAGGACAGCAAATTCCTCCTCCCTCTCCAAAGCGAGCGGAGCGACGATATTCTTTTGCAAACTTCGGTGCTGTGGGGAGTGCAGGCGGGCAGGCAGCAGCCCCGTGGGGTGATTCCCGAGGAAAACACTTTCGGAAGAGGCCTAAAAATGCACTTTCCGGCACAGGGAGGAGCGCAGAGCGGCTTTCCCCCGGGAAAGGGCCCCCGGGCTGGAGCTGCAGGGAGCCCGGCCCTGCGGGAAGGCGGCCAGGAAGGAAAAGCGTCGGTGCAGGCAGCGGGACGTGGGTGCAGCGGGAGAGGTGTGCAAGGGTGCGTGCAAGCATGCGTGTGTACGGTCACGCACCGCGCGCGGGTGTGCAAGTGCGTACAGGCGTGCAAAACGGCATGGCCGAGGGCAGGCGGGGTGTGCCCAGGCCTGCAGCGGAGGGAGGCACCGGGCGGGGCACGTGTGCGTGGGGCGGGGGACACGAGTGGGGTGGAAGGGAGGAGGGGGGGGGGGGGGCACGCACCGGGCAAGCCAGTGGGCGGGGCACCGCAGCAAGGGGGGGGTGCATGCAGCGAGCAGTGCTGGGGGGCGTGGCATGCAACGGGGTGCCTGCAAATTGGGGGGGGGGGGGTGCGCATAGTGCAAGAGGGGTGCTTGCAACGCATTGGGGGGGAGTGCACGGTGCCGGCGGGTGGAAGAATCGGGGGGGGGGAGGGAGGGGGGGGGGGCCGTTCGCCCACCGGGGACCCGAAGCAGTTTGGCACCGGTGTGGGGGGGGAGGAGTTGGAGGTTCCCCCGTTTGGCAGCGCGGGCGGGAAGCGGCCGCTGAGCCCCGTGAACCCCACCCCAGCCCCCTCCCCACCCCCACCCCGGCTGTCCCCGACCGCCTCACGTACGCGTCCAGCAGCGGCGGCGGAGCGGGAGCGAAGGAGGCGCGGCCCGGCCGGGCGGGAAGAGCCGCTCCCGCCCCCTCCTGCATTTCTTTTTTTTTTTTTTTTTTTCCCCCATTTTATTTTATTCTTCCCCCCCCTCCCACACACGCACCCCCCCCCCCTTCCATTTCACTTCTCCTCGCCGTTCCCCCACCTCGTGCTGCGGTCAAACCCCGCTACTCACGGCCGTCCCGCCGCCGCCGCGCCTCTCTCTCTGCCTCTCCGCCGGCCGGGTTAAAGCTCCCGGGCCGGGCTGCTGTAAACAAGCTCCCCACAATGCTCGGCCCCTTCCTGCGCATTGGCTCCGCCGCGGCCTTTCCATGCACGCCCCCGCCGGGGCCGCGCTGCCCGGGGGAAGGAAGGAAGGGAGGGAGGAAGGGAGGGAGGAAGGGAGGGAGGGAGGGCGGCAGCGCTGCTCTCGCTCCTTTTTCTCCCCGCTCCTCGTTCTGACGCCCGCTTGAGCCCTACGGGGGGTCGGGGAGTGCTTTGGGGCTTCGGAAGCGCCTTCTTGAAGTTGAGCCCGTCTGTGTGGGCCGAGCTCGGGGCGTACGCTTGGTCGGTTTGGGGTTTTACACCCCCCCCCCCCCCTCCCCCCTTCACGCGGCGTGCCCCCGTCCCATAGAGCGGGGGGAGGGAGCCCGCCGCCCTCGAGCACTCGGGCGCGCGTTACAGAGCCGGAGAACTGGAGATCGCGCTGTGGGGAGAAGCGCACCACGAGCGCCAGCCCAGAACTCAGCTCTGGTTTTTAAGCCAAAAATACACGGGCTCCGTGG